>OZ037963.1:879144-1504791 GCA_964035675.1 Fomitopsis pulvina
TATCAGCTATATAAGAGACAGACCGGTTCCACCGTGACCTCTCTACTACTTACCAAACAAGTCCAGCACACCATTCAACATGTCGCACGGAAAGCAATTCACACTGTTCACGCACGAGCCTGGTCCGAACGGCTGGCGAGTACATCGTTCTCAATCCCAGCGTGGCGTTTCGCCAGACAGCTTATATTCAACTTACCTGCAGGAAGGTTGCCTTCGTACTAGCAGAGCTGGGCTTGGAGTTCGAGTCCAAATACCTCGCCATTGATAAGGGGGAACAGAAGGCTCCTGAACATACAAAGTACAACCCTAACGGCCGTATTCCTACGTTGATCGACCACTCGAACAAGGACTTTGTCGTCTGGTCAGTCTGCAATGCCGACTACTCACTCCTAACGTGCTGAGTCGCGAACTAATTCTGGTCGCAGGGAGTCTGATGCTATTATCATTTATCTGGTCGAAAAGTACGACACCGCGCGCAAGATCTCCGTTTCTGGTTTCGAGGAAAAGATCACTCAGATCCAGTGGCTCTTCTTCCAGGCGTCCGGCCAGGGGTGCGCATGCCGCCAGCATACTACGCCGATGCGAGGCCTCGAGCTGATGTCGTTTTTTTATAGCCCTTACTATGGTCAGGCGGTGTGGTTCTCGAGGCGCCACCCCGAGAAACTGCCCAGTGCGATCGAACGTTACCAGAAGGAGATTCTCCGTGTCCTCGGCGTCCTCGAAAGCGTCCTCTCGAAGCAGGAATGGCTCGTCGGCGGAAAGTGCACCATTGCTGACATCTCGTTCATCCCGTGCGTCGTCGCGCGAAGTGGGTTCAGGAGCATACTTAACTCCAGGCATCTTTTTAGGTGGAACTTCTATGTGTTCGGCCCAGACTTGGTCGGCCTGAATGGCGCGGACGTGGAGAAGGACTTCCCTTCCGTCAAAAAGTGAGCATTTCGTTGAATCTTGGCCCTTTACTGATTAGGGCTGCGGGACAGGTGGCATTATGAAATGCTGGCAAGAAAGGGAATCGCTGAACAAGTGGCTATCCGAGGGGCTCTTCTCGCTCAGTAGTCCGACACTTGGACTGTTTGTCGTACTGCTCACGACGTGTATCAGCAATTGTAAATGAATTAGCGTGAGACCAATAAGTCGTATCGGACTAACAGCAGCCCGTGATACAGCCTCGCTGGCGAGCCTCGTTCTGGGCTCCCGTGAACTGAGCACTGCACAGGGCCATGTCAGGTGCACGCCGATATGATGGTGCGCCGCGTTGCGCACAGGTACTTCACGTACATCATTGTTGTAGGCGCCTTGTAATAGGGATCACCATAGGCATGGCTCTAAGTCATTCATGAGTCCACATACACTCCCGTATCAGCGAAGCTAGCCCATATGTCGATGTGCACATGCCGGGGCTGTCATACCACAAAAGCCCTGTCTGAGTTCATGTTCGAGTTAAGAATTTGAAAAGAGAGAAAGGGCAAACTAACTGCGACTTGTAGCAGCTGTATCGAGAAGGTGAAGGAACGGCGTCAAGCAGAGAAGCGCGAGCGGCCACAAGATGGATTGGGGCTGAGAGCGAGGGGAATGCTCTAACGAGCTGGATGCAATGGTGGTGCCCAACATTGTGTACATGGGATGTCATTGGGTACAAACATGCAGACTGAGGTAGTTCAGGTGTAGTTTGCTTCTCAAGGAATCCCTACGGCACATATTGGATGGATTTATTGTTGTTGATTCCTTTTATTGTCACTGAGGGCGCGGCCCTATGTAGACAGTATCAATACAGTATATGGTCCCATCCCTGTCACTCCTTGTCTCTGAGCATGGCCTTCCGCCAAGGCTTCAGGCGATGGGGGATAGTGAATATTTGTACAGTAGCGGATTACTAAGGGGAGGTGAGGGGTCTTGTGGAGTTCATCGTCTGCATCCGATTCCGTGTCTTTGCCTTCTTCTTTCCGTCGTCTCCGGCCTTCTCATCTCTCCCGGTGTCATGTCCCTGTATGTGGTCGCGAAGCAGTCCGTATCATGCACGAATAGAAATAAGACCTTGAGTGTGGTTGGCGAGTTCAGTAGAGCTTTGATAGACCTCGTGGCTGGTCTGAGTTCTTGTTGTAGTCATGTTTGCTGTACATTGTATGCAGGGCACTCCATGAGGTAGTGGAATATGGTCTCGCGCGCTCCTCACAGCTCCTGTCGCATAAAGGGGACTCAAATTTTCCGATGCGATGTAAGTGTTGCTATAGGGGGATGTGTTCTGTGCGTAGCTGGATAACCAGGCTCGCATGACGTCGGGGTAAGTGCTCTACCAATTTGCAGTAATGCATCGATGGCATGTTCTCGTCAGATGGATTTGTTACATGATATAGAACACTCTACAACACGCTAGACTATGTGTGCGCAGGACTTGTAATTTGGCGCCACGCGCGATCGCCGATCGCAGCCACAGTGGAGCTTGAGAGCCGGTAAACTCACTGGGAGATCTAACTTCAAGTGAGTAAGTACTGTCGCCCTCACGGGAGACACGAGTTGATGTCAGACTGGTGAATATTTGGTCGAAATTCGGTCTCAGATTGTGACCGATGCGACCGGATATTCCCCAGTTGAATCTGTTGTCAATTCAAATCTTCCTTTTTTGGTAACACTAGAATTCAGTCTCAATGGTCACAACTTGAAACCAAAATTCGGCTAAATATCCGCCAGTCTGACTCTGACATCAACTCATGTCTCCGGTGCCTGTCCCTCTCTCTGAGTTGCGCCACCGACCTTCGAGGACCACAAGTGCCACAATAACCCACAAAGTCGCCTTGTGCTGTTAAAGCTTCCAGCGTACCATACACAAGAGTTCCACGCGCGAGGCTGCGCTAGGTCTCTGTCTAAAACCACTAGTGTCATGCCTTTGGAAGACGATGAAGTCGACTATTGTTTCTACTAACCCCCATCCTGAACACCCCGCCGACGCATCGGCATGTATGAACATAAACTCGAAAATGTTTTTGCAGCAGTTGCTCGTTGATGCTATCAAGGTCAACAATCTAAATGCAGCGCATTTCAATTCAGCGGAACCGTACATCTTGTACAAGGTAAGTATCTCGCCTGTGAACGGCTTAGAATGTACTGACCATATCAGCCTATTGGACTATCTCTTTATCCCTTTAAGATGTGATTACATCGCAGCTGCAAATGGCTTCGTGAGTACCATCATGTCAAGAAAGACAGAATTCTGCCCATTACCGCTCTCAGTCATGCTTTCCTCGATGGGCCGGATCCTAGTTCCGTGAATATCCTCATCATCACTCCAGAAAGTGAGTCTATCGGAACGAATGTTGGACATCCATCTCACCTGAACCATAGTTCTGGAGAGTCGGAACGATATAGGAAGGTTATTCAGTGTGCGTATCGTCATTTGTTCTGCGACTTTGTGGTCGATTTGTCCATCAGGGCATGAGTTGATAGTCAAACACATCCGCGATTCAGTGCCTACACCATCTGCAGGCATTAAGTCGGTTTCAAGCATACAGGAAGTCATCAACATCAATGCGGACCGCTTTCACGCAGGACGATCTGACGACAACTAAGGTCCCCTGGTTGCATTATTCCATCCTAGAGGGGTGCATGTATTTCTGACGCGGGCTCTATGTAGCTACACGAACGAGGACATCTGGACGGCCACCATACAAGCCCTCGGTTTAATGGAAATAATACATCGGTGGAAGCATGCCTGACGCAGTTCTCAAGCGACAGACATCCATTTGGTGTGGTGGAAATCCAAAATCAATCAGGTTTGGGCGGGGATGCTTCGCTGAAAGTGGGCTTATCATACGCTAGGATCGTGACAGATGGCAAGGATGAGGCACAAACACCGATTTGTATATATTTTGGGATGTCTTTACTGACGAGAATACTGTCGGCTGGTACGACGGCGACGGCGTTCAAACTACTTCGTCATTTTTATTAGCAGTATGGGTGATACCTTGGAGTTCGGAATCACAGTGTACACGGATGGCCCTTACTGTGACTGTGACTTCTCTGAGTTACGCTTGGATTTACACCAGAACAAATTGTCCTCCGCGTTGCGCGAGCCTTCAAGCTTCAAGCTTCAAGGCTTGCTCTCATTAGCCTCCATAAGTGTTACGCGCAGCTTGAGAGTGCGCCTCTCCCGAACAACACCATTGTGCATTCTTTTCCCTCGCCTCTGGTGCCTCCCTGCAAGGCCAACGTGCCATCTTATTGTCCCACAGGTGAGCTCTACATCATGGCAAATTAGTGACTTGAGAGGCGTTCGGCTATTCGCCTCGCCACTATGCCCAAGGCATCCGGTGCCGATAGGCCGTCTTCGAATGCCGCTCTCGACAGCCAAGCAGTCGTCGTCGTCAAGTTCACTGCAAAGTACAACACTGAAGCGCACCGCGTTCTCGCCGCCGCCGGACTTGCGCATTCCTGTCCGCGGTGGCCTTCTCATGCTCGTCATGGATCGAGTTTGCGGGGAGATGGAATGGGTATTTGAACAGAGAAAGGAACTTCTGTCATATGATCCTTTCGTATGGTGTCTACCAGGACGTCAAGACTGCCATCGACCTGCTCCATTAATGCAACCTTGTCTTTGGTGACCTCTGCTCATCTAACATCATGTGCACTGTCGCTGTTGGTGGTACTGGATCGGAGGAACGCTGGCGGCAGTGCATTCTACCGGTTGTCCTAAATGACACAGCGCCAGTATGGGTGCGAGTGCAGCGACGCAGTCTGATGTATGAGGAGCACGACCTTGCTATGCTCGAGAAATTTAAACAGCTCTGCCAGCCGAATCCCTCGTGAATCATGCAGATTCTTTCTCGTGTGAACGTTACATCATGCCTGCTCGCGCAGTGCTTACCGCCAGCCGTTGCTGACTTCAATGCGAGTTGACAAGCGGGTCCCAAGCGAACAAGCTGGTGAGAAGGGCAGATTGACAACGACACGATCACCAATGGGCTTTGTAGTCACCAGTTGAAGGTTCTTGACAATCGAAACAAATCTAGAACAGCCGCAGATCGTCTAGCTCACATGCAGTTCGCGATTACATGGGGAGATTATACAATTCTCTCACCAGCTTCACAATCTTCGGATCACCCGTGTTCTGGATGTCAGAGATCAGCAAATGCGAGCGAACAAGAAGCCATGACCTACCTTTGTGAGCTCATCGCTAATTTTGACGCAAGGTAGGCCATTCACGGCCGCCAGCTTGATGACCATGTTCAGCGCCCTGCTCTTTTCCTTGCCGCCGCTCGACGTCTTCTAGAAGTCATTGGTAAATGATGTTCCGATCCCGAACGAGGCTGTACGGCGGTATGCAAGTGATGCGATATGATACGAGGTGAACAGACCTACCAGTGAAGCCCACTTCGTCGCATTGTGCCTTGAGCTTCTTTGCCTTCTCGACGCTGAGGGAATCCGAGAAGATGATCGTCTTCTCGCGGTAGTCGATTCCGAGCGACTCGTAAATCTCTTTAGCGCGCGGCGCGTAGATGAAGGGATCACCCGAGTCCTGACGCAAGCCTTTCCATCTCCTAGCTCGCTCTGGGTCCACGACAAAGTCCTGCGCGATCACGTTAGCGGCAGTCAACGGTGAGCGCAATGACGAAGACTTTGTAGAAGACTTCCGTCGAGAACGTGTCGGTCAAGGCGAGCTGAAGCGCGTCTGGATAGACCTCTTCCCAGAGAGCGAGTGCCGTGCCGTTGGCGTGCTGGTATCCCTTCAACGCGCCAACCTGAGGAAGTGTGTGTTAGGTATGTCGTCGAGAAGCGAAAGGTGACGCGCTCACAGCCATGAACCATTCGCTGTAAGTTAGAGCAGGGGATGAGGTTCCCTAGGTGCACGGCGGAGAAGCGCACGCACTGGGCTATCGTTCCAATCGGCGAGAGACCGTGTACACGCGCGAGATGAACCTAGACGGCAACGTATATGAGCAAACGTGACTATAGACATATTTGCAGGCTCACGTTGCTCGTCCCACTCAGTCTGCCTGGCCCTGGGAAATCTTTGGACGCACGCACGAGCCCGCGGACGACGATATCTTGTGTCTGGAATGACCTCCGCCTGCGCGTGCCGAACTCGCTGAAAGCGCAGCCAGCCTTGATGAGCTCTTCTGCTTTGGCATACGCCTGCTCTGGACGAGCACATGTATTTGGGCGCCCGCGATGCGAGCGTGCAAGGATACGTACTTTCCTGCCCGTCCAATACCCAGTCCGTGTCCACGATCTCGAAGTAAAGATCGCTCAGAGTGGCCATGAGCGGCACTTCCCAGAGTATGGTGTCGGGCCAAGAGCCGACAACCTCAATCTCGAGGTCGCCTATGTTGGCGTTTGCAGAGAGCGGGACGAAGCGGATGGCGACTTGCTCAGACTTGAAGCGATACTTGGCGAGGTAGCGGAGGTATTCGTCGGAGAAGTACGGGCAAGTGATCTTCAGCCAGGCGTACTCCTCGTCTGTGAGACGCAGAGAGCCGAACTCTGGAATGATCGCGTGAGCGACGGGACAAAGAAGCGAGAGGGTATGAAAACGGACTGGAGACAGCCTCACGGAAGGCTTCGACGCAGTCGCGGCTGAAGTGGACGTCCTTGTCGCGGTGAGTGAAGCGATACGTAGCTTGCACGTCTGGGAAGAGGCGAAGGACGGCCTGCTGCATCGTGAACTTTACTAATCGAGTCAGTGTGTGATGCGCGGGTTGCATGAGGGACCGCACGTGCCTTGTATAGATCGGTGTCGAGCAGCGACGGCGACAGGACGATATTCGACGACATGGCGGTCGAAAGGAAGCGGATAAAGAGGAGGGAGCCTGAGGATGCGTGTGCAGCGCGAAGGAGATAGCGACTCATGGCGGCGCCCAGTGCGAGTCAGTCGGTCGCGCGTCCTGTGTCTCTCCTATGATCCGGAAATACCAACTGTGTCGGCTCGGCGACATCATTTTCGAGTTCTACAAGTCAAGGTTATTGTGGTGAAGCTATCAGAAAGGCCGTCACGGTATACTTGAAAGCGCGAGACTGCCCGTCAATCTGGGATGGCGTGCGTGTATGAGAGAGGTGTAGTATTGATAGTCACGAAGGCATCGTGGGAAGGCGATCTTTCCTTCAGGCATCTCCCAGACTGTCTCGAGGAGTAGGTGAATGGCAGTGTGAAGGTGTTGATTGACAGTGTAGGAATGAGTGTCAAAATCTGTCGCAAGCTGACTTCACGCATTTTGGAGAGGAGAGCCAATGAAGAACTAAGCCCGATCCTCCATTTGCATCCAGTGATCGCCTTCCGAGACGTGGTTGCCCATGAGGTCAGACATCAGCTTGCATTACAGTATGGCGCGAGCATCCCAACGATGGGCAAACCCCGATGTGAGTATATACTCGAATGACCTGACATCTAAACCCATGGTAGTGATGAATGCTCTGTTGTTTTGGGTGGTATATAGCTGCTGCCATGGTGTTCCCTCTCGTGGGCTTAGAAGAAGATATTCTCGAAGAAGATAAAGCCAATGCCTATTTCGCAGCCGTCTTGCAGCCTCCAAAACTTGTGCAAGCGTATAGCCAAAGAATCCCCTCGGCGTCAATTCTCGCTCCCTCGCCATCCTCCTCCTCATCTGCCCCCATTAGCTCATCATAAGGAGTTATAATCTCGAAATCTTTGTCATTGTCATCGTTGTGAAGCATTGCAGGAAGTGAGACAGGGCCAGTATACATGAGTTCGGAGAAGTTCAGTCGTCTCCCGTGGTGATACTGGAGTTATGTGCGATCACAGCAATATCTGAGATCACTTCAATTGCACCACCAGGCTGTGCGAAATCTGGGTCATCCTGTGTCTGGGATTGGTCTGGGGCTTATTTCATGGTATCACTAATCACCACACAGCAGTAACACTCCGGGTCACTGCGGTTGGAGTCTCGCTATCTAGGGCACCTCCGATCCAGATTCTTACGGGAAGTCATCCAGTATATGGCTGTGTACACCGCATCTCAGCACATGTTTGCTGGTCTCGTACCCATCCGATGGGAGGAGTCGCACCCCACCACCGCACTTCTCCCTAATGTCTGAGTGTGTGCGGGCGACCCCCCTACGGTTTGGCGCCCATGTAGCACCCAATGTAACGGTCACATCGCCCACACACTGCCCCAGACGTTAGGGAGAAGTGCGGTGGTGGGGTGCGACCCATCGGATGGGTACGAGACCAATGTTTGCTTGTTGCGGTAATTGAACGCAGGGTTCACCATCATCGATTCATCATCAACTGATCACTATAATATTTCTTGGCTGATGAGACTGCGCGGCTGCATCATCCAACTTTGCGGGTCAGTTTGCCCATGTGCCTTGTGACGGCGGCATATATGTCCAGGATGCCACGCCCGAGTTCTGCACGACTGGTTCGTCCTCCTCTTCCTCTTCCTCTTCTTCTTTGTGATTGTTTGCTTTATTTTCTCAATCACATCTTCTGAGACACCCTCATAATCTCCGAGCAAGTTCATGATGCACCAAGTTGCCTTCCTGCTCATCCTTTTTCAATGCCTGTCTGTGACTGTCTTTGCGGCTCCCGTTCAGGTATATTTGAATCTTTTATTGTCCTTCAGGCTCATTGCATGCACACAAATAGTGGCGTGGCCACCAAATTGGGAGTAGACTCTTGGGGCTTATGAGACACCCTCCTCAGAGATCATCCTCTCAACCACCATGTGTGTGCATCTTAGACACCCAGCTTCCTTAGTCTGATGTGTCTATTCTTCCATGATGTAGCTCTACCCTCTCCTGGCCATCCTCCTGAGCATCCTCCTCCATATTGTGTGTGCATCTTCCACACCTAGCTTCCTTAGTTTGACATGTCTATTCTTGCATGATGTAGCTCTACCCTCTGCTGAGCATTCTCCTGAGCATCCTTCTGAGCATCCTCCTCCATATTGTGTGTGCATCTTCCACACCTAGCTTCCTTAGTCTGACATGTCTATTATTGCATGATGTAGCTCTGCATCTGATATTTAAACACAGTCAACCTCCAAACCTGGAACAACATTTGGAGATAGTCCCTGAAAGCCCTCATCCACATTTTGTATGGAAAGTAGTCACACAGGGTGAACATTTTAATAAACATGTGCTTGAGTTAACTGCATATCAGGCAAGGGAATTTCATAGTCAGGTATGCAATATTGTGCTTTCTGTTTGCTGGATTTCTGTTGACATGTTTTCTGCACAGCTACCTGATAGGGTTTGGGAGGCCATACATGACAACAAACACTATTGTTTTCAGTATTTTGCTAGGCCTACCATGGCAGGCCATTAGGGCCACACAGCAGAATAGCATAAATGATGACAATGCTATTGTACATACCTGTTCACTGGTATGCGGTCGAGAGTGCTGAGGCAATCATGTCCCCGGCCACTTTGACAGCATCACTGGTCTCATGCAAATTCTGGAAGCTTATTAAACCACTTGGCTTACTGATGTCACTCGGTGTGATCGACACGATATTGCACAGCCCTGTTCACATTTTTAATAGCCATTGTTGCAGTTGGGAGTCGGGCAGTGGCAAGTGGCCCATGGGTGCCCTGCCTGGCCTATTTGCCAAACATGTTGACTTCATGGCCCGCAGATTCAAAGTTAATACAGTGTTAGACAGCTCCTTGAGACAGTGAAATCTTTTCTCATCCCGGGCACTTACCCTTGTCACCCTGACCTAGATCAGTATATACGGCCTGAAAGCTAACAGTCCCTACTACAATTCTAGATACACAGTGCTGCTATCGAGTGCATACTGCACTGGTCCGATAGGCATCAGTGTCAAAAATCATTATCAGGGCTTGGACCACTCCTTGAGACGCATCACATCACGCTGCCCCCTGCCCAATTTGGATGAACAGAATCTTATCATTGATCATCCCTCTGAACAGCTTTTGCCATCCATTCCCCTTGTAGAGCATTTCTAATTTGTCTTTTCTTTATGACTGAGAGTGGCCAACCAACCATGCTGAAGATTGAAGCCTGAGGACTGTTGTGAAGGTAATGTGCTCGAAGTACTCAGTGCTAGGCCATATGCTGCCCCTGCCAAATTAGGAAATGTGATGTGACCCGATAGATCATCATGCACTTGATGTCTTGGGACTGTTGAGGGTGCCCATATTCAAAGTTTGGGACATACACACAGACCCCGAAAAATATAGCATGTACATATGAGACATAGGCATAGAAAAACCACATATGTAATGTAAAAACTCCAGATATCCAATGAGAACCTGTCTGATCAACGCAAACAAAATTGGGTCTTTAGGGCAAAAGTACACTGTATGGAAGATCGTCGTGCATTTTGCTTGTCAATGTTCATGGGGATTTCTGCACTAGACAGTTTAAATGTATCGTTTTGTATCCCGAAGAAGTCCGAGGCTGATATCTTTCGCAGTAAGCTCGGAGACTGGGGTGTCTCAAGGAGCCGTCCAACACTTGTTCAGAACCGGCAGTCTATCAAACAAGTCAATGCTATGCATGTGGTCGGTGCGTCTGCGATCCAGATGAGCGAAGCCGTGTGGAAATGATAGCCACTGGGAACAAGTTAAGACTACAACATTGGGCAAGAGGGAGAAGCTGAGAGCAAATGCATGCGTCCGCTCAGGAACCTTGAATTCTAGTTACTGCTGCAGGCTGGCGCTTGTTCCACAGTCACTCGTCCTCGTTTCTGTCGCAGGTGATGTCGCGTCTCGCACCCACGATCCCTCGTTTTCTCTCTTCGCATCCATTGATATCAGTCGAAGTTCGGCTCCATATAACGCCAGGCAACCACGGGAATACCGTTCTGGTTTGAAGTTGAGCTGGCACTCGACCACCCCTCCTCGTTTCCCAAGATGTTGTCCAGTCAGTATCTGCTGCCACACACATCTTCTGATCACTGACATGCCCGCTTCTTTAGACATGAAGAACCGGGCCGTCAAGGCCAAATATTACAGCGCGAACAAGTCACGACGACGCGAAACCACATGGTCTCCCAGCCCAGCAAGAACATCAACTGGGATCCGAATCACAGGCGGCCGCCCCCGTCACCCGTTCCAAAGCTCAAGAACAGCGGACGTCTATACGCCCCCGCCATCCCGTATGGGTCTGCGCCCAGCCACGCTGCGAGTCCGCCGATGCCTGCCGCTGCCAGCTCGAGCCAGCCAGGCCCGCCGCCCATCGTCCACAGAGAGAGACGCCCTGACAGTGTCTCTCAGGGCCCTCTATCCACTGCGCCTCCCCCCCTGTCCGCTCAGCCACGCGCCTCGACAGTGCGTCCCCGCTCCCGCCGTCCAGGCACATGCCGACAGTCAGGAGTGCGAAGGCGGCTGTGGTCAACTCTCCGGAGCCCGACAAGATTGACTGGGCGAACCTCTCGCCGAAGGTGGCTGCACGAGTTCTTTGCGAGATTGCTTCGGCTGTCTGAGCTCCCACGCAGTGTAGAGATCCGAGGAAACGGTGACGGAAACGTCTGTGAGGCCGTCGTTGGTTGTTGCACTTGCAAGGCCAGCATCGTTGTCGCGCCCGCGCCACGGATGGCGGCGAAATCCACTGCAGTACGTGTCGGGTTTGTATAGTGGAGAGTGGTGTCCGAATGTCTTGTAGCCGCATATTTCGAAGTGGACATGACGGGATCAGCCATCACCTGCATTCTCGTCCGCAGATGGTGCGAACTTCTCATGACTTACTCCGAATCCGCCCGTATTCACTCGTGTAGTGCTATAGATGACTTCACTATGTCTTACGGAACACGGCTGCGCCGTGCTCGACGTCGGCATGTACTTCGCGCCCGCTGCGCACTGGGACACTGAATGGTACAAAATGACGAGCATGAGTCTCGTGCCCGGGCTCGTCGGCCGCACGGACTCGCGCCAAGTGGAAAGCTTCTCGCAGACCGAGCCATTTACAGCCTTCTTTAACATCGCAGCCGTCTTTGCGGACCTCAGCATGGTCTGGCTCTCCGCGCAGTTCCCGCTCATTAGCGAGAGGTCCGCGAACGACACGCACACGGTATGACGCGAGGCGCGCTACCGTTCGCGGCCCGCGGTGATGGTGCGTGTGATGTGCTCGTCACCGCACACGAGACGTACGGTGAGACGATTGCGGCGTTCGCGGAGAGCTTCGCGGAGGCAGGCGGGTACTGTGCGCGCGGTGGGTGCTGGGACCTCGCGGCAAAGGCGCTCGAGTCGTTCGACCAGTATGACTACGTGCCGCAACCGATTCCCAGCATCATGCGCACGCACAGGCACCTGATCTTCGCGGGAAAAGTGACCGCGCAGGGCAGCCAGGTCGGGCGCTGGCGCGGCGGGGACGACCGCGTGCGTCGCGGCGACATCATAGAGTGTCGCACCGTGACGATTCGCGTGATGAGCGGATGGGCGTCGGCGACACAGACCTTGGGCATGTCGGACCACACCGCTGTTATTGTGAGCGATACGTCGCCTTTAGTGCAGGTGTCGGATGGACAGGCCGGCGGATCTGGGAACTATAGAGGTCGTAGAGCAGAGCGTGAGTACGGGCATCAAGCCGAAGCACAGCAAGTACGCGTTAGGCGGGATTGAGCAAGGCGAGGTGTGGATATATCGACGGGTCAGTATGTCAGAGTACGTCGGATGCAGTCTGCAGGCTACGGTCTCGAGACGTTGAGGGTCTAGTCTGGGGTGCATACATCTTTATCATAAGCTATCGTTTGGTACAGGTGTCATGCTAGTAAGCATAGTCTGAAACACCTCATTGTTGGAAGTCTGATGCAGTGGAATGTGGGGAATATGCGCAAAATTGTGCATGCCTGTGTACGGACATGTGTCAGCTGAGATCTGTCATAGTTATCGAGAAACCTTACCTGCTCTGTGCGGTTGACGGTTGGTTCATGAATACTTCTGCATTAACAATGCACGGAGTGCAATTCAGGATATCCTGTACAGACAACTTAGCAGAACTGCTGGCTTTCAATGGAATCATGTTCTGCTTGTCAAAAGGTGTCAATTGCACTATTTCCCAATATCTTAGCAATTTGTGTAGGGGTGTGCCAAATGTTTGGGGTATCTTATGCTAATATGGGATCTTCTTGACAATCAACTCATGCCAAACTGTCCATTTGTGTTCAAAAGTGATCTCTGTATGGTTAGCTTCCTCATTGAGCACCTCGATGTGCACCCAAAATCTTTTTCTCACGGGTGGTAGGATTGGTGTGCTTTGGTTGTCCGCAATGTCCAAGCTCACGTGTGACCTGGCTGAAAAGCTAACAGGTGTCTCGCTTCGCTTGGATAGCCTCGGCGACATGCCCAAGCCTTTTCTCTCCTGCCTCATTTGGGCGTCTTTCAAGCGCTCGCACGCCACTCTCCACTCTGAGGCACAGGGTTGAGATGTGACACCCGCTCAAAGAGAATTCATCAGGGTTGGTTTGCACACAGACTCTGGGTCACTGTTTTTGGCATCTCACTGGATGACTTCTCGTAAGACCATCTGGGTCGCATCAGACCCAGATTTGCGACCTAAACTGCGCAGGCGCGCAACTGCACATGGTGCTGACTTGATGAACTAACTTGAAGAGGGAATCACGGTCGTGACTGCGACAGATGCGGGATCTTCGCCCATCAGGACCCCATCGAACCAAATCTTAGGTGCTGGTGACCTAAACAGCGCAATCTGGATGGGGGGGTACCCCCCCGTCCAGACTGATCCTGACTGACCCAAATCGCTTGTGCGAGGATGCGAGTTACGCGAGCTCCACTCGCACCTGGTTTGGGGCCGGCTAAACGGCCATCGACTGATTGTCACACGGCAGTAACGCTCCGGGTCACTGCATTTGGAGTCCCGCCATCTAGGTCACCTTTGACCCAGATTCTTACGGGAAGTCATCCAGTATATGGCTGTGTACACCACATCTCAGCACATGTTTGCTAGTCTCATAACCATCTGATGAGAGGTGTTGCACCCCACCACCACACTTCTCGCTAACATCTGGGGCAGTGTGTGTGGGCGATCGCCCTACGGTTTGGTGCCCATGTAGCACCCAATCATCGCCTGCACACACTGCCCCAGATGTTAGCGAGAAGTGCGGTGGCTCCTCCCATCGGATGGATACGAGACCAATGTTTGCTTGTTGTGGTAATTGAATGCAGGGTTCACCATCATCATCAACTGATCACTATAATTTCTTGGCTGGTGAGACTGTGCCGCTGCATCATTCAACTTTGCGGGTCGGTTTGCCCATGTGCCTTGTGACGGCGGCATATATATCCAGGATGCCACGGCCAAGTTCAGCACGACTGGTTCGTCCTCCTCTTCCTCTTCCTCTTCTTCTTCGTGATTATTTGCTTTATTTTCTCAATCACACCTTCTGAGACACCCTCACAATCTCCGAGCAAGTTCATGATGCACCAAGTTGCCTTCCTGCTCATCCTTTTTCAATGCCTGTCTGTGACTGTCTTTGCAGCTCCTGTTCTGGTATGCACCCTTGTATTTGAATCTTTTATTGTCCTTCAGGCTCATTGCATGCACACAAATAGTGGTCTGGCCACCAAACTGGGAGTAGACTCTTGGGGCTTGTGAGACCCACTCCTCAGAGATCATCCTCTCAGTCACCATGTGTGTGCATCTTAGACACCCAGCTTCCTTAGTCTGATGTGTCTATTCTTCCATGATGTAGCTCTACCCTCTCCTGGCCATCCTCCTGAGCATCCTCCTCCATATTGTGTGTACATCTTCCACACCTAGCTTTTTTAGCTGCCATGTTGATTCTTCCATAATGTAGCTCTGCACTCTCCTGGGCATCCTCCAGAGGCTCCTCCTCCATATTGTGTGTGCATCTTACACACCTAGCTTCCTTAGTCTAACATGTCTATTCTTCCATGATGTAGCTCTGCATCTGATTTTCCACCCCAGTAGACGTCCGAACTTTGGACTTCCATTGGACCTAGTCCTCAGGGACCCTGATTCACACTTACAGAATAACTTCAATGCACATGTATGGGAAGTAGTCACAGAGGGTGAACATTTTAATCGAGATGTACTTGAGTTAACTGCACGTCAGGCAAGAGAGTTTGATAATCAGGTATGCAATGTTGTGCTTTCTGTCTGCTGGATTTCTGTTGACATGCTTTCTTCACAGCAAATCAGTGGGATTTGGGAGGCCATACATGGCGACAAACACTATTGTTTTCGGTATTTTGACATGAGACCTAGGCATGGGTCTCTCCGCTATGGCCCTGCCAGGCCATTAGGGCTACACAGCGGAATAGCATAAGCGACGACAACACTTTTGCACATACCCGTTTACTGGTATGCGAGTGCTCAGGCAATCACGTCCCCGACCACTTCAACAGCATCACCGGTCTCCGTGCAGTACAGCGTCGCAGAGCGGAGGAGGGTGCCAAGGCCGTGCTTCATAGGCAAATTATGGAGCTCATTTAACCACTGGGCTTACTGACGTCGCTCAGTCTGATCGACGCGATATTGCACAGTCCCGTTCACGCCTTTAATGGCCATTATGGCAGTTGGGAGTCCGGCGGCGGCGAGTGGCCCGCCTGGCCGATTCGCCGAACATGTTCACTTCGCGGTCCGCAGAGTCAAAGCTAATACATGTTCGCCGGCAATACACTGTTCAGAACCGACAGTCTATCAAACAAGTCAATGCCATGCATCTGGTCGGTTTGTGTGCGATCCAGATGAGCGAAGCTGTGTGGAAATGATAGCCACTGGGAACAGGTTAAAACATTGGGCAAGAGGGAGAAGCTGAGAGCAAATGCATGCGTCCGCTCAGGCACCTTGAGATCTGAATTCCTGCTTCAGGCTGGCGCTTGTTCCACAATCGCTCGTCCTCGTTTAGATTTCTCTCGCAGGTGGTGTCGCGTCTCGCACCCACGATCCCTCGTTTTCTTTCTTCGCATCCATTGATATCCTTTCCTCGAGGTTCTGCTCCATAGAACGCCAGGCAACCACGGGAATACCGTTCTGGTTTGAAGTTGTGCAGGCACTCGACCACCCTCATTTCCCAAGATGTTGTCCAGTCGGTGTCTTCTGCCACATACACCTTCTGATCACTAACATCCCCACTTCTTTAGACATGAAGAACAGGGCCGTCAAGCCCAAAGATTACAGAGTGAACAAGGTCACGACGACGCGGGACCACATGGTCTCCCAGCCCAGCAAGAACATCAACTGGGATCCGAATCACAGGCGGCCGCCCCCGCCACGCATTCCACAGCTCAAAAACAGCGACTTCTACGCGCCCCCGCCATCCCGTATGGGTCTGCGCCCAGCCACGCGGCGAGCCCGCCGATGCCTGTTGTGGCTGCTCACCCCAGGTGGTGAGCCGTGGTCTCAATGTCTTCCCGCCACTTCACGCTCAAGCTGGTTTCCGGTCCCCTCAAGCTTGTCCCGGTAAGCACCCGTTTGCACGCCGCGCGATCGTGCCGCAGACTGCCTCCGAATTTCGGCATTGAATCGACATGTTCCGGACTTGAAAGAACGCACCGCGCGCGCTGCACACTGACCCTCCAACACTCGGAGGGTTCTACTCCGGAATCCACCTTTCCCCCCCTCACAAACTTGGATGGAGCCTTGACTGCACAAACTCGGATGTAGCTTTGACCTCACGATGCAGCATCGAAGAGGAGAAGCAGAGTTACATTGAAGTGCCGCTCCACGGTATACTAACGCTCGACAAAGCACCAGCCAAGAGCAGTTAGGAAGCTGGAGATTAGCGGCGCCATGTCATGACGTCACCGAGCGTGCTGGTGCAGTGAGCGCGGGCGCACGCGAACACATGCAGAAGTTGATGTCGTGAAAGCGGGGTTCAATGTATAATCGAGCTTGATAATGTCTCGACTTGTCCTCTGGCACGAGTATCTTCAGTAATTGTCCATGTCAGACTGCGGTCGACAGCACACTCGTTCACAGGGTTCTAGCCATGTACTCGTGATGTGTTTCATGAGAAGATGATCAGTGGCTTCACTACCATGGCAAGGAAAGGATCTCCCTACGACAGGCGCTCTAGCTCACATAGCCCTCAGTCACCGACGATTGCACCGTAAGATGACGAAATGGTTTGCTCACAGACCTCGAGACAGTAGACAAGACATTCCGAGGTGGACGAACGGGCATTCGCTTGTAGTACGGCCATCCAGTGGCGAATTACTGGTGCAACCAGAGTTCGAGTCAATGACAGATGCATCTAGGTACTCTACAGCGTAGATCAAACAACGCAATTGTTAAACATTCACGGAGGGCACTAAGCTCACAGATAGACCGTCGGGTGCAGCTTCTTTAAGTTCGCGCAGCTTATCTTTCCCTCCATGACCAGCTCAGATATCGCCTTCGCCGTCCCCGGTGCATTGCAGATGCCCTGTTCACGGCTGTCAGCATCATACCATCCCGTGCTGCCCATCACACTGACCCAGCACGTATGGCCGGTGGCGATCACTAGCCCCTTCGCGATACTCGTCGTCTCGCCGACGATGGGGCCACCGCCGGAGCTCACGGCTGGCAGGAAGCACGCCTGATTTTTGTCGACCGTCCCCTCCCTGAGCTGCGTCGAGATGCTGAATACGTGGTTCCGGATGCTGTCACACGCGGCCTGGTCGACCTCAACGTCGTCCACCGTCTCCGGCACGGCGCTGCTGTCTCCCGGGCCGCAGCAGTACACCTCGTTGTCCGGGCGCGCGTATATCTCGGGGCTCACGCGCCGCGGTGCTTTCTGGGATGAAGACGAGGACGACGGGAAGAGGATCTCAGTGAAGAGCACGTACGGCGAGATGGCGACCGGGGGCCGGGGGCGGATGGTGATACTGTGCGCGCGGGTGCCCACGATCGGCAGCGAGGGGAGGACGCGCGGGGACCATACGCCCGCAGCGAGGACGACGTGCGTCGCTGGGAGGGTGTGCGAGGCGCCCCTGGCGGAGTACGTCACGCCTGTGACCTGCCCGACTGCCCTGTCAATCTCGACGCCCTTCACCTTACCCTGGACGAGCTCACAACCCTTCTCCTTCGCGAGCTCGAGCATGCTGGTGGTGAACAAATATGGGTGGACCTGTGCGGTCGCGCCCGCCGGCGCCATGGGCGAGTATCCGTCGGTCAGCTCCGCACGTATCCAGTCGAGGTCGTTAGGCAGGCCCGCCTCTTTCCGCTGCTGTGCATCCCAATTGTCATCCAGCCCGTTCGTCTTCTCCAGGCTCGCCCAGTCGCCGCCCTTGCCCACCCCTGTCCCCGTGTCCTGTGCGAGCTCGCCGCGACCCTCCCAGCTCGCACACCCCACAAACCGCCAGCCCCAGCGCTGCGCGCCGTTGTGCTCCTGCGCCAATTTGACGTGTTCTGGGAAGGAGACATTCACAAGCTCCTTTGGGTAGGCCCATTTGGCAACGAGCCCGCCAGCTTTGCCTGAGGCGCCCTGTGCAACGCCACGCACAGACGCCTCGATCAAGGTGACCTTTGTCGTGGAGGAGGCGAAGACAGGGTGCGAACAGAGGTAATAGGCAGTCGTGCAGCCTATGATGCCTCCGCCGACAATGACTATTTGGCGTTGCAGATCACTAGACATGATTGGTGAGTTGGTCCTGCAAGAATCAGTTATGTGAAGCCCATGACGTGATAGCATGCTTACAGACTATCGACCTGTTTCTAACTTGAACACGCAGCGCGACAAGTCGTCGAGGGCGTACACGACGAAGGGGAGTCGTTGGAGAGGCGTTCAGGGTCGATGCCGGAGGTGGCGGCCCGTACGTACCGCCCGTCTTTGTGGACTTCATATTCAATTCGTGCGCGTGCAACCGATGGAAACATGCGTGGGCTATGCAATGTAAGTGCCAACAGTGGAACATGTAGCGCTTCAACCCTACTGCCCTACCTTGTGTACATGAAGGGGTCGCCGGTTCAAAGCAATTCTCCGTCCATTTCAACGGAGGATTTCACAAACTCGAGACTTCAAACAGGGGCACGACCTTTCGAGCCGCGCCATTCTTGCGAGGCTGCCACCTTCCTGACTTCGTTGCCCCGTGCTCAATCATGAATAGCAGGCCTCATGGGAACCGAGTGCGAGTATGGGTATTGGAAACGGAAGGGCATGTAGAATGCAACCAACCAATGTGGTGGTGAGAGTCAGGCAGATAACCATAACCGTCCGTGGATAGGATTGACCGTTGATAACGTTGAACGTTGAACGCAAGCGACTTGAACGTCCCGACGTGGCAGCACAGATCCTAATCGGATAGCGAGCGGCCAAATACAGCACAAACAGCGAGCACACGCGCCTGCCTGTTAGTACTCACTACCACAGTCATCCCTTTCCTCCATTCGATACGACTGAAACATTTATAGCGTGAATGTCGTCAAAGAAAAGTGCTCTCAAGGACCAGGGCAACGCTGCTTTCAAAATTGGCAGTGTAGAAGAGTGAGTTAAAGAACTTTGTGGTTTTCTGTGTGACAGTGAACTGTATCCTCGCAGTGCCGTGAAATTATATGTACAGGTCTTCAATGCTCACCTCAAGCGCTCATGCGAGAGCTAACTGCGTATAGGCAGGGAATCTTGACGCTGCTGATGCAGTCTATCCGTGCAATCTTAGCGCGGGCGTTGTACGAGGCTGGCGATTATGCGGCATGCGTGGAAGCAATTCTTCGGAGGCTTCTCCAACAGAAAATAGTTGCTCAGCCAGACCTGATCGTGCGCCTCGAGAGGCGGTAGCGTGTCTGTCGAGACACGGGAGGCAAATAAAGGATAGATCATGACGCTAGAGGAAGCGGCCTGTGAGCACACGTCGAGATCCAAAACCGCAGCGTCGGAAGAGTGCGCGCGGTATGGCAGAACTGGAGGAATTCGGAGCACCAGATATCTAGCCCGACCGCCGCGTCCGATGCTCTTGCAAGATTTGCCCAGAAGTCCATCTTCTTCAAACCACCGTACGTTGCGCTATTGATTCAAGATCGACAACTCTGATCGGCGTACAGAGATCCGATCTCAGAATATTTCATGGTCAGTGTGCTTGGCTGTCTGCGGCTTCGATTGTCACTCGATGCTATCCGCGTTAGTTGGGGACAGATGTCCCTATCAACTTGCTGCTGCACGGCTGGACAAATGATACAGAACGCCACCCACTCAAGCTATCCAGGCTCTCCAAGGAGCAACTCGCGCAAGTCCTGCTACTCCTAGGGGGTTACGGAGATGGTAACAGGCACATATTCTCGACCCTCATCGGCATCTCAGAGGTGAAGGTCGCGCCTAAGTCCGTCCGTCAGATGGTGAACACCCACCTGACCCTCCCGGACCACCACCCTGGTGTTCTGGCCCGTGCACGCGTCGTGCTGGTGCTGGTGCAACCAGCTTAATGCGAAGGATGTTCCTGAGAAAAGGCTCATCAAGACGGCCCTGATGTATGTCTTCGCGGGTGTGGTCATGCCGCCGTACTGCTTCAGAAGATATGTTCATATCGCGTGCACATGGGAAAACGGTTGACGACATTGCCCGGAAGGCTCAAGGTTGCCATCAAGGACCTTCGCACACGACTGGCAGACAAGCCCCCGCGACTTCCGTCGTGGCTGTATATCACGCCCGAACGCATCCCCGACGTCGTCAAGCGTCTCGACTATTTGTACGATCTTTTCTCCGCACCCAAACCCGCCGACTCCCAGCTATTACCGCCGCTCATCCCAACCACCGCGGGGATGATAGCACATCACAAGTACACACCGCAGGGGGATGTCGAGCGCGAGCACGAAGACACAGTACGAGCAGTGGAGCTGACGAATATCCTGATGTCGATCCCAGACGAGAAGTTCCCACGGATGCCTTTTATGCCCTCCGGTATCACCGTGGGGCAGACGAAGAAGCTGCGCGAAGAACACCCCGGGGAGGTCATCGCGCTCATGAGAACGGTCGGGAGGATGCGGAAGAATGAAGAGTGCTTCAATGAACAGTACATCTACGGCCAGGTGAGCGCGTTCTGCCCACCTTCGGAATTCGCTTCTCGCTATCCAGGCCTTCCGGACGGATCCAGCCCCGAACACTACAAAAAGCTGAACAAAGCCTCAATTCGAAAGGTGAGCGCTCGCATATCCCGCGGTCTTCGCCTCATACTCAGCGGTACGCAGTTTGCAGAGCACGTCAAGAAGGACTGGGAGCCGAATGTGGCCCTCATCGTAAGCCAACGGGGACCATAGACGAAACGTTGACTGCTCATACGGATGGTAGGGTCCAGACTGCTCTTCTAACCGACAATTGTGTTATAACAGCTACCCGGTGATGTGCTGGGATCCTTTCATGCCTTACCAAGAGTTCGCCCAGATGTCTAGCGGCCTCCTGGGCAAGAAGGTCTCTGAAGACGGCCCTGATCCAATCACGTATCAAGCGACAGAGATCTTCTTCGGTGCTGCGGCTGAGTCTCTGAAGGCCTTAGATGGGGAACATCACCGTGGAATTCGTATGTGGCGATCTGTCGCAAGAGCTAGTGAAGATGCGCTGCAAGGCTGTGGATTCTCGGCTGGCGTCCTTGCCGACACGATTCAACTGGATCTGGATGAGCAATATTCCGTGAGCAGTCACAGCTTGGACAGGACACTCGGTGATGTCGGGCGCTGACACAGCTATTAGCGACTACACGCATGGTATTTGGAATATCGTGCAGTATGCGCTTCCCAGCCTGATCCCAGACGTGCAGTCTGCTGTCGCATGTACTGCTTCCTCGACACTGGTGCATGGAGGAGTGACGAGCAATGGAATCTCACGTACGCCGCTGACTTCGATCTTTGCCTGCCCCCGTTCACTGGTCTTGCATGTTCCTGCGCCTGGCTGGTCTGCCGAGATGTCGCGTCATCAAGAGCGAGGCTATGATGCACGTCTTCGTGTTAGGAACATTACCGCTACCTCGGCCTCTCTCCGAATTAGGCTCAAGAGAAGAACTGTCCACCTGGCTTACTAGGGTGTCACTGCATGAGGATCGGCATCTTTCATGCGAAAGATCTTGAAATTATTTTGAATCTTTTTTACTATACTTAGCAGAAAAGATCAGAAACAAAATCAAAGATATGTTTTGAGATATGTATGGCCAAAGGATTGTAAACTCGATGTGAATGGGCATGTGACAGCTGTTACGTATCTTTGCCAAATTTGTCACAGCAAAGGATTTGGAAGAGATTGTCACACTGGTGTTACAGATCTGTTTCCTTATGTTTTGTGCCGAAGTATGGGTCAAAAGATTGGAAACAGATCATGATATGATTGGCTGGTTTCAAATCTTTTCGCCCGCAGTCCATTGTCTTTCTCATCTTTCAAATCTTTTGTGAAAAGATTTGAAACCAGCCAATCATATCATGATCTGTTTCCAATCTTTTGACCCATACTTCGGCACAAAACATAAGGAAACAGATCTGTAACACCAGTGTGACAATCTCTTCCAAATCCTTTGCTGTGACAAATTTGGCAAAGATACGTAACAGCTGTCACATGCCCATTCACATCGAGTTTACAATCCTTTGGCCATACATATTTCAAAACATATCTTTGATTTTGTTTCTGATCTTTTCTGCTAAGTATAGTAAAAAAAGATTCAAAATAATTTCAAGATCTTTCGCATGAAAGATGCCGATCCTCATGCAGTGTGTTCTTGAACGTGCTCGTTCCAGCAACGACCAGACCGCCACCATTCAAGATTAGGAAGCCTCACAATCTTGTAGCATTCTTCGGGCTGCTTGTGTGTCTCCACACTGTTGGCTTCCCGAGTTACTGGCTCTCGGACTTCGTCAAGCCCATCCTCAACGACAGATTGTTCACGGACATCCCACGGTACCGAGGAAAATGGCCGCTGCCCCTTTCGGAAGCACAACGACGGGTACAGCCCCGCAAGTTACGCCTCGATCCTTGGCTGTCGGAGCTCGAGAACATCATCGCCACCAGCCACCTCAGCCTCCCCTTCCACTGCCCCCGGGCTTCGTGGAGGAGGTATCGAATATCGGCATTCACGAGGCGCCGGTCTCTTACGCGCTCGTCGCACTCGCCTGGGGCAGGGCGGAGAACCCGACCTCCTACTCCGCGCCCTTTTCTACAAGCCGACGTCCGAAACGAAGGTGTTCGTGGGTCACACACTCACGACTATTCCTGACATCCTGGGAGGGAAGCTGGATTCCGCACTGGGCAACAGGTGCATACTGACGGCCTGGAGGAGACCTATTAATATTTGAAGCGCGTGCGTTGGCGGATGAGCAAGAAACGCTCTGTCAGCATGAAGCAGATGGTCTCGTCCTGTTCCGCAACGACCATTACGACGCAGGTACGCCAAAAGATTGTCTGTACCTCTTGGATGAATGGTTATTGATGAATTGGAACAGCTGACTTACTGATATATGCCCAGCCTCGAGGTGGATGGAAGTCAGAGATGCTCGCATTTGAAACGTTACGGTCATTTGTTGGTACCGTTCGTTCGTGTTAATCAACTGCTTTGGAGAGCCAGACGGTGCTCACAATATGTCAAAGCGGACAGCTGTGCGTTCGATCGATGCGTTACGCGCACACTTAAGAAGGCTACCGATGTGGTCGCAGCTCGGTGTGGGCGATGTATTCTAAAGTCCTCACCTGGCGCCTTTAACACCATTCCGAAGTTGAGCCAGGCCGACCCAAAGTCCCAGGGTTGTTCTGCTCAGATCAGTCTGATCGGACAGAATGTGTTCAACGATTTGTACAACGACGTCAATTCAATTCCTTTTTTCTACACACAATTGCATCAGAAAGTCATTAATCCCAATGTCCACTGTCACAGAAAGTGTCGGTATGAAAGTATGCGGACGTCCATCCTCTCCCATGCCCCATCTGACCTACCGCCTTAGACGTACTTGATGGTGGCCTCAGAGCTGGAGACGGAAACAGACGTCAAGACTTCGTTGTTCTGCTCGATGTCGATGAGTGTGGCGTCGTCCGGGCCGACGGAGCCCGAGCTGGTAGTCGCCGATGCATCAGTGAAGGTGACCGTGCCGAAGTTGGCGAACGGCACGAGGGAGTCGCCCTCCTCGTAGTCCTCAACGATCCACTCAGCATTCTCCTCGCAGAGCGCGTACGAGGACGTAAGGTCCTCTGTCACGGTCTGACCGGTGCTTAAGTTCTCGATGACGGCCGTGCCAGACGTGGTCGAGGTGGCGGTGACGGTCACCTTGACGGAGTCGCCAGCACTGAAGCTGATGCCCGAGAAGTCGTAGGCGTAGTCGGGGTACCACTCGTACCAGGCTGCGAGGACAAATTATCGGGCTGCATGGGGCGCTCAAGAAGATCAGGACGTACCATCGTACGAGACGTCGTCACCATCGATGGTGAAGTCCACGCCAGTCTGGAGAATGGCGTTGTCGCAGGTGAACCCGTCGATGCCGACCCATGCGGAAGCAGAGTAGGAGCCGCTCCCGCCCGAGGGCGCACTCGGCGTGGGGACGGTGAAGGTACCCGTCACGGCCGTGTATGTACCCTGCATCCAATGCACGTGAGCTACACGCCCCAG
Organism: Fomitopsis pulvina; assembly: GCA_964035675.1. NCBI lineage: Eukaryota > Fungi > Basidiomycota > Agaricomycetes > Polyporales > Fomitopsidaceae > Fomitopsis > Fomitopsis pulvina. The sequence goes on from OZ037963.1 coordinate 903,589, forward strand.
CACACAGAAAGAGCACGTACGTCGCTAGAGTCGTACGCAGCGCCGGCCCAGTTAGAAGAGTACTCCACGTTCGCGACACCAGAGTCCGCCGTATGCTCCACCAATTGCACAGGCTTGCTCTGGTGGGAACCCTCGCAGCGGCGAGCGAGACGGCCGGCGATGCCCGACGGACGGGCGAACGCTGAGGCGGCGAGGAGGACGGTGCTGAGGAGTGCGGTGGCGTACATCCTTTCGGGCAGTGAGGAGTGCTGGCTCAGAGAGGAGCAGAGGAGTCAGGTCGTGGTGCTGTCGAGACCGATGAGAACCTGGTATCCCCAGGCTGCTCAGGAGTACTTTTTATACTTTGGACAACGCCGCCCACAGAAGGTCGGGTGTCCGGCGTAGTAAACCGTCATATGCTACCACGCCTCTTCGGGAGCTGAGGCCTGAGGGTAGGCGATGCGGGCATCACGTCCACTGACGTTGGTGTCCTATCGTGTGGTTACAAGCAGATGGCTTCCACGGACCAATCCGAGGGGTGGACAAGGGCACCCTTGCTTGACATTGCTGCAGTCCTTATCGGCGTGAGGCTGAAGATCCACACCGTGGCCGCTTTGGGCGCCGTCAGCTCTAGAAATGAGAGGGGCAATTGAGTCGTCTTGTTCACGGCCCACAGCAGGGATGAAAAGGCCAGAAGGGGCAGGCGAGATAGAACATCACACGCAGATAGGTCAGTTCTCGTGAGGAAGTACCGAGGAATGAGCGTCCGATGCCATGTGCATAGAGTTCATGTCGGCCGTTGAAGGCACACGACTGGGGGGGTCAAGGCATCACTGGCACTGTGCTGTGTGTCTGCGGGCAGCCCGGGCGCACCTTGACGGCGTGCAGCTCGTTGCTGCACAGCACAGCCTGGTAACTGTACAACAGTGCCAAGCCACCTCTAAGGGCCTTATCTTCTGAGGCGGTTCGGGAGAAGATCGCGGAGGCTATGGACGCGCCGCAGGAGACTGACCACGTTAGCGCACGGGCCGACGCATCGCGTACCACATGGCCTCGAGAATAGCGGCAGCGGTTGCGCATGGCTAACCACAAACCATGCGCAGCGAGACGCGCTTGCGACAGAGATTTCGTCGACAACGCAAAGGAACACGAGTGGGAGCCAGGCAGCTCCCATGGACGTGAGACCGCAGAATTGATCAGACCTCGGACGAGGAAGAGTCAGGGAACTGGCCCTTCTCCGCTCGTCTATTGATAGGCCAAGAGCACACCGGACGATAACAAATACAGTGCGGGCTGAGGCACTGCGATTTTCGAAGGGATGTCATGGAATCGGCCGCATCCATACAGACTCAGCCACACGAGCACACCTGCATGCATCTGGGTTCCGACAGCTGTACAATAGATTGATGGTGCACACGTCCTGCCACAAAGGAGAGATCGACGTACCCACCAGCATGTGCCTCCTGCTCTTCCATTACAGGTATGTAAGTACGACATCCCGACGGTGACGCGTTATGTCCCGTTGCTCGTGTGCTTGTCGCGTGCCACCATAACAAGTCGGGATTGCGCGAGGGGGGGCATTCGTTCGGATGGGCCTGCGAAACCCTCGACCATTACCTGCGCCCGATACAGTATGAATGGCTATCACAGATACAGGACATCTGTCCTCGGACGGCAGTCGACAGGTCTATTGTAGGCCGACTACATGCCCGCCTTGCCCGCCGGCTCGCGAGTGCACATGCGGACTCAGGTGATAGGATCCTGTCAAATCGCCCGGTTAGTGATAGATTCTCACCTGGTTTGTTTCCGCCTGTAGATACCACGGCGGTAATCTGAGAATGGGAGATCCAGGCCCGAAGAGTATACTTACAATACTTGAGTCAGCGACGCACGTTGACCTGTCCTCAGAGATGATGGACAAAAGCAAGCAGTGCGAACAAGATTTCGCAGCCCAAGAGGTTTTGATCTCAATCGGATGCCAAACACTTCAACCTGAGTTTCATGGGTGACTGTTAGTTGCGGTGTATCGATCATCTTACGTAAACACTACTGTTGTTGGCATTCGAATTCCCAGCCTGAGCGAGACTCGAAGCTCAAAAAGAATGAATCATTGGCATTTGCTGGTCCCTCACTGCCCTCTCCGTATCTTCTCCGCAGCACGCTGAAAATACCAAGCACGGCTTCGTGTAAGTAATTGCAGTCGGCCGCCACGCGCGGCATTCATGGCGTGTCACAGTAACGAGACGTTCCCGTGTGCCTCACCTAGAATGCTGGCAATTCAGATCCCTATTCAGCATGCGGGCAACAATCAAATGTTCAACGCTTCCCTTCGCCGCCCTTCGGCCGAACTAGTGTAGTCGTATACATAACCCATACCTCGGCTAACTCAAAGACATTCAAGGATCTCATAAATCTGTGGCGTTTATCGGGCCGGTTTTGTTATGGACATACTCTACAACCTGAGTCTTTCCCATGACGCTTCTCGCGTCCATATTCTGTGCCTCGAATGTCTGCCGAGAAGTATTTGGGTTACGAGTATCTCACTCGAGCCTCTCTATCACCGAAAGTAAATTCTGCGTAGGCTGTGTGCTGGGTGTGTTCAATTATGTGACGTCTCAAGTGCGCGTCGCGCTGATTGCCGACGTCCACCGTCATCCTTGTTGATGATTGTGCTTTATTGGCTTTAGCTGTCAATTCACTTGCGAGCTCATCGTGGGCAGTACATTTGTGTGTGTTGTGGAAGAATCAAGTCTGGAAGCGGAGAACTATGAGAACAGCATGGTCTGCCGGATGTATAGAACATCCGAACTCGAAGACATTGCCACTGCCAGAACAGACTAGAACGGAATACAGTTCAAGCTTGCTGATCCTTCAGAGCACGGCATTTGCTCGAGTGCCATGTGGGAACAGATGTCATTGGTGGGCTTATGTAACCGTTGGGCTTATCGTTGGGTTAGGTAACTAGACTGGGCGTCAGGTCAGATCGCAATCTACCAGTGCCAGCTGGTTTTGTACCATTCAGTGTCCCAGTGCGCAGCGGGCACGAAACACATGCCGACGTCGAGCATGGCGCAGCCGTGTTCCGTCAGGGGGGGGTAAGACATAGTGGAGTCCTCTATAGCACTACACGAGTGAATACGGGCGGATTCGGAGTAAGTCATGAGAAGTTCGCACCATCTGCGGACGAGAATGCAGGTGATGGCTGATCCCGTCATGTCCACTTCGAAAATGTGGCTACAAGACATTCGGACACCACTCTCCCCTATACGAACGGGACACGTACTGCAGTGGCATCCGCCGCCATCCGTGGCGCAGGCGCAACAACCGATGCTGGCCTTGCAGGTGCAACAATTGACACTGGCCTTGCAGGCACAATAACCAGCGACGGCCTCGCAGACTTCGCTCACCGTCTCCTCGGATCTCTCTACACTGCGTGGGAGCTCCGACAGCCCAAGCTATTTCGCGAAGAACTCGTCCAAGCAGTTAAAGATCATCCTTCGGCGAGAGGTTCGCCCAGTCAATCTTGTCGGGCTCCGGAGAGCTGACTACAACCGCCTTCGCACTCCGGCATGTGCCTGGGCGGCGGGAGCGGGGACGCACTGTCGGGGCGCGTGGCTGAGCAGACAGGGGGGAGGCGCAATAGATAGAGGGTAGATAGAGGGCCCGGAGAGACACTGTCAGGGCGTCTCTCTGCGGACGATGGGTGGCGGGCCTGGCTGGCTCGAGCTAGCAGCGGCAGGCATCGGCGGGCTCAGACCCGTACGGGATGGCGGAGGCACATAGAGGTCGCTGTTCTTGAGCTGTGGGACGGGTGGCGGGGGCGGCCGCCTGTGATTCGGATCCCAGTTGATGTTCTTGCTGGGCTGGGAGACCATATGGTCCCGCGTCGTCGTGACCTTGTTCACGCTGTGATCTTCGGCTTGACGGCCCTGTTCTTCATGTCTAAAGAAGTGGGGATGTTAGTGATCAGAAGATGTATGTGGCAGAAGACACTGACTGGACAACAGCTTGGGAAACGAGGAAGGGTGGTCGAGTGCCAACACAACTTCAAACCAAAACGGTATTCCCGTGGTTGCCTGACATTATATGGAGCATAACTTCGAGGAATAGATATCAATGGATGCGAAGAAAACGAGGGATCGTGGGTGCGAGACGCGGCACCACCTGCGACAGAAATTCAAACGAGGACGAGCGATTGTGGAACAAGCGCCAGCCTGAAGCAGGAATTCAGATCTCAAGGTGCCTGAGCGGACGCATGCATTTGCTCTCAGCTTCTCCCTCTTGCCCAATGTTTTAACCTGTTCCCAGTGGCTATCATTTTTACACAGCTTCATTCATCTGGATCGCACACGAACCGACCAGATGCATGGCATCGACTTGTTTGATAGACTGCCGGTTCTGAACAGCGTATTGTCACTCGCCGCCGCCGAACTCCCAACTGCAACAATGGCTATTAAAAGCGTGAACGGGGTTGTGCAATATCGCGTCGATCAGGCTGAGCGACGTCAGTAAGCCCAGTGGTTTAATGAGCTTCCAGAATTTGCACATGAAGCACGGCCTTGGCGCCCTCCTCCGCTCTGCGACGCTGTACTGCGCGGAGACCGGTGATGCTGTTGAAGTGGTCGGGGTCGTGATTGCCTGATACCAGTGAACGGGTATGTACAATAGCGTTGTCATCGCTTATGCTATTCCCCTGTCGCATGGCCTGCCATATTGCGGAACTGCTGAGACATGACTTCGCTGTTATAATGCGGAAAACAATAGTGTTTGTCACCATGTACGGCCTCCCAGATCCCACTACGTTGCTGTGCAGAAAACATGTCAACAGAAATTCAGCAAACAGAAAGCACAAGGTTGCATACCTGTTGATCATACTGCGTTGCCTGATGTGCATTTAACTCAACCACAACTTGATGAAAATATTGACCCTGTGTGACTACTTCCCATAGGGGTGGTCGGAAGGGGATTATGTCCAATGGATGTTCAGAATTTGGATGTCTACTGTGTTTGAATACTAGAGGCAGAGCTACATCATGCAAGAATAGACATGTTAGACTAAAGAAGCTAGGTGTGTAAGATGCACACACATGGTGGAGGAGAGGGCGATCTGTGAGGGGGCTCGTTGTATTGACCTCTTTGCATCAAGTTGTGTAAGTGTCCCATCCCGCGTGCTAAGACTCGGTGGCCAGACCACTATTTGTGTGCATGCAATGAGCCCGAATGACACTAAAAGATTCGAATACAAGGGTGCATACCGGAACGGGAGCCGCAAAGATGGTCACAGACAGGCATTGAAAGAGGATGAGCAGGAAGGCAACTTGGCGCATCATGAACTTGCTCGGAGATTGTGAGGGTGTCTCAGAAGATGTGATTGAGAAAATAAAGCAAACAATCACAAAGAAGAAGAGGAAGAGAAGGACGAACCAGTCGTGCTGAACTCGGGCGTGGCATCCTGGATATATATGCCGCCATCACAAGGGCATCATGTCGGGTCACAAACTGACCCGCAAAGTTGGATGATTGTAGTTTCATCAGCCATGAAATGGCTAAACGTGATCCACAGTTTAGCCAGGATGACAGCGTGACATTTTGAGACTGATGGTTCTAAATCGCTTGGACGCACGATCACGCCACTTCATCAGCATCAACCGTTGTACTGCCAGGGACATCAATGACGGCGCCGCCCCGAACACGGCCCGATGCGCCGACACTTGCTCACCTTCGCCTTCGCATTTGCATGAGCCTGAGCCCAGCTACTTAATTGTCACTTATTGTAGATAGTTGTATTGCTGTACCTTATAACAAATACTACAAGGTTCTCTCTCACCCTCACTGATATGCCTGGTGTCTGGCCAAGCTCCTAAAGCCTTCGAGGCCCCCAAACAACCTGCTGTTTTCGACCTTTTGCTTGAGCAGTTGGCTCTCCTTTGAGCACCAGCCTTACCCCGTGCTTGTGGAGCCTTTGAATGCCCCCAAGTATCGCTTGAGCACACTGGACCATTGAATGCTCCCACTCATCTTTGAACATCTCCAAGCGGCCTTTGAGCACATTGGGGGCCCATCGACTTTTGAATGATGGCATTGGAGTCTGAACTCCTGGGAGAGCTAGTCTGCTCTGGGAGGCCGCTGCCAATGGAAGAAGCATGGTAGCTAGACATACTGTCTCCTGGCAACAACAACAGAGGAAGCCACACCCACCCTGTGGCATCCTCCCTGACATGGTAAAACACGTCTCAGGCCTCCTGGCCCTCCCACTCCATTCCCACACCTTGTGCCCCTCTCAATTCACTTGAGGGGATCTTCCTGCTGACCTCATCCTTGAGTGTGTTTGTAGACACACCTGCCCTCTAAGGTAGCATAGGCATACTGGCATGCTTGTATATATACTGTACATGTCTTCCCCGAATAACCAGAGAAGTTCACCCCCCATCATTTTCAAAGCTCAGTTGAGTTCACTTGGAACCCCCCTCATCATCTTGTTCTCCTTTGCTGCATCCCTCTTGTTTTCATGTCCTTGATGCTCAACCCCCCTCATTTCTCCTTCACCAAAGTCTATCATCTTCCCAAGCCCTCAATGCTCACTACAGCCCTTTAAATGTATGCTGCAGCCCTTCAAGCACCTACTGAACATAATGCCCTAGCCCAAGCACTGTTACATCCTCTTCTAAGCAAGAGAACAAACCATCGTTCACAGGGGACAGATGACTTTATTCTAAGGTCCTAGCAGGCTTGATCCCAAGGTCCTTCCTCTTTCTTGTCAGCACAATCAGCACAAGGGATGACTTCTTCATCAAAAGGTGGAGCACTCCTACACTTCCAACACCTCTGGATGCTAGCGTACTTGTAGTACCTAGCTGGTGAATGACAGTGTCTGTTCCCAACCAGGGAATAAACTGATGATGTGTTGTCATGAGCTGAAACTGTTCAACTTATGGACATGATAAACTATGCTCTGAAGCTCACTATAATTCTTTTCATAATTCTCTGATTTTTATTTTTATTTATATAACCAAGATAAAGTAGTTATACCAGTAGGTTCACTCAGAGCCCAGTCACACCCTGATTATGTAATCCACCAGGAAGCACCACACACCCCCATCCATGCAAATAACCCTCATAACAGTTGAGGCTATGCTACTGTTGGCCAAGAAAGTATTAGGCTACACACTAGCCAAATGTATGAACTTTTTGCCATCAGTTCCTCAAGCTAAAACAGGGGAACAGCACTGCCACAGGCTGGATGTGTGAGAGAAAATATGAATGTACATTGAAAGGGTAGTGAGCACTATATGCCATTGGTCAACCAGGGAGACTAATATGGAATAGTGCATTGAGCAGTATACACCATTGGCTAGTCAGAACTAAAGGCTATGCAGGAGGCTGTGCAGGAGTTAGGAGTGCTTACTAAGAGCTGAGTAAGCATGAGTCAGCAGGATATATAAGCTGAATAAGCATGAGTCAGCAGGACAAATCAGTAAAAGTGAATGATAAAGCAGGTACTAGTCAGCCAGTTCAGAAAGGTATATAAACCCCCCATGTATGTACCCCCAAAGCAGTTTTCTGCCCCAAGGAGTAATATAGTTGAAGTGAGCCCAAAGTCTAAACGTGTGACTTGAAGCCTTCAGTTACTAACTTGGTAAGTTGCTTGGTAAGCTGCACCAAAGCCAGCAAAGCTCAACTAAGACTGCAGTGTTGAGTCAGTCTTTTAGTCTTAGTATCATTCTCAAGTAAGCAGTCAGTGTCCCTGCTTACACAGGTCTAGTCATGTTCCAGTCAGTCTTGCTTGAGCTGACAAGTGGTAGTTCAGGTAAGAAATCCATTGAGATTTCAGCATAGTTAGCTAGTCGTATTCAGAGCAGTCAGAGCTAGTATTATTTGAGCTAATAAGCGGTAGCTCAGGTAAGAGATATATTGAGGAAAAGCTATATTCAGAGCCATCAGGAAGTAAAGTGACATATTGTTGACCTGGTAACCAGACTAACAACCCCTTAAAGCTGTGATAAAACACACATAAAAACTTCTCAGACCTCCCACAAATGAACAACCGTGATAGCCTGGTATTATTGTCATACCCGGTGAACCACGGCAGAACCTAACACATTCTGACCTGACAGCATCCTGCATATGTGCAAACAGCACCTTCCTCTCAATGGAAAGAGAGGGCTTGTCTGTAGACCAACAATGTTGGTGTACCTGTGTGAAGACCATCTTCTGGTTGGAGTATTGGGATGCCTCCAGAGCCAGGCTGTCAGAGTGAAGCTAAGGGTAGGAGTAAGACGAGGTATGATTAACCAGGTCAAGCTTGAGCTTGACCCACTAGGTCTATCAGTATATATACATACATCTGGATCAGAGTGCCAGTCCGCACAACCTGATATAACCTGTCTGACTCGCCGGTGTGTGAATGAGGTAAGGCTATGGAAAGTTAAAGGGAAGAGAAAACGAGGGCACTACAGCCGTATAGTACAGAGATTGCATCATAATGGTAAGGCTATGAAATGATGGGGTGGGCGAAGGGTATGGAGCCAGTCTGAGGGATAGGTACTGTTAGCAAGGCGCAGCAGTACACAGACTGAGTCATACCAAATGGAAACAGCATCCATGTGAACTGAGAAGGATAAATCAAGGAAAAAGATAAGCTCCCAATGTAGTGCACTTAAATAAGCAATTGTAACAAGCACTCTTGAGTGACCTCAAGCAACCCATCACACTTTGAGTGCCCCTCTGTTAAGTAACTTATCTTTCTGAACGTCCCTTTATACCCTTGGACATCCCTTTGTGTCCCCAAACAACATTACTCATGTTCAAACACTCTGCATGCTCTTGAATGTTTGGCCCATGCCTTTGAATGTCTTCTCTCTTTCTCAAGTCTTCATGCTGTTCAGTCCAGCCTTTCAGGCTCATACCGTTGTCTTGAAGGCTTCCTGTGTGGATTGAGAGTCCTTGTCCTTACTCAGGGCACCCTCGCACTAGACCACAGTAGGGTACTCAAGTACCCTGACCCTCTTTACATGCTTTCACCATACCAGTGTTCCACCTGGCATTGTGTGTGTGTTAGGGTTTCTTTTTCCATGCTTAGAGGCTCATTTGGTCACATCATCACCTAAGTGTGTAGAACTCAGAGCTGATGTGTGAAGCCATAGATACTTGGGAGCAATGTGAAACAACAGTGTAGTGCTAGAGTAGCTTGCCTGCATTGGGCCTTCAGGCCTTCAGGTGTCTGTGAAGTCTGCTGTGGTTCAACATTCTGCCTTGCGAGTGGAAGGGTGGGCACCAACACCAGCACAAGATCTTGAGATGTGCCTCAAACACTAGCAAGTCTGGGATTTTTGTTCTTTAAATTGCATGAATTGGTGCAACTGCATGCTTACATATCTAAACCTAACTGGATGGAAGGGGTGTTGTGGTGTGTGTGACTCACATGAAATCCACATTCCACTGTGGTGCTTGTGAGTCTCTGGGTGTTAGATGTTACTGGAGGGAATGTATTCACCTGACATCAATGAGAGCAAAGGAGTAGGCGGGCAGACAGAAACCAATGGGTCGATACCGAAGGCACATAATGTCAAAACAGCAGAGGGAATCTTCTTCCAGGAGGATGTGCAGCAGGCAAGCAAGGAGGATGGTTAAGAAATAGATGGTAGCAGTGGTATATCCTGGGGAGTACATGGTACTCAAACTCTACTCAGGGTGCAAGGTGCAGACTCAGACTTGTGGATGTAACTATGTGGTAGCTCCCCCTTCTCAGTTCCTCCCCTCCATTTCTTATCCTCCTTCCTGCCCCCTTTCCCATGCATTGCCTACACCTCCCTTCCATTTCTCCTCTTCTGGTCTCTTCCTGTCATCCCCTGTTACCTCTTCCTCTCTCTTCCAGGTCCCTTCTTTCTTTTCCAACCTCTCCCAGGCCTCTCCCCCTCCTTCCCAACTGCTGGTTTTTCCCCCCTCCACAACTTTCTCTCTCATTCCCCACTCCCCTGATGTCTCAATGCGGACTGAACCCATATGCCGCCAGTTACTTGCTGCAGTTCTACCGCCTCCTTGAGATGGTTCACCATGAGCACAAGTTCAAGCTGCCCCTGGTCCTAGCCAACCCCGGCAAGTGGCTTGTGTGGGCCCATGGCCTTAGGTGGATGATTGTGCATTGTCCCTCTTGTTGGTTCCCCACCTCTGCCCCCTCATGCTCTCTTCTGCAGCATATACTTTTCAATTCTCATGCCCGCACCTCCACACACAGTGACATCACCATACCCTCCCCTCATGCCTTCCCTCTGGTCAACAATACCATTGTGTACCTCAACACTGTCTTCCAAACACTTTTTCCCACACTGGAAGGAGCTGGTGTCCCATACCCGGTGATTGCCTGGTCTCCTGAATGTGTTCAGGCCAAGCAGGAAGCTGCTGACCTTGGTGGTCCTCTTCCCCCCATTCTCTACAAAGACCTGTCACTCTTCTTGTCTTCCCTCCGGGTGTTGACCAATGGCTGGGAGGAGTTCTCTGGGCAATTGACTTCTACCTGGCATGAGTTCTGCAACTCGTTCAGTCTCCTCCATCTGGAGATAGCTTGTCTTGAGGAAGGGCTCATTGCTGTGAACTCTCACCTCTGGTCCATCCATCACCAGCTGTTTGAAGGTGTTTTGTTCCAGGACCTGCACTTGGGGCTTGCTGTGCAACTCATATTTGATCAAGTGGGAGAGATTGTTCCTCCAGAGTGGGGAGAGTTGGGTGGCGAGGATGAGGAAGCAGAATCTGGTCACCTTTCACCATGCTTTATTTCATAGACAATAGTTTGCTCATAGACCATAGTTCACTGTTGAATCATAGCTGTCTGTGTCTTGTCCGAGCTGAGCGACTGAGTACATGACCTTCCTTCCGGCTCATGTTCTTCCTTCCAGAGGAAGAGCAGAGTTTGTGCAACTCCCAGACGGAACCGTTGGCCTTCTGGAAGGTGTTCATTTGCTTGATTCTGAGCCCAGAGGGATGGGCTTGGCCCACAATAGTGCAGACCAAACTCATATGTCACCAGCTATTCACTGCAGTTCTTCCACCTCCTTGAGCTAGTTTACCATGAGCACAAGTTTGAGCCCCCTCTGGTCCTGGCCAACCCCAGCAAATGGCTTGCATGGGCCCACAGCCTCAGATGAATTATTGTACACTGTCCCCCCCTTTTGACTCCCTGCCTCTGCCCCCTCACACTTTCTTCTTCCCCAGCATATACTTCTTGACTCTTGTGCCCATTGATGCGACCAAATGGGTCTCTAAGCATTGGAAAAGAAATCCCAACACACACTATACCAGGTGGAACACCAGTATATGGAGCCTGGGCAAGAGGGCACTATGAGAGTCAGGGTACTTGAGTACCCTACTGCAGTCTAGTGCAAGGATGCCCTGAGTAAGGATGAGGCTCTTGATCCACACAGGAAGCCTTCTAGCCAGGTGAAGGGGCCCAAAAGGCTGAACAGAGGAGCATTAATGCTCGAAGGTGGAGGAGTTGTTCAAAGGGTGAACTGACCATTCAAAGGAATACAGAACATTCAAAAGCATGTAGAGTTTCTCCAGGCTTCAAAGAAGCATTCAAGAGTGCAAGAAATGTTTGAGAGAGTGAGATACTTAGCGAGGGTACACTTGAAGTGCACTGGGCTGTTTGAGGATGTTCAAGTGCACTTAGGGCAAAGGGTCCTGTTCAGAGGATGCTCGAAGGGTCATGGTATACATTTGAAGGGTCATAGGGTAGTGTTGAGGGCTCGAGAGGACTGTGGACTTGGCGAAGGAGGAACAAGAGGGTCAAGCATCGAGGGCATGAAAACAAGAGGGACTTGGCGAAGGAGAATGAGGTGATGAGGGGATTTCCGAGTGAACTCGACTAAGCTTTTCAAACAATGAGAGAGCTGAGAGACTGACTCTGGGGGGTAAACTTCTCTAATTATTGGGGAGAGTAGGTACAGTATATATACACTAATGCCAGTACTCCTACTCTACTCTAGAGTGCAGGGATGTCTATGAATGCACCTGAGAACGAGGTCAGCAGAAAGATCCCTCAAGTGAATCAAGTGGATTGCAAGGTGCAGGAACAGAGCAGGAGGGCCAGGAGGCCTGAGACGTGTTTTACCATGTCAGGAAGGCCACCACAGGGCAGGCATAGCTTCTCCTGTTGTTGTCACCAGAAGACAGCATGCCTAGCTACTATGCTTCTTCCATTGGTGATGGCCTCTCAGAGCAGACTAGCTCTCCTGGGAGTTCAGACTCCAATGCCATTGTTTGAGAGTTGATGGGCCCCCAATGTGCTCGAAGACTGCTTGAAGATGTTTGAGGGCAAGTGGGAGTGTTCAACAGTCCAGTGTGCTCACGTGATGCTTGGGGGTGTTTGACAGCTTGAGGAGTGTGTGAAGGCTGGCTCACAGTGGCAGGGGGTAAGGCTGGTGCTTGAAGGAGAGCTAACTGCTCAAGTGAAAGGTCGAAAAAGGTGGATTGTTCAGGGGCCTTGAAGGCTTTTGGAGCTTGGCTAAATGCCAGGCATATCACTGTGCCTCTGCACATGGTGACATTACTGTCCCCTCTCCTCACATCTTCCCACCAGTCAATGACACTATCATGTACCTGATGCTGCCTTTCAGACACTTCCTCCAGCATCAGAAGGGGCTACCAAACACATTCAGGATAAACAGGAGGCTGCCGACCTTAGTGGCCCTCTTCTGCCTGTCATTCTTTCTGTCCTCCCTCTGAGTGTCAACTGACAGCTGGGAGGAGTTTTCTAGGCAACCGGCTTTCACTCAGCATAATTTCTGTGACTCATTCAGTCTCCTCTGTCTAGAGATAGCTCATCTTGGGGAAGGACTCATTGCTGTGAGCTCTCACCTCCAGTACATCCATCATCAACTGTTCAAGGGTGTCTTATCCAGGACCCAAACTCAGGGCTTGCTGTGTGACTTGTATTCAATTGAGTGGGAAAGGTCACTCCTCTGGAGTGAGGAGAGTTGGGTGATGAGGTTGAAGAGGCAGAAGCTAATCACCTTCCATGGTGCTCTATGTCATAGACCATGATTCACCTGTTGAATTATATCTGTCTATGTTTTGTCCATTGAGTGCAAACTGAGCAACTGAGCTTGCAACCTCCCTTCTGGCTTGCACTCTTCCTTCCAGAGAAAGAGCAGTGCATGTGCAACTGTCAGAAGAAACCATTGGCCTTCTGGAGGGTATTTGTTTGCTCAATTCTGGGCCCAGAGGGGTGGGCTCAGCCCACACCACATAGGTGGCCTCTATGTTTTGCTCATATAGAGCACACATGGAGCCCATGTTTTGCTTATGTGGAGCACATATGAAGAGCGCATGGAGACCACATGGACACCACATTGGCCACATGGCACCAACTCTGACTGACTTCCCTCCCATAGAGGCACTTATGATCTCTGGTGCTTGAGTGATCCTCAAGCAATCACTGCCTAAGATGTGCCTGAGAGTGAGAAATTCAGAACACAGGAAACCTGGGAAATACAGAAAATAAGGGAAACCCATGGAAGACATTGGAAGGCACAGGAAACCCAGGAAATATAGAATATAAGGAATTTTCATGGGAGACATGGGAAACTCTCAGGAAAATCAAGGGAAAATCCAGGAAAATTCACAGAAAATACAAAAAAGGCAGAAAACTCATGGGAGTGATTGGAAGCTCAGGGAAATACAGACAGAATGTTACTAGAGTGGGTCATGGCCTTAAAACAGAGTAGGCACAGGGCAAAGCCCTGTGTCTACTCTGTTTGAATTTAATAATTCACCAAAGTAGGGCATGGTGAAGCCATGCCCTTAAAACAGAGTAGGCATAGGGTGAAGCTGTTACAATGGACCTCAGACTGTCTGGGCATGGACCACATTTCCTTTTCAAGGATGAAGGCATTCTGCACACAGGACTGACACTGTTTTAATAACAAACTATTTATCATTGCTCACATGACACATACACTCTACATTACTCATTTAACCAATGTCATTGCTTTCTTTTGCTTACTCATTTCATTCCTATTTATGACTCATCTTTTCTCCTTTCTTACTCATTGGTGGTCAACCCTTACTGATCCCCAAACTGTACTATACTACATCAGGGACACTCAAGGACATCTGCAAACACCTTGAGGATAATCCCATTGCCTTTCTCTTATCTCATGCTACATTACAGCTTCTTTACTCCTCTTCTTCTATTTATTTCACTTCTCATCATAGCACTATCAACTTCTACTCTTCTCTGATAGAATTGCCTGTCAGTTCTACTTTCATCTCCCTTCTATTTATCTTACTATACACCAAACCTTCACACAACAGTGAAGTAAGGCCAAAACCTTGTACACAACAAAGGGACCAGGAGTTGCACATCTCCCCTGCCCCCCTTTGATGGACTGAGGGGACTGGAGGGATGACACAGGGATGAGAGAGGTGCAGGCTATGCTACTGGTGTGTATAGTTGTGTAGGTGGCTAGCCTCAATGATCTGTAGGATGCTGAGGGTGATGCAGAGCACATTTCTGTATATATAGTAGTGTAGTTTGCTTGGGAGTAGCCCCAAGCTCAATCTTGCTCACCACCCACTCAGTAGAACAGAGTTGCAGTGACCTCGACACCTACTGAAGGGTTGTCACTGTACTAGGACCGAGAATAGATGACTCAGACCCCTTCCTTGTTGTTAGTTGGGTTGTTATTGCCAATGCTTTTGCACAGTATTGTAACAGAAGCCCTATGCCTACTCTGTTTGAATTTAATAATTAGCCAGAGTAGGGTCAGGGAAAAGTCTATTTTAATCCTTAACTTTAATACTTAGCCAGAGTAGGGCATGGTGCAGCCATGCCCTTAAAACAAAGTAGATGCATGACAAAGCTGTATGCCCCTCCTGGCACAGCCAGGGTGAGGATGTTGTCCATGGCAAAGCCACAGGCAGCACACTTGTCATAAAAGAGTGGGACATGGGTCTGCCAGTGACACAGCACACTCACATGAAAAGCACATAGTGAGCATGTTGGCTGCATGGCCCAAACTCCAACCCACTGTCCTCTCATTATTAGGGGCACTCATGACTCCTGGTGCTTGAGCAATCTTCCAGGTGCTCAGGTGATCCTCCTCTGAGATTTGCCTGAGGCTTGGGAAGATAGGGAAATTTGGATACATAGGAAACATGGAAAATATGAAGAATCTAGGAAAAATCATGACAAACACAGGAAACTCCTAGGAGACATGGAGAATATGGGAAACTTACCAGAAACTGACAGAAAAGATAGGAAACACAGGAAATGAATAACAGATAATGAAAGTACATTTGAAGTCCTTAGCTTATTTTCCATCACAAAGCCCTGGGTGTTATGTCCTCTTCTAAACAAGAGAACAAACCTTTGTCCAATGTGGATGGACTACTATCTTCAAGGTCCTTCCTTCCTTGTTGGTATAAGGGATAACTTCTTCATCAGAAGGCAGAGCACTCCTACACTTCCAATGCCTCTGGATGCTAGCATACTTGTAGTACCTAGCCAGCAAATGACAATGTCTGATCCTAGACAAGGAATGAACTGATTACATGCCTTGCATACGTGCAAGTAGCACCTTCCTCTTAATGGAAAGAGAGGGCTTGTCTGTACCTGTGTGATGACTGTCTTCTGAGGTTGACACTAGTGGAGATGTATAGTCTTCTGGTTGGAGTGTTGGGATATCTCCAGAGCCAGGCTAACAGAGTGAAGCCTAAGGTAGGAGTGAGATAAGGTATGATTAACCAGGTCAAGCTTGAGCTCAACCCACTAAGTCTACTAGTATATATACAGGTGGGTCAGGAAATGAGTCTACACAGCCTTGTACAACCTATCCAACTTGCCAGTGTGTGAATGAGGTAAGGTAATGGAAAGTTAAAGGGGACAGAAAATGAGGCACTACAGCCATATAATACAGAGATTGCATTATAGGGGTAAGGCTATGGAATGATGGGAATGGGCAAAGGGAATGGAACCAGGGCTGAGGAATGGGTACTGTTAGCAATGGGTAACAGTGCACAGGCCACATCATACCAAATAGAAATGGTGTCCATGAGAACTAAGCAAGATAAGTCAAGAAAAAAGATAAGTCCCAATGTGTGCACATGAGTAAGCAGTTGTAACACTGGGTAAGACAGACTGTCCTCCCATTATTAGGGTGCTCGCAACCTCCAGCGCTTGAGTGATCCTCCCCAGTGCTTAGGTGGGCATTCCTGGTGCTTAGGTGGGCATTCCTGAGACATCCCCCAGCCTTGGGAAGATATGGGAGTTCAGAAAACTGAGAAATAAGGGGAAATTCACAGGAAATGGGAAATACAAATCATGGGAAGTAGGTAATGGGTAACTATGAATAATGGGTAATGGGCAACAGGTATGGTAATGGGTGATAGACACAGGTTTTAGAAATTCATAGGACAATGGCTCATACAAGGCATTTGAAGCCTGAAGCTTATTCTCTGAGGCAAAGTCACAGGTAACAAGCTCTGTTTTAATCTTTGAAATACATAGGTAGCCTTGACTTTATTATTCTCCATGGTGAAGCCACAGGTGAAAAGCTCATGGTTTGGAGCCTTTTGATGCAGCACATATTTTCACTCTCTGACATCTGGGGCACCTGCACCAGATTTCTTACAGAAATGCACCCATCCACTATAACCATGAGATAAGCCCCAGATCAATCCCAGACAGACACAGGATGACCCAGATTTTGCATGGTGCAATCAAAGTGATCTCAGATATTGCTGTGATTGCACATATCACCACAGGAGATGACTGAACTTCTCCAAACTGATATATACTGACCACCTGTCTCACTTCCCACAATGCTTCACAATGATGACAATGACAGAGATTTCAAGATTATAACTCTGTATGATGAACTAATGGGGGCAGATGAGGAGGAGGTTGGTGAGGGAGGTTGAGGGGATTCTTTAGCTATACCAGCCTTGCAGGGTGGAAGACAGCTGTGAAATAGCCATCAGCTTTATCTTTTTCAAGAATATCTTCTTCCAAACCCATGAGAGGGAACACCATGGCAGCAGCTATATACCACCCAAAAAAACAGAGCATTCATCACTATCATGGGTTTTGATGTCAGTTCATTTGAGTATATACTCACATCAGGGTTTGCCCATCATTGGGATACTAATGCCATAATGCAACCTGATGTCTGACCTCATGGGCAACCACGTCTCGGAAGGCAATCACTGGATGCAAGTGGAGGATTGGGCTTTGTTATTCATTGGCTCTCCTCTACAATGCATGAAGTCAGCTTGCAACAGATTTTCACACTCATTCCTGCCACTGTCAATCAGTACCTTCACACTGCCATTGACCTACTCCTTGAGACAGTCTGGGAGATGCCTGAAGGAAAGATCACCTTCCCACAATGCCTTTGTGACTACAATCATGGACAGCTCCTTGGGACAGGACCAGTCCTTGGGACAGTTGCAGTTTCTGGCTCCCAGTAAGATATATCTGCCTCGGAATTTTTGTAGTCTATTTCAAGTGTACCCATGCCATGTACTGTACAGGTGAAGAGCAGTTTATATGAACTAGATTTGAGCCATGGTTAAAACATGCAATTTCATTTTGGACCGGTGCCGATGGGCCGTCTTCGAATGGCGCTCTCGACAGTCAAGCAGAAATCGTCGTCAAGTTTACAACACTGCGTCGCACCGCGTTCACGCCTCCGCCAGCCCGCGCATCCCTGTCCGCGGTGGCCTCCTCAGACTCGTCATGGATCGAGTTTGCGGGGAGATGGCATGGGCATTTGAGCAGAGAAAGGAACTCCTTTCGTATGCCGGCCTCCGCTCGCCTAATATCATATTCACTGTCGCTGCTGGTGGTGCTGGATCGGAGGAACGCTGGCGGCAGTGCATTCTACCCGGTTGTCCTAAATGATACAGCGCCGGTATGGGTGCGAGTGCAGCGGCGCGGTCTGGAGCACGACCTTGCTATGCTCGAGAAATTGAAGCAGTTCTGCCAGCCGAATCCCTCGCGAATCATGCAGATTCTTTCTCGTGTGAACGTTACATCACGCCTGCTCGCGCAGTGCTTACCTCCAGCCGTTGCTGACTTCAATGCGAGTTGAGTGAATAAGCGGGTCCCAAGCGAACAAGCTGGTGCGAAGGGCAGATTGACAGCGACACGATCACCAATGTGCTTCAGTTTGTAGTCACTAGTTGAAGGTTCTTGACAAGCGAAACAAATCTAGAACAGCCGCAGATCGTCTAGCTCACATGCAGTTCGCAGTTACATGGGGAGATTATACAGTTCTTTCACCAGCTTCACAATCTTCGGATCACCCGTGTTCTGGATGTCAGAGGTCAGCGAATGCGAGCCAACAAGAAGCCATGACCTACCTTTGTGAGCTCATCGCTGATTTTGACGCAAGGTAGGCCATTCACAGCCGCCAGCTTGATGACCATGTTCAGCGCCCTGCTCTTTTCCTTGCCGCCGCTTGACGTCTTCTGGAAGTCATTGGTAAATGACGTTCCGATACCGAACGAGGCTATACGGCGGTATGCAAGTGATGCGATATGATACGAGGTGAACAGACTTACCGGTGAAACCCACTTCGTCGCATTGTGCCCTGAGCTTCTTTGCCTTCTCGACGCTGAGGGAATCCGAGAAGATGATCGTCTTCTCGCGGTAGTCGACTCCGAGCGACTCGTAAATCTCTTTAGCGCGCGGCGCGTAGATGAAGGGATCACCCGAGTCCTGACGCAAGCCTTTCCATCTCCTAGCTCGCTCTGGGTCCACGACAAAGTCCTGCGCGATCACGTTAGCGGCAGTCAACGGTGAGCGCAATGACGAAGACCTTGTAGAAGACTTCCGTCGAGAACGTGTCGGTCAAGGCGAGCTGAAGCGCGTCTGGATAGACCTCTTCCCAGAGAGCGAGTGCCGTGCCGTTAGCGTGCTCGTATCCCTTCAACGCGCCAACCTGAGGAAGTGTGTGTTAGATACGTCGGCGAGAAGCGAAAGGTGACCGCGCTCACAGCCATGAACCATTCGCTGTAAGTTAGAGCAGGGGATGAGGTTCCCTAGGTGCACGGCGGAGAAGCGCACGCACTGGGCTATCGTTCCAACCGGCGAGAGACCGTGTACACGCGCGAGATGAACCTAGACGGCAACGTATATGAGCAAACGTGACTATAGACATATTTGCAGGCTCACGTTGCTCGTCCCACTCAGTCTGCCTGGCCCTGGGAAATCTTTGGACGCACGCACGAGCCCGCGGACGACGACGTCTTGTGTCTGGAATGACCTCCGCCTGCGCGTGCCGAACTCGCTGAATGCGCAGCCAGCCTTGATGAGCTCTTCTGCTTTGGCATACGCCTGCTCTGGACAAGCACATGTATTTGGGCGGCCGTGATGCGAGCGTGCAAGGATACGTACCTTCCTGCCCGTCAAATACCCAGTCCGTGTCCACGATCTTGAAGTAAAGATCGCTCAGGGTGGCCATGAGCGGCACTTCCCAGAGTATGGTGTCGGCCCAAGGGCCGGCGGCCTCAATCTCGAGGTCGCCTATGTTGGCGTTTGCAGAGAGCGGGACGAAGCGGATGGCGACTTGCTCAGACTTGAAGCGATACTTGGCGAGGTAGCGGAGGTATTCGTCGGAGAAGTACGGGCAAGTGATCTTCAGCCAGGCGTACTCCTCGTCTGTGAGACGCAGAGAGCCGAACTCTGGAATGATCGCGTGAGCGACGGGACAAAGAAGCGAGAGGGTATGAAAACGGACTGGAGACAGCCTCACGGAAGGCTTCGACGCAGTCGCGGCTGAAGTGGACGTCCTTGTCGCGGTGAGTGAAGCGATACGTAGCTTGCACGTCTGGGAAGAGGCGAAGGACGGCCTGCTGCATCGTGAACTTTACTAATCGAGTCAGTGTGTGATGCGCGGGTTGCATGAGGGACCGCACGTGCCTTGTATAGATCGGTGTCGAGCAGCGACGGCGACAGGACGATATTCGACGACATGGCGGTCGAAAGGAAGCGGATAAAGAGGAGGGAGCCTGAGGATGCGTGCGCAGCGTGAAGGAGATAGCGACTCATGCATTCATAGCAGCGCCCAGTGCGAGTCAGTCAGTCGCGCGTCCTGTGTCTCTCCTATGTTCCGGAAATACCAACTGTGTCGGCTCGGCGACATCATTTGCGAGTTCTACAAGTCAAGGTTATTGTAGTGAAGCTATCAGAAAGGCCGTCATGGTATACTTGAAAGCGTGAGACTGCCCGTCAATCTGGGATGGCGTGCGTGTATGAGAGTTGTAGTACTGATACAGTCATGGACGGCTCCTTGGGACACCAAAATCTTATATAGCCTTGATAGAACAGAAATATCTCAGTCTGTATTCACAGGACTAACTAGACAATACAAAGTACCTATAGAATGGAAATATCTAGGTACTAATCAGTAAGACGTCAAGTAAACGAAGTTGTTAACAAGTAAGCTCACCTCAGTCTGTATTCACAGGACTGAGGTGCTCGGGCGCGATCCGGAGCGTATAAGTACAACGCGAGACAAAGACATATCATGTACAAAAGAGACAAGACCGGGGATGGGGCCCGCAGACAGATAGGGGAGAAAACACAAGACATACAGTAAGACGTCCGATCAGGACAAGGTAAACACACCGATCGAACATCGCGTGGCGCGCACTGTTGCGAGCTCCGGCACAGCCATGACCTCCAACAGCCTCGGACGCCCTGTTCCTCGACAAAAAATTAGATCGCCGTATTTCATATGGTAGCTACTCGTGTGCTCTATGTTTGTATCTATATAAAACCATTATCGAATGTGCGAGGGGCCAGAATGACAGACATCAGTGCGAAAATCTGTTATCATGGCTCAGACGGGTCCTTGGGACACAGTCACGTCACGCGGCACCTGCCTGATATGGGTGCATGTAGAGACTGTTGTGAGAGAGCGGCAGAGTTCAGCTGACTAGTCCACACTAAATCGGGGAGTTGTGATGTGACAAGATTGCGAGACTAGACATCGTGTCTAGGTGCTCATATTCAAGTTTGACATGAAGCACACATTGACCACACAGTGGGATATGCATGTAGGGAAGCTAAAAAGTACAAAACTTCCCATTTTCGAGACAAGACCACTCCAATGGATGCCTTGGGCATAGTGGCGAGGTGAACGGACGAACGCCTCTCATGTCGCCAATTTGCCATGGTATAGAGCTTACCCATGGGACAATAAGATGGCACGTCGGCCTTGCAGGAGGGCACCGGCATAGGCGAGGGGAAAAGATGCGCAATGGTGTTGTTTGGAGGAGGCGCACTCTCAAGCTGTCTCGGAGGCTAATGAGAGCAAGTTGAATAGCCTTGAAGGCTCGCGCAACGCGGAGGACATTTTGTTCTGGTGTTAATCCAAGCGTAACTCAGAGAAGACGCAGTCACAGTAAGGGCCATCCGTGTACACTGTGATTCCGAACTCCAAGATATCGCCCATACTACCAATCAAAATGGCTGAGTAGTTTGACCGCCGTTGCCGTCGTACCAGCTGAGTATTCTCGTCAGTAATGACATCCCAAAATATGTACAAATTCTGGTGGGCCCATGCGACAAAATAGGTGCAATCCAGACCTCAGTGGTATGTGCACGAGAGATTCGGCACCATGCCACATGCTACGGAGTAGACCACATCGAACGCAAAATCATCACTCTCCCAATACCTCGTTTACTGACAGCCCAACTTGAAAATACTATGCGCAATGGGACGGGATGACACTCGTTAGTCAGACAGCAGAATTACTTCGTCCTCCAGTCCATCATCTCCAGTTGCCTTTCGCTTCCCATAGTCAGACACAATCTGGACCGTTGACGGCAGCTCCACTCCGGATGACATGGACAGCGTGGACATCGCTCGGCTTAGCCGCAGAGAATCAGCATCGTTGGAGCTATCGTGCGCCTCTCCCTGGCGTGGGCCCAATCCTCCTCGGCCTGCGTCAAATCGAGAAGCACCATTGAGCTCGTCAGAGGAGTACACTTCGATGTATGAAGGCGACCTTGAGTAGGGCACAGGAGATTGTCGGGTGATTCCGTCTCCGTCAATAGTGGAGGAAGTGGGCATTCTATCCACAGCGGTCTGACCTACTGGAATTCCCGAGAGCGCGGCACGCAATTGAGATGCCTGCGTAGAGTTCCGCGTGATGCGATTCACCCTGGGCCGCTCCTGAGAGGACGTAGGGTGTACGGCATGATGTGAACGCCCCGGCAGATCGTCTGGTGTTGTCAAGCCTAGTACACGATCCACTTCCAGACCTGTTTGTGGAGACCGAGCGGCAATACTAGAGTGCCCGCCTGCAGAATCTTCCCCAGAGCTACTAGACACATTCAAATCAAAAAGCTCTCCCTGGCTTGACTCGTCATGGGCCAATGTATGTTTCTGGGGAGCTATGCGTCGCCTTCGATAGTTGTTCTGGGCTGCAACACGACGACTGGGCTTCTTCGAAGCGGGAACAGGGACATCGATGGCTCGTCCAGGTAACCCGTCCGCCTCAACCTCGTCCTCGTTGCCAGATTCGTTCTCTTCGTCAAAATCTGCAGGTGCGTTGCCCTTCCGCCTGTAGCACCCGCGAACAACGTCGCCCCATAACACATAGGAGCCACACAACCTGCATTTGCCTCCTCGAGGTATCATCTTCTTGAAAGAGGAACTGGCTTCGCGTTCGAGAAAATCGTTGCAGAGACAGGACAAGTGCGAGATCGCCATACACGTCGAGTTGGGACATAGGGCCATAGTGAGCGGATCCTGAACACGTCTGTAAGGCCGTGGACTGATGGATAAGAGAGGAGCAACCCACGACTTCACGGCCCTCCAAGGCTTCGCGGCAAATGAAACAATTGAGCGACTTTTCAGACGCGATCAGCACGGAAAACTTGTGTAGGTGCTCGGATGTGAACGGGCCTATGTCAGCACATATACTATAGCATAGTAATCAAGATAAGGCGTGTTACTAACCATCGGTGACATCAATCGGACCTGTTCTCCCAGACCCAGCGTTGCCCGACCTGCCGTCCACGCCCTCCAATTCAACAGAATGGGTAAAGCCCTCTGGAAAGGGTGAGTTACCAGGATCGCGTGCAGCATGAAGCCAAGCCTTCTCGGCCTCCACCGTGAAAATTTTCACGCGCAGCGGCCAAGTGTTATATGGATGTGAGCAGATCATATTTCTAGCGATACTGTCAGACATAACAGATAGTCAGTCAGTCAGATGCAGTCTCTGCCAGCTTGCTGCATACGGACGAGACGCTGGTCTTTAAATATCGCGACTTGGAGTTGTGTTCGAATACGTTCTTCCCGGTGTCATCGCGAAGGTGGCGGGAATTGTGCGGGTGTTGCCAGGCCCATTCAAACTGTAGTGCCGTGAGTTTAGAGGGGAAGCCGTACACGATCATCTGCATGAGCCAGGGCCTATTATGTCTCGTCTTGAAGGCGCCTTGTGTGATCTCGCCATTGTGCTGTCTGACGTCCTGCATAGTCAGTTAAAGTCTGGAAGATACTCAAGTCGACAAAAAACAGACCGAATGCGACGTGGCGGACTCGGCGTGCTACCGATGTATGTTCTGAGAGTTAGTGACTAGAGTCAGCAATGATTGCCTCCTTCAGAGTTGTCTATATGGACGAACGCTGTCGCCCGCGGTGTACGGATGCTTTTCAACAGATAGCATGCGTAGAACTCTGGAAAATGGTGAACAGTTGACGTGGATTTGACATGGCGAGGCATTCCGTCTGGGCGAACTTGTGAGAGGTCCGAGTTTAAGTTAACTTTAAGTAGTTGAATTGTCAGAGCCACGTGATATCCATCAGTCGCGTCCTCGCCACGCTCAGCGCCGCCAACGTCATGCGACTTGACCACTACCACTACCACCGCTGTCATCGGTATTTAGCCCGCGTATAGCATGGACGACGACGCGATTTCCATCACAGATGACTCGGACAACGAGTCTCTTGACCGTCGTGCGATCCTGGAGCCTGCCATACGGAGCGTCGTGGATGCGCTCGGTGGCTACGAGAACGGGTCATACAGGCTCGGCGATGAATGCTATGGATGTTTAAAGGATCTCAAGAAGATATGGCGCAAGGATGACACGGACGACGAACGCACTGTCGCGCGTATTTTCTGGGAAACGCGCGTACTTCCGAATGACCTCGTTCCGATCTTATTGGAGACGGCGGGGAGAGGACTGCTAGAAGACAAATGCGCGATCGCGTGCGCCGATCTTATTACGGCTATGACGTGGCCTATCGATTTAGCCGAGGAGCTGAAGGAGCTGGACGAGGGATACGACCAGGGAGCGGACTACACTCAGCTCACGCTCAGCCATCTACACTACAAGGCCGCGCTGTTGAGGCCGGGTGTCACTCAAGCGCTCTTTGGGGTTGTCCTTCCTTGTCTCGCAAAGGGCCCTAAGGAGAGGAAGGAACGGGACGTCCAAATTATCAATGTCATCCTCTACCTCATCCGTAACCTCGCGTTCATTAAAGACTTGCCACCGAACATGCACCTGAGTGCTGATCAGGCAGAGTTCTCGTCCTTGCAGACGCGTCTTGTGAAGGCACTGTCTGATTCCAATGTGTTCGACTTCCTTCTTACCGTTGCGTCCAATGTCAGCACGGACCCAATGTTCAACAACTGGAACGCACTTGTGCTCGAGATCATCTACTTGTTATTCCGCGGCGTCAAGCCATCATCCCTGGCCTTAGACCAAGCCAAAGTAAGCGGGCTCACTCACGGGTTTCTCAATTTGGTTCTGAGATGCCATGGCAGGAACCCACTCAGAGTCTCCGGCGTTTGTTGGCCGTGGAAGACCAACGAAAGCGACATTTCCAGCGGAACGCGACGTCTCGACATTCGCGGTTCGGAACGACTATTACTGTCAAGCTCAATCCTAAGAAAGTTCAGACCGACAGCTCTGATGCGGCGACCAGCAATACCGAAGCATCGGGGTCCCAGTCTCTAGTGCTTCACCGGCAAGCCGCGCTGAATCGAGACACAGGTAGTATTGTCGATATGGCCAAGCGACAGCAGAAGCAGAAGACAAAAAAAATCGACGAACTTGCTCGGGACGACAACTTGTCCATGGACGCGAAATTGGTCCTGCAGAATCTTGCGCGGACATTCGTCGAGGCATGTTTCAATCGTAAGTCGGGCTTCTGCGGACGGGATTGGGATGTGCTGAATACACATGTCAGCTTTCCTTTCTTCATTATTGAAGGACATCAAAGCTGAACGACCGAAGATTGCGGAAAAGGACAACTTACGCCTGCTCTACGTTGCGAAGTGGTTCCTCGAATTCTTCGTCTGTATACGAATCACACAGAGTCCAGAGAACGCCTGGGGCTTCGGCTTGATTGCTGAAGTCATTGACAGGGCATGGATCGTGTGGGTTCTGAAGCGTATGCGTCAAGCCGTCGAGGAAAAGGTATGGTGTACCCCAACAATGCTTCACAGCCAAGAGAATAATGCTTGATCTCATAGCCGAAAGCATGGAACGAACTACAGGCAGGCATTGATTGCCTGACACAGCTCGTCCAGATTGTCGACGCCATGTCCTCTTCGTCTAAACCGGACGAAGCCGACGTTGCGGATGTCCTCCAGCAGCAAATCATCTACAATGGAGAGGTGCTTGACATGGCCTTTGACAGTCTGAGGATGTACAAGGATAGCACGCAGAGCTTGGCGTACCTGGACTCCAGCGTGTATCTGGCGTATGCTCTCTTCAAGATGCTGGAGAAATGGGGAAAGAAGCGGAGTGGGAAGGGCGAAATGTACGTCAGGAGAAAGGAGAGAACGAGGAGGAAGAAAAAAGGTTTGTTGGACTGGAGTTGTGCACATAGTGGGCTAATACCCTCCCCGCAGGTAAGAGCGAGGACGATGGTGTACCCGATGTAGAAGAAGACGAGCCACTGGCCGAAGAGGACGACGTCATTCACGAGACCATGTTCACATTCGACATGTTTGAGGCAGTAAGTCATGCCATTGATACTATTCCAATACCCTGACCAGGGACCTCAGAAATTCGCGCATGCAGACATCACCCAGACTCTCCTGGCGTGTGTAGGCCGGTACAAAGAATTCACCTCGGCAGACAAGCTAAAACGGGTTGTCAGCCTGATGCATCGACAAGTTGTGAAGGCCAAGGCAGAAGGGCTCTACTTCAACGTGAGCCGGACATGTCCACATTGTTTCCTTCACATTGACCGAACAAGACTGCAGGTATCCACCTTGGATCTTTTTAAGAGCATCCTTGCAGACGAGAAGTCCCTACCGAAAGATCAGCCATACAAGGACCTCATCAACCTCATCAACTACATACTTCGCAGGTTCTTCAAAGCTGTAGAGGAAGATTCTTTCCTAGTCGTGCAGGCGTTCTTCCCTATGAACAGAGGACATTGGAAACAATTCTCCAGTTGGCAGCCGGAGGTGAAGCCCGCAAAACAGGGACGTGTCGCAGAGGATGCGCGATTCCCGCTGGATGTTCAAGTCAAGAAGGGATACTCGTGGAGCGAGCAGTTAGGCATTGCTATCGCATGCCTTGTAGAAGAGGGAAAGCCAGAGCTAATCGATTGGGTGAAGCAGGTAGGACGAATGGTATACACAAAATGCCCTGTAACGCTCACATCCGTACATTAGATCCTCACGCTTGCTATCGGCCAAAGACAACGCATCATCGAGGATACTGATGGCTCGTCCTCGAAGGTTATTGAGGTGGACAGTGATGATGAACAAGAGACTGAGCTCGCAGCAGTTATTGCGTCCCGCGGGCCTTCAAGCGACGCGCTAGCGAAAATTACTGATTATAGTAAGTCCTCTCCGTGAAGGAACGATGAACACTGCAGCTGACCGGTGGCACTAGTGATCCCGTATGTGAGTGATGAACAGGCGAATGCCGCTACTCAGGATCCACACCTCAAGTTGGTCTTCCGTCTGGTCAAGTTCAATGTGCTGGATGAAGGTAAGCGTTATATGCCCACTATCGGCAGGTTAATAGTGGCTGACTTAAGCTAACAGGTGCAAGTGAATTGGAATGGTACATCCCAGCTGCAATCCTGCCTTCGGATCTCCAGAGTAGCCTAAACGTCATCGACCAATTCCTGGAGAACCCTATCGATCTCGACGGGAAGAAAGCCACACAGCTTCTCAGCAAGAAGAGGCGCCGACGTCGCCGACGCCGGTCACCGTCTCCGGATGCAGACGCCAGTGCTTCGGAGGGCGAGGAGCCCAAGAAGCGTAAGGAGAAGAAGAAAAAGGAGCAGCAACTGTATAAGTCAGCACAGTTCATTGAGGACAGCGACGCAGAGATGGAAGACATGGAGGCCTTTTTGGAGAAAGAGAAGGTACTGCGGGAGCGGACCGCACTGCTGGCGGTATCGACAGGACAGATCGCGACGATGCGGCCAACAGGAACCAAGAAGCGGCGCAAGAAGGCGGCGGAGAGTGGAGGGGCAAAGAAGCGACATAAAGGACGCAATGCAGTCTCAGAGGCAGAGTCAGACGTGGACGAGTCGAAAGGCAGGAAAGAGAGAAGCTATGATAGCCATTCGGACGGCAGCGAGCTGAACCTCTTTGGGTCGCCAAGACGGTCTCCTTCCACGCAGGCAACCTCCCCAGATCCTGCAGAGGTGGGGGCACCGAAGCCAAAGCCAAGACCTCGTCCACGGCGGAAAGTAGCCCCACCACTTGAAGAAGAACCGCCTCGCACTTCGTCGCCACAACCCAGCATCAGCGACAAGGTCAATCCAAGATCCCCCTCACCGCTGTCAACTGATCTGCAGGTAAAGAAGAAAGGTAGACTACATTTGGCCCTGTCAGACGACGAGTAGATAGGCTTTGCGTACTTTGACCGTTTGATCCTTACATTGGTTCACAGAGACCATGTCCCAGACTCACGAGGCATAATGTAACGCAGAGTCAACTCAAAATAATGTGACATCAATGAATGGAATGCTATCGCCGACCACGTAAGAGCTGCAGAGCTAACTGCTCTTCCTCCTCCAACGTCGCAGCACTTGCGTTCGATCCCCCTTGCTTTTTGCCTGACATCTTATTGCGCTTAGGCGGCGGGACCTCGTCCTCAGATTCCGAGGGCAGATCGAACTGCGGACTGGCATAACCATCGTCCTCGTCTGCAGAAGCGACCATTGCAGTCATTGGCTGATCACCACCTGCATAGCCCCTCTCCTGCGAGTGAAATCTCGTTAGGCTCAGGCAGGAGCATCAATGATAATCACCCACCTCGCGCTCTCGCTCTTTCCTCTTCCTCTTCTTCTCCCTCTTTTTCTCTCTCGCTTCCACTTTATCTCTGACGTCCACCTCTTTCATTCGCCCCCTCTCTCCCTCTACAAATGCCTTGCCCGCCTCCTTCACGGTCTGGCCTTCCGTCCCGCCTGCACCGAACACTTCCTCCGGCGCCTTCATCTCATAGATCTCATGTGCATCACCCTCTTCGTCGAAAACGAGCTTGCTCCCTTTCGGCCCGTACTTGCCCAGTGCCTTCTTCGACAATGCCATCTTCTGCTTCCGCATTGAGATGTGGCTGGGTTCAAGTAAAGCATTTGAGTCTGAAGGAAGGTCGTGGTCTGCCCGTTTCAGTGTGATGAAATCGTCATCTTCATCCGAGAGGCCGCTGGTATGATCGACGAGCTTGGTATAATGTTTCGATAAGATGTTCTGATTCTTGCGCTCAAACATCCGGTCGTATTTAGTGCGCACGCGGGAGGGTTTGTCCTCATCCGCTGATCGCTGATCGTTCTGCTCTCCAGCAGGGTCCTCTGCGCTCTCATCCGACTGATCGTCTGTGTCGTGACTTTCGTCACCGCTATCGCCCTCACTTTCATCGCTCCCCTCGCTCTTCTCTGCGCCCTCGCTCTTCGTAGCCATATGGGCGAACTCAGGAACAGCGGGTGCGACAGCATGACTCGCGTTTTTCCTCTTCTTCGCAAGCTCCTTGCCCAAGAACTTGATCTTTGGCATACCGGGCAACCCTAGCGCCTCCGCAAAGCGCTCCACAGGCAGCTCGTTCAGCTTGAAAACCGACTTATCCTTCTGCAGGTAGACAGAGCGAAGATACGACACAAATGCCTTTATAGATGTTCAGACAGCAAGCTATGTGTAAACTGGGAGGGAGGACCCACCCGCTGACCGAGGTACTTGATCTCTGGGTCCTGAAAGGCCAGGTTCTGCAGTTGATTTTCGATGTTTTGAGTTTTGCTCGCCCGAGCTTTGATCTTCTCGGCTTTCAAACCCTTTTTCTCCAAGGCGGCGTTCATCCCTTCCTCCTCACTGGGCATCAGGAACAGCAACGCCCGACCGGCACTCTCATAGCGCGCCGTTCGTCCGACACGGTGCACATACGTCTCCGCATCCTCGGGCGCATCCACCTGCACTACCCAGTCGATGGCCGGAAAGTCCAGGCCCCGTGCAGCAACGTCCGTCGCGAACATCACTGCTTTCTGCATCTCGGTGTACCGCTGGAAGGTCGCGAGCCGCGTAGCCTGCTTCTGCTTGCCGTGCAGATGCAAGAGGGGCACGCCAGGGTGCATCCTACGGAAGGTCTCGAACACGAACCTGACCTGCTTACAGCTCGAAAGGAAGACGAGTGTTTTGGTCTGCAGGTGTGACTTGAGAAACGACCAGAGAAGCGAGAGCTTCTGATCGAGTGTGGTCACGACGTAGTGCTGCTGGAGAAACGCGGGTGTTGCGATAGATGCTGAGGCGTCTGCGGCACCAATTGCTACAGGGGAGGTGAGCGATAGGCGGGCTAGGGACGCGACAGAATCGGTTTGAGTGGCAGAGAAGAGAAGAGTCTGGCGGGACTTCGGCAGGTGAGAGAGGAGAGCGGTAAGGGTCCGGTGGAAACCCATGTCAAGGATGCGATCTGCTTCGTCAAGGACGAGTATTTGCAGGTTGTCGGACTCGAAACCGATCGTCTGGTCCATATGTTGTAGCAGCCGACCCGGAGTAGCCACGAGGATGTTCATACGCGAGAGACGTTCTCGTTCGTCTTTCAGGTTCTTGCCGCCTATTACAAGACCTGCCGAAAAACTGTGGTAGCCACCTATGGAGCGCAGAACGTCGAATATTTGCACGGCCTAGCCACTATCCGTTTGCCTCATCCACAATTTGAAAGTAGGAGCGCACAGACATACCAGTTCCCTCGTAGGCGAAATTATCAATGCACCAAGACCATCCTGGGGACCCCACTTCTTTCGATACAGTACCTCGAGAACCGGGATCAAAAACGCCAATGTCTTGCCGCTTCCTGTCCGTGCAGCCCCCAGGACGTCCTTGCCCTTAAGAGAGACAGGCAAGCTTTGCGCCTGGATGTCTGTCATCTCAGCAAAAAAAGCTTTCTTCAGTCCTTTGGTCCCAGGTCAGTCAGTGGGTCGCATCTCATCCGCTTCCTTCACTTACCTCGTTTCGTGTGATCAGAGATGGGTAGGTCAGCGAATGCTTTCAGATCTGAGGCAGATTCCTGCAATTACGACTGTGTCAACATATGAGTACCCACAAGAAGCCAGACATTGCCTAGGGACTCACGAATTGTTGAGCGGCCTGCTCTAACGCTTCGATTGCCTTCGCCTCCGACACTTTCCTGGACTTCGGTAAGTGTACTCCATTTTTCCTAGATTTTACGCTCTTCTTAGACTTGAACGTGGTCTGATTGGAAGGGCCAGAAGTCTCAATCCCACCCATAGGCGTTGGAAATCAAGGAAACAACCCAGAGTCGACAACAGAGATCAGGTCGCGAACTCGGACTCTTGAGTCGGAGGAAGACGTAAACTGACCCGTATAGTCGATGGTCACAGCATGTCAAGGCCGTGACGTGGCGTGACACATCTCGACTGCGCCACACTAATATATGTAAGGTGCATGCAAGTCCCGCCTCGGACAGCAGGGCTACCTGGAGTGCGGGGTATGGAGCCAGAAGTAGAGAACGGAAGGCAGGGAGAGGGAGAGAGCCGCGCAGGCGAACATAGTCATAGTCGGCACAAAGGCTCAGAATGCCGAGGTACGCCTATTAGTCTCCCGTGGGCAGACCACTAATACTATCAAATGACCAGCTCTGCAAAACGCACATGGTTTGCAGAACTGGCACCACTCCCCTGTACTCTACTGTTTTATTCTGTAAATAATTGAGGATGCTATTGAGACCATAATCTTTCATATACCAAGTGCAACTGAGCAGAGGAGACCACAATGGAGAACAATTCACAAAACATCACCCATGAAGGGTTCTGCAAAGTATCAGCTGGGAGATCACATCAGCAGTTGAAGGTATCTTATGAATCGGGTGTATGGAACTAGTGGGTATGCACATGCACAACGTATTCATGCAACCCGATTTGCTTGGGATGGTATGATTCCACTGCACGGCACATCTGCAGAATCAGAGCTTTCAGGCGTGACAAGACGAGCCACCCGCTCATTCTATTTCAAACTCCGCCTAGCACCGACTAAATTTCGATGGAGCGCGGTCGCTGCAAGCGATCAACAATGCCGTAATGCCGTGTCGGAGTGCAGACATGCCGATGTCACCCGAGCGTGACCGTTTTGCAGAACTTGCTTCGTTTCAAGTCTCGTCGCCGGCACTGGTCCTGTACAAGCACAACACGCGAAAAAATGCTTTTTTTAAACAAGGAGGTATAAAAATGGTCTACACACAGGCCTGTCCAATTCCGAGGGGGAGAAATTGAGTGAGTGGGCGACGCAGCTCGAAACACTGCAAACCTTTGCAGAACTGGTCATCTGATAGTACGACCTTTCTGTCCCAGCTCCCGACCACGGCCCATGGCCATACCAGTGGTTAGCGCGACTAACTTGTCGTTCATCGCACAGGCTGACAACAGGGAGGGCGGCACGCTGACTGTACTTGCCGTCAGTCTCACCTGCGTGACCTGCGTGCAAGATGGCACGACCGGCCCACCTCACTCGGTGAGTTTTGTTCAGTGGCTGGGTCCACGGAATGGTGCTCAAAGTACCTGCCTGAGAGGGCACTTGTATGTGCGCGTGGCGAGTGCCCTTGGATGTATGTACTGTACCACCAGAGACACGAGTTGATGTCAGGCTGGCGAATATTTAGCCGGTCTCAAACTGAGACCATTGAGACCAGATTTCACACCGCCCGATAGTGTTACCAATCCTGCTCCGGATCCCAAAGCCAGGCAATGTTCTTAGTGAGTTCAACGAGAGGACGTACACGGTCAGCAAAATGATCGATAAACCACTGGTAAAGGTTTCCGAAGCCCAGAAGATCTGCAATGCCAATCCAGACTCCCGAGCTGGCTGGTGTTTGAATTGAAAACGGGAGCATATTTATCTGGCGAATATCTGATCGCACTGGTCACAATTTGAGACCAAATTCGGGCCGTCTCCGGTTAGGCTCGTACCCAGCTGTTCTGCCGAAGAAATCTTCAAACTCAACCGCGGTACTCTCTCCCTTTCAAACTCAGAATTACCTTTCCTGGCCTTCAAAAACTACCAAAAGTAGAACTGGTAGAAAAGGAGCAGGCGCCTCAACGACTGGCTTGCGAGTCTAGTCTCCGGTGTATGGAGTGTTACAGAAAATCCCCAATATGGTAATGGATTGTATTAGCCTGTCATCCGACGTGAACAAACAATAATTAGATGTAATTTGAGGAGCTAATTACCCCCTCCTTTTGAATAAGGGACGAAGGGGAAATGGTGTCAAACTCTGTCGAAGCCTTTCGAACTCTTTGATACAAATCGATACAAATCAAACACATTCTTGTCGATTTTCACTGGGCTTGAATATTGAATGACGTCCTCGGTATTTCATCAGGTGATGCTAGTCGTCAGTCCCATGGTCAGTGATGAAACGATGTTGTGCATATGATACCTACATGCAAGTGGCAAACATAGTACCATTTGACCAGTGCCTGGCCAGCCACCTGTCTCGCTGAGGCTATGCTACCATCAAACATATATATGCCTTCGCCTCTGGAACCTCACCTCTTCGGATACGTATCACGGATATCTGTGTGTGTATAAGGACCATGAAGCGGGTCAGGCGCATCAAGTATCATCTGTACCCCGCTCAACGTCGCCCAGGAGTGCCATATACGCTCGAGCTCTGATACGACTCAGGTTGTTCAGATGTGAGTGGTTCATTTTCAGCCAGATAACGAGTCTGACCCGCAACAGATCAATTATGACCTTCGCAATGGATTACCACCCTACAGCTCCCCGCATTTACAATCCATATGCAGACCCGCAAACAGCACCCAAGAATGCACCTCTTGAACCCGCTCAGCCGAATAAGATCCTGACAGCACAAGAGCTCTTGAACCTACCATCTACAGCATATCTTGTCATGCGCTTGCCGACCGTTGCGACACTCTCGGTCCAGCTCGATTCCGTGCAGGAGCCATCTTATGATCCAGCAGGACAGCTCGCATGGTGCCGCGATGTCCTCGGTCTCGTTGAACGCAATTCACGCGTGCGGACTGCTGCGACCTGGGTAAATCAGGGGCTCCCGGGTACTCCTGCACAAATCGCCGACTCCGAGCTTCAGCACCTGGCAGATGTAGCAGTCCGAATGTTGCTCAAACTCGCAGCGCGGAAGAAGGCGGCGCAGAATTTCGTCCCGGGATATGTTGCGGGAGCTTTGTATCTATGCGCAACGGTGGCGGCGAGCGGCGCGTTCCCGCAGTACATTCCGCACAACCCAGGGTGGGCTTTCGGCCAGTGGGAACAGACTGCAAGGGCGGGGTATCACCCCGCGTGGCTGGATCTCGCGAGGGATTTCGAGAAATTCGGAGACATGCAGAGCGCAAGGGAGTGTTATGAGCACGGAGCGGAGCACGTCGTACCAGGTTGTCTCTTCGTACGTTCCATCGCAATCCGTTACTTGTGCTCAGCTAAATGGCTCTACGCAGCGGCTCGGCATGGCCCACTTATCTGGCCAACTATGTTTACCACGTTCGCCAGAGAGGGGTCTCTCGCTCCTGAGACAAGCAGCCTCGCTCTCAACAGTGGACACCCCGCACCCAGCGTATGATTACGCCATGCTCCTGCTCTCTCAACTGCCCGACCTCAACCTCCCGCCGCATCTCCTGGCCCTCCATGTCCCGCCTGGCTCTACGCCCGCCTACGAGGCTCGGCAGTACATGGAACGCTCGGCCTACCTCGCCTACGCGCCTGCACAGATATGGCTTGGCCAGGCGTATGAGTTTGCGGACGAGGCCAGCGTGTTCCCCTTCGATGCGGTGCTGAGCGTGCAGTTCTATAGCTTGGCCGCTAGCCAGGGAGACGCTGAGGCGGAGATGTCGCTGAGTAAATGGTTACTGTGTGGGTGCGAGGGCGTGTTTGCGAAGGATGAGAGCCTGGCTTTCAAGTACGCTGCTCAGGCTGCGAAGAAGGGCCTCCCGAGCGCCATGTTCGCGATAGGATACTACGCGGAGATCGGCGTGGGGTGTGAGAAGGATCTCGCGGAGGCGCAGAAATGGTATAGGATGGTGCGCAGCCTTTCCTCGCTACCATTCGCGCCGATTGCCGAAAGATTGACCTCACTTAGGCCGCACAGCAGGGTAACGCTGATGCAACGGAACGCTTGCAGGCGATTTCGCAATCCAGTACGATATCCCGCAAGGAGCACGAGCAGCTGACGGAGACTACTCTTGTGCGCAAGCGTATCCAAACTCGTATGAGATCGGCGACCACTAATGATGTTGCACCGGCTATGCCTGCTCTTGCCCCGGTCACTGCCACCCCATCTGATTCTTCTGCACTGGATGAGATTCGGACGCCTGTTGTCACTATGTCACCACCTTCCCGCAGCACTACATTACCGCCCACTGCAGTTGCATCGTCTTCGCAGGATGGCTACCTCGAGGTCGAGATCCGTTTTCGAAAGCCGAGAGGCCGGACATTGTCTGAGCAGCAACAAAACGTCGGCGTGCCCAGAATCCGTCTTGGCTCGTTGAAGTCAGACACTGCATCCTCGGGCGGGCCTTCGCCAGCATCTCCGAGAGGACCTGGTTACCCTCCTGCACACTCGCGCGGACCATCGCCTGCACCTGCGCGCCTACCCATGGCTGGTCGCCGCAGAACACAGTCACACTCCGCGCTCCACTCCTCCTCGCTTACGGACACTCCATCCCCATCCGCGGGCCCGCGGCCGTTGTCAGTCCCTCCACAGCCAGACAACGCAATGCCCCCGCCTCGCGCCCGTTCCCCGCTACAACGCAAGATGCAAGCGATGAGGCGAAGTGCGCAGACGTTCGCAGAGATGGGCATCTTCAGCGGTAAAGCCCGGAGCGAGGGCTGCATTGTCATGTGAATGCGAAGAATGCTCTCTGGATTAACATATTGTTTGGATCATCCACCGCACAGTAACGAGTTATAGATATGTGGCTCTGTCATTGCATTTTTTACGCTTGCATTTGGGGTACTCAGGATAGAATTCAATTGTGGGACCTGAAGTCTACGCATGAAGCCCATGAAAGGTGGTGAGTTGTGTATTATGGATCATACTGAGTGCCCGGAAAGGGCCTACAAGGAACGATATAGGATGTACAACCGGTAAGCATCCGCTCGATACTAAGTGCAAAAGAGAGGGAGCTGGTAGGGTGCTCTTAGTCGCCGGTGTGGGCATTTCAAAGACCATCAACACGTACGGGCACCGTCTCCAGCTGAAGCAGGTCGGTCACGGTCGTGAGCGTGCGTCTGATGGTCTTCGCGACGCTGTATACCCAGATTAGTGGACTGCGCGGGTCGATATCAGTAGATGTGCGCCCAGGGAGATAGATTCCTCACTCGTGCGGTGGTAATTGCCTCCGCAGCTCCGCAGTCAACGGTGGGACATTAAGTGCAAGAGGTTCAGCGGTAACACGTTATTGATGTAGGCCTAGGCACCTCTCCGTTACGGAGCACATGAGTGACGACGAACCGCTATCATGTGGGGGTCATCGGCCTTGACGTTCACGCGCTGCAGATTAACGGAGGATATTGACAATACGACCTCGCCACTTGTTGGACGTGTATACGTATATCTGTGAATCCGCGAGATGTGAGCATGCACATTGCACAAGCACCATCGGATACTCGTAGAATGAGAGATCAAGATATCGATTCATGAAATCCGCCTCAGTTCGTTGATACGCCATTTCGACATGTGGGCCAAGCTGCAGATCGCAAAATCCGAGTTTCCTCCGAACACAAAGTGAGCTGGTCTGGCAGTAAAACGAGCCCACAGTCTCGAGGACCCTGATGCATCTGCCAGTGGATAGTCTTGGCCAGCGTGCATTGTGACAATAGATGAGGACCCTATAGTACTTGACTGAGAAGCCTTCCGGCGGGCGGGCCACACGGAGCAGCACAGCAAAATGTTGTCCGTAGGGAGCGAGTGTCATCCAGCTCGCGTACTACTGCGGCGGACAGTAAGTCCATGGGCAGACACAATGGACCTGATACGCACCATACCTACGGGTTGCTCGACTTTGCCCGCTTCTGCAGAGAGACAAATATCTCTGGAAAGTAATACATCTTTGTTCGATCATGAATGCCAATGTCACCCTAGGCTTGACACGGACGCTCAGAACGACCTCATCATCACAGGCGCCACTGGCACATACTATGGGCGAGGCAATAGTCGCAGTGTATGCGCCCTGTGGACAACAAACAGTAAGCAGACCCAACAGTGTAACGTGCACTTGCCCTCCAGAAGCCGAATAGAAAAGTCTGCGCGTTACGGTTGTCCTGAGAGCTCAGCTCAAATCTAAACCTGATATGGCAGGCGCTTTGGGGTCCTTGCTTGGCCTGGCACTCCGTGAGCTCCTTGGCATGACATCGTGCCTCTCTTGGCGTGTTCATCACACATCAATTCCCTCCATTTAATTATGTAATACTAGCTGTCTTTCAGACTGGGGTGGAATGGCAGTGTCCACATTTCAATGGCCAATAGTACATTCCATTAGGACAATTATAAGCAACAGGATGTGACAGCACTATCTCACTGGATAGTGAGTAAAGCTGTTCAATGTATGATCAAGCGAAATAGAGGGAGAACAAACACTTTGGACAGGGCACATGGCATGTGCTACAACACTTGAAGTTAGCACCGGCAACGAGGCACTAATACTCAGCAAGGGAGGGTCTGGAGGTGGCAACAGAGGGAGTCCGAATGCCGATCAAGGGAGTCTGTCAAGTGACGAGGGCTAAGTCCCTGTTGAGTTCTCGCATCACTGACCTATCGAGCCAAATGATAGTCAGATCAAGCTTAGGGCTCGACCTAGTCCACTACCACTTATATACATGCACTGGTCATTCTAGTACCCTACTAAGTCAACCTCTGAAGATGTCGCAGGCATCCCTTGTTGGAGGTCATGGGTGATGCGAGCAAGCCATGTGCGAGCTCGCAACAGTGTGCATCGTGCAATGTTCGATCGGTTCATTGTTTACCTTGTCTTGATTGGACATCTTATTGTTTTCCCCCTATCTGTCTGTGGGCCCCGATCCCCGGTCTTGTCTCTTTTGTGTAAGATATGTTTTTTGTCTCGCATTGTACTTATACACTCCAAATCATGCCCGATCACCTCAGTCCTGTGAATACAGACTGAGGTGAGCTTAATTGTTAAGGACTTCATTATGTGACGTCTTACTGATTAGTACCTAGATTATTCCATTCTATAGGTACTTTATATTGTCTAGTAAGTCCTGTGAATACAGACTGAGATTATTCTGTTCTATAGGTTATGAGCCCTACCTTCTAGGTGGACTCAAGTTGCATAATTGAAACACATACCTTGCAAATGTCTTCGACTGTCAAGTTAGGTGATGATTCTGTGCGCATCCCGAGGCTTGAGCTTGGTGGCTTGAACTGGGTCCTCTACAAGGACTGATTGCTGTGGGCTGCGGATGCGAAAGGCTATCACGGTCACCTTGACGGGACGGCAATGGAACTGATCGCACCACAGGCAACAACCGTGCAGGCTACCATGACTGCTGTGGCCGCTGGAGGGGCTGCTGGTGCTGCTACCAGAGTGACCAGTGGTGGTGCTGCGGGAGCAAACACTGTCTATGAAGCCGCTCTCGCTGTGTGGCAAAAGGGCAAGGTGAATGTCAAACAGCTGATTGCAAGCACAATCCTGGACTCACTTTTTATGAAGATTCGCATGAAGCTGACAGCCTGCGTGATCTGGGAGGCGCTCACACAGGAGTTCGAGCGCAAGTCGCACATGGTCTCAGTCGACCTCAGGCGCTGACTTCAGGAGCAGAAGTGCTCGGATCGTGATGACGTCCAGGTGCACTTTGTGAAGTTGCGCACAATGCGTGAAGACCTAGCTGCACTGGGTCAGTCCCCCTCTGATGATGACTTCTTTGCCATCATCATGGGCTCAATGCTCACCTCCTACGAACCTTACCTATCTGCCATCTCTGCTACCTCACGAGTCACAGGCACTGTCTTGAGCCCGGATGAGCTGATGGAGGTGCTCTCCGATGAGTATGAGTGTTGCACCCTGAGAGTTAAGGGTGCGAAGCAGAGTGATGCGACAGATGTTGCAATGTCAGCCAATGATCGGGCTGGCAGATCGAAGGGTGGGAAGAAGAAGAAGGACGTCAAGTGTTACAATTGCAAGAAGCGCGGATACTTCAAGTCGGAGTGCTGGGCGCCAGGAGGAGGGAAGGAAGGCCAGGGTCCGAAGGGCAAGGAGAAGTCCAAGGAGATGGCTGCTGCTGCAGAGACAAAGGATGAGTCGTGGCTTACACTTGACATGGGTCTGGACTCCAATGATGACATACCAGATTTGCTGTCAGTGTCAGTCTCAGCCTCTGAGCATGAGGAGGAAGACTGCTTGTGAACCGACTTCCCCGATGATGTGTGTGACATCAATTGTGGGGACTGGGATGATGGGCTCAAGGCCATGCTCACACATGACCCATCAGTCACTGACAAAGTCATCCTATTTGACTCCGGTGCCACATGCCACATGTTGTGCTACTGCAACAAGTTCATTAATTATACTAGCATTGAACCCTGGCCCATCCATGCTGCAGACAGCCATACTTTCGAGGCTATCGGCAAAGGGGACATGTACATCCACCTTCCAAATGGGTCAGGATTGACCCATGTCTTCCTTCACAATGTTCTCTACATGCTGACAATGGGTGTCACCCTTGTCTCAATCTCCCACATTACAGCAACTGGTTCAGCAGTTGTTTTTGAAGGTGACATGTGCCGGATCTCGCGTGCAGATGGTACCACCATTGCGGTCATCCCATGCTTGAATGGCCTGTACTGACTTCATATCCCACGAAGCGAGACAGCGGCACCAGCCATGGCGCAGATGACGGGGCCTATTCAGGCTGTTACATGAAGAGAGCTCCACCATGAGCTTGGGCACATTGCACCTAAGGCCGCACGCAACATGGTTGCCCAGGGAGCTGTCAATGGGCTGGTCTTGGCAGATGTTGATGAACCTGTTGAAGACTGCGATTCCTGTGATGCCAGGAAGATGACACCAAGCCGATTGCGAAGGAGCGTGTCCGTGAACCAGTGAGTGAGGTCGGAGGTGAGATCCATGCTGACATGTGGGGCTCTGCACCTGTGCAAACCCTGGGTGGATGCCATTACTACTCAATGTTCACGGATGACCACTCACGCTTTGGGTTCCTATACTCAATGCGGGCAAAGGATGAGACCTTGCTGTCTTATCGCAAGGTCCGCACTTTTCTTCTGACCCAGAAAGGGGTCTGCATCTGAGTCTTGCACAGTGACCGTGGTGGCGAGTTTTTGAGTGCAGATTTTTTGAAGCTGCTGAATGAAGATGGGACAGTCTGAAAACTCACAGCACATGACACACCAGAGTACAATGGCGTGGCAGAACATGGAAACCGTACCATCATGGAACATGTACGTGCGATGCTGCATGATGTGGGGCTGCCACAATCGCTCTGGGGTGAAGCTGCTATGCATGCAGTGTACTTGAAGAACAGGACACCGACTCGTGCGCTCACTGAGAAGACACCATATGAAGTCTTCTGGGGGTGAAAGCCAAACCTTGTGCATCTCCACGTGTGGGGTTGCCATGTCCATGTGCATGCACCAGGAGGCTTGAAGTTGTCAGGCCGGGCCGAGGAAGGTCGTTGGGTCAGATTTGATGAAGAATCTGATGCGCATCGCATCTACTGGCCAAGGTGCCATGTGGTGACTGTGGAGTGAAGTGTCCTATTTCCTGGTTCAGATGGCAATGTCTCAGTGCCACTCGAGGGGGAGAGAAGGCAGGTGAAGGAACAGTGACCGGACATGCAGGAGGGCCAGTGTTGCCGAAGGGCATCCAGGAAGGCACAGCAAGGATTGAGGAGGTCCCAGAGAATGAGCACATAGAGACAGCAGCAGCGGCACGAGTGGTGGATGACAAGGTCGAATCAGCAATGGCGGCAGTGATGAGAGATGCCGAGTGCATAGAGCCAACTTACATGGAGGCAAAGAAGCGTCCTGACTGGCCAAAATGGCAGGAAGCCATTCAGGCCGAACTCGATTCTCTTGTTGCAAACGGCACCTGGCGCGTTGTTCCCCAGCCCTCTTCTGGCAATGTCATCGACTCGAAGTGGGTTCTTCACATTAAGAAGAATGCAGCCGGGGAAATTGACAAGTACAAGGCATGACTTGTCGCTCGGGGCTTCACTCAGGTCTATGGTGTTGACTACTATGACACTTTTGCTCCCATCGCTAAGCTCTCTTCTATCCATCTCCTGCTGGCTATTGCAGCTCGCAATGGCTGGGCGGCTGAATCATTCAACTTCAACAGCGCATACTTGAACTCAAAGCTTGATGAGGATGTCTACCTCGAACAACTGCCTGACCACTCATTCGCAGATGGAAAGGTTTTTGTTCTCAAACTTGAGAAGGCACTGTATGGGTTGAAGCAGGGCGGGTGAAAGTGGTATGAGACACTGTGTGCAGTGCTCAAGGAGCTGGGGTTCATGCGAGCTGATGCAGACTGGGGTGTATTCTTCAAGCACGAAGGTATGCACCTCATTGCACTCGCAGTGCATGTTGATGACTGCCTCATCACTGGGAGCTTGCGGTGTCTCCTTGATGAAAACAAGGCCAAGATCAGCGTGGTCTACAAGATGACTGACCTTGGGCCCATCTCCTGGCTTCTCGGAATCAAGGTCTCACGCAATCGTGATGCTGGCACCCTATCCCTCTCCCAACATGCCTACATCGATGCTCTTCTCACCTGATTCAATTTCATTGACCTAAAGCCGGTCTCGACGCCTATGGATGCCCACCAGCAGCTCTCAAAGACTCAGTGTCCCGAGAGTCCTGCTGAAGTCGCGTGCATGCACTGTGTCCCATACAAGGAGGCTATTGGTGCCCTCATGTATGCAGCACTTGGGACGTGCCTGGACATCGTGTTTGCAGTCTCAACTCTTGTGCAGTTTGCGCAGAACCCTGGGCAGCCTCACTGGGATGCAGTCAAGCGTGTTTTTCACTACTTACCGGGCACGCGCACACTATCGCTAACCTACGGAGGTGAGAAACAGGAGTTAGAGGGCTTTGTTGACACAGACAGTGCCACACAGGAGCATCATCACATGATCACTGGGTATGTCTTCTTGGTCGATGGCAGCGCTGTTTCCTGGGCATCGAAGAAGCAAGAGTTAGTCACACTCAGCACGGCAGAGTCTGAGTACGTCACTATGACACATGCTGCAAAGGAGGCCATCTGGCTCCGACGGCTTGTATGTGAAGTTTTTGGCCCTCTTGCGGAGCCCACCACACTGTACAATGACAACCAGGCCGCAATCCCACTCACGAAGGACAGCTCTTATCACGCACATACAAAGCACATTGATGTGTGCTACCATTTTATTCGCTACTCTATCAATGCCAGTTCCATACAACTACTCTACTGCCCCACAAATGACATGACCGCCGACATCCTCACGAAAGTGCTTCCTTCAGTGAAAGTCAAACACTTTGCGGCCGCGCTCGGGCTCACACAGGCTTGAGGGGGAGTGTTGGAGGTCATGGGTGATGTGAGCAAGCCGTGCGCGAGCTCGCAACAGTGTGCGTTGCGTGATGTTCGATCAGTTCATTGTTTACCTTGTCTTGATTGGACATCTTATTGTTTTCCCCCTATCTGTCTGCGGGCCCCGATCCCCGGTCTTGTCTCTTTTGTGTAAGATATGTTTTTTGTCTCGCATTGTACTTATACACTCTGAATCGTGCCCGATCACCTCAGTCCTGTGAATACAGACTGAGGTGAGCTTAATTGTTAAGGACTTCATTATGTGACGTCTTACTGATTAGTACCTAGATTATTCCATTCTATAGGTACTTTATATTGTCTAGTAAGTCCTGTGAATACAGACTGAGATTATTCTGTTCTATATCCCTAGCCCCAGCTACAAGCATCATGGAGGTAGCATACCGTTACTAGTCATCATCTATAGTTCCTGTGTTCTGCAAACCTGGGGGTTTCCTGTCTCCAGCTGACCTCCTCCAAGGTTTGATGTCAATGTGCAGCAGCTTGGAGTCATTGGATACATCATAAATTCTCACATACTAATGTGGCACCCACCCTTATTCCATAGGTTCTGCTTTTATAAACAGAGGTCTTACAACAATGTAAGTTCCTCAGGTTGCCACATATTTGATCATAAGCAAGACTAGCCATCTCGACCAAAGGCAGTGCGGCAAGTCATACCCAGATTACATAATAGCACCAGGTGGCTAGGGCAAATAGAAGGATAAGTAACCCTATACTGGGGTTTATAGCCCAGCGCTAGTCTGTGAACAAGACGCACAGTCACAATCACACTAATTTGATGGAGGCAGGACCCCGGCGCAGTGCAAAACGTTGTCGCGAGTTTAGATTTGAGCTGCCCTCAGGACAACCGTAGCGCGTTGTATGGATGTACGAGCGAAGGCAGCAACACACGGCTGTCTCCGAAGATAAAAGTTCAATGATCACAGTAGTTACCGCGTAAGGAGCATTATGTAATCACCATGTTGGTCACTAACCGTGATCAACTTGTTCTACACTTACACTCGTCGACGTTCTAATACTCCGCGGTTATGTGCTCTGTGCTGTCGTTTTGGAGTCTCTAGATGAGGTATATGGACTCAAGCCTGAGGCCTGAAGCTGGAGGTTTGAGAGACTAGAATATGGTAATGTCTGGCGTATCCCGACGTCGATTTGCCTACACAATCTAGAATCGCTCTGATTGTGGATCCAGACCACGTTGAGTGTTTCTTTCATAATTAGCTCCCAGACACGCTCATCTCCTTTCTCTTCTCGCCGTCGCTCTCGGTCATCCTCATGCACGCGCACGAACCCGATGTCAAGCACCAAGGCATGGTCCTGGCCTACCGGTGACTGCGCCCTCCAGCGATGAAGCTCGGCGAGTTCAGATCGATTCTCTGCAGACATGTCACCCAGCGATGTGCGTTGTCGGGTGCCTAGCGGCGTTAATATTGTCATTGGCATACTGCAGGACAAGGCGAGTGTTCATTCATGGTACACCAGAAAACAATGCAGCCTGGTAGAGGTTGGGTAGAGGCGTTGTTCTCCGTCGCGCACAGGGACACGTTGGGTCTGTATTTGCATCTACTTGGTTGAGTGGGTCCAACTTTGGAGGTTGCCAAACAACTGCCTTACAAGGTAGGAATCAATCCACTCCCGGCTACATGCAAAATGGGACACAGGTCTTCGCTTTGCTATAAAACTGGTGGCCTCGTCGCCATGATCGATTATGGCCCCTCCCCGCCCACGCGTTCGTCCTGCGCCACACCACTGTCCCGTTGCGTATAAGATGGCTCGCTTTCAATGTGGACGATCCAAGCACGAAGTCATGTATCCCCGTCCCCCAGAGAAGGCCCTCGTGATCTCGCGCAGGCTTGTTCAATCCGCGAAACAGAGGTCGAGAGTTGTGTTCATCCCAGAGACCTTTGCAAAGCCCGACGCGAAGGTGACTGAGAGGCAGCGAGATCGGGTCTACATTGGGCGTCTCAATCCGAAGGATAACCCAGGCCCAGAGATCACCTTGCCTGCGACAATCGAGAAACCTACACTGCCATCCATCAACAAGGAACTGATTGGGTACTTTGAACCCGAGCTGAAAAATATCCCAGTAGACTATGTGTGTGATGCTTTGGTGTCCATGGGTACCAGGTACGCCATGTTTGCTCTGCTAGAC
This sequence comes from Fomitopsis pulvina, assembly GCA_964035675.1. Taxonomy (NCBI): domain Eukaryota; kingdom Fungi; phylum Basidiomycota; class Agaricomycetes; order Polyporales; family Fomitopsidaceae; genus Fomitopsis; species Fomitopsis pulvina. Next base: position 947,752 of record OZ037963.1, read on the forward strand.
ACGCCTAACGCCCTGTTATCACCCAGGTTAATGGGCGTCTTCAAGAAATGCCGCGCAGATCCACCGCGAGTAGCCCTCCCCGACGAGATTGACATCCTCGTCACCGACGCGGGCCTCGCATGTCTCCCAACGCATGTACTCGCTGTCCACGGCCCCGTCGACCGGGCCACGTTCCCCAGCAGAGTAAGCATGCTCTTCTGGCAAGGACGCGAGATTACTATCTTGCCCGTGCACGCGGTGATCCTCGCTGCGCATTGCGGGCGGCTGCCCCACATGCCCCCGTCGCGTCCCCGACCGCCTCCTATCCTAGTCCCAGGCGTAGACGGGCAGATCGCGAACGCGTATAAGCTCCCGATGGTGCCTTTCATGGTGCCCCAGCCGCAATGTCTCGAGCAGCTCGTGCGGTACATGTATACACACGACGTGGACGCATTGCTCCTCGCACTCGTGCCAATGCGTGCGCCCGTCGTCCTCTCCGGCGACAGGAACGCGCTGTACGCAGCGCGCCCAGCCTTCGACAAAGGCATAGGAAAGAGGCAGCGCATCTTTCATGTCGCCCAGGAGACGATTGGGTACCACAATGGCCAGATGCGGACGATTCTACGGCAGGCGAAGTGGGTCGAGGGCTTCTACCTGAACGCGGGTGCGCTGGCCGTGGGTAACGATGCGTTGTGGGAGACGATGGACATCGCATGGGAGGGGATCGTGATGGCACTGAGGATGATGAAGGATATAAACGAGCAAGTCGCAGCATACGACGCGGCTCAGGAGAGTGCACGGTTGTCTGCCGACGCGGGTCCCTGGGTGCCACAATGATTTATGCAAGTTGGTCGGCATTATGCTATAATGCGCTGGTTACGGTCATGATGGCGAAGCAAACGGACTGACACGCAGTATACATTTACATACTTGTTGACTTACCAAATAATAGCCATCTATGATATACAATCTTACCTCGTGCAAGCAGTGTTCCCGGAGCATGTCATCGACTTGGGATTCTCCACTTTAACCCCGCCTGCACGTAGCCAGAGATTCGTAGCGAGGAAGATGATCTTAATGAGTCTGAATAATCCTTTCCCTCTGGGCCGAATTTCACCCTCAACGAGAATCACTGTACCATTCAATTGCTGTCTTTCTATCAAGGTGTAACTTCCGAGTATCAATGTTTCCTATCCGTGGCGGAGCACAGATATCCGCTAGTGATGTTATGGTGCGCATTTCGCACATCATGGCGCGATATGGCACAATTGAGATCTTGATGTCATGTGCAGTTGTTGTTGATGTTCAAGTTGATCTTTTATTGCCCCTGAAGGCGAGACCATACGTAGACAATGCTAATACAAATCTCTCTGGTTCTATCTTAGGTTCGTTCCAAACCCCTCCCCTCACGTGAGGGGTCTTGTGTCGAGACCAGGTTCCATCTCTGTCTTTCCTAATCCTTGAGCATGATGCATGACCCATGATGGGTAGTAACCTGGAACGACGGAGCCACAATGGTTTGATATTGAAGTCACGGTCTCAGGCCCGCTTTACGGCATGTATACCCATGAATCCCATACATCTGCTATGGCTGGCCTACCCCACCTGTCTCGGACTGGAGATCGGGACAAAGGCTAAACTTCAAGGTCCCCCCCTCCATATCCCATAGGGAGCTACCCTGTACGTCATCGTCATAGGGTGGTCATATATTGGTTCAGGGTGATCCTGGATGGCAGATAACTACACGACTCACAATAAGTAACACAGTCTGAGATGCGGAGAACTTTGCGAGATACAGAAACTGGGTAACCGCTGCACTAGCACGTCCATGACAGCATTACGAATAGATCCAGCATGCGACGTTAATGAGAAAGTGAATGACATGATCGTGTCCGAGACAACAGTCACGCCTTCTCCTGGTCGAAGAAAGCAACCAACTCCCCAACTGGCGCCCTCGGTTTGCCGGGCATGACTTTCGGCGGATTAGGCAACGCGCCGGTCAATGCATCTTTCGTCTGGCGGCGTACAACCAATGGGTCCACAAATCTGGACGTAGGTGTGACAGGGATTGCAGAATCGTTGTCAGATATTCCCGGTCCGAACCTATCGGTCGACCTTGAACGGATTCGGACATTTAATGGAGTGACAGGTGAAGGGGCAGCGATGTTCGAGAACTGCGAACCATACATCGTCTGTGGACGAGCGCGTTTTGCCGCAGGAGCCGATGTTGGAGATGCAGATGGAGACCTACGCCCCTCATCCTCAGTCGCGTCGGACGCGACAGCTGCAGTCATTCCTGATCGACGCGCTGCTGATTTGCCTACAGTTTCGTCGTTGGCGCCCGGGTCACTATCCGACTCGTTCGTCTCAGGTTGCGGAGACGTCGACAAGGGAGAGGCCGAGAAGAATGCTGTGCTGAGCTCTCTCGACTCATTACGTTGGTGAGGCGTAGAAGACCGTTCGCGATCGTCGCGATTGACAGACATAATTGGTCCTCCGAGCGCGACCGTATACCGTTTCCTTGGTGTTGGACTTACGCTGTTATTGCGCGCCGCAGGCAGGCTAGGAGGGGGCAGGTTTGGAGGACTCGCGGCCTGGACGGGCGACTCTTCGCTAGGCAGGCCGGATGAAGACGCACCACCTGGCGACGTGCCTAATCCTGGGAGGCCGGATATTGGCATCTGTCGGTGTTTGGTGGCATGTGTCATGGACGATGGAGGTGAGCTGGGGGGTGAAAATGGACCTTGGCCAAGTAATGTACTGTCTGGTGGGGTTGCATAGTCACCTGTCGGGTATGGCAAACGCGTGCGCGAGTTGCGCGATGACCCTGCGGCCGTGGTCATCGGAGGGCTTGCTGACCCGGCCACGCGTGGAGGAGTCGAAGTTGGGCTAGTTGCGATATTCTGCGAGATCGACCTGACGGCGACGGCAGACGTAGCGGAAGGGGCGCGCGCGATAGAGGCCGAGTAACGAGAGGGTCCTGTTGCGAGGTTTCCCGGTGCTGTAATGAGCTTCGCCATCTCGCGGCCCAGTTCTCCAACACGACCTTGCAATTCAGTCAACTCTTCCCTGATCTCGCTCATGACTCCTTCACCCTCAGAGATATTCCCGTCCTCCTTAGGTTGCTCACCGGCCTCCTTCTCCCGCTCTTTCTCCACCAGCCATCGTTCGACGTCGTCCATGCGTTCTTCCAGCGCTCGAACATGACCGACAGTCCATTTCTCGAGCTTCTCAAATCTCTTCGCAATAGTCAGAAGTGTGGCCGGGACGTCAAGCGAACCTTGAGGGGTAAATTGTGCGTATATAGGTTGTGCCGGTCGCGAGGGTGACGAACCATCGTTCGTGCGTAGTGGAGATGCAGTGAGACTAGGTGGCGGATGGAATGACCCAGGTGAAGATGGAACAGCGGACACAGGACGGGCAGGAGACACTGGAGCACCTGCCGCAGCGGCGAGGCCCAGCGTCATGAACGCAGGGTCCTCGAACTTACTGTCCGGCGCCGCTGGCCACGTATCCCTGCTCTTCTGTCTTGGTTTGTCTTTCTTCTTCTTGCCCTTCTCTTGCTCCTTCTCGCGCGCCTTCGTCTCTTGGATAATCTGTTGTGCGGGAGTAAGGGGGTCCTTTGTCGGTGTCAACTTGTTCTTCGCTAGGGCCCACCAGCTGCTGTCCTTCTGCGATGACGGTGACGGAGGCGTTCCGGGAGACGGCATCGTCTGCGAACGTGCCGGAGGAAGAGGCAGCGATCCCGGGGAACCATCACCCGTGCCGTTGAGCATCGCTATAACGCGCTGCTCGACCGCCCACCTATCCCTCTCCTCCGCTTCCTGCTTCATGATGCGCTCCGCCTCCCTTCTGCTACGCTCGCGCTGGCGTTCGGCCTCTGCCTCGATCTCGTCGTTTGTGGGTAGCTCGTTTACACGCGCGGCGGGACTGACGCCGCTCACGAGGGACCCGACTCGCTGGGCGATGTTCGCCGCGAACTTGGCGACCGAGGGCGAAGGCGACTGGGAACGCGTCCACGAGTGTGAGTCTTCCGACTGGTGCACCGAGCCATCTTCGGACTCGCTGATCTCGCCCGTCTCCGGATCGATAGTTGTCGCCCTCCGCAGGGGCGATGGCGGGCGCCGATGCCCGTAGACCGGTTCTGGCTGCTCGCTTCGCGTTCAACGCGTGAGACACGCAGTGCTAGGAGGATGACTGACCAGATTAAGCGGCGACGGCGGCGGCAGCGTGGGCGAGGTCATTCGTCGCTGCCGGACATCCGGCGGCGCAAGGCTTGTGCTGGACATGAATGCTGTGGGTCTGTGAGAAGAGTGCGACATCGTCTCTTGCGACGAGCGCAGTCGCCGCGCTCACTGTCGCGCACGACGACAGAGAGCAGCAGAAACTCCAGTTGCAGCCCGTGATGCGAAATGTAGTACGACAAGTCCACGTTTGGGCTTATCGCCCAAACTTGTTGGTTTTGATGGGCGGCACTGCGCTATGCTTCTGTCCCGGTCTCTCACACGTCCCTCGCGATGAGCACGACCGCGTCTAGCCTTGAGCCCTTGTTCACGTTGGTGGCTCAGTCCTATGAGACCCTGGAGACGAATTTCTTCAAGATCCCCGGGTCTGCGGTGATTGCGCGCTATGTCAAGTCTTCACACCGTGACGACCCCGGGCGGACACTTCTCGAGGTCATCCTGATCATCTTCGCCATCCGAACACTCCTACAGTCCAGGACAAAGGCAGAAGCGTCCGGAAAACACTTCATAGACTTCTCAGAGAAGGTATGCGTTTTGGCACTGGACAAAGACCCGACGTGTCACACTACCCTTGACAGGAAATCGACGAACTTGTGGATGAATGGACGCCTGAGCCGCTCACCAAACCTTTGAACGAAACTGAACAGACCGAGCTGGATGCGGTGCCTATCATCACAGGGCCCACAGGACCGAAGCCGAAACTTTCCAACGGGAAGACCGTGCTGAACCTTGCCGGCGTCAACTTCACCGGTCTTGCTGGCAACCAGGAGATCAAGGAGCGCTGTGTTGACGTATTGCGCCGGTATGGGCTGGGGAGTTGTGGCCCTCCTGGTTTCTACGGTACACAAGGTGCGTGTGTGATGAACCCGGTCGAGCAGAACGCCGATTGACCGTTGTGCAGACGTGCAGATCCAGCTGGAGCAGGACATTGCTGATTTCCTGGGCACTGAGGGCTCCATCCTCTACTCACAGGCGTTCTCTACCATCAGTTCGGTCATCCCTGCGTTTTGCAAGCGTGGCGACATCATCGTCGCCGACCGTGGTGTGAACTTCTCCATTCAAAAGGGCCTGCAGATCTCACGGTGCACGGTGCGCTGGTATGACCATAACGACATGCAGAGTCTGCAGCACGTCTTGGAGAGCGTCGAGAAAGAGCGGATCAAGAAGAACTGGCCGCTGACGCGCCGGTTCATTGTCACGGAAGGCATTTTCGACCATGACGGCGACATGTCTGATCTGCCCAAGCTCGTTGAACTGAAGCAGAAGTACAAGTACCGTTTGATTCTCGACGAGAGTGTGTCGTTCGGTAGCGTTGGCCGGACTGGTCGAGGCCTCACTGAGTTGTACAACGTTCCGGTGAGTTTTTGTACTTCTTTCTGGTGTTCTGGTGCACATTTTAGCGACAACTCCACCAGGCGTCGCAGGTTGACATGTTGGTTGGCTCTGCCGCAAATGGTCTCGCTGCTGCTGGAGGTTTCTGCGCTGGTTCCCACATTGTTGTTAAACACCAGGTACGTGCGTTGCATGACTCGCGATGCTCCTGCCGAGACGACTGCTTTTAATAGCGCATCAATGGGACGTCATACGTATTCTCGGCGGCATTGCCTCCCATGATGTGTGTTGCAGCGTCTGAAGGCATCAATATGTTGTGCAATACTCCGTCTATCTTGACTACTCTGCAAGAGAACATCCGCGTGGTGCGGGCCATCCTCGACAAGATGGACTGCATCAGCATCCCCTCACATCCTGCGAGCGCCATGATCCACATCAATGTCCGCGCGTTGTCGTCCGCACCCACCCAGCTGCTCTCGCCTCTGTCGCCCACTCTGCCCAACCAACTCCTCTCGCCGCTGTCTCCCACGTTGCCTATGACACCGTTATCTCCCGCCTCATCCAAGCTTTCCAATCCTACCTCCGTTAAGCCCCGTTACCAATTACAATTCGATGTCGAGCAGGAAGAGCGACTTCTGCAGGACATTGTGGACGACGCCTTAGCGCAGGGCGTGCTGATCACTCGTGCGAAGAGGCTGCACGGCCAGGAGCTGACAGAACCCCGCCCTAGCATCCGACTTGCGATCAGCTCTGCGATGTCAAGGAAAGACTGCGAGAAGGCGGCGAACGTGATTAAAGCGTCGTGCGTGAAGGTGCTAGGCAAGCGTCGCTAGAGGGCCCGTGTCTGGCCAACGTATTTATTACTGTCAATGCTAGCTGTCGTCGCCGTCCTCATACCCTACGCTCACGTAATACCTCCGTAGCAGTAGATGGTATTGGTTGGGTGCTGTTCGTCGCAGTTGCAAGGAAGGCCTTGTGTGCTTCATGGTCCCAATTTCCTGGCATTGTAGCTACGCGCGGCCCCAAACAATAACCCATACGTCTCTGGTGTATGCATATCTCATTGTACGAACATCCGGAGATAATATCGCAGTCTCATAAAATCATGTCCCCGAGCGAACTCCGGCGATCTGAAAATCCCGAAAATTGAAGAAATCAGAAAATTCAGATGCTCCTTTTACGCCTCGGAGGTGTTCAGGTAGCGTACTGGGAGGCTTTCAGACATCATTGAGTAGCATTCTAGATAGTAGGAAGGGCCTCAAGGAGAAGGCCATATACCATTAGTAGTGTGCTCATTGGGTGCTACCGCATTTATATAGTTACATCCCCTCTGCAGTGCAATGGAATCCCAAATGGTCTGAATAAATTGTTAGAGCGTGTAGCGGCAGCATCATGAGTCACGCTCCAGTTGCAGGTTGTCGGATGCGCGCGGCAACTTTGGTACGAACATGTGTGGTTCAAAACTGTAATGGTACTCATCTCGAGCTGACCTTCCCTATTTACAATGCCCTTGATGTTCTAGACAGTGATTCTTGTTGCCATAAAGCAAGTCGGTAGTGGCTCAGTCTAAGGTAGTGAGACGCCGAGGACCAAACCGCGGCGTCTTTCTTGTCGGAATATTCATTTGGATAAAATGTCTTGTTCCGGTTTGCACGCAGTTCCCCTGAGCAACCAGCATGGCCCGGGCACAATGCTTTGGCAATGGCCAGAAGCCACGAAGCGCATGGCTGCGTCCCATTGTGCTGAAGCGGATTGGTGTGTGGACCCACAACGGTGTACCCGTCTTCGTCAGAGTTACCCAGAAAGGCAGTAAAACACCCCTGAAACGGCAGGTACGCCCACAGATGCAAACAGACGCCCACCAATCCTAACTCCTCCTCTCTCCTCTCAGGAAACCAATCAAGTGTCGCACGCCCTGCTGCCCGTCGCCTTATAAAACCGGCCATCCGGGCGAAGGAGATCCCCCCATCACGACGCAAGTCTAACGTCTCTTCCCGTTGTTCATCCCCCGCCAACCATCCGCTCCTCGACTCTGTTTTTCTCAGTTAACATGACTACCCACGTGGCGCCTACTCACCCTCTCGAGACGCTCGCGAATGCCCAGCCTCTGCGCGACAGCACCGCACGCGAGTCCTCAAAGCCGGGACGCAAGTCCGTTGTCAGCGATGTCCTCAAGTCCGCTGCTCGTCGCCGTGCGGGTGCCAACGAGCTCCCCACCCCCCATTACCTCGCCGAGCAGCAACGGCGCATGCAGAAGGCGAAGCGCACTCACCGCGCCCTGCCTGGTAGGGCACACATGAAGCCCGCCCTTCCGACCTTCAAGGCCCTCTTCTGCCTGCCTAAGCCTTCCGAGGCAGCCCAGCCCGATGTCGAGATGCGCGACGCAGACGCAGACCGGCCGAGGGTCACCATCACCGTCCCCGCCAAACTCAGCCGGCCTAAGTACAAGCAGGTCTCGGTTGAGAAGGTCGCAGCCCTCGACAAGGGTTTCGAGGGTATTCCGATCGAGTATGTGCAGGACGAGTTGGCGCGTTTGGGTGCCAAGTACGTTTTCTTACCTGTTCTGCGCCTGAACGCCAGTTGGCTTACATGCCTTCTCTCCTAGAATGTTGAATGTCCTCGAGAGCGTCGAGGTTCCCCCTCCACCTCCGGTGGAGCTCCCAAAGGAGATTACTATCCACGTGCATGACCTCTGTAGCGATCTCCCCACGCACATGTTCGCGGTCTACAAGAAGGACCTCAGGCCCGACGAGCGCATGGTCGTCAAGATGTTCGCAGGTCATCGGATCATCTGGGACGTGAACTGCGCCCACCTCCCGTCTCTCCCCGCGTCGCACGACCTCCTCCCCTCCGACTGCGTCTCTCCCGCACGCATCACCATTCCCGTCGTCCCGCTCGGCGTGTCCGACCCCGAGAACTTCCGCCAGGTGATGTGCTATCTCTACACGAAGCGCGCAGATCTCCTCGCCGCGGACCTCCTGCCCTCGCCGCCACCGTGTGCCTCAGAGGGCCAGGATGCGATGGACCGTTACGCACGGAGCCTCGCGCGGGAATATGGGCGCGGCGACCTTCTGCGGATGATGTCGCGCGTGCAGGGCGTGTGGCGGAACGTGTGTGCGCTGGGTGTCTTCGACGACGGTATGTGGGCAATGCTCGATCTCGTGTGGGACATCTATGGGAAGGCGATCTCAGCGAACATCCCGGGCAAGGCGCTTCCGTCGTGGGATCCCTCCCTTACGACGCTCTCGTTCCGGTGATCCTTTCGCCCTTTGTCATCGCTTCCGCTATCTGCGCCGTCATCGTCATCACCATCTTCATCGTCAGAATCATCATCGAGGCTGTTAGATAGTCAGGTAGCACATGTCAAATATACTGTAGCACTAGCATCACATCATGTCTTTGTTTCCGCTGTATGCATCATCCTTACTTTAGGCGCTATGATTTACTACTAGATTATTTCATTGAATGGATTTCCCTGTTATTAATGAATGCCGCGGTTCGACAGGCGCCAGATCTGTTCCTGCCATAACTACTAGTCGTGTCTCTGTCAAGCTGAGGTGTGTGGCATAAATTCAAGACTGGCGTCGACTTCAAGATTCGTGTTCTTCCTGTTTCCCTCTTTCTTTCATCTCGCGTGCGCGCTGAATTGCAACGAGCTCTCAACATGACGGTGACGGCGCCCGTTGCAGCTGATCATGAGTTCTCTGCATTGGACTCGATATCTCTTCAAGAATATCAGTCCGCAGTATTGTGCAGTCGTAAACCTCAGGTACACGATTTCGTCGAAGCGGGACAGTCGCCAGGTAGCGGAGGCAAAGTTTGATAGATTTTTGATCGGTCGTTGTGCGTGGGTTTCACATCCCGAATATGCGCAGAATGACTGGGATGGACGTAGCGCAACTGACACCCTTTGCCATCCCTTCGCCTTCTCGTTGCCGGTCGTAGTGACTTGTACAGTCCCCGTCTATATCTGCAGAGAACACTGCAGATCAATAGAGAGAAGACCACAGGAAGCAACCCACTCGGCCAATGTCGAGGCAAAGAACAAGGTAGCCGGCGCTCGGTGTGTCTGGCGGGGACTGCCTCGTGGCCGGCAGGCTTGCCCATCTAGGGAGCGGCAAACACGACGCGATCCTCACGCCCCTTGTCAACATTTTGTCTCCGAATCTGCACCTTGCCACTGTGGCAGCCCTTCATCATGACTTGCTGATTCTCCCCGTCCTCCCTCTTCATCTCCCTGGACGCCTGCCTCTTAACCCCCTGGCAGCGGCCGTAGCGTGCGGTGTGGACGCATCGCAGCACGGTGGGAGGAAGGTCAGTGGTGCTCCTGTGACTGCAGGCTGATGTATGCCCCTCCAAGCCCCGGTGCTCGTGCAGCGCGCGCCCTCAGGCTACCGTCGTGGTACACTGCGCCTGCGCGCGGCCTCCGGAACGAATGCAGTACCGAGCCGGGGGACACAGCCCAGCAAACGTACCTCACGAGCTTTGAACAGCCCTCCGACGACCCATACGAGTGCGTGGCAGTTGTTTCTCTGCGACTGCTCCTGACACATATCCAGGGAACTATGCCGCGCTTTCAACGTCTACGGAACACCTTTCGCTCTTCCTCCGGAAGGCACGATCCCGTCCACGATATCTATGCGCGTCCGGCGCGACGCGCATATGCCCACGCACGGCCTGTTCATCCTCCCGTCACACACCGCTCCTTCCGCCACCCCGCCCTCCCCCACTCTGACCACTCTTTTCTCCCAGCGGCCCGCGCAGGCCCCTGCGCTCCCTATCAATGTCGATCTTTTCTCAGAACGCTTCACCTACGACCTGTCACGTCTCTGCGCCGACGACGCGTCCGCGCCCGGCTCCACCCTCCCCGTACCCTTCTATGCCGACTCTGCATCCGGCTTCCAGCCGCGCGTGCAATACGTCGAGCTGCCGACTATGACCCTCTCCTTGCCGCATCCACCGTCCGTGCCGCTCCTTCTCCTCTTCGGATTTGGGCTTCCTCTGACCTCTGCACCCTCATCTGCACCTTCTCTCGACATCCCTCGGCTCCCGTCGCGCAGAAGGAGCGGAAGCTCTTCCCTCGACGACCACACGGGGCTGCTCGCGACCTTCCTTCTCCCTTCACGCTCCATCGGCGAATTCCCTTCCGTTCCTGCAATGGCTTCTGCTCTGCTGCAAGCAAGCGACGCGGCCTCTTCGGACTCGGACACCGAGTCTGGTCGAGGCTCGTCGGCGAGCACCAGCCGCGAGGTGGACGGGGAGCTGAGCGAGCGCACCGCCTTCGTCGGCGGCCTGTGGGCGAACGTCCTCGCGCTCGGGCCCCGCGACGCGCGGATAGTGGACATGGTGCGCTGCGCGTGGAACGTGTGCAAGGAGGCGCAGCGTCTCCGGGACATGGTGGGGCGTGCACACAGCAGAGGGCACGCCTACGTGGTGGATGCATCGCTCGGTGGATGAAAACGCACGGACCAGTGCACACTGCACGAACTCGGACTCCTCTACTCTCCTTTGTGCTCATGGTGGACTTGTACAGATATATGCATCAATAATCATGGATCTGGACCGATTGTGGTAGTGCTAGTCTACGCTGCGCTAATTGTAGCATGAATTACCTTCCTTATACCCAGTATCAAATACCCCAATACCACTCGCTCGTTGCAGTCGCAATCTATATCCCCAACCTCACTGTTTCGACGTGAGAGAGTCGCAACCCTCCTTTGCGGTGCACAATGGGCGAAAGGCGTCGGCGAGCCACAACACCGGACCCACACCCACAGTGCGGGCGGTCTGCGGCGATACTGTATTCCAACACATGTAAGCCTATGGGGTAAGAACTCTAGAGTGTTGCACCATGCGCGTTGCAAGTTGATGTACAGTCTAAGAGTATCTGCTGTGTATGCTACTTGAATGCTGCATGAAGAGTCCACGGCACCAAAGAGTATCTTCACCTCAGTAAGTTACCAATAAGTGAATGTCCTCGGCTGCCGTCTACGAGCGCATCCGATGCTATTGCCCCTTCGCGCCCCAGCTTGGCGCTCCACTCTATGACCTTCGGATGTGCCTTGACCTGGAGGATATGAGTACACTACACTGGATGCCACGAACGCAACGAATACCTTCTTCGCGTCAAACCCGAGGACTTGGAGGCCGTCAAGAGTCGCAGCCCGCGAGAGTGCGACGTAGCTCTGGCCTGCACAGGAGCACTCAGCGCAGATCGAGCACCGGACGGGGCTACTTACCCTTCTCGAACACGCGCCCCAGGTCGATCTTGACGCGGTGGATCGTCTGACCTTGGCTCTTGTGGATGGACATCGCCCACGCCAGCGCCAGCGGGACCTGGCCCTTGTCAGCGAGCGCATCTCGCTGAATGCCGGTCGGCGCACCTGCACCCGCCGCGCGAGCAGCTTCCCCTCATTGTCCTCCACCCGGAACTCCTCCCGCCCGAGCAGCACGACTTCCGTCCCGTGCGCGGTCCGGAACTCCACCAGCGGGAACAGCTCCTCGTCCTTCGCGCCGCCTTTCGGCCGCGTCTTCCCCTTCGCATCCTTCCCCTCCGTCGCATCCTTCTCCTGCTGCTCGCCCACGTTCTCCTTCCCAGACGCTCCTAGCGCCGCCGGTGTCCGCCCATCTGTGCCGACCTGGACGTTCCGCACGAGCCCGCTCCCGCTCTTCGCACTGCCCGTGGACTCCTGCGATGTCGACTTCGGCTTCGCGCTCGCACTCGTGCTGGAGCTAAAGCTGCTCCCCGGCGCGGCCGCACCGACAGACGCGCTGCACACGCCGACGTCCCAGAAGCCAAGCACGCGCCCGACGCACCCGTTCACGAGCCTCTCGTCGACATTCTTCACGAGCATCACCTGCGCGTCGGGCTTCAGCACTAGCCGCGCGGGCGCGACCATCTGCTCGAGGATTCGCGAGCTGCTCCCCGAGTCGCGCGCAGCATACTCGCGCACGGGCCCGGGCAACCTCGCGAGCCGGCTGGTGTTCGCGTGGTCAACCTGCGCGCGCAGTGAGTAGAGCTCCGTCGGGAGAAGCCCCAGGGGCAGCGACGCGAGCGGACGCGAGAGCGAGGTGAACATGCGCTGCGCCGAGGCGGAGATCGTCCCACGGCGGAGCTCGTTGAGCAGTTCGACGAACTCTGTGGAGATATTGGGAGTCAGGCCTGGTCGGGGAAAGCGGACGTGGACGTACGACTGTCTGTTTGCCGGTAGACTTGGGTGAGCGTGACAGTGTGCTCGACGCAGCGTCGCCACGCCTCGCACTCGAACGCGAAAAAAGGGTCTTTGTTCGACTTGGTCACCGGGGGCAGCTGGAAGAAATCACCCGTGATGACGAGCTTCAACGCCCACCGTCAGAGTCACAGTCGCCGAATGCTCGATGCGACGAACCTGGACCCCGCCAAATGGCTTATCGGCCTTCTTGCGCAGGCGGTCGGCGAGCGTTGCCAGAAGGTTAAATAGTTCTCCATCGACCATGGACACTGGAAGTGGTCAGTGGCGTCCGCAATGGAGGAAACGCCAGAGAACCCACCTTCATCAATGATGAGCACCTTGGTGGCCTTCCAACGTTGAAACGCAGGCTTACAGGTCTTGATGCAGCTGATTTGTCTTTCGACATTCGTCATGCCAGGAGTAACAGCGCCCCATGAGTGAATGGTCATTCCTATATGCGCGGCATATGATTGATGTTAGGCACCAAATATAGACTTGGAAACCAAGACAAAGCAAAGACAAGCTAGAGCTTGTACCGAGTACAGAGTGTGACATAATGCAAGGGTAGTCGGATCATAAATAAGGTCTTCAACACAGGGAACTAGCCCATGCTGAATTCCAGGCGCGCGAGGCACCCCTTTCAACCTCGTGGACAGGATGGCGAGAATTGGTGGCCGCCACATAGACAAATGCCTGAAAGAGCGTACCTCCGATGTTTGAGGCAGCCATGCCGGTGCTTGCAGTGACAGAGATTACCTCTGGCTTCTTTGCATATTTCTTGCGCAACGCAGATATTATCGCTCTCAACAGGAGAGACTTTCCAGTACCTTACATGCCGTAAGACCAGATGTAAAGTCTCTCGACGGGCTCGCCACTCACCCGCGGCACCCGTGAAGAAGACACTCTTCCCCTCGTCCACTACCATTCTCAGCACTCTCCCCTGCTCCTCATTCAAGGTCACTGACTCTCTGATAACCTCTTCAGCAGCCACGCCACCATTTGCGCTCTTGGAAGGGCCCGACACAATAACTGTTGGGGAAAAGAAGCTATCCAGCGTCGTTCGTGGCCGTTTCACATCCGTCTTGACGTCGCTCGGCAGGTCGCTCGTGGATTTGCGTTTCTTTGTGTTGGCTGAGGCCCTGGCAGCAGCAAGCGTAGTACCGCGTGCCATCGCAGTAAATCAGGAGGTGTATGCCTCAAGTCCTGGAGACGCAAAAGGCAGACGGAGGTAGTCGTTGAGACGACAGACGCGTCGCAGCGCGTCGGTCACGTGGATCAGTGGATTCATTCACCTGATCGAAAGACGCAACAAGGTTCGCCGAAGCCATTTTAAGTGTAGAGTGCACAGTAATTTGCATATTGACTTGACGGTTGCATCGCAGGGTTTTTTGTTTGGCCCAGCACGAAAAAAATCCTGCGACACGACCCTCAAATCAATATGCAAATCACTGGATGCAAACATCTCAAAAACACTCAAGTACAGCATACGACGAGTTTATGCCACAACTAGGAACACGATACTCAGGGTAGTAAGTTAAGCTACTTCGCTGTACTGTCCGGGGTCCAGCATGCGGCAGGACCCGGGGACACGGCAAGGCGCGACGTCACACGCATCTCCAAACTGGAAGTACTCAACTCGAGTCCATCTTACGGTTCTTACCTGTACCATATCTCCTCCAGTCTGGAAGTGAGTATTACTTGCCAGGAGACTGACCTACTCGAGTACAAGCACAAGATGTCGAGTGAATCATCAACGAAAGCGACATCGAGCGAGAACATTGTTGCGCAGAAGGTGCGTGAGGTCGCATGCCTCAGTCGGAATGAGACAAAGCGTTGACTGCATTGCAGTATGACCGTTGCTGTGGGTGTTCATAGTGCTCTGCTGTCGTGTCGGCGCGCTCATGGTTTCCTGGTTCTCTCCTGTCCCTCGTGCGAAATACTCATGGTTGTCCTTGGACTCGCATCACGTTCGGACGTATTCCCCTTATTCTATGTGTAGTGGCGGATCTCCTGGTGAAGTCGTGCGTATCCTTGGATAATGCATACCGAGATATTTTCCTGACGTTCTCTGGCTCGATATTCTCTGGTACTTGCTTGTACTATTGTCGACTACGCCTCGAACTCGTCTGCCGCACAATATTTCCTCTTATCTGCTCCATCTGCGCGTCGAAACGTCAGAGGAGTGGGCTTTAGCGTCGGCGTGATCGCCTCCGTTATCCTCTTCCGCAGTAAGTTCCTTTCATGTCTGGATGCCCTCTACACTACCCAACACTGCCCATTACGTTACCCGCTGCCCCTGCACACCCACGCCCCTACCTCCACATTTTACGCTGAACCACTCATCGCACAGGACGAGCTTGGCCAATTGCCCTTACCACCGGCTTCGGCGCCGGCGCCGCCTATGCGGACTGCGACAGGTCTTTCAACCCCGCACGGATACCGGGTACCCGAGTCGTCACCTCACAGGAGCTTGCAGCGCTCGCGACGCAACCGCCGAAGCAGGCCTGAGCGCTGGACAAGGGGAAGGCGCGAGAAGATGGCGATGGGGAGGTCGTGCCGATACTCAGGTTTCGCTGAGGGAGGGTTGATGCATTTCAGCCCGTGAACCGCTCAATATTGCTACCTTGCAATCAATTACATGCACCACAATGTGCAGATGTGTTGGTCGTGTAAACAAGGTTTACAAGGGATGGTCGTCGAAGCTTGAAGGCCGGGCTCGCTCATGCAGTTCAAGGTCCAGTGGCGGCGATACCTCTGCGCACAATCCGGACCCGTCGTTGGCCACGGCACACATCCTCGCTCAGAGTGAGCTTGTGCCCTCGCCCGACCAGTCGCGCGTGCTCCTCGTCGACTTCCCAGCTGTCTGTGCCATTGTTGCCTTGTTTGGTCTTGCTCACGTAGGCTGGAACGGAGCGGGTGGGTGTAGTGCGTCAACCGGTTGTTCTCAGGCTTGAGGCTTCTGGTCACGCATCTCATGTCGGCCATCTTGTCAACCATTGCATCGAGTACCATTACATTACCATGTAGCGGACGTTCCTTCCAAGCTCCGGTGAATGTTGAGCATTTGTCCCTCGTAGCATCATGATGGTAAGAGGATAAACAGACATACATTGGTAATAGCTTTATAGACGCAACATTGCTCTCTAGCCTCTTCTCCACGTATATTCAGAGGAATCTTGGAGGGGAAGCAAGCAGCACCCGGACGCTGGTCTGTCCTCAAAAATCTGTACGCACGCAGGTTGACCCCGTCCCACGGCATATGAAAGTCCCCGCACTAACCCAAATAATTTCCGGAGGACACACAGAGAGCGAGATCAGAATCCGGTGGCACATGGGAGAGGAAAGCTACGCCTCTACGGAGGGAGCACTGCATGCCAGGCATAGGATGCGCCCTTTATCGGCTGTCGCTCAATGCTTCCTCGTCCCCACCGCCCGAGCTCCCTGCTCCGACCCCAATCTTGTGGGTCGCAGTCATCAGCGGGATGATGCGCCTGTCTTCGGTGACGCTGTCCTTAGCGGAATACGTGCTGTCGGCACGTGGCAGCGTGCGCTGGGGCTCGCCAAGAACGAGCCGTTTATAGAGGACAACTGTAGGAAGGCAGGGGTGCGTAAAGAGATGGGGATGCAAGGTCGAGGTGACCAATGGCTTACAGGAGGTAGCACCAATGATAGGCACAGTAACGATGATCGTCCTCAAGCGACGAGCTTGAGGTGAAAGAGGCGGAGCCATAATCTCGAATTCGAGCCTGCTTTGCACTTCAGTCGAGGAGTTACTAGGCGTCAGGTGGACCGTGCAGGCAGGAGCAGCGTCGAGGGCGCTTATGCAATTAACGATTTTGTCGAGAGAACTTTGACGCTCAGATTTAAGCCTCATGAACATAATATGCAGTGCCAGTCGTTTCTTACCATCGTCGCATAAACTCTCGTCATCCATGTCAGGTTCAACCGTCAGCCACTCCTGCCACACTCTCTTGAGCTCCTCAGAGGCCGCTTTGTTCACAATCGTCAATGACTGTTCAAATCCTGCTTCCTCAAGCTCCATCACATCCACAGAGTGTTGTATCTTCTCGTAGGACCACGGAGAGAATGAGTCAACAAGTAGATTCGCGTTTGTCTGAGCTCTGTTAAACGCGTAAGGTACAAGACGAAAGGCTATCAACTTATATACTATGTCTGCTGACTAAGCTCTAAGCCACTCATCTGTATGCACGAGATTGCAAACTCCAACACAGAGTACTTCTTCCACATTGCTGGCGAGATGGCGCCACTTGCAGAACCATTGTACAGCGCCTTTTGCCAATTGCATTGACAGACGCACAATGAGGTCAGGCTTTGCATCTGACTTGTCTCTGAGCAGCTTCCCTGCACAGCCAGCATAATATCCCAGTTCATAGTCTGCTGCACTGAGGTTCAAAGGGTAGACTGGGTCTGTATCATCAAATTCTTCTGCCTTATATGGTGTGGGACACCTAGTCACCACTACTTTCAGACAGTGGCCAATTTGGTTGGCTGAGAAAACTTTAGGAAATTTATGTATACCATGCCCAGATTCTGCAGAACAAGATCCATTGTTACAAGATGCTTAGTTCATTTGATATGGAACTTTTACATAGCAACATTATGATACCACGCAGAGCGCACTGACATTTTCTTTCTTTCTTTCTTAGTCATACCCGAGACATCCGCCTATGTCATTGGATGTACTCCTCTTGGAGGCGGCCGCCCAAGGACATCAGCAAGCAACTAGGGGATAACCCTTGTCCTGTCACTTACAGTATGCTTCTCTTCTCTTTGATCATCTTTCTTCTACTTCAGATGAGATGGGGTGGGCACCCTGTTCCTTACATATTAAGGGCCTTTCTTCTAGCCTGAATCCCACCATTGCACACTAGCATAATGATGGATTTCTACGTTACATTCCTCCATTCCTCTTCATCTTTGATCTACTGTTTATTTATCATTCTTCCTTCCTTCTCATCTTCTATTTATCCTTACTATACGCCGAACCCTTCACACGATGGTGAAGGTAGGCCGATCACAAAACGACATCAAACCTTGGAGGAGGCCCGGCAGTCGCTGATGGCTGAGGGTAGTGAACCCCCAGGTTTGCAGAACATAGGAACTCAGAGATGATAGCATCCAACGGTACACTGCCTCCATGGTACTTGTAGCTGGGGCTAGGGACGTCTACTATTGTCTTCAGAGGTTGACTGGTAGAGTACTAGAATGGCCAGTGCGTGTATATAAGCGGTAGTGGACTAGGTCGAGCCCTAAGCTCAATCTGACTATCATTTGGCTCGATAGGTCAGCGGTGCGAGAACTCGACAGGGATCCAGCCCTTGTCATCAGACTTCGACCCTTGATCAGCATGCAGGCCTACTCCCACACCGCCTCCAGACTTCCCCTCGCTGAGTATTAGTGCCTCATCGCCGGTGCTAACATCGAGTGTTGTAGCATCCATAGGGACTGAGAAATGATGATTCCCAATGCTTGCAGTCATGCTCACCATGTTACAAGACTGTGGGGAGGTGCCCTGGTGGGTGCTTATTACCATATATGGTGTAGGTGCTGGCCTTGGCCAAATTGATTAGGTGTCAAGGTGAATTATCACAATCAATTTTGGGAATATTGAAAATCCCTCTAGTAGAAATGTTCCTACAGTCAAAAGGAGCATTTCTACTAAAGGGATAAGAAATTGGGCAACTTTTGATGCCTGCCGAACCATTGTTCCAAAGTAGCAGTGACTAGGTGACCTGCACCATACATGTGGAGATTGCTGACATTAGCTTGCATCTCCAGCTATATATGCAAGACCCACCCCTCAGAACAGCAATGCAGCCCTAGCGAAAAAGTATACTTATCAGTAACACCTTTCAGGAGAACTGAGGAGGTAAGATTTTAAATGTAACTCTTTTCACACAGTCAAGTCTTGTAATTCATAGGGCCAGCATGGTATAGTGGCACCATGCACAAGCTCAAAGAATCCAGCACCAGTCTACAGAACTGTGTTCACCGGGGCAAGACCCCACACAGGGGCACGGCTAGTCCCATGCTACTTCCAGAGCCCAGTGTGCTGCCATGTTCTGGGATTGTGCGTGAGCACATGTCCTCCATTGGTCAGTACTCAAATATGTAGGTCTCAGTTCCCAGTGCCCCCATTAGCGGCCCCAGAGAGATGACTGTCCACTGCGGAGGGCTACTCCAGACTCTACACCAAAAGAAAGGCCTCGTAACTCATCCAGATGGTCAGCATGGCTATGTGGCAGGGAACGACCAACACCACATGGCTCAGATAAAATATGCGGAGCTGGATGGACCGGTTGGATTGTGCCAGTCTTGTAGATGATCACAAATCGTCAGCGCGACGAATATCGAACAAGAGAATCGCTAACTCCTTGGAGCGTACATCAGGAACAGAGTACGTCTTCTGTGTGTAATCAATGTCAAAGAAACGCAGGGTGACGAATCGACTCTGCCAACTTTGACGTTCGTTCTCGGAAGTGTTTAGAAAAAGGAATTGAGAGTGAGGGTTCGGTGTGCACATCAACCAAAACGCGGTCATTGGCGCCCAGCGCCACAGCACGCTTGTGGCTAAAGGCCTTATATAAGTTAACAACCGATCCTGCTTTGCAGTCTTATGTATGTTTCAGTGTGATGTCTTCATTGGAATGACAGGGGGTTTACTAGGGTTGGTTACAGCCGCTACTGAACCCCACCGAGTAACTCCCTCGCAATAAGGTTCACTGCCTTCTCCATAGTCTCCTCCGACCCAGGTGCCAACGCCGGCGGTGTTGTCCTTGTCATGAGCCCATGATCAGCGTCCTGGATGATAAACACTTCAGCCCTGACACCCAACTCTCTCAGACGAGCATACGTCTTCTCCGATTCCGAGGGCAACACGACATGATCGATCGCACCGTGCACGAGAACCGTGGGAGGGAAGCTCGCGTCTAAGTGTGCTTCTAAGATCGCTGGGAGCAGGTGGCTCGGGACCGCCGCAAGACGCTCCGAGGCGGGGAGGGCGCGTAGGGCCGCAGACACAGGTTCACCGAGGACATGGTCGAGCAGATCACCCCTGTGCCACGAATGCGTGAACAACCACTACCGCTCATCGTCGTCCCTGACCGTTCCATCGGGCTGGAGCTTGAGCGGCGCGTCCGCAATGGGTCGCAACGGGCGTTCCGGGTGGATGAGATGCGCCAGCGATGCATCTGTGACCTTCTCCGCGCCGGGGAACATCAGGTACCCCGTCTTCTCCGCGAGCCAATGGTCGCTCAGGAAGTCACCACCCATGCCGAAGACGGAGAGTACAGCTTTTGGCTTGGGGTGCGCGTAGAGTGAGGCTGCATATGCGGGGTATGTGCCGCCAGAGAAACCAGCGACAGCCATGCGCGTGGCGTCCAGCGTGATTCCGTCTGGGAGATGTTCGTCAGAGAAGGTTGGCGCCGCGAGGAAGGTAAAGAGAGCCTTCATGTCGTCGATAATGTCGAATGCGGTAGATGGCGGCGCAAGACGGTAGTCTGCCGCGATGAAGATGATTCTTCGTTTGAGGGTAGTTTCTGGGTGAACCATAAGAGCCCATCCGCATGCATGGAAGGGTAGGAAAGCGCGCACGCACCTTTCAGGTAGTCAGGGAAGAAGATGTCGCGTCGAGAGCCGGACGTGAGCCCTCCGCCATGGAAGTAGATTAGGGCTGGAAGGACACTGCCCGTGGTTGCAGAGGGTGGTACGTCGAGGTCGAGCAGAATGTCAAGGACGCCCAGGCGACGGTAAGGAAAGGTTGACATGGCTTGCACCAGAACGAGGATCCTGGAGATCAAGCTCACACAACGCAACGATGTTATATAGGTTCTTGGACGGTGAGTAAGAATTGCGAACCTAATGACCAATCCCCTTGTCATTCTCCGTAGCGGATCGGAACACCCAGCGGGGGAGTCCACTAATAGCCAATGCGCTAAAGTTGACTCGAGTGGTTTCATATGTTGACTGACGCCCTGAACATGCGTTCTGTCATTCCTGGCGTGCCATGAAAATCAATTCAATCTCACGAGCTCTCTCAGAGTTAGTCTCTCACAGACAGACATGCAATACAACCTTGTGCGAGGGGAGAACAGTTGTATAATATCTCGGAGTCGTGGGTCAGTGGTATTGATAACTGATTGGCGTCACATATCTGCTTGGCATTATAGCACGAGAGGACAGTTCGCAATACGATATGAGGATGACGAACCTCTCGATCACTGGTGAATTGCAAGCAGTCTACCACGCAGTTTGTTCCGTGCGCGTAAGAGAAATCCCAGCGTTGTTCTGGTCTCCCCTGAGGTCTTCCTCTTGTAGATCAGTGGAGGCTAGTGGTCACTGCTCACCACCAGGGAACGATCACTACCCGAGAATGGTCCAGGACTGTCCACGCTTCACCCAGAGTTTAGAAGCACCAGCGGTTCCTTGTTCAACTTCATCCAGAACTGCATTGGTCTGACATAAGCTGTACCCCGGTCTTTGCTCTCCGAGCTCGGCAAACGGCCCTCGATGATTCACGGCAAACACTCATTACTGCAATCACGAGTAAGCTCAGTGCCTCCACATTTTTGGCGACCGGTTGACCTACCTATGGCGTATACATGACACTATGTACAACTCATCCAGCATGGTACGCGTTGTCGCGTTGTCAGACAGGAAACACTTTTAACAACGGGGAGATTGGATTAGCATTGCTCGTCTCATGAACTGTACCGGCGTGGAAGCCATGAATACCGCTTGCACGGGACACCGGTGTCCACGAACTGATTTGTGAGTCTACCACGCCACCGCGGGCAAGCGCGTTGATTCAGAAGGCGAAGATGAAAAAGACCTTGCAGGGGCCTTTTCAGAGTATTATCGGTGCCGGAAAAGATATCACAAACGACGCGTGTAGGATTGTCAGTACTTAATCAGACCGAGTTCTCCTTGCATCATCCAATACAACTCACAGCTGACTAGGATTGGGCCACTGCGCGCAGTGGAACTACATGGTCTACACCGCAGATTGCGTCGCAGACGTTTTCGCGTGCGTACTTCGACTTGTTACTCGACAGCACAAGACGATCAGTGCACTGGCAAACTTTCAAGTTGCATACCGCGTCGTCCAAATCTTCGGAGGGACAGAGCTGAAGTTGTACACCGGTTGGCGGGGATTC
Source organism: Fomitopsis pulvina (assembly GCA_964035675.1). Classification (NCBI taxonomy): domain Eukaryota; kingdom Fungi; phylum Basidiomycota; class Agaricomycetes; order Polyporales; family Fomitopsidaceae; genus Fomitopsis; species Fomitopsis pulvina. The sequence goes on from OZ037963.1 coordinate 969,694, forward strand.
CTGACATTGATAGGTAGTAGTATGTCATGAGGTGCATCTGGTTGTCACACGGTGCTCGTAAGCACAGGCTCAGCGACGCGGAACTGACTTCTGTGTTCACCACGTGAGCTCAACACGCCTGCAAAGGCTAGCTTATGTCAGTAATGCAGGGCGACAAGGTTACTAATGGCTGTGATAAGAAAAGCGGAAAGAATACACTCGCGCCCTCGTCAAGACTCGCCGAGCACTCCCGACTTCAACCATGTCGAGCTATACAAACGATCCGGCCCACGCCGACACCTCCACGCCTCCTGATTCAGCATCTACTGAACCTAGTCTGCAATATCACCTCGACGGTGCTGCGATCGGCGAACAGGACCACGACGGCACTGGCAAGAAGAAAAAAGGTCCCAAACGCCGTAAGGTCAACCATGCCTGCCTTTACTGTCGTCGCAGCCATATGACCTGCGATGAAGGGCGGCCTTGTCAACGTTGGTACGTACACTGGAATCCTATGCAAAGCAGGGATTTATCGGGGCGCCCAGCATTAAACGGGAGATCGGGCATCTCTGTCACGACGAGCGGCGTCCTACGGGTAAAGAGAAGGCTGTCACCGCAGCCAACAGCAGCAGTCCCATACCGAATCCTGCTGCGGACGTTACGAGTGGTCTGTCTTGTGCGTGAGTTTGTGGTCTAGATTGTTCGCATTGCACTGATGCCGGGTGTATGTCAGTAGGACCGTCTCAATTCGCACCAGCCATGACCCCAATGAATCAAGGATGGCCTGGGTTGAGCATGGCACAAGGTGCCTTCCTTTACCAGCCTGAAGCCATGAATGAATTCTCTGTACTTTCGTGAGTCTCACTCTTTTGTCAGCTACGTTCATGTCGATACCCCGCGAGTCCTAGCTGGTCGCGATTTCAGCACACAGCTGTCAGGATCCTACGTAACTCGAGGCAGCGTATTGGTCTTGGTTCACGCTCATGCTGTTTCTGTGATTGCTGATCTGTTGTCGTAGGGATTTCCTGGAGTCATTAGACGATGGATCGTTCTTTGGCCAACCACCTGGTGTCAACCCATCCTTGATGTCACCAACCCCTTATGGCAACACTGTCTCACTTGGTGTCGACAATCCCTACATCGCCCCTCCACAATCATCGAACCCGACTGACCATATCGGGCCACCAGTTGCTGAGAAACCACCAGAAGAGCCTGCCCCCGTCGTCCTGCCTGCAGCCACCAAGACGGAGAAGTTCTTCCTGACGGCGGCAGATCAGGCCTCCGGCTCGCGGATTGAACGCCTGAACATGGTCATCCGCAGCAAGTACGAGGCAGGATTGTTGAAGCCGTATAACTACGTCAAAGGCTATGCGCGACTATCACGCTGGATGGACAGAAAGTGCGCGATGCTTAGTTACCCTCAGTGCCTGGTTGTGTGAACGTTAAGCCTTGCCCTCTAGTGTTTCCCTGGAGTCCAAACAGAAGATCCTGCAGCCTCTTTCTGTGCTTCGGCCGAAGTTCCGGGCCATTGCCCAGTCTGAATCGTTAACAGATATCGTGAGCGTTCACCTTACGCTTCACCAAGGGCGAGTACTCACTGTGGGTATAGGACCTCGTATTCATTGAGGAAGCCTTCGAACGACTATTACTCGATTACGACCGCGTCTTCTCCGCTATGGCTATTCCTGCGTGCTTATGGCGGCGCACGGGTGAGATATACAAAGCGAATCGCGAGTTTGCTGAGCTCGTGGGCGTCGACGGCTACATGCTGCGTGATGTATGCCCATGGGCACCGTCTCTCGAATGGTGACTTGACAAACTATCCTAACAGGGCCGGTTGTGTATATACGAGCTGATGGCTGAAGACTCTGCTGTGAATTACTGGGAGGTACGTCCAACATCCGAAAAAGTTGTCGTACGCGCCCATGGCTGTTCTCATGTATACACGTAGAAATACGGCAATGTCGCCTTTGACTCTAGTCAGAAGGCTGTGCTTACGTCCTGTGTCCTGCGTTACAAACCGCTTATCCCTTCGTCAGGGTCGATGACGCCTTCACGGGGCAAGTCAAAGGAGGAGCCGCCAAAGGAACAAGGTCTCATCAGCTGCTGCTTTTCCTTCACCATCCGTCGGGATCCCTACGGAATCCCTACGCTCATCGTTGGTAATTTCATTAAGTGTTGATACGCTGACTCCTTAGTAACCGTGGCACTGTCTCCTTGGTTCATGCGGCCTGCAATCCGTGCAGAAACGGACGGGTTTGTAAAAGTATTAGTCAATTCAGCTTTGTACAGTGTAATATACTGTTATCACTGTCCAGAATGCAGTGTTGACAACTCTACGGCCCTGTCATTTGTCTTGTCAATGTGACCCGATTTTGACGCCCTCCTTCCTTGTGGCGAGTTGTCAGCGCAAGCGCATTTGGTACGACCTATGTACATCTTCGAGTGGGGCCGATCCTACCTTCTCACCTGTCATAGCCTCCCTTTCTGAATCGCTCATCAAACACTGTTCTTGGACCACACTGACATTAACATGCGGACGGAGCCAGCTTGGCCTATTTAACGAAGCTAAGACATAATGTCATAGACTTCCCCACCCCTCGTGGCACTGCGGAACTTTGAAGGCAGAATCCAACTCCAAGCGACGGGTACCTCCAGAAAGAAGCGTCACCATGTCCAACAGTGAGGCCCCGCAGTCTGGATTAGGCGATATGAAAGTTGAGGAGCCTGGTCTCAGACGAGGCAGAAATTCTGAGGGTGCGGGTATCAACGGCGGCAGACAGTTCACATGGCTTATCACCCACTTCAGGTTTGGGTGGGTCCATACGACGCAAGTTTCGCGAAGTCAAGGACGCGCAGATCGCTCGTGCTCACCGCTTTACCCGGCGAGCAAGCTCGACATCTGGGTTGCGCTCGTCTTTTGGGTCGGCATCGGACTTTGTGATCCCCGACATCATAGGGTCGCCCAGCGTGTGGGCGGTCGACAAGAGACGGCAGTATCGCTCATACTCCGAGGTACACTCCTCGAGACCTGTTGTTCATCACAGCAGCACCGAACCCATGCGATCCCTTTCCCCATCTCGGCATTCGCCTGAGCCCATGCGCATGCGATCACTCTCCCCGACCGGGCATCCACCTAGCCCCAGTATCGGGAATAGCATCACTGGCGGTCCACTGACTGTTTCCCCCAGAGAGACTGCATGTGCGGAGTCCATCCAAGACCAACAGTTCAGCTCTCAAGATGATGATTCCTCACCAGTGGTGCAAAACTCATTGATGGTAGATGTCACGGTCCCACAGTTACTGCAGCAAGGCGTGCCCATGTTGAAAGTATCTGCGAAGAAGCTGAAGCGACATGTCTTCAAATTGGATCCAGACCAAGGGCAAATTGTGTGGGAGTCGAAGAAACATCGTACTAGTATGTGGGCTTTCCAATTGTGGGTCGGTACCTCGCTGACGGTGCGTCGCAGTCCCAATTGAGAACATCAAGGAGCTTCGCGAGGGTGCAGATGCACGCTACTATCGCGAGCAGTTCCAGTTGGCACCATCATTCGAAGATCGGTGGCTCACCATTGTCTACGTGCTCGATGGGCGGTATAAGACGCTGCATCTAATCTCGGCAACGCGGGACGTCTTCCAGATGTGGGCCATTACGTTACAACGCCTCTACGCAATACGGCAGAAGCTTATGGATGGGCTTGGGCACTCGGAGGTGCGTCAGGCCGTGTGGGAGAAGCAGTTATGGAAGGGCGACTCTGGCACCGACCAGAGACTGGAATTTGAGGAGGTTGAGACCATGTGCAGGAGGCTGAACATTAACCCAAGCCGAGACGATCTGAAGAGGCGATTCAAGGCAAGTTCCAACCTCTGACTCATAGTGGCATTGTTATTCATCGCAACTCACGCACAGGAAGCCGACACCCAGAACAGGGGATATCTCAACTTTACCGACTTTCAAAGGTTTGTCAAGGCGCTCAAGGCTCGACCGGAGATCGATTCCCTCTATGACCTAATTGCGGGTGGTACAGGCGGCACTATCACATACGAAGCATTCGAGAGGTTTATCCGTGTCTCTCAGAAGGTATTCCGTACCTCTCCCAATGTTGTCTTTCGAGTCTGACCACTGCCCAGTCGTCACTTAGTGACCATGAGGTTCAGCGCATATTCCTTCGATATGCTTCGTCACCCGAGGATCGCATCCCATCGCCGCTGTCGTCGCTTCAACAGACATCGTTCGATCTCGCTATCCAGTCCGCGTCGGCCATTAAAGAGGCGGGCTCTTCCAGTGGACCTGCTGATGCATTAGGTAGCACACCACATTCTCCGTCGTCTTTGGGGACCTCTGCATCATCTTCGAGCTACATCTCACAAACACTTGGTATTGACACTGTCGGCATGTCCTTGAAGGGCTTCACAACTTTCTTGTTGTCAACTGATAACTCAGCTTTCGTGGACCAGCACGGGAAAATCTATCACGATATGACGCGTCCCTTCCCTGACTACTACATCTCATCGTCACACAACACCTATCTCACTGGGCACCAACTCGTGGGCGAGAGCACGATTGAGGGTTACATTCGGGCATTGCTGTACAGCTGTCGCAGTGTTGAGCGTAAGTGGTATATCGGTTCTTGCGCGGATAACTGCATCCTCATTAGACGTCACCTCACCTGGCAGTAGACATCTATGATGGCGATGCCGAGCCTGTGGTGTACCACAAACACACTCTGGTCACGAAGGTGTCTCTACGAGACGCATGTGCCGCGATCAACAAGTACGCTTTCGTGGCCTCGCCATACCCTATCATAATCTCGGCCGAGGTCCACTGTTCACTGTCATATCAAGATATGATCGCGAACATCATGCACGACGAGTTTGGTGATGCTCTCATTAGCGCCCCTGTGGACGGGAGACCAAAGCTGGACTACCTACCCAGTCCAGAGGATCTCAAGGGATGTGTGCTGTTGAAGGTAATTTTGACCTCTCCTGCGTGATCGGAATAATCATGTTGATCCATGCCTCGACCAGGCAAAGAACCTGTTCGTTACGGACAAGGACGGCTTACAAGAGAAGGAGATCGTGGTGGATGTCGAGTCATCGTCGACGGAGACCTCAACATCCGAAACAGAAGAGTGTAAGGAATGGCGTAGTATCAAAGGTTAGCACTTCTGCGCCGCGATGGCACTGGGAATGAGTGTTCATGTGTTAATTAGGTTTGGGATCCGAGTTCAAGTCCGAGTTTAAGAAGGCTCGCGCCGTCCTTGGGGGGTCTCCACGTACAGAGCCACGTCCACTTCCTCCTGTCTACCAGCCTCCGCAAAAGGTCAAGATGTCACTCTCACTCGTCGCCCTCCTTGTTTACACTGTCGGCGTGAAGTGCCGCGGCTTGAACAAGAAAGAGGTGTACGCTCCCGAACATATATTCTCGTTGTCCGAGAGGACTTCCAATAATATCATGAAGCAAGGAATGCTTGATTTGATCAAGCACAACCGGACGCATCTTGTCAGGATCTACCCGAAGGGCACTAGGATAGGCTCGACGAACTTTGAGCCGCATCGGTATTGGTCCTCCGGGTGCCAGCTCGTTGCGATCAACTGGCAGACGTTTGGTGAGTGTCGTGAATCCACCTTTGGCCACTCTCGACTGATTTGTGAGTGCAGACCTGGGCTACATGATCAATCGCGCCATGTTCCAGCGGAATGGGCGTGCGGGCTACGTCCTCAAACCGCTTGCGCTTCGTTCGAATGACAAGCAACTTTTGAGCAAACATACCAGCCACCGTTTTGAGATTACCATCATCTCAGCGCAGCAGCTCCCGCGTCCGAAGGACTCTTCGGGCCGCGACGCCATCGACAAGCCCGTGGTCGATCCATTCGTCGAGGTGACCCTGCACATCCCTGACTGGACGGAGGCCCCTCACAATGTACCGCCGCTGCCACGCTCGCGGCATCCCTCCCAGACGTCTCGGAGTGCGCCGCCTCCGTACGTCAGAGAACCGTCCACGACCGTCACGCCTGCGCGGACGGTCGTGCAGCGCACGAGCGTGGTGAAGAACAACGGCTTCAACCCTTTGTGGGACGAGCAGCTCAGCCTGCCGTTTGACCTTGTAGGGGAGATGTACGACCTCGTCTTCGTTAGAATTGCCGTCAAGCAGGAGGTCGTGGTCGAAGAAGAGCCATTGGCGGTGTATTGTACCAGCTTGGGTAGCCTCAACATGGGTGCGTCTCATTTTTTTCTCGAGTCTTCATACTGACGCATTTGTGTAGGGTACCGGCATCTGCCGCTCCACGATGCACAACTCTCCCAGTACCTCTTTTCGACACTTTTCGTCAAGCTGGACATCATTGACACCTAAAGTGACTGTGTCACTCACATCGCTTACTCACTATTCCCCCAATTACTACAACATGCTCGCACGCACTTTTCCCAATCGACTGTACGTCTGTAGCACCATCTCATGCCTGCTAAGAATTAGCTTATTGACCCTTCGCTATCGTCTATCGTACCTTCAGTTCTATTACACTACTTCTGCAATACCTCGCCAGCCAATCATACACATCACTGCTCTGTGCCATCAAACCACATCGCACCTTCGTCGAAGTTCCCTAGCACTGACACATTTGGGATTCCATATGACAAGTCGTATATATATCATAACCAATACTACATCGGGTGTCCTAGCTAGACATACGACAGACCGTGAGGAAGCACTAAAAGCACGAGATAGAAGAGCATGGGTTACGTCATGAAAGCAGAAGCGTTACAACAATGTGGTGTCGACAAGTGCAAAAAGTAATGGCAAACAAGAGAGAACCGACGCAAGTCATGAATGTGGATTGTGCAAAGCTGCGCTAGCCGTAAGGCATAGAACGTGGTGGTTCATGGTCTACTTCGGTGGGGGCGTGGGAGGGCCTGGAGAGGTAGTCAACAAGTGTTCTCTATCTTGCGATGGGGAGAAGCCACGCACCAAAGAGACCCATACGAGGAGGCACCATCTCAGTGGGCAAGGGCGAGGCAGCCGTGCCAGGGATGGGCTGGGGCGAGAGTAGGGGGTTCGCTGGATGCGGCATGCACGCAACCAAGCCAGAGACGTCATCATTAAATCCTCACACACCATGGAATGCTGAAAACGCACGTTTCCATTGCGCCCATGCAGGTAGCGGAGTCGGTGGCTCTGGCATTATTGGTGCGGCAGGTTGGGGCGGAGGAAGCGCCTTCGCCTTCGCCTTCTGACGTCGCTCCTGGCGGACGTTCACGGTACGCCAGGCAGGACGCGCGGGGGCATCGCCCGCGACACTGGCAGGTGGGGGCGGGGGTTCGACGGCGGGCGGCATGGGTGGCTCCTCGGGCGGGTGCTGTATTGGCACCGAGTTGGGCACGGAGACGGGGTCAGACCAACAGATGGAGAACAGAAAGAGAAGAATGTACCGGTGGTTGCCAGTCGGGCGTGTACTCCCCACCCGCGCCATGCTTAGACTTTACGCTCATGAGCTCCGCGATCTCGCTATGATTCGATCCATATACGATCAGAGGGTGGATCGCCACGACGAGCGAGGAAAACGCACTATTGCAACTGTCGTCGCTCATCCCGTAGTTTGCCAACCTCCTGGAGGAGGATGCGCACCTCGCTAGCGAGAGCTTTGCTGAAGTCATTTAGGTACCTGCGCATCAAAAGAGGTAAAGAAAGGTGGCGATCTCAGAGTTCGCCCAACATCGCGAGCTATCGCTGCAGCGCACTTTGGCGGAGTTCCCGCGTTAGGTCTTCCAGACATGCTCGGGTAGTAGTTACGGTGGCAAGAAATGGATACGGGGAGGGAGAGAAAGACCGTGATACTGAACAGCGGATGCCTCAATGTGGAAGTAGTCGTAGTTAAAGTTCAACACGCGCGTCCACACTCCCCCACGAGGTCATCCGCGGCTTGTGTAAATGGCCCCACCAACATCACCTTCATACAACTTACTTCTCAGGGACTCTGAAGATGTACAAACATGCAGGGAGTGTCCCATCCTCTCCTTGCCTACTACCCTGCTGCTTGCCCTCTTGTGTGAAGTGAATCCTTAATAGCCCCCATATGATCAGCATTGAAGGTACATCCCAATGAAGCTGTGTCTTGAATGCATTGCTGACTGCCCATGTAGCTGGTGTGTCTCTGCTTTCACCTTGGTCCCCTGCTGAGGCCATGCACTTGCATATGAAAAGGTGGCTCAATCCAGACAATCCTAGCTCTGCATAACCCTCACACCATGTCCCAGCTAAAGAGGGCTGTCAGCTTCTCCAATGCTAGATCTTTCAATGTGGGCAGCAGTCAGCAGCAATACAAGAACATCACTTGCAGAAATCCATACAACTTGAAACTTGAACCCTCAGCCCATTTCAGGTGCAATTGTGACTGGCAGGAGAGTTGTTGGATCATAATGATGGAGCTAAATAAAAAATCCATAGATGAGTCAGAAGAAGAAGAAGCCAGAGAAAGTAATGCTGAGGATGGGGAAATTGATGGTCCTGATGAGACTGCTTGATAAGGCACATGTTGGGAAGGCAGCCACCAGGGCCACCCACAGCTGAGCAGAAGTAACACTGAGGAAGAGGTGCAAGAGTGTTTTGAACATCTGTATAAATATATTTTCTGACACTGCAAGCACATGAATGGCATGAGCAGAGACAGATGAAGACATGCCAGTGGCATGCTGAAGCTTGGTGGAAGAAAAGTGAGCAGCCACAAGGGGACTGTAAATTGGCACCTTGGGACTGTAAATCTAGTGGTCAGAAGTGGGCTGAGGAGGGGTTGGATTTTGGCATAGGCCCACACAAAAATGTGTGTGAAACAGCAGCAAACTGCCAGATTTGCAGTCTCAAATTTGTGGTCCCTCAGCCAGCAATGAGTGCACACTGTTCTGTGGGCATCTATTCTCTCCCAACAGATATGATCACATGATAACATCCTGATCAGGCAGAGATATGCCCCTCTCAAATAGGGGTCTGGAGCTCTACTGGGACTGTACATCACTCACTACAGGACTATAAATCTTATGTAATAGGACTGTAAATCTAGCAGAGGAAGCTGCAGAGATCTTGCCTTTCATAGCTACTGAGAGTACTCTTCTAGAAAACATTTTGGGAATTTTAGATACAGAACTGGGTCCAGAAATACAGTACGAGCCCAATAGGAAAAGTGGTGCATTAATTGGGAAGATAACCAAATAGTTACATGAAGCAGAGGAGAGAAAAGGCAAGAAGAAAAGAGTAGGGAAAACTAAGTTTCAGAAAGGAACTTACAATATACAACCATGGAGCACTGTGGTTTATTATGCCCTTATTGAGTTTTCTGTTGTTCTCTGCATTGGGACAACAATGGGGATCTATGCCATTGTGCCCTAGTTTCTATTGCTAAACAAAAACAAAAAGAGAAGACAGTCATTCCCTTTTCTATATATGGTCTGCATCAAGTCACGCTGTGGTGCTTGTGAGCCTCCAGGTGTTAGACATTACTGGAGGGAACATACTCACCTGATGTCAACAAGAGCAAAGGGGTAGGCAGGTGGACAGAAACCAGTAGGTTGAAAGCAAAGATGCACAATGTTGACAAGGCAGTGAGAACTTCTTCCAGAAGGACATGCAATGGGCAAGCAAAGAGGGTGTAGCAAGAAAAACAGATAGATGCAGTGGTATATCTCGGGGAATATGTGGTACTCAAACTCAGCTCAGGACACAATGTGGGCTGAGCCCACCCCTCTGGGCCCAGAATCAAGCAAACAAATACCTTTTAGAAGGCCAATAATTCCTTCTGGGAGTCACACAAGCTCTGCTCCTCCTCCAGAAGGAAGAGTGTGAGCCAGTGTGGTGCTTGTGAGTCTCCAGGTGTTAGACGTTACTGGAGGGAATGTACTTGCCTGATGTTGATGAGAGTGAAGGGGTAGGTGCATGGACAGAAACCAATGGGTTGAAACCAAAGGTGTGTGATGTTGAAAAAGGCACAGGGAATCTTCTTCCAGAAGGAAGTGTAGCAGGCAAGCAAGGAGGATGATCAAGAAAATAGATGCTAGTGGTGGTATATCCTGGGGAGTATGCAGTGACATGCCTGACATTTGGCCAAGCTCCAAAAGCCTTCGAAGCCCCCGAACATCCCACCATTTTTGGCCTCTCACTCAAGCAGTCAGCCCTCCTTTGAGCACCAGCCTTACCCCCTGCCACCATGAGCCAGCCTGCGTGCACTTGTCGAGCCTTCAAATGCCCCCGAGTATCACTTGTGCACACCAGACTGTCACATGCTCCCACTCATCTTCGAATGTCCCCGAGCAGCCTTCAAACACATTGGGGGCCCATCACCTCTTGAATGATGGCATTGGAGTCCAAGCTCCCGGGAGAGCTAGTCCGCTCTGGGGGGCTGCTGCCAATGGAAGAAGCACAGTAGCTAGACATGCCATCTCCTGGCAACAATAACAGGAGAAGCTACACCTGCCCTGTGGCGGCCTTCCTGACATAGTAAAACACATCTCAGGCCTCCTGGCCCTCCTGCTCCATTCCCACACCTCGCGATCCACTCAATTTGGTCAAGGGGGATCTTCCTGCTGACCTTATTCTCGGGTGCATTCATAGACACACCTGCACTCTAGAGTAGAGTAGGAGTACTGGCGTTAGTGTATATATATCGTACCCACTCACCCTAATAATCAGAGAAGTTTACCGCCTGGAGTTAGTCTCTCAACTTCCCTCATTGTTCATGTAGCCTGAGTTCACTTGGAACTCCCCTTGTCGTCCCTCATTCCCCTTCGCAGCATCCCTCTCATTCTCAAGCCTCTGAAACTCAACCCTCTCACCCTTCCTTCACCAAGGTCAAAAATGGCAGGTTGTTCAAGGGCCTTAAAGACTTTCAGAGCCTGGCCGAATGCCAGGTGTATCACTGCTGATGTGACCAAACAAGCCTCAAAGCGCGGGAAAGGAAACCCCAACACTCACTATACCAGGTGGAACACCAGTATGTGGAGCCTGGGTGAAAGCATGCAAGGAGGGTCAGGGTACTTGAGTACCCTACAATGGTCTAAGACGAGGGTGCCCTGAGTAAGGATGAGATACTTGATCCATGTGGGAAGCCTTTGAGACAGTCAGATGGGCCTGAAAGGCCAGTGAAGGAGCAAAAATGCTCGAGGAGGAGGTGATATGTTCGATGGGGTGTGTTAAACATTCAAAGGTATACGGAATGTTCAAGAGCATGTTGAGTCATTCAAGGCTTTGACGAGGTGTTCAAGGGTGTGAGAAAGGTTCGATAGAGTGAGATACTCAGTGGGGGTGTGCTCAAAGCACGCTGGGCTATTTGAGGACATTCAGGTGTGTTCAGGGCAAAGGATCTTGTTCAGAGGATGCTCGAAGGAGCATGGCATACATTTGAAGGAACATCAGGTGTCATCGTGGGTTTGGGTAAGGTGTAGACTTCTGCTCAAGCAGTCGGTGCTCCTTCGAGCACCAGCCTTACCCCTAGTCACTGAAAACCAGCTTTTGTGCACTGTCATGAGCCAAAACTGTTTGACTCATGGACATGATAAACTATGCTCTGAAGCTCACTATAATTGTTTCTCATAATTCTCTGATTTTATTTGAATTTATATAAACAAAATAAAGTAGTTATGCCAGTAGGTTCACTCAGAGCCCAGTCACACCCAGATTATGTAATCTGCCAGGAAGCACCACAGATCCCCATCCATGCAAGCAACCCTCAGAACAGTTGAGGCTATGCCACTATTGGCCAAGAAAGTATTAGGCTACACACTAGCCAAATGTATAAACATTTTGCCATAGGTTCCTCAAGCTAAAACAGGGGAACAGCACTGCCACAGGCTGGATGTGTGAGAGAAAATGTGGATGTACATGGAAAGGGTAGTGAGCACTATATGCCATTGGTCAACCAGGGAGACTAATATGGAATAGTGCATTGAGCAGTATACACCATTGGCTAGTCAGAACTAAAGGCTATGCAGGAGGCTGTGCAGGAGTTAGGAGTGCTTACTAAGAGCTGAGTAAGCATGAGTCAGCAGAACAAATCAGGAAAAGCGAATGATAAAGCAGGTACCAGTCAGCCAGTTCAGAAAGGTATATAAACCCCCAATGTATGTACCCCCAAAGCAGCACCCCCACCCGGGAGTAATATAGTGGAAGTGAGCCCAAAGTCTAAACGTGTGACTTGAAGCCTTCAATTACTAACTTGGTAAGTTGCTCGGTAAGCTGCATCAAAGCCAGCAAAGCTTAACTAAGACTGCAGCATTGAGTCAGTCTTTTAGTCTTAGTATCATTCTCAAGTAAGCAGTCAGTGTCCCTGCTTACACAGGTATAGTTGTGTTCCAGTCAGTCTTGCTTGAGCTAACAAGCAGTAGTAAGAAATCCATTGAGATTTCAACATAGTTAGTTAGTCGTATTCAGAGCATTCAGAGCCAGTATTATTTGAGCTAACAAGTGGTAGCTCAGGTAAGAGATATATTGAGAAATAGCTATATTCAGAGCCATCAGGAAGTAAGGTGACATATTGTTAACCTGGTAACCAGACTGACAACCCCTTAAAGCTGTGATAAAACACACATAAAAAACTTCTCAGACCTCCCACAACCGAACAACCATGGTAGCCCAGTATTATTGTCATACCCAGTGAACTGTGGCAGCACCTAACACATTCTGACCTGACATCAGTGGAGCCCACCGCGAGGGGGGGAACCAAGTTCTTTTATGATACTTTATCACAGCACAGACATCCTCAGCCTAACCTTCATAAAGATCAACCATTTATCCAGATCAATTTATTAGTAAGTTGTTATGGCCACAAATACTGAGGTAGAAGCACTGCCAATGCCTGGTGAGAAAAGTGCCTCAACTAAATTTAAAGGAAAATATTCAAAAGTAAAATAGTTTATTGGGCACTATGAGCACTTGTGCTCCAAGCTTAGCATTGTGAGTGACCAAGACCTCATATAAAATCTGACCCAATATTGCAGCTGGAAAGTGCACCAGTTCATTGAAAGTCTGGTTTTGTATAGTGCTAGCCCAGCAGATTGGGACATGTCTAAGTCTAATATCCTGAAATATTATAATGCAGACAGAGATGATAAGAAGTACAAAGTGAAGAATTTGGAAGCCTTTGTTATTGAAACAAGGAAGAAGTCAAAAGTAAGAAGCCTTGGGGCTTGGAGGGAGTATACTCATAAGTTCCTTACTATCTCTGGTTGGCTTAAGAAGAATGGGTATATATCTGAGGATGAGGAGGCACTGTACTTCTGGAAAGGCATTCCCAGAGCCTTCTGGCAGATATTAGAGCCTCGACTCCTAGCTGCTCAACCTAATTATGATTTGTTTAAGCCCTTTAGTATGACAGAGGTTAACAAGAAAGCTGAGGCACTGCTTCAGCATAACCAATTTGACAGTGACTGTCTGCCCTCAGATGATGAGGATTCTGATGATGAATCAGACTCAGAATCAGAAGACAGTGAAGATGATTCTGATGACACTGACTGTTACAGATTCAAGAGCAAGAAGAAGACTTCTCTTAAGGACCATAAGAAGAAATGAACTAAGAAGTGACCAGCAAAGAAAGACTCAGCTAATAACAAGGATGAAGAAGAGGAGAACATCTTTAAGAAGAAGCGAGCAGCACATCAACAAGCAGCTAAGGATAAAAAAAAGAAGAGTGAAGAAGTTGAAGAGCTGGTACATCAAATGAATCATATGTCTCTGACTGATCCAGAGTATGGGATTGTTTATCTTAGGGCTTATATGATGAACCCACTTGTCTCTTCAGTGATAAGAGCACCCATTGTTGATGGCCCTAGGTCAGGTCCTACACCCACAGCCACAACCAACAACTCTACCTCTGTGACTCCTAGGATTGCCCTAATTGACAATTCTATGCCCCAGATCAGCCGAAAGTGCTTTGGCTATGGTGGCACTGATCATGGAATGAACAACTGTCCTTCAATTAGAGACCTCATGAGTAAGGGAGTCATAACTCAGGATGCAACAGGTAAACTAGTCATGAAAGATGGGTCTAGAATCTATTGAAACATGGATGAGTCATTTGTTAGTGCGATCCAAAGGCAGCAAGCTCCAACTACCCATTATATCACTAGTCAGCCACCCCTATTTTACTGCACTTATGTCACCATTGAAGAATATGCAGAGTCTGACAATAGTGATTCAGAGAATGAATCTGAGGCAGATGATGAAATGGATGATTCAGATGAGGAGGACATTGTCTTCTCATTTCCAGCTACCCACACTGAGAGGTCAACTTGTACTGCTTGCCATGATGCCATAATGAGACCCATTATTCCATCCATATCAGCAAAGAAGGAGGCCAGTAAGCTATAAGACCAGCCTGATAGTCCTAAGCAAAATGAACCCCCACACTTAAATAAGCCAACTGCTCATTAGCCTGCTATTCATACCCCAACAGAGCCTACTGGCATATAGAGCTCAGCTCATTTGAAAGGGGAGAAAGGACCTAAAATCCCTGAGCACAAGGGGGATCATAAGACTCAGACTGGCCAGCCATCAACAGCTACACCAAGCTCTCAGACAAAGGAATCTTGGTTGCCTGGCAAGCTAATTGATGTGACCAAGCAAAGGTTTGACATCGAGGATGATGACATCATTATGGAAGATGAAGACAGTATACAAAGAAGAAAGAAAAGAGCCAGAGCAAGGTGAGTCAGAAACCCCAGGCAAAGGCAAACAATCCAGCTTGTGCGAGTGAGTCAAAGTCAGAACTAGCAAAGTGAACACCATGACAGAATCAAGTACAGGCACAGGTGGACCCTTTAAAGGTCTTAGGTAAGGTTTTGAGTTCAACTGTAACTTTATCAGTTGGCAAGACCTTGGCTGTCTCAAAAGAGATGACTCACCATTTGCAGGATGTCTTGAAGCCCAAAGTGGCTGCAAAGAATATAGTTGCTGCTACATTGCATGCTCATGCCAGATGAATGATGCAAATGGAGGAGCAGGAGCACTTCATGGGCTTGTTAAGAATGTTCCACTAAGGTGTGGACATGTCCGCACTTATGCAAATTTGTATATTGGTGAAAAGGTTCCATTTGACCTCCTTCTAGGACGTCCCTGGCAGTGCGGAAATTATATATCCATTAATGAGCAAAATGATGGAACTTACCTGATGTTCAGGAATCAGGATCTTGAGATTCAATATGAAGTTATGGTTATGCCTGATGGTACAGATTCCACCTGGCCATTTGACCCTGCAGTATGGCATGGTCTCAGAAAACCCCCTTTCTTGCCCTCACAAAGTGCAAAGGTTCTAGTTTGTGGAAGTGCAGACTTAGATGACTACAAAGCCTACTGGATGGCTATGCGTAAAAAGGAAGGGAAAGATGTCCTATACAAGGATCTACCTGAGCAGCTACCTACACCAGTACAGCCCCCCACACCTCCCTCTATGACAGCCTACCCACATGATGTTGTTGATGAGTCAATCTCCTTCACTCCAAGACCATATGGGCTGCCACATGCTGCCTATCTCACTCAGACACTCAGGGAGGTTGGTGAAATTTAAAAAGGGCCAGAACCAAGTGAAGAGGTAATTGAATTGGTAGCAAGACCACGTGAATGGACCTCATCTCTAAGTATACATGAAAAGGAATTATACCCTAGCTACAGGCCAGGCAAGGAGAATGATAGCTGGCTCTGTGGCACAGGTGCCTACCCCAACTCTGCTGAAGATGTGCAGTACACCCAGCTGGGACCCCAACTCGGTTCTATCTGCAGTGGCACCGCGTAAGCTTGATAAGTCGGTACCACATGGCAGGTATCACAAAACCATGTGTCGGCCTAGTAGTACAAGAATGGTAAGCATGGTGCTGAATGATATGGGCAATGCCAGCAATGTACCAGAGGAAGAATGCGATGCAGGATGCAAAGACTGCTGATGTGACCAAAAGGCCCTGTAAGCACAGGAAAAAAAACCCCAACACACACTATACCAGGTGAAACACTGGTATGTGGAGCCTGGGTGAGAGTGCACTATGAGAGTCAGGGTACTTGAGTACCCTACTGTGGTTTAGTGTGAGGGTGCCCTGAGTAAGGACAAGACTCTTGATCCATGTGGTGATACACCTGGCGTTCATATGCCGCAACCCTTCAAACATTCTCTGAACCGGACCCTTCACCCCGAACACACTCGAATGCCCTCGAATGGGCCAGCACTCCTTCGAGCACACCCTTGCTAAGTATCTCCTCTTTTGAACCTTTCTCGCACTCCCAAATGTTCCTTTGACATCTCAAATGTCCCTATGTGCTTTTGAACATTCTATATTCCTTCGAGCATTCAGCACACCCCTTCGAGTAGCTACCTCTTCTTTGAGCCCTCACACTCTTCTGGTTGGCCTCTCAGGCCCCTTCGCTTGTCTCGAAGGCATCCCATGTGGATTGAGAATCTTGTCCTTACTCAGGGCACCCCATACTAGACCGCTGTAGGGCATTCAAGTACCCTGACCCTCCTTGCATGCTTTTGCCCAGGCTCCACATACCAGTGTTCCACTTGGTATATTGAGTGTTGGGGTTTCTTTCCCTGTGCTTCGAGGCTTGTTTGGTCACATCAGCAGGAAGCCTTCGAGACAGGCAAAGGGGCCTGAAAGGCTGAACTAAGGAGCACTAATGCTTGAAGGTGGAGGAGTCATTTGAAGGGTGAACTGACCATTTAAAGAAATATGGAATGTTCGAAAGCACATAGAGTCGCTTGAGCCTTCAAAGAAGCGTTTGAGAGTGCAAGAAATGTTCAAGAGTGCAAGATACTTAGCAGGGGTGCACTTGAAGTGCACTGGGCCATTCGAGGACATTTGAGCATGCTTGGGGTGAAGGGTCCTTGGTTGGAGGATGCTCGAAGGGTCACAACATGTGTTCAAAGGGTTGTAGGGTAGCATCAAGGGCTCAAGAGGATTGTGGACTTGGCAAAGGAGAAATGAGGGGGTTGAGCATTGAGGGCACAAAAACGAGAGGGACTCAGTGAAGGAGAATGAGGGGAGTTCTAAGTGAACTCAACTAAGCTTTTTCAAATGATGGGGGAGCTGAGAGACTGACTCTGGGGGGTAAACTTCTCTGATTATTAGGGAGAGTAGGTATGGTATATATACACTAGTGCCAGTACCCCTACTCTATTCTAGAGTGCGGGCATGTCTACAAATGCGCCCAAGAATAAGGTCAGCAGGAAGATACCCTTGAGTGAATCGAGTGGATTGTGAGGTGCAGGAATGGAGTAAGAGGGCCAGGATGTTACATCCTCTTCTAAACAAGAGAACAACCCTTCGTCCAACAAGGATGGCTGACTATATCCTAAGGTCCTAGTAGGCTTGATCCCGAGGTTCTTCCTTCCTAGTTGGCACTATTGGCACTAGGGATGGCTTCTTCATCAGAAGGTGGAGCACTCCTATGCTTCCAACACCTCTGGATACTAGTGCACTTGTGGTGCCTAGCCAGCAAATGACAATGTCTATTCCCAGATGGGGAACAAACCGATGACACATCCTGCATATGTGCAAACAGCACCTTCCTCTCAATGGAAAGAGAGGGCTTGTCTGTAAACCAATAACATTGGCATACCTGGGTGAAGACCATCTTCTGGGGTCGACACTAACGGATGTGTATAGTCTTCTGGTTGGAGTATTGGGATACCTCCAGAGCCGGGCTGTCAGAGTGAAGCTAAGTGTAGGAGTAAGACGAGGTATGATTGACCAGGTCAAGCTTGAGCTCAACCCACTACGTTGACTGGTATATATACATCTGGATTAGAGCACCAGTTTGCACAGCCTGGTACAACCTATCTGACTCACTGGTGTGAACAAGGTAAGGCTATGGAAAGATAAAGGGGAGAGAAGACGAGGCACTATGGCCATATAGTATGGAGATCACATCATCAAGGCAAGGCTATGGAAAGATGGGAGGGGCGAAGGGTATGGAGCCAGTCCGAGGGATAGGTACTGTTAGTGAGGCATGGCAGTACACAGACTGAGTCATACTGAATGGAAACAGTGTCTATGTGAACTGAGAAGGATAAGCAAGAAAAAGATAAGCCCTTGATGTAGCATGCCTGAATAAGCAATTATAACACAGGAGGTCTGAGACACATTTTACCATGTCAGGGAGGATGTCACAGGGTGGGAATGGCTTCCTCTGTTGTTGTTGCCAGGGGACAGTATGTCTAGCTACTGTGCTTCTTCCATTGGCAGCGGCCTCCTGGAACAGACTAGCTCTCCTGGGAGTTCAGACTCCAATGCCATTGCTCAAGAGTCAATGGGTCCCCAATGTGCTTGAATAATACTCAAGGATGTTCGAGGGTGAGTGGGAGTGTTTGACAGTCCAGTGTGCACAAGTGATACTCAGGGGCATTCGAAGGCTCAATGAGCATGTGAAGGCTGGCTCACAGTGGCAGGGGGTAAGGCTGGTGCTTAAAGGAGAGCCACTTGCTCAAGTGAAAGGTCAAAAAAAGTGGGTTGTTTGGGGGCCTCAAAGGCTTTCAAAGCTTGGCCGAATGCCAGGCATATCACTGCACAGGTATTGCTTGCGCTTGGACCAAGCACAGGCACCCACTATGCCCTAGTGCGGAAGCAGGCATTAGCATGGAATTAATAGGGAACAGCAAAGGAACCGACTCACAGATATTAAGCCTGGATCCCACATTGCCAGACCCTTTGCTCACATCATACAGCACCCCTGATCATGTGAAGTTTGCAGGCAGGTGGTGGATGCTAAGATGCGATGTCCACAGTCCAATGCTAAAGATGACCAAATCAAAGGTTAGTGAGGAGAGTCCAGGAGCAGATGAAAATGAGCTTACCTTTACCAGGGATTGTGCAGGGGCATGGCTGGTGCAAACCCCACACATTGCACACCAGTCCATAGCTGGTAAAGCTGTAAGACCACATAGTGTTAGTGAGACAACGAGCACAGGAGATCAATGAGGGAATGTACTGAAACTACTCGCTGAGCAACCTCCTGCCTGCAAAATAGGAGATCAAAATGACCACTTGAGTGATTGTCCCACAGTGTGTTGCCTGAACTGCATGACACATTAAAAGAGAGAAGAATGGGAGGAGCTTGTGCAGGATGAACCTAGCATTGTAGATGAGGTGCTGGTGATCACTGTCGAGGACATGGCAAGCCGGGTTGGTGCCAATAAGAGTGTGCTCCACATGCCAGTCATGAAGTCACCTAGCACAAACATAGTTAAGAATGTAGTTAGTGAACAAAGGGAGCATGGCCAAGTAGTGTGGAGCCTGCACCCAGAAATGTGAATAGAAAAGGAATGGGAACTCACTAAGGCACACACCCCAGATTTTAAGCCTGGCTGTGTCATGTGCGACCAATTCAAGCATAGCCCAGCTACATGCAAGCTAGTCCTACAAAAAAAGGTAAGCGCAGTGAAGAAGACATTGTTAGTGGCAAAGGACTCACCTGCCGAGCACACGATGCACCTCAAAAGTACAAGGCCCAAGTCCCCTATCAAACCAGCCAAACCATCCCAGCCCTATCCATCCCTAACTCAAGCCTACCCATCCCTATTGCACTTACCAATGGTAGGCCCTGGAGCAGAACATGCGATGTGGTGCTTGCGAGTCTCCAGGTGTTAGACGTTACTGAAGGGAACATACTTGCCAGACATTGATGAGAGTGAAGGGGTAGGCAGGTGGACAGAAACCAATGGGTCGATACTGAAGGTGCGCGATGTCAAAACTGCAGGGGGAATCTTCTTCTGGAAGGAAGCACAGCAGGCAAGCAAGGAAAATGGTCAAGAAAATAGATGGTAGCAGTGGTATATCCTGGGGAGTACACAGTACTCAAACTCTACTCAGGGCGCGAGGCACAGACTCAGACTTATGGATGTAACTACATGGTAGCTCCTCGAGTAGACTTCAGGTAGGAGTGTTATTTGATGGGGCAGTGTATATCATGTGCAACTGCAGACATCGCCCACTCAGCCTGATGACACGCACCTAAAACACCCCTGGTTTTTGATGTCTTGAACTTACCCCCTCGTGATGGGCTCCAGTTGTGGGATTGGAAGTGCATCCAATGGCACTAGCGATATGTTTGTCCGAGGGGTTAACTCTTCTGGTAAAGTGTTTTTGTAATGCAGAAAGGTCAGGAAAGTAGTGTGGGCTCATTTCAAAGTGTCTGCTATGACTCGCTTGACCTCCATGTTCCTTCCGGTAGTGATAGCTCTCCTCCGGGGTGCTCACTCTTCCTCCTGAATGTGCTTGGCTCCTTGTTTTCTTGTTTTCTCATTCTTGGTGTCTCTCATGTCCTTGTGTACCTGTGGGGTGTAAAACTCGTGTCCAGGGACCAGGAAGTAGAAGTGTCACTGGAAGATGCACTCGTGATTGTAGAATGTGAACTTGGAGGGATTGTGGTCCCTATCTTGTGTGGAAAATAAACTCAGGGGGATGTGATCCCAACACTCAGAGGGAGTCCCTATCTCTGTATACCCAGGGGAGAGCTTTGTACCCCACTCTGTCAAGTGATGTGTTTTATAGCTTCAAACTGCTGCACAAGATGGCAGGGGGGGAAAACTGTATTGTTTGCTGCCAGAGGCAGGCTTGCATGCTAGTGGTTACATAAGATGCCACTATACAGTACTTGTTCAAACAGAGAAATCATCAAAACCTCACCCCAGAGGGAACACAAGCCCCCTTGGAAGGAAGACGGCTACTGTATAGTACATGTCCAAATAAGGAAATAATCAAAACATCGCCCAGAGGGAGCATAAATCAACTCAGAAGGAATGGAACTTGTACTGGAGGGAAGATAAACCAATGCAGAGGGAAGGAAACATACCAAAAGGGTGTGAATCCCAGGAGTAAAGAGGAAACCTGTAAAATGAGGGTTTTCAGGCTCAGAGTGAGGTGCATACCTCACAGTGAATGCACTATTGAACACAGTAGCACCGGAATGAAATTGACTTGAGGGACCACTGTGGGCCAAGCCCACCCCTCTGGGCCCAGAATCAAGCAAATGAACACTTTCTAGAAAGCCAATGGTTCCTTCCAGGAGTTGCACAAGCTCTGCGCTTCCTCCAGAAGGGAGAATGTGAGCCGGAAGGAAGGTCAGGCACTCAGTCACTCTGCTCAGACAAGACACAGACAGCTATGATTCAACGGTGAAGTGGACAGCTATGATTCAACAGCAAACTATTGTCTATGACATAGAGCACAGTGGAAGGTGACCAGATCCTGTTTCCTCATCCTCGCCACCCAACTCTCCCCACTCTGGAGAAGCCATCTCTCTCACTCGATTGAATAATAAAAAAGTTGACTTATTAGTGATGTTCATGTATATAACCCAGAAAAGCCCCAAATTGACTGGTTTAATTTGGTATTCCCTGAGTGATGATGAGATTCTAGAACTTGATGAAACTCTAAGAGCAAGTAGTCTTCTAGACATCATCTTAACTCAATCAGGTTTAACAACACATCCTGACTTCTCTGGAGAATATAGACCCCTGGTGGGACTTATAACTACAGATGACTCTGATCAACAGCAGGATGAGGTTATAGAGGACCTATGTTTAGAACTTGATGACAGGGATGAGGAAGTGTTCTTTTTTTATGAAACTGAAGTGCTTGGTGCATATAAATGAGTTGATCGCTGTGTTAAACCAGTTTCAGGTATCTTCCCCAATGATACACCTGGCATTCAGCCAAGCTCTAAGAACCCTCGAGGCCTTTGAACACTCTGCCATTTTCGACTTTTCACTCAAGCAGTCAGCTCTCCTTCGAGCACTGGCCCTATCCCCTGCCACCATGAGTTAGCCATCAAGTGCTTGCCACATCTTCAAACATTCTCAAGCATCGCTCAAGCCCTCCTAGCCCTTGAATGCTCCCACTCACCCTCAAATGTCCTCAAGTATCATTCAAGCATGTCGGGGACCCACTGACCCTTGAGCTGCTACAACACTCAAAGTTAGTGCCGGCAATGGGGCACTACTATGCAGTGAGGAGGGGTTCTGAGGCAGCGAAGGGAAGGGTCCAAGCACTGATTAAAGGGTTCTGTCTAATAATGAGGGCTGAGTCCCTGTTGAGTTCTTGCACTGCTGACCTATTGAGCCAAATGATAGTCAGATCGAGCTTAGGGCTCGACCTAGTCCACTACCACTTATATACATGCACTGGCCACTAATACCCTACTATAGTCAACTGCTGAAGACATCGCAGGCATCTCTAGCCCTAGCTACAAGCACCATGGAGGCAGCATACCGTATGAGTCTCACCATCTCATCATCTCTAAGTTTCCTGTGTTCTACAAACTGAGGGGGTTTCCTGCCCCTAGCCATCAGTGACTAGCTGACCTCCTCCAAGGTTTGATGTCATCATAAGTTTGGCCTACCTTCACCATTGTGTGAAGGCTTCAGTATAAAGTAAAGATAGAAGGAAAAGAAAAATGGTCAAAGATAAATAAATGGGTATCAGAGATAGGAGGAATGAAGAGATGTAAAGTAGAAGCCTATCCTGTTTGAAGTAAAGAAGGTGAACAAGAAGGGCATACTTTGTGAATGACAGATCATGGAATGGCTCCATGGTGCTAGCGGATGTCCTTGGGTGGCTGCCTCTATAAGGAGTACATCCGATGATGTAGGTGGACATCTTGGGTATGACTAAGAGAAAGAAAGAAAAGAGTCAGTGCACTCTGTGCAGTATCATAACATCACTACAGTAATAGTTCTGAATCAATCAGTCTTAGCGTCTTGTAACACAAGTGATGGCATTGGAGTCTGAACTTCTGGGAGAGCTAGTCTGCTCTGGGAGGCCACCACTGATGGAAGAAGCATGGTAGCTAGACATACTGTCTCCTGGTGACAACAACAGAGGAAGCCACACCCACCCTGTGGCATCCTCCCTGACATGGTAAAATGTGTCTCAGGCCTCCTGGCCCTCCTGCTCCATTCCTGCACTTCACACCCCCCTCAATTTGCTTGAGGGGATCTTCCTGCTGACCTCATCCTCAAGTGTGTTTGTAGACACACCTGCCCTCTAAGGTAGCATAGGTGTACTTGCACACATGTATAGATACTGTACATGTCTTCCCCAAATAACTAAAGAAGTTTACCCCCCAGAGTCAGTCTTTCAGCTCCACCCATCATTTGCAAAAGCTCGGTCAAGTTCACTTGGAACTCCCCTTGTCATCTTGTTCTCCTTTGCTGCATCCCTCTTGTTTTTGTGTCCTTGACACTTGACCCCCTTGTTCCTCCTTCGCCAAAGTCTACTGTCTTCCCGAGCCCTCAACGCTCAACTACAGCCCTTCAAATGTATGCCACAGCCCTTCGAGCACCTACTGAACATAATGCCCTAGCCCAAGCACTCTCAAGCAACCTCAAGCAACCCGGCACACTTCAAGTGCCCCTTCATTAAGTAACTCATCTTTCCGAATGTCCCCTCATACCCTTGAACATCCCTTCATACCCTTGAATGTTCCTTCATGTCCCTGAATGACTTTACACACATTCAAACATGCCACACACTCTCAAACATTTAGCACACCCCTTCAAATGTCTTTCCTTTTCCTCATGCATTTGTGCTCCTCAGTCTAGCCTTCTGGGCCCAGTCAGTTGTCTCAAAGGCTTCTCACATGGATTGAGAGCCTCATCCTTACTCAGGGCACCCTTGCACTAGAGGGTACTCAAGTACCCTGACCCTCTTTGCATGCTTTCACCCAGGCTCCACATACCAGTGTTCCACCTGGTATAGTGTGTGTTAGGGTTTCTTTTCCTGCACTTAGAGGCTCGTTTGGTCACATCAGCAGCAGAAGGTGATCAGATTCTGCCTCCTCATCCTCCTCATCCAACTCTCCCTGCTCTGGAGGAGCCATCTCTCCTACTCGATCAAATACGAGTCACATGGTGAGCCCTGAGTGTGGGTCCTGGAACAGGACACCTTCAAACAGTTGGTGATGGACAGATCAGAGGCAAGAGTTCACGATGATGAGCCCTTCTGAGAGATGAGCAATCTCAAGATGGAGAAGGCTGAAGGAGTCACAGAACTCATGCCAGGTGGAAGACAATTGCCTGGAAAACTCCTCCCAGCTGTCAGTTGGCACCCAGAGGGAGCACAAAAAGAACAATGGGTCTTCATAGAGAATGGGAGGAAGAGGACCACTGAGGTCAGCAGCTTCCTGTTTGGCCTGGACGCATTTGGGAGACCAGGTTATCACTGAGTATGGGACACCAGCCCCTTCCGGTGCAGGAGGAAGTGTTTAGAAGGCAGCGTTGAGGTACATGATGGTATTGTTGACTGGAGGGAAGGCACGAGGGGAGGGAATGGTGATGTCACCATGCATGGAGGTGTGGGCACAAGAATCAAAGAGTATATGCTGTGGAAGAAAGTGTGAGGGAGAGGAGGTGGGGAACCAACAAGGGGGACAATGTATGATCATTCACTGCAGGCCATGGGCCCACACAAGCCACTTGCCAGGGTTGGCTAGGACCAGAGGTGGCTCGAACTTGTGCTTGTGGCAAATCATTTTGAGGAGGTGGTAGAACCGCAGTGAATAACTGGCAGTGTATGGGTTTGGTCTGCACAGTTGAGACATCAGGGGAGTGGGGGATGAGAGAGGAAGTCAGGGCAGAGGAAAGCCAGAAGTTGAGAGGAGGTGGGAGAGGCCTGGGAGAGGAAGGAAGAGAAAGAGGGTACTTGGAAGGAAGAGGAAGAGGTAACAGGGAATGACAGGAAGGGGCCAGAAGAGGAAGAATGGAAGGGAGGCATAGGTGATGCATGGAAAGGGGAACAGGAAGGAGGATAAGAACAGAAGGGGAGGAACTGAGAAGGGGAGCTACCACATAGTTACACCCATGAGTCTGAGTCTGCACCTTGCGCCCTGAGCTGATTTTGAGTACTGTGTACTCCCCAGGATATATCACAGCACCAATCTATTTTTTTTGCACATCCTTCTTGCTTGCCCTGCTGCACTTCCTTCTGGAAGAGGATTCATCTACCTTGTCAACATTGTGCACTGTGGGATCAGAAGTGCATCTGATGGCACTAGTAAAATGTTCATCCAAGGGGCTAAGTCTTCTGATAGAGGGTTGTTGTAATGTGAAAAGGTCGAGGAAGGGGTGTGGGCTCATTCTGAAGTGTCTGCAATGACTCGCCTGACCTCTATGTTCCCTCTAGGGGTGATAGCTTCCCTCCAGGGTGCTTGCTCTTCCTCCTGGATGTGCTTGGCTCTTAGTTTTCTCATTTTCTTGTTCTTGGTGTCTCTCATGTCCTCATGTACCCATGGGGTGTAAAACTCATGTCCAGGGACCAGGAAGTAGAAGTGTCACTGAAAAAAAAAACTCGTGATTGTAGAATGTGAACTCAGAGGGATCACAGTCCCTATCTTGTATAGAAAATAAACTCAGGGGCACATGGTCCCAAAACTCAGAGGGACACAGTCCCTATCTATGTATACCTGGGGGAGAGCTTTGTACCCCACTCTGTCGAGTGATGTGTTTTGAAGCTTCAAGCTGCTGCACAGGATGGGAGGGGGAAAAACTCTATTGTTTGCTTCTGGAGGCAGGCTTGTATGCTAGTGGTTACATAAGCTGCCACTATACAGTACTTGTCCAAACAAAGAAATCATCAAAACTCGCCCTGGAGGAAGCACAAGCCCCCTCGGAAGGAAGGTGGCTACTGTATAGTACATGTCCAAATAAGGAAATAATCGAAACATCGCCCCGGAGGGAGCATAAATCAACTCGGAGGGAAGGGATCTTGTCCCAGTGTCAGGTCAGAATGTGTTAGGTGCTGCCACAGTTCACTGGGTATGACAATAATACTGGGCTACCATGGTTGTTCGGTTGTGGGAGGTCTGAGAAGTTTTTTATGTGTGTTTTATCACAGCTTTAAGGGGTTGTCAGTCTGGTTACCAGGTTAACAATATGTCACCTTACTTCCTGATGGCTCTGAATATAGCTATTTCTCAATATATCTCTTACCTGAGCTACCACTTGTTAGCTCAAATAATACTGGCTCTGAATGCTCTGAATACGACTAACTAACTATGTTGAAATCTCAATGGATTTCTTACTACTGCTTGTTAGCTCAAGCAAGACTGACTGGAACACAACTATACCTGTGTAAGCAGGGACACTGACTGCTTACTTGAGAATGATACTAAGACTAAAAGACTGACTCAATGCTGCAGTCTTAGTTAAGCTTTGCTGGCTTTGATGCAGCTTACCGAGCAACTTACCAAGTTAGTAATTGAAGGCTTCAAGTCACACGTTTAGACTTTGGGCTCACTTCCACTATATTACTCCCGGGTGGGGGTGCTGCTTTGGGGGTACATACATTGGGGGTTTATATACCTTTCTGAACTGGCTGACTGGTACCTGCTTTATCATTCGCTTTTCCTGATTTGTTCTGCTGACTCATGCTTACTCAGCTCTTAGTAAGCACTCCTAACTCCTGCACAGCCTCCTGCATAGCCTTTAGTTCTGACTAGCCAATGGTGTATACTGCTCAATGCACTATTCCATATTAGTCTCCCTGGTTGACCAATGGCATATAGTGCTCACTACCCTTTCCATGTACATCCACATTTTCTCTCACACATCCAGCCTGTGGCAGTGCTGTTCCCCTGTTTTAGCTTGAGGAACCTATGGCAAAATGTTTATACATTTGGCTAGTGTGTAGCCTAATACTTTCTTGGCCAATAGTGGCATAGCCTCAACTGTTCTGAGGGTTGCTTGCATGGATGGGGATCTGTGGTGCTTCCTGGCAGATTACATAATCTGGGTGTGACTGGGCTCTGAGTGAACCTACTGGCATAACTACTTTATTTTGTTTATATAAATTCAAATAAAATCAGAGAATTATGAGAAACAATTATAGTGAGCTTCAGAGCATAGTTTATCATGTCCATGAGTCAAACAGTTTTGGCTCATGACAGTGCACAAAAGCTGGTTTTCAGTGACTAGGGGTAAGGCTGGTGCTCGAAGGAGCACCGACTGCTTGAGCAGAAGTCTACACCTTACCCAAACCCACGATGACACCTGATGTTCCTTCAAATGTATGCCATGCTCCTTCGAGCATCCTCTGAACAAGATCCTTTGCCCTGAACACACCTGAATGTCCTCAAATAGCCCAGCGTGCTTTGAGCACACCCCCACTGAGTATCTCACTCTATCGAACCTTTCTCACACCCTTGAACACCTCGTCAAAGCCTTGAATGACTCAACATGCTCTTGAACATTCCGTATACCTTTGAATGTTTAACACACCCCATCGAACATATCACCTCCTCCTCGAGCATTTTTGCTCCTTCACTGGCCTTTCAGGCCCATCTGACTGTCTCAAAGGCTTCCCACATGGATCAAGTATCTCATCCTTACTCAGGGCACCCTCGTCTTAGACCATTGTAGGGTACTCAAGTACCCTGACCCTCCTTGCATGCTTTCACCCAGGCTCCACATACTGGTGTTCCACCTGGTATAGTGAGTGTTGGGGTTTCCTTTCCCGCGCTTTGAGGCTTGTTTGGTCACATCAGCAGTGATACACCTGGCATTCGGCCAGGCTCTGAAAGTCTTTAAGGCCCTTGAACAACCTGCCATTTTTGACCTTGGTGAAGGAAGGGTGAGAGGGTTGAGTTTCAGAGGCTTGAGAATGAGAGGGATGCTGCGAAGGGGAATGAGGGACGACAAGGGGAGTTCCAAGTGAACTCAGGCTACATGAACAATGAGGGAAGTTGAGAGACTAACTCCAGGCGGTAAACTTCTCTGATTATTAGGGTGAGTGGGTACGATATATATACACTAACGCCAGTACTCCTACTCTACTCTAGAGTGCAGGTGTGTCTATGAATGCACCCGAGAATAAGGTCAGCAGGAAGATCCCCCTTGACCAAATTGAGTGGATCGCGAGGTGTGGGAATGGAGCAGGAGGGCCAGGAGGCCTGAGATGTGTTTTACTATGTCAGGAAGGCCGCCACAGGGCAGGTGTAGCTTCTCCTGTTATTGTTGCCAGGAGATGGCATGTCTAGCTACTGTGCTTCTTCCATTGGCAGCAGCCCCCCAGAGCGGACTAGCTCTCCCGGGAGCTTGGACTCCAATGCCATCATTCAAGAGGTGATGGGCCCCCAATGTGTTTGAAGGCTGCTCGGGGACATTCGAAGATGAGTGGGAGCATGTGACAGTCTGGTGCGCACAAGCGATACTCGGAGGTGTTTGAAGGCTTGACAAGTGCAGCACTAGAAGGAAGGCAAATGATCTCAGAGTGAAGGGAACATATCAGAAAAAGTGTGAAACCCAGGAAGAAGGAGGTAATCTGTAAATTGAAGGTTTTTGGGCTCAGAGTGAGGTGCATATCTCACAGCGTGTTTGGTTACAACCCATTGGTTTCTGTTCACCTGCCTACCCTTTCACTCTCATTGATGTCAGGCAAGTACATTCTCTCCACTAATGTCTAACACCCAGAGACTCACAAGCACCACAATGTTGAGCTCTGGTGTGAGTCCTTACTTGAGAATGCAAGGTAGAGGGCAGGCCCACCTGGCAATCATCCTAGGGGCAGTGCCCAGGCATGAGAAACCATGTGGGGCACAGAATGTGCCCCGCAGGTGTATTGCCCACTAAATGCAGGCAGGATGATGGGCCCAGCACCTGTGCTGGGCCCATGTCAGCATCAATGCTAGCAGTGTCAGCAGGGAATGACGAGAAATGTGAGGTGATTCACTCACCTCACACTTGCTGTTGATTCACAGCATTGCTGCTTTGGACCAGCAGTGCACATCCTCATTGGAGGACAGTGGTCATGAATGGTGGGCCAGGCACTTGATGCTGGGCCCACTCACATGTCCCAATGGTGGTGACCAGGTGCAAGACATCAAGCATGACTGCTATTGAGCAGTCACAAGTTGAAGGGTTGTGGTCAGGCAACTCATGAGGTGCAATGGGCAAAGGAGGAGGTGGTGCACCAGGGCAGTCTGGTGCCCACAGTGTGGCTGGAGTTAGCTCAGCCAGCCACTTGGAGCCACCAGCTGGCTTATTTTAGGAACAGCTCCAGCTTGGCTGGGCTTAAATCAGCTTGGCTGCTTGCTTAAGTCAGCTTAGAGCCAGAGCCATAGCAACACTAGTGGAAACACAGTGAGCAGCTGGCAGCAAACAGGTTGGGTCCATGGGCCTGAGACATGGGGGGCTGAAGAATGGGGAAGTTGGGGAGGAGAAGAAATAGAGCACAGGAAAAGATAGAAGAGGGTCAAAAAGAAAAGGGAAGAAAAGAGGGCTCAGAGGAGAAAGAGGAGATAACAGGGGACAGCAGGAAGAAGCTGAGAGAGGAGAAATGGAAGGGGGAAGAGAGCAATGCATGGGAAGGGGAATTTGAGGGAGCATAAAAGCTGAAGAAAAAGATTTAGGAGGAAGCTTTCTACCAGCTGCACCCATGAGTCTGAGTCTGTGCTTTGTGCCTCAAGTTGAGTTTAAGTTGAGTACTGTGTATTCCCCCTGAGCTTCATATTTTATAATATTCTCTTCCTCTTTTGTGCTCTCATTGCCCTTCCAGAAGAGGATTTCTTGCTTGTTGATGTTGCACACCTTACTTTTGACCCATTGGTTTCTATCTACCCACCTACCCCTTCACTCTGGTTAATGTTAGGCAATTATGTTCCCTCTAGTAATGTCTAACACCTAGAGACTTGCAAGCATAACACCAGGTGACAGCCCAGTGCATTGAAATGAGTAATAGACAGAATATTCAAAGACATCTGGTAGAACAAAGATGGACAACATTACTGTAGGTCATCTCACTGGCTTCCTACAGGATGTACATGTGGGCATCCAGCTGTATGTCACACAGCCAAGGAGGTGCTACTTATGTATTGATTTTAAAGATATGTGCAAGAGCAATGGTTGAACCAACAACACACCATCTAGCACTTAAGCACTCAAATCAATTGAACCAAATTGTTACAAGATGCTGAGCCTGTTAAATACAGAACTTTTACCATAGTGACATTACAATACTGCACAGAGCACATTGACATTTTCCTTTTCTCTCTTAGTCATACCTGAGACATCTGCCTATGTCTTCAGATTATACTTCTCATGGAGGCAGCCACTCAAGGACATCCACCAGCAACATGGGGCCAACCCATGATTAGTCATTTACAGTATGCTCTTCTTTTGATTATCTTTCTTCTTCTTCAGATGAGATGTTCCTCATAGTGTTGAGGATCTATCTTCTAGCCTGAATCCTTACCATCACACCTTAGCATAAAGATGGACTTCTACTTTACAATCATGCATTCCCTTCCATCTTTGATACACCTTTATTTATCTTTCTTTCTTTTTTCTCTTCCTTTCTATTTATCTTTACTATATGCCAAACCCTTCACACAACAGTGAAGGTAGGCCAAACTCACGACAACATCAAACCTTGGAGGAGCTGATGGCTGGGAGCAGGAAACCCCCTTGGTTTGTAGTAGACAGAAACCTAATGATGATGAGACTCATATGGTATGCTGCCTCCATGGTACTTGTAGCTATGGCTAGGGTCTGTCTGATGATGAGGCCTGAGTGCCTGTCCAGTTCTCACACCACTGACCTATTGAGCCAAGATGATAGTCAGATTGAGCTTAGGGCCTGATCTAGTCCACTGCTGCTTATATACATGTGCCGGCCACTAGTTCCCTACTATAGTCAGCTGCTGAAGACGTTGCAGGTGACCCCTCTGATCGGCGTTAGGGCCCTCCCCTTTATTATCCCAGGATCCCTCCTCACTGTGTAGTAGTGCCTCTTCACCAGTGCTAACTTTGAGTGTTGTAGCACAAATTAGCAAAGACACACAATAATTATATGACCCTACTGCTACTCCTACTTGTGTCTATAAGTGATGGTGCTGACACACTACATTGGCTTCAGTATAGCCTGCTTGCCACATCAAGTGTCTGGGTGCAGACACTCAGAGAATTAGTGACTAAGATTTCTCAGCCTCCAGGGCCCTTTGGCAGGACCCTGGCAACTCACCTAGAGGTTTGGCTAAAGTTAGAATCTTTGAGGACCAATTTTTGGCCATATCCTTGTCCAAGTTAGGATCCTGGGGACCCCTCAGGCTGCCCCAAGCACTCAACCCTTGTCTGAGTTAGGATCCCTGAAGCACCTATGAGCCATGATCTGATCGCACTACCAACCAACACACTTCTAGTATGCTTTGCCCCATCAGCTCTGCTGTGGCTCTGGTCTTATGCTTCCTTATGTCCTATGTATGCATATGGGGCTCACACCCATAACTTGGGTGCAGGAAGCTGCTGCAGGCAAAATTTTGAAGTGTGACATATCCCATAACATGACATTACATACTGTGACATGTGACAACCCTTGTCTGAGTTAGGATCCCGGAGAGCCAGAAGTTTGGATCTTTAAGGGCTATTTTGGGGGGTGTTCATGGCTGAACCTCTAGGTGAGTTGGCAGGGTCCTCCTCCGGCACACACACACAGCACTCCAAAGTTTAGACTTGGACATTACAAGGAACTAGTCACGGAACAGCTACCATATTAAGCAGGTGTGCCGTAGTTCCGGGTCCATGATGAGTGTGTGTTGATGAGCAGAGCAGCGTGAGTGAAAGATGGGCTACAGACTTCTGACAGGGGAAGCCGAAGGAGTATTGGAGTATATTTAAAAGCAATTGAAGAAAAACTGCCCCAGTGAGGCTCGAACTCACGACCTTCCGATAGTCACGCTGCGAGATCGGCTACAATCATAACAGTCGGACGCTGTAACCAACTCAGCCATGGGGCACTGAGTCCTGAGAGAATGAATAAAGCTGACTATCGCAGCTACCGTTGCGCCGGATCCATCTCAGCCCCGACCTGCGGGCATCGGCTTCCCGAGCCACTGGCTCTCCGAGTTCCTTGAGCCCGTGCTGTCGGGCAGCCAGGTCACGGACATTGCGCCCTGCCGAGACAACTGGCCCATCCCCCTGTCCGGGATGGACATGGACCGATGCGCGCAGCGGCGGAAACCCATGACTCTCCGAGTTCGAGGTCGCAAGTGGCCACGTTCCAAGTCTAATGTCGTTTCTCTGGGATGGAGGGCGCCTTTGGCGCCGGCGTGTTCGAGGTGGTCGTCTACCTGCTCTTCTACTTCTACCACGTCAACCGGCAAGGGCGCACGGTGTCGAGCTGGATCCCGTCCATCCCGGGCCGTGTTTGACTCGGAGGGCAAGGCTGAGCGAGCGCCGGGGAGGGAGGATGTGCATGCTGAGTGCCGCGGACGTCCTCGACTATGGGACAGTCGTGCGTTGGAGGGTGGGCAAGCAGCGCGCTGCCAGGATGTCAGATGAAGGCTGGTCCTTGGTCTTGTATCGCACCGACAGCTGCGAAGCAGGTGAGCAGGACGCTGCCGGGCATGAGAACTGAGAATGTTTGTGCCCCCAGTGACCCAGGCAGCACCCGCCTCTGCGTGGAGGGCAGTGGACGTCGCTGCGTAGACCCAATCACAAACCAGCATCCTGCCCCACACTTCCTCTAGTACACATCCACCGCTCGGAAACTAGCATTCGTATTCGCCCATTTGAGTAATGTACATAGCAGGTATACGGACTGCGGTCGTCAGCAACTAATAAGATATAGTAAATCGGGGGCAAGTCAAGGCGGTCTGTCGTGCCGAATCCGCCGCACAGGGCGCACAGAGCGGCACCGTTACGCGGCGGCGACCTTCTGCCGGATCGCGTCCACGACGCCCGGGTCCGCAAGCGTGCTCAGGTCGCCGAGCTGGTCGGCCTCTCCCGCGACGATCTTGCGCATAATGCGGCGCATGATCTGCGCACGGGCGTCAGCCAACAAGCTACCCATCAGACGCGTGACGGGCGCCGCGCACCTTGCCCGAGCGCGTCTTCGGGAGGTCGGGCACCAGGTAGATCCTCTTGGGCGCCGCGAAGGGGCCGATGACCTTGCGCACCTGGAGCGTGAGCTCCTTGGCGAGCCCCGCCTCGTCCGCGCCGTCGAACTTGAACTCGGGCTTCAGCGTCACGAAGGCGTGCACCGCCTGTCCCGTCAGCTCGTCCGCGGTGCCGACCACTGCAGGAGAACGCGCGCGCGCCATCGCCGTGTCAGCGATCCCGCGGTGCACGCAGAGGACAAAGGCAGAGCGCACCGGCCGTCTCCGCTACGCCCGCGTGTGTGATGAGCGCGGACTCGATCTCGGCGGTCGACAGACGGTGTCCGGACACGTTGATGACGTCTTCGATGTGGCGGCACGCCGTACTGCATGAGCACCACGCCGTCTCTGCACGCAAGACGTCCACGCACCGTCAACGCGGCCCTTGATCCAGATGTACCCGTGCTCATCCCGCGCGGCACCATCACCCGTGTAGAAGACACCGGGATACGGCTGGCACCTCAGCACATCAGCACATGGGCATGCCTGCGTGATGGACAGGCTCACCTTCATGTACGTCTCCAGATACCTGTCAGTCAGACATCCAGAGCGGACCCGCGATCAGTGTGAGGCGCCGCGGGGAGGGGGGGTTACGCACCGTTTGTGGTCCTGGTAGACCGTGCGGGCGATCGACGGCCAGGGAGTCTTGAGGACGAGCACGCCCTCGACGCCCTCGCCCTCAAGCTCCTCGCCCGTGGCAGGGTCCAGGATCGCCGTCTCGATGCCGAAGAACGGCACGGTCGCGGAGCCAGGCTTCGTCTCGATGGCGCCGGGGAAGGGCGTGACGACGATGCTGCCCGTCTCCGTCTGCCAGAACGTGTCCACAATCGCACACTGCCGGCGGCCGACATGGTCGTTGTACCAGTGCCACGCCTCGGGGTTGATCGGCTCGCCGACACTCCCGAGCACGCGCAGCGAGCTCAAGTCGTGATCTTTGACGTGGTGCTCGCCCAGGCGGCGGAGGAGGCGAATGGCGGTGGGCGCGGAGTAGAACTGCGTCAGTTGGTGCTTGTCCACGGTCTGCCAGTAGCGGGACGGGGTCGGATAGACAGGCGTGGACTCGAATACCATGGTGGTGACGCCGTTCATGAGCGGGCCGTAGATGATGTACGTGTGTCCTGTGATCCAGCCAATGTCGGCCATGCACGCGAACCTGTCGTCGGGGTGCACATCGAACACGTACTTGACCGTCAGGGCAGCGCAAAGCAGGTATCCTGCGGTAGTGTGGACGACCCCTTTTGGTTTCCCGGTCGAGCCGGACGTCTTGGTCGCGTGTCAGCCGAGCCAGATCGGGACTAGGTCGAGGCGAGACTCACGTAGAGAATGAAGAGCGGGTCTTCGGAGGCCATGACCTCCGGCGGGCAGTAGCTGGGCACCTTTGCGATCTCCTCGTGCCACCAGCAGTCCCTCCCCTGTGTCCACGGGACGTCGTTGCCGGTGCGCCTGAGCACGAGAACGTGCGCGACCGCGGGGCACTCCCTGACTGCGGCATCTGCGATGACCTTGGTCGCGATCGTCTTTCCGCCGCGCCTGCCCTCGTCGCTCGTGATGAGCACACGCGACGTGCAGTCCTGGATGCGATCGCGCAGCGACTCTGCGCTGAAGCCCGCAAACACGACCGAGTGCACCGCGCCGACGCGCGCGCACGCGAGGAACGCCGCGACAGCGTGCCAGGTCATCGGCAGGTAGACGGATACCGTGTCGCCCTTCTTGACCCCGAGGGACTTGAGCACGTTGGCGAGACCGCACACTTCGCGGAGCAGCTGCGCGTAGGTGACGGCGCAGCCCTCGTTCGGCTCGTCCGCCTCGTAGAGGATCGCGGTCTGGGAGGATGATGAGACGGACAACTAAAACGAGCGACAGAAGCGCGCCTTGTCGGGATGCTGGAACGCCCAGCGATCGACGCAGTTGTATGACGCGTTCAGGCCGCCTTCCGGAAACCACACAATGTCGCCGGTTTCGAAGCCGCCCGCACGGACGGTGTGGAACGGCCTGTCCCAGTGGATCGTCTCCCTGGCCATCTGGGCCTCCCGTCAGCGCTCGGATCAACCACCTCTACGAATGTGCAGGCACCTTGGCCCACCACTGGTCACTCTCATGGCCGAGCGTCTGCGAGTGCAATGCTCTTGGGAATCGATGAGAACACGAGCGCACCCTCCAGCAAGGCCGACTCACCTGTACGCGTGGATGTGCGGGCCCACGTGTGGCGTTTTGGGCCCGTTCTTCACGCGGGGCGCGATAGGGTGGGTGGGGACAGGTTGGGCGGCTTCGGACATGATGGGCGGGGGGATCTGAGCAGGCAGACGTATGTCGGCCCATGGCGTGGCGAGGCGCTATATATGAGGGCAATCGCTGCTAGCGTGCGCGCGTGATCATGCTATGGACTGCACCAATCAGCTGTGCATGCGAGGATGGCTGCTAACCTCCTGTCAGTCCTGGCGCCCATGTCATACGATTCCAATGCATCGCGTACCCTGCCCTCAGAACCACTGCCATCGATCCCGCAGAGTTGGACACCCAAATCATGCGAGCCTCCTGGTGGTGTGCCGCGGGCCACCCCTTTGCCGCTGAAGACACGGACGGTCTTGCACGCAAGAGCACGCCTCGCACGTACCGTCTGAACACCAAAGGGGAAACACCTTATTGGGGCACGTCTTCTCTGCGGCAAGTAAAACGCTTGGAGTCTTCTGAGCTTCTGACCGCGCCTGCGCATAACGGCTACCCAAGACGCCCGCGTGTCTCGGTGGTGCGGCGTCCAAATGGTAGCGCGTCCGGCGGCTGCCCCGACCGTTCCCCGCCGAACCTGGAGCGATGACGGTCACAATCCCACACTCCGTGCGCAGACGGGAAATGGACACAAGAAACCGGAATGATGGCGGCACACCATTCCCATTTTCCGTGTCCCTTTCCCGAGGATGTGTCTGCCGCCCACGCGACGAAATGTGAGTACTCGCCTCCGTGACCGCCTCAGACAGTGTGGGTAGATTTGTGGGAGGACCCGGGCAGCTACACTGGAGGTACGGGGCCCGAGCCTTGTCCGATGTAGTGTACAGAGGTCCTCCGATCGTCCAGGTAGGGCTCTTCAGCACGGCGTGGATTTGGAGCACGCTCAGCCCCACCCCTTGTCTCCACCGCCCGCCACCTCTCGCTTTGCTTATTAATGCACTTTGTAGACGGTCTGCTGAGGAGCCCTGGTAGGACCTCATCGCAAAAACCCCTTCGAAATTAGTCTTCCCAATCGTGTGCTGTATGGTTGCGCGGTGTCCAAGTGCACTGTAAGCTGTATCTAGAACTCTTGGGGGGGAAATTATATTCTTAAATCTCTCAATACAGTTGGGAGCAATCGCGTGAACCCGGAGGCGCTGACAATGGTTTGGCGATCGTCCGTGTCTGTTCCCTCGATTCTGAGACGGTCCTCACCTGCCCCCCACTGTAGCCCGACAGACCCAATACCAGCCACCCCCTGGTACGCCAAGAGGACTACTCGTCTCTGCCATTCCCCTCTACTCCGAGTCACTTTGCTCATCACTGAGGCCCCCCTTCTCCATGCGTCGTGTGCACAACTACTAGCCCAACCCCTCTGAACTGATCCAAGCCATTCCCGCGCCGGCCAACCACGTCCGCCGTCCGCCATTGTGTTTCTCGTGCTTACAAGGCCCTGCCGTGTAGCGATGTTCGAAAAGGGCGTATCGCGACAACACAGATGTGCAGTGCACTACATTCCGATGCGTCGACTCCGAAAACGTCGTCGCTGAGTCGACAGAATGAGCGGCTGGGAAGATATCGTGTTTCTGAGGTGGAGGTTTGTAAGCGCGGGGCGGCGCGAAAACTGAGGGGGGGAAACGGGCGCTAGACACCCGACCTGAAAACCGCCATAAGCAACGTCTCAAGTTCACGCGATCATAATTGCGCAGTTTTGCGGACTCTTCTCGACATTCCCGACAATTTGGTTTTCTGCCCCAACCACACAACTCTCACCGCCTTGCACATAACAGGATGCCTGCGCGGTCCCGCATGCACGTTGCGAGTCCTGCACGACCCGTGGCTCCTGCATCTCGGAACGTCGCAACTCCCCGCCGGAAAGAGGGGCCAGCCAGAGGGGCCGCGGGGCAAAGGAACGGATGCGGAGATGCGAGTGACAGAGAGGAGGAAGAAGAGGAAGAGGTCGCGGCGTTCCTGGACAGCGACGAGCTCGACGACCCTCCGGAGGGACACACGAGCGCACAGAAACGAAAACGCGCGTCGCCCGTCCGGCCGAACGTCGCGCCGAAGAGAAAGGCCGCTGCTCGCGGCCGACGCAAGAGCGCGGACAACACGGCGTACAAGTACAGCGCCGAACTCGACTCAGCGGACGACGATGGCGCCCCTCTTGACAGCGACGCGCTGGACGAGGACGGGGACGCGGCACGGAAGAAGAGGAAACGTGTCTCTCCTGCGAAGAAGGCGCCAGCGAAGAAGGCCTCGCCAGGAAAAGGGGGGAGACGCGGGGAGACTGACGGTGAGGACGAGGATGATGGGGTTGAGTTGAAGGAGGGGCAGGAGGTCGTCGGCGTGGTCGTGCAGGCGCCGAAGGCTGGACGAGGTTCGTGTTGTGTCGTCTGATCACAAGAGGCTCTACCCGCCAGCTCGCACGTCTCCGCATGTGCTGCTCCCGTGGCCAACGACTGCAGCGCGGGTCGGCATGTCTACTCTGTGTTAACCGCCCTGCCCGTCAGTGCCGCCCGGACAGGTGTCCCAAAACACGTTCAGCTTTCTCTCGCAGCTCAAGAAGCCGGAATGCAACGACCGCGAATGGTGCGCCTCCCATTTTTCTCCCTCCGCCCTCGTCACCCCTACATACACCCGCGCAGGTTCAAACTCCACGGTACGCCCCCCACCTCTGCCGCGCGCCGCATGCCCAGGCGCCGCTGACACCCGCGTGGACACGCAGAGCCGGTCTACCGCCTCGCTGAGAAGGAGTGGAAGGACTTCGTCGATGGACTCACGCCCCTGCTCGTTGACGTTGATCCGCAGGTCCCGCACCTTCCGCCGAAAGACGTCATCCATCGAATCTACCGCGATGTGCGTGTCTCCTTCTCACCTCGCTCAGGGCCGCTGGCGCCCTCGCGCCCTTCATGGTGCACTGGCGCGCCTGTCTTCATGTGCATGCTTGGCAGTCGCCGCACCTGCTGCTCCGCCTGCGCTTTTGCTCACATCACAAGCAGCCATGCCGTACGCTCTTCCCAGCTTGCTCCGCCTGGGCTCGCCTGGTATTGGCATCGTGATGGAAGCTTGCCGCGAGGTCGTGGCGTGTTCATTTCGTTTCATTTCATTTTAGAGTGACGTCAAGACGCCGGGTGCTGATGAGTCGCGCGATGCAACACAGGTGCGCTTCAGCAACGACAAGACGCCGTACAAGACGGGCTTCTCGGCGAGCTTCTCGAGAAGCGGGCGGAAGGGCATCTTCGCTGGGTGTAGGTTGCTGCCGCCCCCATCTCTGACCCTGATCGTTGATGCATTGTGCTGGTTCCGCTTGACATGTGTGGGCATCGCAGACCATGTGTGAGTGGGTCGGGTTACTGGTGTGAGACTTGGGCTGAGAATCGGCTTGCTTTGGCAGTGCGAGTGCGTGGTATCGTCTGCGAAATGAACGAGTCGACCGCTCACGCCACTTCATTGTCAGTCAAACCGGGTGGAGAGAGCCTCGTCGCGGCGGGCTCATGGTGCCCTGGCAAGAACGAGCTCGCCACCATCAGGTACGCCCACGTCCCCCTGGACCCATTCCCCCGCACCGCGTCACCTCATCTAACACACGCGCCGCACGCAGGAGCAACATCCTCCGCTCGCCCAAGCGTCTCCGACAGACCATCTCCGCCCCCGAGTTCGTGCGCTACTTTGGCGCGCCGCAGCCCGGCCCGGCCGGCGAGCGGAGCAGCATCTTCGGGCGCGACGACGAGCTGAAGAACGCGCCGAAGGGCGTGGCGAAGGACCATCCGTGCGTCGCTATGTAGTGTTTATGGCGCTCGGACGCCGCCGTGTTGATGCGAATCGCGTGCGGCTCAGGGATATTGATCTGCTCAAGTGCCGGTCGTTCGCCGTAATCCACCGGTGCGTCCTGCGGGCTCGATGCTAGTAACGATGAGCGCTGATCAGAACGCCTGTGGTGTTGGTTTTTTTGGCAGGTTCATGGACAGCGAGGTGCTCGCGCCGGACTTCAAAAAGTCGCTGTGTAAGGTGCTGACGGTCATGCAGCCACTTGTGCACTGGTGTGTCGGCTCCCTGTGTTGCCCACTGCGTCCCTGTGCTGAACGACGGGTTGTGCAGTCTGAACGACATGATGACGATACAAGATCACGATAGTTCGGATGAAGGCGATGAAGATGAAGGCGACGAGGACGGTGAATAACGCAGGATGCGATCAAAGCGAGGCGCGAGCTATGGAGGGGCGCGTTCGTTGGTTGACGAGCTGCTCTCCAGTTATGCATATGTATTTGTATCTGATTGTGTTGTTTTGGAGTCGTATCGTGCACCCACCCAGCGTACTTATGTCTGGATTCGAAGGTCAATGTTGTCTGATGATACTGAGTTCCTTGAATCCCCAACTGGAGAAGAGTCTCGGCGTCGCACAGTCGCGGTATCACATACATACTTACCCAAGGTTCAATATGAACTGAAATGACGTCCATAACCATGATTAGGAGGTGCATTCAATGCAGACAGAACGTCCAGAAAGCTTGCTGCAGCGTTATTATTAGACATGTCTATGCCTCCTCCTTTCGATCCCGATACTGCTTCGTCCACTGCACGATGCACAGTCATCAGCACGAGCTGGGAGCCAGCTACCGATTGACGCACCATCATAGACGGTATAGGCCGGGAGGGTTCCACCCATCGATACTGGCAAATGCAGGGTCATGAGGAATGTGCGAGACCATTGGGTTGACAAGGCGCACCTCCTTCTCAGCGGTGTATGACCAGCCGGCGTACACGACAGCAAGGATGCCAGCGAAAGCGATGGCGGTGTTGGATTTCCAGTTTGAGGGCCTTGTCCACCAGCCGCCTAGTATTCGTCAAGCGACCGGGCGAGAGGGGACATGCAGAAAGGGAAGGGCAGAAGTAAGGATGCAGTCGAGCGACATGGGTGCTGGTGACGCACCGGCTGGCGACCAGACCTGCTTCGGGTAGGGATATCTCGCGCCTCCTCCCTGAACGCACATTCACAGCGTGAGTAGTCATCTCGACGAGTCGCCGCGCTGTCCATACCATTCTGGACCGTCAGGCGGAAGTCGGGGTTGTAGTGTGCGGAAAGAGCTTGAAGGTGTGCACCTGTAATAGCACCAGTTGTTTGGGTAGAGAGACACGTGGTTTGCGTAGCAAACGCGGAATGGCCCACTCTTACCTCGGCTACTGGCGCCACTGCACGCGTCCCATACCCTCCATGCCTGAGACATCGCGGTGAACTGTGTGCACAAAATCATTCAGAATGTTGTACGGTGCTGTGCACTACTTCCGTGAAAGGCAGGCCGGCTTGAAGAGGGCAGCAGGCTACATTGGCGGGGCTTACTTGGTAGGTCAGTATGTCCTCGAACGACTGGAGGACGTCCGGGCAACGGTGATGCAGGATAGATCTGCTCGTGACAAGTGAGTAGTTTATATGTCAGAAGAAATCTACTTCCAGTTCTCCGTCCGTAGCTCATGGGCACCTTTTGGACTTGCGTTCGTTTAATATCACAGTCTGCGACGGAGGTTCGAGCAAAACCAGCAAGACATCTCGTTCACGGTCATGGCGCTCCTGCCAACCCTCGGAAGGCGCATCCTGGAAGGAATGGACGTAGAAGGTGTCACGCAGGAGCTGCGGTCATACTCGAAGGCCGTGAAGATGCCAGTACAATCCCAGTCCCCTACTGCAGCATCCGAGTCGAGCTTCACGAGTAGCGCGGAACTCGTGCCCAGGCCGCAGCACGAGGACCAGTCGGAGAACAGCACCTTCTCCATGCTGCAGTCCGTACAGGAGAACGGCGTGCCGACACCGACGGAGTTGTCCGCGTCCACGACAAGCTGGGTGGACCAATTCTCGTCCATGCAGCCATCGCAGCCGGGCGAGAGCAGTGCGCCGGATGCACCACAAGCGGGGGCCGACGTGCAGATGCCGCACGTCCGCACTGAGCCGAGCCTGTCAGACTCCGTCTTGTCAGCGTCGACAAGCTCCTCGTCGAGCGCAGCCCAGGAAGCTGTGAGCAATGTCCTCGGTCTAATTACGTCAGAGTGATATTGACCGATCCAGTCCCCACTAGAAAATGGTTCGGCACACAAGACGGATACCCCACTCAACAGCAAGGCCGAGCTATGGACAGAAGTCAAGATACTCAGTACGCCGTCTTTCCGCGCCCAGAGGTTTCGACCTGACTGCTCCATCCAGCATTTACACGGACATTAACCATCATCTACTCCATGACATTACTGACTCTTTTTACACACATACAACTCAGCTCCCTTGGTCGCTCTAAGTATATCCAATCCATTATCCAAGCAGAGCGGGATGAGCGGATGCGGGAGCAGATGATGGACTTCTCCTTCCTGTCGCTATTGTCGCCAGATGATCCATCAGAGGGAGAAGAGGTCATTCAGGCCGCTGAGGTTATCAGCGAGGAGACGGAGCGCAAGTTCCTGACTCTCAGCTGGTGGATTCTGCATGTAGGCTGGAAAGATGTCGGCGAGAGGGTGCGCAGAGGGGTTGAGGAGGTCTTCGAAGGGTACCGTCCATACCAATTCTAGCCAACCTCCGACAGCTGATCGCTTGCACAGCGTCTCGCTGAAGAAGAAGTTCACGATCAACGACCTGTTCCGTCTCGTCAGCGATGTCCGACGGCGCGTGGAGTACGAAGTAACCTTCGAAGGCCACGAACGACGCATTAAGTGAGTTCGTCCCTGCACTGCACACCTTCTCTCACCCGACTGCTCATCAGCTTCATGTCAACCCTCCTGCCTCCTACTCCCGAGACTCTACACCACGTGCTCACGCAAGGCGGCGTCCCCGTCCGCATAGCGAACGCCCCAGATCTGACGTTCGACGCCCTCCTGTCTGAGACGCGAACACACATCACCTCTGCGTCCTTCCAGCACGTACTAGAGGCCTGTCTCGACCAGGCGACAGAGACACTCTTCTCAGGGATACAGAAGCATGTATTCAGCAGCGTTGTGGGTCGCAGCGGGACCGAGGACTCGGATCAGGAAGTGCGTGAGCGGCTGGCAGCGATGTTGCCTGGGCTGGCAAGGTGGTCCCATTTGGCGCTGGAAGGGCTGCCGAACGAGTTCGTGGATGTGAGTCATTGTGCATGGAGGCGTCAACTTGCTGACTTGGGGTGTTGACAGAGTCTAGCAAGTCTGAGAGAGACCAGAGCATTCTCTGCTATCATTTATTCTAGCTATGGAGATCGCTTCTCATAATTTATCACACCCAATCTACTTCTCGTGATGCAAGATGTTAAGAGTAAATATCTTTCAAGTCGAAAATATGCAGTGCCCGCAAGCGCGAAATCCTTCCCTCTCCTTGCTTCGCTCCCTGAGGTGTTATTGGGATATATACTACAGAAGTACGTGATAATACAGATCTCAACGTCTGGATTTCTTGCCCTCACGATCTTGCATTCCTCACGCGAGCTTCATTAGCTTGTTCAGATCCACAGGTGCGCCTTTGCTATTCAACGCCGCCTCAATGAATGCAACGTCCCTAAGGGCGCCTGACGCCGTCCCGAGGCCATCATCTTGGCCATTGATCGCATTAACAAAATACCGTAGTTCGTTCGGTACGCCGTCCGAAGGCGTGTCGATGATCTCCTCGTCTTCGCCCGTGACGTTCCCGTGTGCGTCTTTCTTCGCAGTGACGACCGTGACCCGAAAGCCGCCCTTGATGCCCACGGCGGAGAGCCAGCCATCGGTGCCAGTGATGGTGATCCCCTTGGCGGCGCGCTCGGAAGCGGACGGCGTGGGCGCGCCCCAAGTGAGGTCGAGCACGCCGTGTGCGCCATTAGCGGTGAGCACGACGGCGTGGATGGTGTCTTCCGGCTTAAGGAACTCGCGGTTTAGCGAGGCAAAGCCTGAAACAAGGTCAATAGTGCTAGGGAGCATCACACGGAGCGCGGCGAGGGTGTGCTGAGGGGGAAGAGTTGGAGGAAGGTTCGTGTCAACGTTAGTATCGATGACTCACCACCCCACCGTCAAGCTTTGTTCCAGGAAATCAGCGGACCAGGGCTCGAATTTGGAAGTCAAGCTCGACTCACCAAGAAACCACCTTGATACTGTACAAGCAGTCATGGACTCGTGAGTGTAGGCTCATCCCGGATAGAACAGAACACTCACGTCTGGTACTGTCCTCCACGGCGTATTGTACCACTTCGAGCCCGTGTCCATGTAATTCACGACCTTCGCACTGAAGGATGTCACCTTCCCAATCTTCCCCTCCGCAATCTTGCTCGCAGCCAAGCGGTACGCCGACTCCGTCTCGTGGTTCTCTGCCACACGCCACACTAGTCCCTTCGGCTTCCACTCGCGCTCATAGTCTCCGATCAGCTCGAGCCCCGACGCGACGTCCGGTGCAACGGGCTTCTCGCTTAGGACGTGCTTGCCAGCAGCGAGCGCCCTGCGGATGACCGACGGCTGAGTAGTGATGGGGAGGACGACGATGACAGCATCGACGTCCGTACGCGCAAAGAGCGAGTCTAGGGTCGCGTCGGGGTTGGCGGGCGAGTCGTAGTAGACTGCGGGCGCTGTGTCGAGCTTGAGAGCTTCCCGAGCGTCGGCAGCGAATACGGCCGCGCTTTTCTCGGAGCGGGAGTAGATCGCTTTCAGGGATACTATGGAGGGCCCAACGGATGCGATCGCGGGGAGGTGGGCTGTCGGAAGATCGATAGAATCGCAACGATGAGAGATGCGATACGACAGGATCCGGACGAGAGTCAGTGCTAGTACTTGGCGGACGCGGAGGGGAGTTGGTGGTCACCTTCTTTGGCGAAGATGCCGGACCCAAGGATGGCAATACCTGTGGGGGCCATGGTCTCACTGTGGTCGTCAGGTCGTATACGTCGAGCGCATCCGCCTTCGCTTCGCGCAGGTGTTTATATGACCAGGGCTGACGATCTTGATGCCAGCGGAGCCCCTTGCTTTCCGGACGCTGCAAACGCAATCGTCGTGGTCATGAGCGGGAACGATAGCCGTAACAGGGTACGATATGGGGAAATCTCGGGTGCTATGGAAGAGGAGTAGACATCAGCTGCGAGGATGTATCGGCGCGGTGCGCGGCGTGGGCAACTGGTGTGCGCCAGATAGGCCGCATCTTCGGAAGGCAGGGCGCTATGGCAGGGTCCTGGAAGTCGCTAACAAATGACGATGCTACTCAGGTTGTGCGGCCAGGGGATGGCAGTTCGATCGTTGGAAGGCAGGGTAGCTCGCAAAGTGCACCGATCACTCTGGTATGTTATCTTGTTGGCTAGAAGTTTGGAGCAAAAGTGACACCATCCCATATGCATAACGACATGGAGGAATACTGGAAGAACGCGTTTCGCAACCACAGTCTGAGTTGACCCACCAAGTATGTCTGACATATCGCATCTCTGGCTTTGCGACCGGGCTAAATACCACTGGCCCATTCATCTACGATTGACTTCTCGTTCCGAGTTCAAGTTTTCCGCATTGA
Organism: Fomitopsis pulvina; assembly: GCA_964035675.1. NCBI lineage: Eukaryota > Fungi > Basidiomycota > Agaricomycetes > Polyporales > Fomitopsidaceae > Fomitopsis > Fomitopsis pulvina. The sequence goes on from OZ037963.1 coordinate 1,014,231, forward strand.
TGTATTTGGCATTGAATATCGAACGAGGCACGCTCCGGTTTCTCAGCCATGGCAGTGGCCAAGTGTGCCCACGCTGTTATGCTCAGTCCCTCGCACTCGCCCAAGCCTACCTAGCACCGATGGCCTACTCACGGTGGGCGCGCGGCTTGCAATTCAAAGTATGGGGATCTCAGGGTATTCAATACTCCAGACAGACTGCAGGTTTTTCCTCCATTCGCCATGTTATTACTAGCTCAACGCATGGTCTCGTACTAGCGCCACAACTCACAGTGCGTGGCGGGAGCCGGACTAATCTCGGGGGTCCCTCTCGGAAATACAGTACGTGGTGAGATGGCATCGGGCAAGCCATTGCGTGAAGGGGGGTGTAAGTACTTAAGAACGGATGATAAACGTAGAGCGTGTCCCCGTCTACGTCGCTCGTCTTGTACTTTCAAGTACGACCGTGAATTGAGACACGGATACCAGCATGAGCGCTAGCAGCACTAGGCCGAAGTTGCCCAAGGATTTCCTATGGGGATTCGCCACAGGTGCGTTGTACCAGGCTGCACCATTCGTCCCGCTGACTGTCGCGTTGCTCCCCGCTTTGCCAGCGAGTTTCCAGATAGAAGGCTCCCTCGACGCTGACGGCCGCGGCCCGTCCATCTGGGATGACTTCTCGCGCACGCCGGGCAAGACTCTTGACGGCGGGAACGGCGACGTTGCAACGGACTCGTACCGGCGCTGGAAGGAGGACATCGACCTGCTCACATCGTACGGCGTCAAGGCGTACCGCTTCTCGATCGCATGGTCACGCATCATCCCGCTAGGCGGACGGAACGACCCAGTGGATGAGCGGGGCATACAGTTCTATTCGGGGCTTATTGACGCGTTGCTCGCGCGGGGAATCGTGCCGTTCGTGGTGAGCAGCCCTTTAATTATGACGCGAGGCACGCTCGTGTGTTCGTCCTCATGTCGTCAATTCAGACAATCTATCATTGGGACCTTCCCCAGGCTCTGCACGACCGTTATGGAGGTTGGCTGAACAAGGAAGAGATTGTCAAGGACTATGTAAACTTCGCGAAGGTACCTCCGTATCTCTCTCGTCAGGCACCGCGCGCTAATAACGCTACATAGATCTGTTTTGAACGCTTCGGAGACCGCGTGAAGTATTGGTGAGCCTCCAGTATTTACCTCGCAGGGACGGGGTTCGATGAATTGTACCCACAATAGGCTCACATTCAACGAGCCCTGGTGCATCTCTATCTTGGGCTACGGCCGTGGCGTCTTCGCCCCTGGGCGGTCGAGTGACCGCACACGTTGTGCCGAGGGCGACTCCTCTACGGAGCCCTGGATGTACGTCCTCCCGTCCTCCCGTCTGCCTCCCTGTGTGTGTTAACGTCCAGCTGGTCTGCGTTTTAGTGCTGGCCACAGTGTCATCCTCGCACACGCGTACGCGGCGAAGCTGTACCGCGAGCAGTTCAAGCCCGTACAGGGCGGCCAGATCGGCATCACGCTCAACGGTGACTGGATGTTGCCGTACGATGATAGCCCCGAGAGTGTGTCCGCGCTGCTTATTTAATTCGTTCTCTATAGTGGGGCGGTCCCGGCCCGACGCGGCTGACCGGCCCTGGCTAGCGGCTGACATGGGTACATGTTGACAGGTGCCGAAGCCGCACAGCACGCATTGGCCGTCGCAATCGGTAAGTAGGAGGCCCTTCTACGCTGATCATGTCGATGTCTGAGTCATTCCGCTTGACCAGGTTGGTTTGCTGTAAGTTGTTCCTTCAATACACTCGCTTCTCCCGCCCGTCCACTCTTCACGAAGCGGGGCACTAACAAACCTTCCTTGACCTCGGATGACCAGGATCCGATCTACCTCGGGCACTACCCGGAATATCTGCACGAGATGCTCCGTGATCGGCTGCCGAGGTTTACGCCCGAGGAAATTGCGGTTGTCAAAGACTCGTCGGATTTCTACGGGATGAACACCTATACGACCAACCTCTGCAGTCAGTGATGAGTGATGCTCCGCGAACGTGTGGACTGACATGAGGCCAATGTGCGCAACCTGTCGGGCAGAGGCGGGCGGCAATGACGAGTTCCAGGGCAAGGCCAGATACACGTTCACGAGGCCAGATGGGACGCAGCTCGGCACGCAAGGTGAGAGTGCTGGGATGCTAGTATAGCAATGCGTGCGCTCACGGGATTGTTGCGCAGCACATTGCGCGTGGCTCCAGGATTGTGAGTGTAGCGGCTAGTCGTCTCTGTCCTTCTGGATTGAATCTTATTTCTTTGCAGATGCACCGGGCTTCCGCGACCTGCTCAACTACCTCTGGAAGGTCAGCTTCTGTCCGTCTGCATGAAACCGGGTGGACACGCAGGCTCACTTCTTGTCCTCAGCGGTACCGCAAGCCGATCTAGTGCGTCCATCGCTACACTGGAGCCGGGGCATCTGTACTCACGCATGGGTAATACTAAAGCGTGACCGAGAACGGCTTCGCGGTGAAGGACGAGACGAGCAAGCCGATCGAAGAGGCGCTCTCCGACCACGACCGCGTGCACTATTTCCAGGGCACGACGTCCTCGCTCCTCGCTGCGGTCGTCGAGGATGGCGTGGAGATCCGCGCGTACTTCGCTTGGAGTGAGTCATCTACCCCCGTGAGTAGACGGGAGCACTGACCTTCACCTCGAACTTGTAGGTTTGATGGACAACTTCGAATGGTAAGCAGATGATGCAATACGACGCAGATGCCGTGTGTTGACTATGAGAACGGCAGGGCGGATGGCTACACGACACGCTTCGGCGTAACCTACGTCGACTACAACAACCAGCAACGCTATCCGAAAGACTCTGCGCGTTTCATCTGCCAGGTGCGCTTCTCACCGTACCTCGCTTCCCATCCGTTCACACGTACTTTGTTTTCCTTCTGCGTCGTGGAAATTGCAACTGGGGTCTCTCCATCTGTGACGCTCGATGCATAGTGGTTCAAAGAGAACATTGACAAGGACGAACCTCCCGCGCCGGGCGCCGGGCCCATCTCGCCCCTTGCCAATCTATCTGCGGACGCGCAGCTCGTGAACGCTGTCAAGGCTTGAGCCTTCCCGTCCCCGTACTGTCTCCTTCGGCTGCGTGGCCCAATGCTCCGTTGGCCGGCGCGTTGCAGAGATCAGGTGTCGTGGACGTTTCAGTGTATATTTCGTGGCATCATTCTTATCAGCTGTATTATCCATGCTTCCCACGACAGAATCTCCGGCTGGATTTTGGCGTACACGTATATGGTCTAGGATCTCGGAATTGCTCGTATGTTCATCATTGTATTTAACACTGTCTCTATGCCAAGTATGCCGCCTGATCTCGAAAGCTGTGAGTTCCCCTGAATCCTGGAAGTCCGGCATGTCGAGTGAGAGAACAATACCGCGCGATGCGCCAATATTAATGAAGAATGCACAGCGTACGCGATGAACTACGCGGCGTCTTGACGGCCTGTGCTGATGCCTGCAATGAGGTGCCAGAGACATGCCCGTTGTCGGGACCCCCGCAACACAACCGGTCCTTCCGCCAACCTCCTCCTGCTGCCTCGGCGCATCCACCGTTGCATCTCCCCGCCGCGCCAACACACCCAAGATTCTCTTCTGGCAAGCATTCACTTCGACGAGGCCCAATTCCTCCCGTCTCACGACGCAGATCCGATCCTCCGGCAGATCCGACGCCGACCTCTGGCACTGGGCTCCGCCACGCACCTGTCCCCGGTCCATCTAGTCGTGGCTATATCGCTGATTGCGCCTCGGGCTGCAACCCTGTGGCGTCTCAAGACAGTGAGGGCTTCAATGTCGAGATCCGTCGAGATCCGAAAGATCGCCTTCGTCACGATCGCCGCTCCTGTCGCACAAGTCGCCGTCCGACTCGATGTGGTCCCACGACTTCTGGCTGTGGGTGAGCGGTAGCTACCCGCGACACGTTTGTGTTGAATCTGCTCGAGAGACCACGGAGAGAAAATGTGCAACAAGTACATTCGCATTTATCTGAGCTCTGTCAAACGCGAATTCACTTGTTGCACATTGCCTGTGCTGAGTGGGACAGTGGCCGCCTTAGGGCTTCAGGCAGAGGCTGGCGATTCTGCAACCCAATGCACTATGTACTGTATTTTGTTCGCTTGACGTGCTGGCTGAACGTCGAACCTGGGGTTGGACGCCACCAGGATCTCTGGCCCGGCCCGAGATATTATGCTTTCCCAAGCACCTTCGCAGTGAATAATGATGGCACTGCTGATGTGTATCGGTACAGTAGATTCAGACTCCGATCAGTACATAGATCGCAGTCTTACGGTTACCATCCGTGTACCTTACCGTTTGACTCGTGCACAGACAAATGGATAACATTCATTCTCACTCACGTCCGTATCCTCGACTGGCGACGAACTAGAGTCTCTGTTTCTACAACAGTATCCACTGTGCAGCAGTTGGCTATATGAGGTGATACGAGGTGAAGACACGCTGTCACCCACTCACTTTCTGAGCATGTGCTATCCTTTATTGCGGTTCCCCCAGCAGAAGCGTGCACTACCTTTGTTTTCATCTTGTATTCTCATGAGAATTGCCGTGCAGCTTCCGCTCTCACAAGTATCACCTACGGGACAGTCGACAGATGGTGCCATTTGTTGCGACGAACCCCAGATATGAGTTGAGCAACGTAGGTGACCTGTCTGCATCTCAATGCTATTGATTGCAAGTTCTCTTGGTTGTGCCAGAGGTCGCTGAACCCCAATATTCGCGGGCCCTGGGTCTCAACATTGAGAGCGTGAGTTAAGCTTGCTTTCCTACAAATGAGTTACTGCCGGGGAACTGACTGGTGTACGTTGTGCTCTTGAATAACTCGGACGGCTACTCAATAGACGATGCGCTTGATCCATGCTGCTGCAAAGCACAGTCCATGTGCAAGCGTCAGTCCAATCATCCATCTGATGTATATGGATGGCATCCACATTGGCAACCACTCTTCCCCTTCAGGAAATTCTTCCCTCTGTTGCGACCTGTACCTTTAGGTATTTAAGATGCGCTGCCCTCTATGGTGCACTCCAGCTCACTTCGCATTCAGAACTCAACCCTAAGTACCGGTGCTGGTTGGTGAGCCATGACATGTGACCTGTTTGCTGCGCTGTGAGTTATACTAATCACCCTTCGACAGCCCTGCTTCCTATTCTTTACGACTTCACATCCATTCGCTCAACTCACACACAACGCTCTCGACACGCAATCTCTCCAAACTGAGTTATGTGTTACCCCGCCCTCGCCCCTGCTGTCATTGGCTGTCGCTGTAGCCCCCATCCTCGCGTGTCCAGTCAGCCTGTAAATGTCCATATCCTCCTGCTCGCCTATCGACCATGCTAATGGTCATGTATAGCTGCCCCCGCACCGTGGATGACGGAACACTCCTCGAGCGCTGCACGCGAGATGACACGCCCTGGGAACGGGCATACGACGACAAGGTCTCCGCTCGTATGTACAGCGATTGCAAGTTCGCTGCACGCTCATAGGACAACTTCTTGCGATCCCGCCCGGACACTCCTTCTCCAGAGCCCCCGCCGAACACGCCCACTTGCCGCCGCTACCGCTGGAGCCGATCATTCGACGACTCGGACCTTGTCCTGCGGTCCCGCCCTGACACTCCTTCTCTGGAGCCTCCTCCTCCCCCGCCAAACACACCCACGGGTCTCCGCCGCCACCAGGACCACTCGTACGACGAACTGGACCGTCTATTCGCTCGGGCGGACTGGGAGCCCGGTAGGCTCGACCTGTTGTAGTGCTCCTCGTGGCTTCCCATGTACATAGCCCGTGATGTACTCTGCGCAAGTCTGTATGTATAGTCTCTGCAGTAACACGTCGTGGTTTCGCTGTTCTTTGTGTTGCCTGGGCATCCCCAAAGCAGTGCTGCTGTTGCTGTTGAAGGTAAGTTGCGCATGTGCAGGTCGCTTTGGAGCTGCATGAGTTTCGCAGCTGGACAAAGGCATGCCAGGCTTGGATCTGGGGACAGGATGATCCCTGTATCGATTGTATGCTGCTAGTGGTACATCTATTACTGTATGTCACAAATTTCTTCCACATATTCCAATGCCTGGAAAATCCCAAGTGCATTGGAATGGGAAAAATTGATTAGATAGCCATTGCAATGCTGCAGGTGGATCAGAATGGCATTATAATCTACAACAATGGCTTGACTTGATTACCAATGCAATGAAATCCGTCAGGCACTTAAGGTGATTCCAACGGAAATCCTAAGTTGTGGTAGACAGCGCTACTCCACCTGTGTTACAAGACGCTTAGACAGATTGATTCTGGACTTTTACTTAGCGACGTTACGATACCGCGCTGAGCGCACTGACATTCTCTTTTCTTTTCTTCTTAGTCATACCCGAGACGTCCGCCTACGTCATCGGATGTACTCCTTATGGAGGCGGCCGCCCAAGGACATTCGCGAGCAGCTGGGGGACAACCCCTGATCTGTCATTTACAGTACGCCTTCCTCTTCTTTTGATTATCTTTCTTCTACTTCGGACGAGACAGGATGGGCATCATATTCCTTACGTATCAAGGGTCCTTACTTCTAGCCTGAATCCCACCATCGTGTCTTAGCATAATGATGGATTTCTACTTTACATCTCTCCATTCCTTCTCATCTTTGATCTACGTTTATTTATCATTCTTCCTATCTTCTTATCTTCTATTTATCCTTACTATATGCCGAACCCTTCACACGACAGTGAAGGTAGGCCAATCACGAACCGACATCAAACCTTGGAGGAGGCCTGGCAGTCGCTGATGACTGGAGGTAGTGAACCCCCAGGTTTGCAGAACACCGGAACAGAGACGATAGCACAATAACGGTATGCTGCCCCCGTGGTACTTGCAGCTGGGGCTAGGGACGTCTACTACTTGTCTTCAGAGGTTGACTGGTAGAGTACTAGAATGGCCAGTGCATGTATATAAGCGGTAGTGGACTAGGTCGGGCCCTAAGCTCGATCTGACTATCTTTTGGCTCGATAGGTCAGCGGTGCGAGAACTCGACAGGGATCCAGCCCTCGTCATCAGACCAGAACCCTTGATCGGCGCCCGGGACCCCTCCCTCGCCGCCTCCAGACTCCCCTCCACTGAGTATTAGTGCCTCGTCACCGGCACTAACATCGAGTGTTGTAGCATAAGATCGAGCTTTCTTCACATCGCCCCCGTTGTCCAACGGCCGGGCACACACATCTTTCAAACACGCCTTACACACGACTCCCCAACTACGCCGACTATAACCTTCCAAAGCCCACCCAAGGTTACATTGTCGCGTGGGACCAGCAGCAAGAAGTCTTTGCACTTACACCAGAACTGGGACGAAATGACCTCGCTCCCATCGAACGAATCAGGCCCAGCATATCGGCAGGGCAGTGGTTTCCTACCCAGAACTTTGACCAGGCTAAGCAGCACACCAGACGTGTCCTACTAGCAGACGAGAAGGCCCGTGTCCTGATCTCCGGCAGTCAGTCGAACACGACCACCACAGAGCCATTGACATCGGTCAGCGCACCGATGCCAGTCTTACGAACCCAGAGTATAGCCGAAGAAGACCCCTCAGACCAGACCTACTGGACTATGAGTTACTCCAGAGCCGAGGTAGACCAGAAGATCGCTGACGCCGTAGCGGCAGCGTTGCAGCACGCACAGATTAATGCAACCACGACCACGATCCCCAGAAATGCAGGGAAGCTCGACATTCCCCGACCCGAAGACTTCGACGGAGAAGGAATCGATCTCGACCCCTTCCTCCGCCGCTGCCAAAACTACTTCCACGCCACAGGCAACAGTAACACGCCCGACCAACAGAAGATTGCTTACGCTATCACGTTGATGAACAAGGGCGCGGGACGAGCATGGAGGGAATGGTATTACGAAACGGTTGGAGCCGGTCCCGGCATTTACACAAGCTGGGCAGATTTCAAAACTGCCTTAGAAGGGCAGTTCCCGATTTATAACCAGAAGAACAATTTGATTGATAGACTCTCGAAACTGCGACAGAACAAAGGAATCTCCAAGCACGTACAGCTCTTCAAAGTCCTCGCTGCACGAGCGGGACTCAAAGATCCCGAGCACCGAGACGTCCTCGTCACATTTTTCAAGAATAGCATCAACAAAGAGTTACACCGAGACATCGCACGCCACGACCCGCAGCCAGTCACAATCACCGACTGGTACAACAAAGCCATCTGCCTCGGATCGTCCGACGTATGGAACCAGACCGAGAAACGAGCGAATCAGCAGCATCGAGACGATGACGCGATGGATGTCGACAGACTCACAGAAGAACAACAGCGCGAACACAGGGCCAAGGGCCTGTGCTTCAATTGCCACAAGAACGGGCACGTCTCCAGAGACTGCCCCACCCGGAAGACGAAGAACACCACGCAGGGAGGGACGAGTAGGAATGGTATGGCCAAAAGCGCGACCCCCGCCTACACTAAGGTCCGCTCCGCGTTCGACGACATGGCCTCAGCCAGAGACAGAGTCCGAACCGCATTCGGCGAATTAACCAAGGAAGAGAAAGCGGCGGCCTTCGAGGAGTTTGCCGCAGATGAGGATTTTTGAATGGGTCCAGTGAGTCGACGCCACTAGGACCCGTTTCCGTAACGCTACGCCGTGTACTTGTAGGAATAACCGAGGAACGATCACTGTTCATTCCGATCCGCGTACATGGGCAGAAAGACGTCGACATGAGAGCCCTACTCGACAGTGGGGTGGGAGGAATTTTTATCCACCCGAAAGCGGTCATCAGAAGCCGCCTAGTTCCAGCTAAGTTATCGCGACCCATAGCCGTCTACAACGTCGATGACACAGCAAATAGAGCTGGAAGAATCACCCACTACGTGGACGTGGACGCTGAAATAGGAGGAAAGAGTACCTCTTTCCGGGCCTTAGTCGCCAACATCGGAAAACAAGACATGATCCTAGGTCACGACTGGCTTACTAAAGAAAACCCAGTCGTCGATTGGAAGAAGGGAACACTCACCTTCGATACCCCGAGGGAGCTGGAGGAAGTCCTCCAACAACTCGGACAGGAACTGGAGAACGGTGAAGCAATCTACCAGTACGACCCAGAAGCAGAATTCCTCCTACACTGGACAAGACAAGAACCGCCTGTCTACCGGGATGGCACGGAGAAGGTACACCAGACTTACATGAAGCATCTAGGCGCGTTCGCACGCACCGGACAACATGTCTACAGGACCGAATTCCTCGGACAAGTCACCACGGCCACTGAATTAGCAGCTCAGGCGAAGGACAACCGCAACCGAACCATCGAGGAGATGATCCCCACCTACCTCCTTCCCTATCAGTCAGTATTTGATAAGCAGACGGCCTCACGACTTCCCCAGCACACCTCTTACGATCATGAAATCAACCTGAAACCGGGCTTCACGGAAATGAAAGCGCAGGTATACCCACTAAACCCCAGACAGAAGGAAGAACTCTCAAAGTTCATATCGGAGAACGAGTCAAAAGGGTACATTCGACCCTCCAAGTCACCGTTGGCGAGTCCCTTCTTTTTTGTCGGAAAGAAAGACGGATCGCTACGCCCTTGCCAGGATTACCGAACACTCAACGAGAACACGATCAAGGACAGATACCCGCTCCCTCTGATATCCGATCTCATGGATAAACTAAAGGGGGCAACGATTTTCACGAAAATGGATCTTCGCTCAGGATACAACAACGTATGAATCAAGCAGGGAGACAAATGGAAAGCAGCCTTCGTCGTCCCTGGAACGGATGGCGGACCACCTAAGTTATACGAACCTACGGTGATGTTTTTTGGGTTATGCAATTCACCCTCTACGTTTCAAAGGATGATGAATACGGTATTCACAGACCTACTTGCCGAGGGATGGCTGGTGATCTACATGGACGACATACTAATCTTTTCAAACGATAAGAAGACGCACGAAGGACGGACCAAGCGTGTCCTACAATGGCTCAAGGACAACGACCTCTACCTCAAACCGGAGAAATGCTCCTTTGACCAGGACAAAGTAGAGTTCCTCGGTATGATCATATGCCCCGACCACCTCGCTATGGACCCAGTCAAGACCGACGGAATTGCCAGTTGGCCTACGCCGAAGACGGTGAAGCAAGTCCGAGCCTTCTTAGGCTTCGGAAATTTCTACTGAAAATTCATTCACCACTTCTCCGATCGCGTACAGCCACTCATCGACTTGACCAAGAAGAACACGGCATGGCACTGGGAGGATGAGCAACAACGAGCCTTTGACGACCTGAAAGCTGAGTTCACCAGCGCACCTGTCTTACTCATGCCCGACATCACTAAACCCTTCGCACTAGAAGCCAACTCGTCGAAGTTCGCCACCGGGGGAGTACTTCGCCAAAAGGACGCGAACGGTGACTGGCATCCGTGTGGGTATTTATCCCAATCTCTCCTACCGGCCGAACGAAACTATGAGATATACGACCGAGAGCTGCTCGCCATTGTACGAGCCCTCGAATCCTGGAAACACCTCTTGATGGGCAGCCCACACAAGGTGATGATTCTCTCTGACCACAAGAACCTAATGTACTGGCACACGGCGCAGAAACTCAACCGGCGACAAGCCCGCTGGTCATTGTTCCTGTCCGAATTCGACTACGAATTGCTCCATCAACCCGGATCCCAGATGGTCCAATCCGATACCTTATCGCGACGACCGGACCATGACGATGGCCAAACCGACAACGATGATATGACGATGCTGCCCCAGACGGTTTTCGCCAACCGAATGGATACTGAACTCCTTGCGGAGTTTCTAGCGGTTCACGACAAGGATCCCATGGTCGCCGAAGCACTTCAAGCCCTTCTTGGCCATGCCCCGACACCGGCACGCACCTCGCTTGCTGACTGGAGCACCGATGGTGCGCTCGTGTGGTACAACGACCGACTTTACGTCCCACCCTCGACCCCTCTACGGAGACGGGTCACTGCGTTGCACCACGACACCCCCGCCGCCGGGCACCCTGGCATACAGAAGACGTTGGCCAGCCTGCAGCGCGACTACTGGTGGCCGGGCATGGCGGCCTTCGTCGCCCGCTTTGTCAAAGGCTGCGCAACCTGCCAACAAATGAAACTGAACACCCACCCAACAGTGGTGCCTCTCATGCCAATCCCACCGCTTTCCCATGTGGTGCCATTCACCACCTGGATGATGGATTTCATCACCGACCTGCCGGTTAGTGCCGGCTTCGATTCTGTATTAGTCGTTGTGGACCACGACTCTACGAAGGGGGTAATTTTTATCCCAACAGTCAAGACTATTGACGCACTCGGAACCGCCAGACTCCTACATCAGAACGTCTACCTTTGGTTCGGACTACCCGAACGAATCATATCAGACCGAGGCCTGCAATTCGCCTCTCACGTATTCCAAGAACTGTGCAAGCTCACCAAGGTGAAATCTTCCATGTCAACGGCATATCATCCCCAGACGGATGGACAGATGGAGCGCGTCAATCAGGAGCTAGAAGTATACTTACGTATCTTCTGTGCCAACAACGCAGCTGAGTGGACAAATTACCTCCCTGATGCTCAATTCGCTCACAACTCTCGACTCCACGCCACAACTAAGCAAATCCCATTTCAAGTCATGATGGGATTCGTACCACGAGGGATCCCAACCGTCACGGAACGAACCAACATCCCGGCAGCCGAAGAAAGAATGCACGAGTTACAGAAGATCAGAACTGAAGTAGAATCCGCCCTCGAACTGTCATGAAGGACAGTTGAACAAAGAATCAAACAACGGACACCGCCGTTCAGGAAGGGCCAGAAGGTATGGCTAGACAGCGGGAACTTACGACTTCCCTACGAATCACGGAAGTTCAAGCCAAAGTGGGAAGGACCCTTCAAAGTCATCCAAGTGATGGGAAAACTTACGTATCGCCTCGCTCTCCCATCTTCTTGGAGGATTCACCCCGTTTTCCATGCAGGTCTCCTATCACCATACACCGAAACCGATGAACACGGCCCATCATACACGAACCCACCGCCTGACAACATTGAAGGCGAAGACAATTACGAAGTCGAAGCGATCATCGCACACAAGGGAACGCGCACAGGTAGACGATACCTCGTGCAGTGGAAGGGATACTCTACAGCGGAACGAACATGGGAACCAGAGTCGAACTTCAGAAATACCGCTGATGATATCCTGAAAGAATATAAGCTGAGTCGCCGCCTTGGCTGTCTCAGGCTATCTCCAACATGAACCCAGACACCGACCGAAACCTAGCCCGAGTCGCCCTCCACCCTCGGGGCCCTCGTCCGCTCAGGAGCTCACCGCCCGCCATGCCCCTCGACCCCGACATGACGGCCAGGGTGCACCTAGGCACGAATGCGGACCTGATGACGATGAGAACCAAATCCAGGATCGACTGGGCACTGTTCAGTATGCTCCTCACCGCGCCTGCCTCCCTAGTTAACCATCTAGCAACGGACTACCCGACGATGGCAGCTTATCGAACGGCTGATGCCCTTGCGCACCTCCAGGAGGTCATGGGACAGCTCTACACGACGTATGCGAACGAAGAAGAATTGGCCCGAGGGGCCCGATACAATTCACTGGAGATGGAACGACAACTCGAATTAGCCCTTCTGGACCTGGGACGCACCCCAGTCCTTAATTGGGCACAGGCACGCATCCCCGAACCGGAACGACACCGACACACCGCGTTTATTCAACCCTTACCCCTGGAACAGACGACTCACCCCATTCCAGCGCCGATCCACTACTCCCGAAGCTTATCCAGCATTTTTATACTCCCACACATGAAATGCTATTATTGCCCTAACGAAACCCACGACCTGGTCGACTGCGAAGTCTACGTTTGCCCGAGCTGTAAACGACGCCAGCCGGGCCACACCCCGCTCAATTGCCCCACAAGCCCCGACTGGCCGCGACCAGCCGTTCACCAAGATACCCGTACCCTCTACGAAGCCGGTATCCTTAACCGCGCGCAGGTACCCGTCTTCATGAACCAACGCGACCGAGCCGACGACTGTGCCAGAAGAATCGGCGAGCAACTCTCACCACCCATCCTCCGCCCCACACGCTGGGCCCTCACGTTTACCTCCGACAACATGCCCAAGTATTGGTGCGTAGCCAAAGGACAAATCCTTGGCATCTTCATACGGGAAGAGGAGTACCGCCGAGCTCGCGGCCACGGACCACACGAAACTACCACCAAGCATACGCTACAGGAAGCGAAGGCCTGGATGGACGCTCACTGCACCCAGGGATATTACGTGCCATGCGGCCAGGGGCCACGTCTACTCGAGATCACTGACGAGGTCGCGGTGGCACGACGACCCCCCACCCCTCCTCTCAATATACGCCCATTTCGCCGCACAACCACTATCCCACCGCAGGATCGCTCACTCACCGGACCCGCCCAGCCCGGACTCCTCATCGACGACCCTGCCAAGGACCCTCCACCGTATGCTATGCGCGAACCCTCACCCATACCTGACGACCCCATCGAACGACAGAATGCCCTGCGAGAGACCGGCGAGTGGCTCACTCTCAACCTCCCCAACGCCGCAGGACCCTCACGCGTAGGACCCTCACTAACCGACCTCAAACAGTCCGAAATCGAGGTCAACGACTTGTTGAGGGCCGCTGTCACCCCTGAGCGCGAATGGACTCCGCGCCGAGTCGCCACTGCCCGGGCAGTATGGGCCAGCCCGTCACCTTCCTCCGAAGGCACTTACGTCACGGCTGACAAACAGCAGGACGAATATGCCGTTGAGGGAGAGTATGACGAGGACGGTGTCTATTGGGGACAGGTCGGCGAAGAATGGTGGCCCATGCAAGACCCGGAGGCCTAGATTCGCCAACGAACATGGTAGGAATCGAAGCGGACTTCGATCGTAGTAGGGGGGTAATGTTACAAGACGCTTAGACAGATTGATTCTGGACTTTTACTTAGCGACGTTACGATACCGCGCTGAGCGCACTGACATTCTCTTTTCTTTTCTTCTTAGTCATACCCGAGACGTCCGCCTACGTCATCGGATGTACTCCTTATGGAGGCGGCCGCCCAAGGACATTCGCGAGCAGCTGGGGGACAACCCCTGATCTGTCATTTACAGTACGCCTTCCTCTTCTTTTGATTATCTTTCTTCTACTTCGGACGAGACGGGATGGGCATCATATTCCTTACGTATCAAGGGTCCTTACTTCTAGCCTGAATCCCACCATCGCGTCTTAGCATAATGATGGATTTCTACTTTACATCTCTCCATTCCTTCTCATCTTTGATCTACGTTTATTTATCATTCTTCCTATCTTCTTATCTTCTATTTATCCTTACTATACGCCGAACCCTTCACACGACGGTGAAGGTAGGCCAATCACGAACCGACATCAAACCTTGGAGGAGGCCTGGCAGTCGCTGATGACTGGAGGTAGTGAACCCCCAGGTTTGCAGAACACCGGAACAGAGACGATAGCACAATAACGGTACGCTGCCCCCGTGGTACTTGCAGCTGGGGCTAGGGACGTCTACTACTTGTCTTCAGAGGTTGACTGGTAGAGTACTAGAATGGCCAGTGCATGTATATAAGCGGTAGTGGACTAGGTCGGGCCCTAAGCTTGATCTGACTATCTTTTGGCTCGATAGGTCAGCGGTGCGAGAACTCGACAGGGATCCAGCCCTCGTCATCAGACCAGAACCCTTGATCGGCGCCCGGGACCCCTCCCTCGCCGCCTCCAGACTCCCCTCCGCTGAGTATTAGTGCCTCGTCGCCGGCGCTAACATCGAGTGTTGTAGCAACCTGATTCCGATATGCGGCGAGACCAAGTCTCTTGACAGCTCCCTCAATCACTTGCCCTCTGACTACCTTACAGAGACTATCTTGTGTGGACATTGTGTGGATATTGACTTTTCTCGTGCAGATCGTGTGGATATCGCTGAGACATAGGCCACTAATCCTTTGCGTCAAACACCTTACAATGGTGTCACTACTGTACTATTTCGACCATAGGTTTAGTCACGCATCACAGGGGCTGCCAAACTGGGATGTAAGTTCATTTATCACATGTCACAGGACCCTCCAAACCACCCTGGATTGGATGTCACTGGTGCTCCCCCGACACTCTGTGCCGGCCGGCCACCCTACCTAGTGAACTAAGCATTTATCACATGTCGCCAAACCCTGAACTACGTTTATTTCCAGTTCATCTATCACACATCACACCTGCTGAACTGGTGGCCAAAATGGTACAATATTTGACATGCAGACTGATGAATAATCAGTTTTATCATTACACTAATATGTCCTGATCAAGTAGTTCATTTTGTGGCTTCAGGATGCAAGGAACACACAAATGACTACCTGTCGCCAACACAGACTGATAACCGACGACAACATAGCATATTGGAAAAAAGAATTTGCGACATAGTACTTATTCGGATCAAGCTGAGTTGAAATTGTGGCTGAGATGTGGCCGGAGCATGAGAAGCATAGAACTGCACTCTCAGATACAGTCCCCTTACCCCCCCATAGCGTAGATGGGCAGGAGCCTGCCAGGACCCCCGATTATAAGTGGGGATCTATGATCCGGAATCCGGACAAAAAATGGGCAAAAAAGTGGGCCAACCCTGATCTTGTCCGGACAAAACCACGCAAAAGTCGCGGCTAACCTTGATCACATCTCCGGACATCATTGAGGGGTGCTGGGTACACCCTGATCCTTGATCCGGACATAAGTATAGAATGAGGTAAGGACGGGGTGACTCTGTCATCTTTCATTACATTTACTACTAGTATCTGATATTATAGTTTTACACTCCGACTAGTACCAGTGGCAAGCCATTGTATTATGTCCGATACAAGCTGTTACAACCTTGACTTGCCACTGGGCGATCAACTACTAGAGGATATCTCTTCGTCCATAGGCATTGCGCAGACATTGATCCTCAATCCGGACACTTAGGTTGCGCCGGGAACCCTACTGCACAATCCGGACACTAAGGTCATGCTGGCGACCCTACTCCTCTATCCGGACATCCAGTCCGCCGGTAAGTCTGATTTTATCCGGACATGATACAACAAATCTATCCGGACATTTTTGCCCGAAATCGGCCGTTTGGGATCATAGTTCACCGCATATAATCGGGGGCCCTAGCCTACCCCTAACTCTTCCAACAGATGGGCAGGAATCTGGGTCAAGCATCAATCAAGCGATATGTAATTTCGGGGATGATCCGCTAAATCCTAAGCGGTATTGGACTCCACAGTGCAGTGACAATATGATGTGAAGCTAATCGTGGCGACAACATATAAATGATCGCGAGGCAACTGCGTCAGTCCAGCACGACTGGTTCGTACTCTCTCATCCACTTTCGTTCATCTAGACGGTTGGCACGTTCTCTACGAATTTACACTTTTACGACCTGCGAATTCAATATGCGACTCGCCATCCTGATATTCTTCATCTTCTCATGCTTGGGTGGCCTCGTCGCCTCCGCGCCAGTTCCTTCTGTCGCAGGACTTGGCGGGAAGCTTTTCCTGGCGAACAAGGCATCAACACTTTTCGTGTCCGGTCTGACAAGTGTGCTTGGTGCGTGCGCAGCCTGCTGCCTGCTTATCTGCTCTGCCATGTTTAATGACGCGCATGAAGACAAGAAGAACATCTCGTTCGATATCACTGGATCAGACAAGAAATGCAAGTTGAAAATAAAACTCAGCCGCACGGGTTTCCCCGCGGGGCCACAGCGTAGCGCGGGCGTGGAGGTCTACCAAGTAGACACCGAAGGCAACTATAAAGATTATGCAGTGTACAGCTTCCCGTCGAAGGATAAGTTAGATGCGTACAAGAAGGTATGCACCCTCAACGTTCGATTCCGCCGTCTCCTGATCGTCTTGTCTCTACGCAGGAACATCCTGAATCTGTCCATCATATGCGGGGGCAGGGGGAGGATAAAGGGAAGGTCTACGTGCTCGGGGATGGACCTAAACTGGACATATGAGTTGGTCGTCCTTGCGTTATCCGTGGAGTGGAAGCCCCTACATGAATAGCTATAGCGGTGAAGAGATGTCATCTTGGAATACTGAGTGTCGAGCTCATCGTAGTAGCAAGCTAATCAGCAGGCCTTGTATGTGTGCGCCGAACATCGGTGGGCGATAGCTGTGTATGTATCGAGCTGTGATTGCATTGTGGCGGCGTCGCGCCGCGTCCGTCTGACTCTGCACCTAACATCTTCTCCGGTCGGTTTACATCTTCACTCATAAAAAGTGATCAGCTAGTGCGATCATTGCTCAAGCGCCCATACACTGCATGCCTTCGCGCTGCATGTTGGAGAGCACCCGAATCAACAGCATCTTACTCGAACCCTCGCGGCTAGTCCACGCGGGCAGGAAGCACGATACATATGACATTTTCAAGTGCATACCACAGTGAATATTGCGCAGACAGCTGCTATCGCACACTCTCTCACAGTCTTGTGCCATTTACCTGCCCGTGTCAGTGAGCCACGACTCTCAGCGTCCACAAAGGCTGTTGCATAAGCCCGGTATAGCGGGCTACCAGGAGACCATACGTCATTCAGGCAGCCAGCATGGATGTAGACGTGCATCAATCCGACGTGAAGTATATTTCATCTCTCTTTCTCCTCCCGCGCTTTTGCTTCGGAGATGATGTATCTCGCCCTGCGTTGGAAGGCGCAAACACATTCGAGGAGCTCCCGTTGCCAGGTTCCGCGGTCTGCATGTCTGCGGCCCTCATAGAAGACCACCACTTCTTCTTCGCTGGTGATGGTGAATATTAGTTCCTGTGCGTTTCTTCACAGGCGATGTATCGGAGTCCACGCTAGAAGGAATAGGCGCGACTGGGAGGTCCTCATCTCTGGATTCTACGGCTCGCTCTCTTGCCGCTTTCCGAGGCGATCGCTTCTTATTTGCTAGCGATGTATGTACAAGATTCATTGATGTACGGTTATCCTGAGGGCTCAGCTCAAATCTCACCTCGCGACAACGTTTTGCACTGCGCCGGGGTCCTACCTGCATCAAATGGTCTTGTCCACAGACTAGTGCTGGGCTATAAACCCCAGTATTGGGTTGTTCCTCTATATACCCTAGCCTAGGGGTTTGCCACTTGGGACACACTTGTGTCACGTTGTGCGGCTTTGATCACCTGGATGCCTATCTCTGTCCCCGAAGGTCCTGTCACTGCTGACATGATGGCAAGCAGATGATAGGTGGTCTGCAGCTGTATTTTACCACACATGGCCTATCTAGTCAGGCACACAATACCTGCCTAGTCATATGGGTACATGCCTTTATAGCAAAGCTCTATGTGTGTCCGATCCCAGCTACAAGGCACACACTACAGCAGGTACCTGGCACGGCGGGGCGGATTCGCAAGCACAAACGACGCGGCCACGTCAGTGACGTGACCGCACATGTTCGCGTCAGTGAGAATGTGCCACCCAGGGTTGAGGAAAGCGCCGCGTCCGCTCAAAATGTCAGCACTCGCATGGTCGGCAGGCTCGGTGGGGAGTGCTCCCCAGCGTGAACAACACGCCCACATCGCTGACACGGCCCCGCACGTTCGGGTGCGGGGAAACACGCCATCAGGAAATGGGGGGAGGTACCACATCCGCTGTTGAGCGGACGCCGCAGCGGCGGCAGGTGGTGGGCACAGTGGGCACATTCGCTAGCGTAGGCAACATGGGCATGTCGCTGGCGTGCTCGTGCATGCCCGCAATGGCGAGAATATCTGCACAAAATACGGGGTAGGCCCTGCGTCCGCTGTTGAGTAGACGTGGGGAGTTGCGAGGCCAGCGGCGGGTCGTGGACACAGCGGGACAGGCATCATAAGGAGGATGTTGGGAAAGGCCCGCTTCCGCTTTTGCGCGGACGTGGGTGGTTGTGCGGCGCGCAGCGGGTGGCATCTACAGTGGGGCGCGCTCGCCAGCATAGACGACGCGGCCACGTAGCTGACATGGCCGCGTGTGCCCACGCTGGCAAGAACACCCGCGAGGGAGATGGGGAGGGTACTGTGTCAGCTTTTGAGCGGACGCGGGTGCTTGCGCTGCAGCGGGAACAGCGGGACGTGTGGTTGTCGAAGGGTGCACGACCATCGCGCACTGGTGGTGTCACTTATGAGGAGCGGCGAACTCATCTGCGTGCTGGAGTGCCAGTGATGCATCCCAATGTCGTGGCCCTTTCAAGGATTAGCGGCCATTCATGATGATGAACTCTGCATTGATCAACCGCAACAAGCAAGCTATGTGCTAAGACGCGGCGGGCTCCGGCCGGTGCTACTGTTAGCGGCCGTTCATGAAAGTCCCAGGCGGCGGAAAATGTTGCCAAGGACGCAACAAGCTGCTATGCAAAACTCAGTCACGCAGTACCACACGAAGCAAGGACCCCAAGGCACCTGCCATAACAGGTTTAGATTTGAGCTGAGCCCCGTATTGATGTGCTTTCAGCGGATCCGTCTTGGTACATACTAGCCAGATACTAGCCCTCCTCAATTGAACTTATTTCGCCAACTTATTTCTGCTCGCCATCAATTGCGTGATTGCCAATCACTGGTTTCATTGATCCTGTGCATATTGCTTGCACTAATTCCTTAACCCTACGATCCGATGAAAAGCCAGATAATTAGAGCAATAATTGACATTGCGAGAAAACCGGACCCTAGAGCGTTACAAGGTTGTCAGGACCATCGCCCTTGACTTCGCCCAACTCGCTTTCGCCTTCGTCCGCATCCTCATCCGCACCCACATCGACACCCGCCCTGCCCTTCCCGCGGACGAACGGCTTCGGCGGCTTCTCTGGGCGCAGATTCTCGTGTATCACGTCCTCCAGCCCATATATCCTGTACAAATGGAACACCGCCTGCTCCTTGTCCTTCGCCTGCCGGCGTGCGCGTCAGTGACACCCCTCATCGGCCCCACAGACCAGCACACACCTCGATCATGAGGTCTGTCTCGCCGCCCACGAGCACGCTCGGTAGCTCGACGCAACGGTCTGCGTGCGCGCGTTTCTCCATGACGGTCTCTGCGCCTGGGCGGGGCTCGCTCAAATGCTGCTTCTGCCGGATGCCTTTGCGCTTCCAGCAGGTCCCTACGAGCGGGAGGAGCTCTGAGAGCTCGTGCCTCGAAGGCTAATGAGGAGACGTGAATAGAGACGACCAGATGATTACAGACTGGAGGGTGGCGTACGTTGATCCAGTTATGGTGGTAGTCGAGTACCATTGGAATGTCAAGTTCGTCGCATACCGGGAGAAGGTCGTCTGGGCTGTAGCACATCTATGCAGGCGGACGCAATAGGAGATGATCCGCAACGCATGTTTGACGAACACGTACCTCGTCGTTCTCGAGCACGAGCCGTGCCTTCATCTCGTCCGTCAATCGAGTGCGGAAGTTCTCCTTGAAGCGAGCGAGCGTTGACTCCTTGTCTCCATACACACCCTACGCAATAGCCGCATAAACACAGGCGTCGGGAATGGCGCGGGGAAGGAGAGCATACCCCCATGTGGATGATGATGACGCTATCTTGGTCAAGTTCCATGTACCGCATCATCTGACAGTGATCTGCGCGCATGAGCACATGAATACATCTCGCCGTATGCATTCAACGCCGAGACCTACATTCCAGTTCGCGCACGCTGGCATCGACGACATCGTCTCTTGGGGACGCAAGTTGAGTGAACTGCGCGTGGGGGGATCAGCGGCGGAGAACAGTGTAAGATGAAGCCACGAGCCTGCCCTGGATGCGTGGTCAGGCGGTGACCATACTTTCTAGCAAGGTCGCCTGCTGCCTACGTGCGTCACGGCGAGTAAATCGCACAGCAAGACTGACTGCAAGACATCACATACCTTCAACACGTCTTGTGCATACACGAGGTCATATCCATGGATCTTATGAGAAGCGAATGGGAACATCTCTGAGGATACGCGAAAGAACTGGATTTTGTTCTTTTCGTTCCACTGCAATCGTTGCTGTTCACACTAGAGTTACCAGCGCCATAAAAAACTGACCTCTATCATCTCCTTCAGATCCCTCGCATTCTTCAAGCCAAGGTCTTTCGCAAACTCGATACCGTTCTTCTTGATCGTATCGAGCCGACATGTCCGCGAGCAAAACACGGGTTCCGGCTTGGTAGCACGCAGGATGGTGTTCAAACAGGCATACCCAAGCCTCCCGGTGAACTTGGTTACCTTGCGCTCAACAGGAGGGATGTCGTACACGACCGGCTCTGCGACTTTCTTTCTCCGTGTGCGCTTTTTCGGAGGCGACGCATCCGGGCCCGCATCGAGGTCCTCAGGCTCAGTCAGGGGACTCACAGCTCTCCGTTGCGCAGCACGCTTGTCTGACTTCTTCCGAGGCGTCCGCTTCTTTTTCTTTACCAGTGCCTCATCCTCCAGCTCGTCAAGAACTGCGTCGACTTCGGTGACCTCGATTGCCACCTTCCTAGAGATACGCGCGGACGCTCGCCGCGGAGACGGAAAGGGGGTCGTCATGCCTGGAATTGGATCGCTGAGTGCAGAAACAGAAGCCGTAGCAGCTGCGATAGCGTCCTCATCAGGAGCGGCAACCACTTCTTCCAGGGCGGCAGAGACAGGCGCTGTAGTAGTGCGCTTGCGCTTGGATGGCATAGGAGGATGGAATGAGAGAACGGTGACGGGGCCTGTTGCGGAGCTGGCCAGAGAGACAATACGAAAATGCGCGCGAGAATATAGACAAGGGGGAGATCGTCGAAGAGCGAAGGCAAGAGACATGCGCCGGTGCCATCCGCTCCGTAAATTTTGAAATTCGCATCCCTTCTATACTCCCGGTATTTGATGCCGACAGAGGGCCCCTGTCAGCCACAAATCGGTGGGGTGGTCAAGTTCCAAATCTGGAAAGGTGAACGGCCACAAAACGTCAGCGCCTCTTTCACGACTGCTCTGATTCTCGTGCCCACGCGATATCGCGCTGTTGCAACCAGGGTTGCTGAGACGGATGTTTGCTTTGAATGAAAAGCGGTCAACTGGGAAGAACCTTTGCTTTCGAGCATATTCTTCACAGACATGCACCGTGAGGATTACAGGCGAGTCTCACAATGACATATGATCGTGGCCCTGACGCTGTTGATTTCACGTAGCATCACCATCCCGCGTCAGCATGCAGGACAGATTAAAGAATCGCTAGTAAAACACCCCGCCGATGATGCCACCCAAAGCCTCTGTGTCCCTTCTGTTTTATCCTTGCGAAGACCGCAGGAAAGCGCATTACACAGACTGGCCTAACACCTATTCAGAGGAACAACGATATCACCCTGTCCAGTTCCCTCCGTGAAGTTCGAACCAACCCTGGCACGGAATAGACATCACTTAAGCAAATGCCTTACCTGTTTATGGAGGAGTAGCTGTTCTGCGTTGGTGTACACCAAAAGAGAAGGGACTTCAGGTTGTAGCATGATCATGGGTAACGGGCGTGTCAGTGCGTGCATTGGTGCATGGCCAGGTGCAGAGAGATGAAGTGTGACGACTGAATCGCTTTCAATATCAGATTTTGACAGGCGCCGTGAGTTATGTCCGACTGATATATGGAATTGAAATGATCGAACGACCCTTGACTTTGCAACGAGACACACACAGATACGCCGAGTAATACTTAACCAACAAATTGCTGAGTGATACACGCCTCTCCACTCGAAGTCAACGAATATAATGAGTAGTCCCTTGATCTTTCGATGCCAGCGCACATGAGGCTAGCGGACGACGGGCGAGCCCTCATCGACATTCGTCGCATCATATGTCGGTCTCATTACATATCCATTCGTGGCACATACTGATGTAAGATACATGGCGACTCAGAGCAACGCGGATTATTGAATACAAATTAGTTCATACGATGCAACCCAATTCAGAACGCCCCTTCCAGGTTTATTCATTTGAACGGAAGACGACGAGCTTGTCGGCGCTGAGCTCGTCCACCGTGAAGGTCTTCGTAGTGACAACCATCAAACCTCCCGGCTCGACCATGTTGACCCTCGCCTGTTGGCCCTTGTGCGGCCCGTGCAAGATGACCACTTCCGTGCCGTACTTCTCAGGGTTCACCGGCTTCAGCACCTCGACGGGCACCTGGAGGGTCTGTTTGGATGGATCCAGCGGGTCCAAGAACCGCACGGTGGCGGTCGCCGCGAAATTCTGGCTCTTGGTGTCATACACGGAGAGAATAACACCCTGCTTGCCCTCGTAGTCGCCATTGTACCAACCATTTTGGCCGAATGAGTTATTGACCTGCACAACTATACCGCGCTTGATGGGATAGTCTGGGTCGAGCAGCCATTGGTCGGATGGTTCTAGATGATCATCAGCTGCGATGAACACGAGCGAAGACGAGATATGATCTACCGAAACCAGCCGTCGGTGGAGCATGGAACTCGCCAGCGGAAGGCCCCGGCGTTATCATGCTGTTGCCCGTAAGGTTCGGCGTCTGGAAGTCCTTGTAGATATCGTAAACACCAGGTGTCTGCGCTGCTGTGTACGCGTTCGCAGCTGGCGACGTGGCTTCTTCTCCACGACGAGGCTGAGGGTTGTCCAGGAACGCGAGGTCTTCCTGTTGCGACGCCGACGAGTGAGTAACTCTACATCCACTCTTGCAACGAAGTGCTTACCCATCCGCCGTTCCAGGCTCTACGGGGTGTCTCATGGCCCGTCGGTGCATGTTCAGGCGTCTCGTCTCGATATGCAGGCGCGTTGGGCGAGCGGGCGGAGGAGTCCCAGTGCGGGGTCTTCGCAGACGAGTTCTGTACGTATGGATTTGGCGTTCGGCCTGGCCCAGGCCACGCCGGCGTCTTCTCCTGCTGGTGGAACGGTGTGGTTCCCGAGCCTGGCCATGCCGGTGTCTTCCCCCATCCAGGCGTCTGCCCGGACTGCCAGTAGGGTGTCTTTCCGCCGTTGTTGTTGGCGTATGGATTTGGTGTCCGTCCAACAGCACCCCAGGCAGGAGTGCGACCTCCGTTTGCGTATGGATTGGGCGTGCGGCCACCGTTGGCGTTGCCGAATCCACCCCGTGGGGGGCCCATGCCGTTGACCGCCTCAAGCGGTTCCAGGGCACCATTCTGACTATATACACCAAGTCAACAGATATTGGTATGTGTTGTCAAGTAACCTACTTTCTCCTCCTTAGCTTGCTCTTGTCTATAGAGATGACCTTGTTGCCGGTGACAAGTTCAACTCGAGCCGTAGGCCCGTTCGTATCCTTGATGGTGCCAACGTAGCCTTTGTTTGGTCCTTTAATCACTGTGACTATGACTCCAATCAGGCGATCTCTAGGTCCGCGGCCCATGCTTCCCGAGCCGACTATGCCCCCCATCGCGCCACCGCTTACTGCTGGGTTCATCTTGGAAAGGTCTGTTGCGTTCAATTTCATGGCTTGACTGTTCCTGGGTGCCAATGACTGCAACGAGCGAGCACGGGTGACGAAGACGCCGCCATTCTCGTTGTAGTCTCGATTATGCAGGAAGGCAAAGAAGGATTGGTAGGTGTGAAGCACTCGTCCTTTGCGTCCCTATGCGCCCAATATCAGCTAACACTGTCCGGTGTTGATCAAGTGCAGAGCACACCTCGCCGTCGACTTCCTTGACGGTATCTTTGACGCGAAGCTCAAAGCCATCATGATCGGTGGCAATCGCTCGATTCGAATCTCGACGCATTGAGATTTGATGCGGCTGGACAAGTCGGACCTGACCGTTCTGGTCGAGCACACGGAACGAGTCTCGCTCCGTCTTGAAGATGACGCCGACAGTTTGTAAACTGAGAGCCACACGTCAGAAGACAATGGAAGACGGTCACATTGCACTTACTCAAGTTGGACAAGGTCGTGAAGTTCGTAGTCGCCAATGATGTTAGTTCCAGTGCCAACTTCTGCTGCTTCACGAAGGTCTTTGGAGAATACAGACACCTGCCACGCGCATTCAGTCAACTTACCGAATAGGAATGCGACCGCATACCTGTTGGAGCGACATATCAGACACGAAAGTAACCACGTTGTCGACTACTGAGACGACAAGGCCGGTCTCGTCGGCATTTTGTCCTGTCATGACCTTGACATGGTCTCCAGCCTTGAACCGCTTGCGAACACTGCGCGCAGGGATCTGTATTCGCTGACCCTCGAAGTCCATACCAACAGGTTGTATAGACACGATGTCCTGCTCGATCGAGTGGACGGCACCGTGCACGCCAGCTTGCTCTCCCTCGAAGACCTCAACGTGGTCGCCAGGTTGGAGTACGGAGATAGCAGCCTTCCGCGATGCCTCAGCAATGATGGACAAGTCGACGCTCGACTCATTTTCTGCGCCGTCCTGACCACGCGTGAATCGGGTGATCTCGTCTAGCGTGGGATTGACGTCGTCGAGCTGCAGCGCCGAAATCCGAAAGTCTTTCTCGATGAAGCCATCTCTGTATGTGTCGTTTTGGAAGACGTACACCTGGTTGCGCTTCGACACCGCCTTCCGACCGTACACCTTCACAACCTCTTCGTAGTTGAAGAACCGTTGCGGTGGACGCATGCTAAACGTCGATAGCCCAGTGGAACCCTTCTTCCGCTTCTTACCCATCGCGTCGAGTGCCTGATCGTCCCTAGGGTTCAGGTCGATACGTGGAATGAACTTGAGGCCCACTTCCTCTCCGTTCTCTGTGATATCCATGACCTGAGCTAGGTCGCCTTGATACTTGCCACGTTTGGCGCGCACCCAGCTTCCAGGAGTGACGGTCAGGTCCTGTTTCTTTATCTGAAGGAGACTCGCCATCTCGTCAATGGGTACGAGAATGATCCCGCGGCTCGGGAAAATCCCAACCAGACCGTTGCAAGCGTCCTGTACATGCTTGGCACTGCGTGACTCCACGTAAATCATACCAGGTAGAGAGTCGCGCTGGAAGGCAGAGAAGATCTGAAGTGGTCGATTCGAGAACTCGAGGTCGAGGGCCTTGCGCATGAGACTGAAGACCAAATCCCGTTCTTTTCCGGGCTGGTTGTGTAACGTGAGCTCCTTTTCGGTACATCATCCGCAAACCAACTCACCCTAACACGAACTTGCCAGAGATTGGGATCCTCCACAGACGGCATAAGCATCCGCTGGGGCAACTCAGCATCACTAGTAAATCGCTTCGCTGTCCGCTTGTAACGTTGATTTAGGTTCTCCGCAATCTTTGCGAGGTCTTGATCATCAAGTTCTCGTTCCCGCCTGTCGAAGCGTGCGTGGTCTGTGGCGCGCCGAGCAAGATCGTCTTCCTCCGGCTCCACAACGAACTCATCTAGACAGAACCGTCGGTGCTGGACCCAATAAGAGCAAGTCACGCATACCTCTAGCATACTCATCCTCGTCTTCCTCCTCCTCCCCCTCCTCATCTACCTCGGCCTCGACATCAATGTAGCGGTTCACAGCGTGACGTTTTGTCCGCTACACGGGTATTGATAGCTGTACGTTAAAAGACAGGAGCGACACGTACTCTTCGCTTTTTACCACGTTCGGTCCCAGGATCCTCTTCTTCCCCCTCTTCCTCCCCGTCCTCATCCTCGTCCTCTTCATCGTCATAATCCCTCCGAGAACCTTTGCGCGACTGTCGGTTCTGCTCCTCTCCGTAATCCTCGTCAACCCCCGGGTTTTCCTCATCCTCAAGAGTACCACTACTAGTCATTCGGGTGTCTCCTTCGATGTCGGACATGGTGGATGATGACGGAAGGAGAGAAAGCCGGAAAGTGCTGGTGACTGCCACAACTCGCAGACGCAAAGATGGCGCCCGTTGGTGCCATTTGACTCGGAGTAACTACGGTATCGGGCCGGGATCTCGGCCACCCTCCTTACTCGGTGATCCAGTGCATGGCCCCCAGCCTCTGTCTTTTTGCGTGGGCTTGTGCTGTCATGCGCCTTCAACTGTAGTTATCTAATGGTGTGCTTATTGTGGGATGAGGACAAGAATTTCCCCTGCTATACTCGACTGACCGAGTAGGCTATCCCGGCCGAACACAGTAAACATTGGCGCCCAACCCTTACTCTCCGTCTTCTCCCCGTCCCTCGGCAAATCCGGCGGCTTGAGTTACAAGGCTGTTCGATGAATGGGACCAAAGCACTACATCCAATATAGCACCTCAAAGCCTCTTGGCTCTCAAGTTCAACGTTACATGGACATCACCGTTACATAACTTCCCAAGTGGGGATCAGCCTGTTGGACAGATCCTCCCAGTGGTACACGCCCAGTGGACCACACAGAACGTGCCGTAGGCCACTGACAACTTAGCGGGGAGCGCTCAAGACTGCTTGGACTAGATGAACTCATCTCCATCTACTCTTGCGTCGCGTTACACCCAGGGAAACCCTCTCTCATCATACTCCAGAGTCTCAGGGATCCTTCACTATGAGGTATGATTCAGTGCCGTGTATGTCATGGTTAGCACTCTCAATTCCTCCAACAGCGTAATTCTAGTGAAAGGTCTGTTGCCTATGACAGATGTATACGACTCTGACATACCGTGTAATCGTCCAGATGTCGTTCTGCATTGCCTCTCCGAGGAGAAAGACGAAAGCTGGCCCAAGTCCAACCTCGTGCTTGTGCTCGTCGTAAATGGAGAGGAGCGCCTGCGTACACGACCCTTGGTAGCTGCATCAGCATCATCGTGGATGATGCAGCAAGAATCCATACAGATGTAAGTCACATTTATCCATCGCCGATCAACTGAACTGTAGTGATGCTTGTACAGACCACTCCAGGGAGACTTGCTCCGCCTAATCATATCATGGGAGCCGCCTGCTCTCGCCCACCAACAGCTTGGCTGCGTAGATCTCACCAGCGATGAGCTGCTCGCACATTGCCTGCAGGGCGATAGTCAGTCCCTCCTTCTCTGCGACGAGGGACAGTTACTGATATCTCATAGCGTCTGCTCCCTTTGACGTCGTCACCTCGAATGGTGGACTCGCCTTCGAGCTTATCTTGGAATTCGTCCTTCTCTCGCACGAGGATGGCTTAGCTGAAGTGAATAGCATTCGTGTTGATCATGAACTTCCTGCGGGTATGTTGTGACCGGGCTGCACCCCGATATACGCTGATGGCAGGCTATCTAGGTCTCCCTCCATCGTCCGCCCTTGATCGCGAGCACGACGCCGCGCTAGATCTTCCAGACTATGACGACCACAAGTGGCCAATCTTGATGCGCATCAGTTCTCAGTACTATGAACACTTTCAACTGAGCCAAAACACAATATTCCTGGCGAAAACGCTCCAGGCGATGGAGGACGGCATCGGCTTGGTGCTGGACTTTGTCCCGCCTCGGCAAGATCAGCACGACTTGCTCCAGCGGCACATGGAGATGTACAGCACCGCGATGTATGAGTTTGTGGGGGCATTTCGCGAATTCGATGATACCGCCGTCGATTGTCTCAGCGGGATGCTGCGCAAGACGTCGGCCGTGTTCATCATGCTTTACGATCGCTTCGCAGACCGGGAGGATCTCGCGAAGGCGATCTCCATTTGCAAGGAGGCCCAGTCTCTTGTCCCCGAGCACCATGCGGATATGTCTGCGCACTTGCGACGGTGGGGTATGGCACTTCAGATGCGATTTCGGTTTTCCGGCGATCTAGAAGACATCAACAACGCGATATTAAGCTTGGAGCGTTGTGTCCGGCTTACATTGCAGACGGATCTTCCAGACAGACTCACCAACCTTGGCACGTCGTACGTCCTGCGCTCGGAGCGGTCACGAAGTCTACAGGACATTAGTCGAGCAGTCGCAGCCCATACGCGAGCGCTTACCTTCCGGGAAGACTACGCACTCTTGATGAATCTTGGGGCTGCCGTCCTCTTGCGGTTCACATTCCAGCGGGACTTAACGGACGCCCAGGTAGCTGTCGCCGTGTTCACGAGGGCGAGAGACCTGGTGGACAAGGAACACCCGGACTTGCGGCGGTGTCTGGGTAACCTCGCCGTGGCGCACCACAACCGGTTTGAGGTGCTGCAAAAACTGGAGGATATCGACAATGCAATCGCGATGCAGCAGGATGCTCTGAGAATTCTGCAAGCCACTGCCACACACCATCACGAGCGGAGCACGCATCTTGCGTCCCTCGGGAACGCGTACCTCGCTAGAGCAGTGGTGCTACGCGACCCACAAGATCTAGACCTGGCTATAAGGGCTCTGTCAGAGGCCGTGGACCTCACCCCACCGGGCCATGCGCAGCTGCAGAAGCGACGATACAACCTCGGGCATGCTCATGCCGTGATGTACGACCTGTGCGGCGATCCAACGGACAGGGAGCTCGGGATAGTCGAGTTCGACGCCGCGCTGAGTCTCCTGCCCGAAGGCCACGCGGACCTGCCAGTGACCTTAATCCAGCTGGCGCGGACGCTACAGGCGAAGCCCGCTGATGTTGACCGTGCGATATCGTTGGGCCTGAGGGCACTCGGCGCGCTTCAGCAAGGCGACGTCCGGAGGCGCGCTGCGCACTCAGTACTGGGCGATGCCTATGTGTCCAGGTTCACCACGTCGGCGGAGCCGGGGGATCTCGATGAGAGCGTGCGGTGGTACGAAGAGGCTATGCATTCTACGCCAGAAGATGAATTCGCGCAGAAGCAGTGCTGTTCGATGCAACTCGCAAACGCGTATGCGCGGCGGTTCGAGTTTTCCTCCATGCCCGAGGACCGTGATGCTGCCATCACTTATTTTCGTCTCGCTGCGACGGCGCCTAACGGGACACCATGGACGGCCTTCCTTGCGGCTTCTCGCTGGGCTCAGGAGGTCAAGGCCCAGGATGGCACAGCTGCCCTCGAAGCTTACTCGATCGCCATTGAGCTCTTACCCCGCGTGGCGTGGATTGGGGATACGGTGGCGGGTAGGCACGCCCAGCTGGTTTCGATTGGGACCTCGATGGTGACCGACGCCGTCGCCGTCGCGGTTGTGCAGGGTGAACATTGCCGGGCGGTGGAATGGCTCGAACAGGCACGCGCCATCGTATGGGGACAGCAGCTGCAGCTCCGGTCATCACTTGATGCTCTTCGCCCTGTTGCGCCTGATTTGGCGACTCGTCTTGACCGCATTGCCCGTGCTCTTGACGCGGAGGGCTCAATGGAGGCGACGCTGACGCCCACGACGGATGTGCTGGGTACGGTGCTCGTCGAGGACGCCGCCAAGGATGATCGTCGTTCCGCTGCTGACTGGAATAGCCGGTGGAAATATTTTCTTGAGCAGTCGAAGCTGCTGTCGGACTATCTGGATTCAATAGGCTCCGAGATGGTCGTCAAACATGACTCTGAACAACAGAAGCAAGTGCAACACCGCCATGCGGAAGAGTGGGACAGGCTGGTCGGGCAGGCTAGAGCGATCCCAGGATTCGAAGACTTCCTGCGGCCAAGAACCTTTGCGCAAATATCGCAATCTCTGCAATACAGCCCTTTGGTGATCCTTGTACCTGAAGAGCAAGGCTGCAACGCACTGGTTTTGATGGAGGAGCTCGACGACGTCTTACATGTAACCCTTCCTGAATTCACCCTTGAGTACGCCCAACGTCTTCGGGATGGCTTCAGACGCCTTCTGTCAAACTCAAACCTTCGGCAACGCTCAGACCGAGCCGCGGAATTGGTGCCGACAGACCCTTCAATGCGCGGCATAAAAGATATTCTTGCGGAGCTCTGGACAGGGCTCGTGAAGCCTATCCTTGATGCTCTAGCTATTACCGTAAGCAAAGAGCTCTTGTGCGATGACATATGTTGACGGAACATATATTATCCAAGGCTGCGGAGAACGACGATCTTCCTCGAATATGGTGGTGTCCGACGGGCCCGCTCGCGTTTCTTCCTATTCATGCCGCGGGTATCTACACTACAAACGAGCCTGGGACCAAGCTTGCCGACTACGCCATATCTTCATACACTCTGACGCTGGCACCGCTCGCAAACCGTCCGCTCGAGAATACGGAGATGCAGGGTATTTTGTGTGTCAGCCAATCAGCAACCCTCCCCGGCGCCGAGTTGGAGGCGGTGTGTATTGAGCGACTCGCCCTGCAAGCTGACGTGAAGTGCAAACGTTTGCGAGACAAGGACGGCACCGTGGATGCGGTGCTGGAGGGCATGGAGGAACACGGATGGATCCATCTGGCGTGCCATGGCGTGCAAGACCTGCAGCAGCCGGCGAAGAGCCGCTTCATGCTATATGACGGCTCGCTTCAGCTCTTGGAGATCATCGCTGCGTCGTTCACGCGCGCTGACTTCGCCTTCCTTTCGGCGTGCCAGACCGCCACGGGGGCGTACGAGTTGCCCGACGAGGCAGCGCACCTTGCCGCGGGCATGCTGGCGGCCGGTTTCCGGAGCATCATCGCCACCATGTGGTCCATCCGGGACGCAGACGCACCTGTTGTGGCGGAGGAAGTGTATCGCCGTTTGCTTTTGGGTGGCGGTCAACCTGATAGCTCGCGGGCGGCGTCCGCCCTTCACCACGCTGTGAAGCTGCTGCGTGAGAAGAACGAGAAGTCGTTCACCTGGCTGCCCTTCATCCACGTTGGTCTGTGACCTCTCCATGGCGGATGGCCACCCGCTCCTGACGCCTGTACTACTAGATAGCTATTGAGATGCGCATGATTAATCGAATCAATCTCCCAGGAAGTGTTGAGTTGGTGGCGGAAACTGGGTTATCTTTAGTATGATGATGATGAACTCTGCATTTATATACTGCAACAAGCAGACAGGTGTGCTAAGACGCGGTGATCACTGGTAAGTTACAGTAATGAGCATTTAAATGCGCCGTTTTCCGATCAGGGCTGGCGATCCTCTCGAGGGGTTAGGGGTCGAGGTTGTTCTGGAAGATGGTATGTTGTCGGGGACTTATGGGTTTCATTGTAAGGCGGCAAGGGTGGGGTTGTCTATAGTAGAGGGGCAGCGACGTCCGCGGACGTCAGAGTTGGGCTGTGTACCAGTCGTGGAGGTCGAAGCAAGCTGGGGTGTCGCTGACATTTGTAGCAGGTGTCCGAGTCCCGACAACTCGGAGTCGGATTTGATCCGTTCTACCATTGCTGCTCATCACCACACCGCGGTTCCGCTGACGAATCAGGTCTTATCCTCAAGGAGTCCGTGCTCATGGAATTTTCACGCGCGGTAAGTAACACTTACTGACAAAGATGCTTCCCGGCGCCTCACCTAACGTCGAATTGGTACGACACACGGTCGAGGTTCTCCGAGACCGCTGCAGCACTACTACCCAGTGTGCCAGTAGCGTCCTTGCCTGCAGTGTCATCTGTATCCAGGGTCCTGCACATGGAAACATGTAAAATCGTGTCCCGTGTCTGCGTGGTCATCATGCTCATGCAATGTCTACGTGATGGTAATCATCCTGTGAATGTGTCTACTGAGGTCCGTCATGCAAGTCATCAAAGCCAGGTATCGTGGGGCGTGTATGGTATCTAGGTGCAACAGATCATGGAACGGAGACAGCGGAGGGCCAGCGACCGTATGACGTCTAGAATTCGGGGGCAGAACGCCCGGCTGCGGTGCTTCCTGCTGCTGTTGGACAGGGATTCAATTTCGGCTGAGGGGATGCTAGCCTCGCCGTTACACGGTCGTCTCGGTGTCTCTGCGATGCAGAGCCGCGCCGGACTCTGTAGAGTGAGGATCGGATCAGCAGCGAAATCGAGGGAAAGCGTTCACGTCCACGTACCCGGTACCACCTGGCGCTGTCGAACGCAGAGTCCGGCTCCCGCGTGTCGATGAGCGCTGATGCGAAGTCGTGGCTTCGTTCGTGGAGAGGATCGTGAGCGCGTCGTTGGTCGGCAAGGCCGTAAATGAAGGTCGAGTTGGCCCGGAGGTAGAAGCCACAGTCGAGCCCGAGCCGGATTCGCTGCCTCAGCCTGCGCTGGAGGTGGGCGAAGAGGTGCGGGAGGTGCAGGGGGTGCCTGCTGGAGAGGAGGGCCGCACGGACGAGAGCGAGGGTGAAGGACGGCCAGTTCGTACGGTTGTGATCTGCGTCCCGCGCGCTCGAGGTCCGCCGCCGCTGCCTCACACGTACAGACACGCGGCTCGCATTAAATGGCGCGTGCGCATGCGGTGCGCGATGCGACGACTTCCTGTAGATGGGTCGCTCGACGCTCGGCGTTCTGCGCATTTTGGGTGCCAGGGAGGCGGGACTGGGACCTGGGACGGCGACGACGTGGCGGACGCTGGAGGAAGGAAGGTGAGGTTGAGTGTGGAAGAGGAAGAAGCTTAAGGAGCGGTCGCACCATAGAGGCTCGGAGCTCGGGAGTAGGGGGGCGGGTCATGGTCAGGCGGACACCGCTTCTGGGGGGCGCTGGTGAGGCACAAGACCAAGACTGCAAGTCGGCTAGATGTTCGGCTGAGTGCGACGCGCCCGAGACGCGACTGTAACACGGTCACGCATGATCCGCCCAAATTGGGATGTTCAGCTTGTGCGCCGCGTCGTGCGGCATGCAGAGGGGCCATCAACGTCTGACTACAATGGATGCAAGGCACGAAATGCAGCTGCATTGCGTGCGATGAAAACGGGAAAGACAGCTACTCTGACGGTAATGTTCGGAGTACGCTTCGCTATTATAATGCGCAGGAGAGCGGCTCGGGTCCGTATTCAGCTCGCATACGCAACACCACGAGTCTACAATGGCAGTTCCCGTTTACCGCAAAGACACGGAGAAGACCGCCTCCAAGTCGTGTATATCTTGTAGCACCACATCCATACTTGAGATTACTGTATGGGTTTTCTCAGCCTTCCAAACTCCGCTGTGGCTGCGATCTGTGGCCACGCCTGTACATATGGATCGTTCTATACCATGTAACAAATTCATATAATATACGTTACAGCGTAGCTGATATTGCACCATAGGCATGCCTACCATAAGTCATCCCTGAGGGTCTGTCTTCCAGCGGGACCAGAGTCAGCTGCCTCAGCAAGTCGTATGCTTTGTCAATAGTATCGGTCTTGTCTCTCGCCTCCAGAATTTCAGACGTCTTTCCAGCGCCCGATACAGTACTTCTAGGACGTGCACTGTTTGTGTGTGTCGTTGTGGGACTCGAGGCCGCCGATTTAGTCGCTCTCGTCGTCACACGTCCCTTGTTGGGGTGCGACATTAGAGCCCAGAACAATGTAGGATACTTCTATGTAGTCTCTAGGGAGCTTTTCGAGGTCCTTGTTGTCTTCCGCACGTACGCGTCCCTCCTTAGGAGGTCCGGAAAATCTCCGAAGATGGTGGTTAGAATTCTAAAAGCCAAGAGGGGTCCCCCTTTTATCTCTCGAGCATACCCACTATACTGCATAGTCTAGCCCAGCCACAAGAACGTGTAGCGACTGTCCATCAGAGATTGGCAGAGCCTGTGACTGATATAAATACTGTACAATATCACTTAAACACAAGATCTCAAGTCTTCGAAGTTGATGGGATTCTCGTGTAGGAGCATTTGTCCGACCACAAAGCCTCCCAGAGCCGGAACCGAGAGCACCGCAAGACACAGATACTGGTGCCAAATCCGAATATACTCGTCGTGCCAATACTTGAAAGCAAGTCACGAAACAAGCATAGCGCCAACATCATGTGGGACAGCCAGGATGATTGCAAGACTTGGCTTTGACAACCTGGTGGAATGGTTGTTACGTAATATGTTAATATGTAAGTGAGGGTTTAGGCGCTTAAGGAGGACATTGCGCAACACCAACAAGTAGCAGCAAGGACAACTGCCTGCAAATGTCATTGGGTACAAAAGCACACTGTGTATTGTGACATCCGAGACTAAGGCAGTTAAAGCATAACTTGCTACAGTACATTTGTACAAGTAGAACACTCTATAATATGCTTAGAATGATATACTTATAGTTCGTCTGTAAGTCAAAAGCGGAGTCTGGAAAGCTGAGCAAACCCATTGGAAGATTAACTTCAAGTCATACTACTGTATCGGGTCGGGATCTCGGCGACCCTCTCAACTCAGTCAGGCCAGTACCATGGACACAGTTTTCAAGCCTACCACAAGATAGTCATTCCAGAATGCGGAGAAAAATCAGTAGATTATGTTAGTGTACTGTTTGAGCCAAACCATCAAGAATTGGTTGAACAATGCTCAGATGACCGAAGGAGGGAAGGTCGCCGAGATCCCGGCCCGATACAGTACATATCGACTGACCATGTTCCTTTCAGAGATGCCGCTCGATGTCGATGAAAGATGCTGTCCCATTGGCTGGCAGAAGTCAGAGACTAGCACCTGACTGCCAGGAAGTCACCGGAATAGAATCAGCGCGTAAGTATCATTAGCTTCCCCTGCATCCAGACCCCACGTCGTCTACATCTCACGCAATCGAGGCCTCAACGACATGCCCCCATCATGTCCGGTCTTAAGCTGAGAGCAGCGCGGTGATAGCCGGCAGACAGATAGATACACAAGGCTAGCAGTGTGAATTGAAGTACTACAGCACGCCCGAGAACTCAACAACACAGCAATACAACAGATACCATCGCACAGACGTACAAGCACACGCCAAATCCGTGCACAGGGAACGGGAGAACTCACCCTCTCGCGATGAGAAGGCCCAGACCTATCCCCGCACAAAACGCGCTCACCAGCGCGAGCCCCAGGCCGAAGCCCATCGATGGACTGTGCGACACGCCCGAACCTTCGTCTTCGCCCGCTGCGTGACCGCGCCAGAACGACCGTGCAATGCGGGAGCGCAGCGGCCCGAATAATGAGAGCGAGAACATGAACAGGGAGCCGACGTGCAGCGGGTCGAACGGCGCCGGCGCACACTGCGACGCCCGACGCACGCGGTGCTCAGGCGCATGCGCCTCTGCGAATATCGCGGGACTGCCCTCGTCCGCGCCCTGCGCAAGCGCGGTGTCGGCGCCGCGGCGTTGCCGGAGCCCGACTGCGATCTCCTGCGACAGCGTGCCCTCCCACTCCGCCTCCCATCGCGCCTTGTCCCAGTCGCTCTTCTTCCTCTCGTGAGCGACTGCCGGGCTCTTCTGCGCCCGCACGGTCCTTGCGGCCGCGGTGTTGCTGATCCGCTCGACAGCGCGCTCCACCTCGCGCCATCGCAGGAAGCGTGCCGCAGCTTCGTTGCGCAGGCGCGCGAGTGTGTCGGGAGTGCGGAACAGGCCCGTGCGCAGCGCGTGCTGTGTCTCGGGCCGGAAGGTCGAGAGGGATGCAGAAGCGGGCGGCGAGCTGGAGCCCTCGGGGTAGGCAGGGGAAGAATAAGCAGACGAGTGCGCGGAGAGTGGGTATGTCGTCTGGAATGGATAGGTGGGGTGTGCGGGCAAAGGTGGGAGGACGATGACGGGGATGTGCGGGCTCAGAGCATCGAGGAGGGCCTTCTCCAGCGGCGTCGGCGCTGTAAATAGACCATTGTGTTAGCAACATCAACACAACAACAATACAGCCACCGCTAATTGCTCAGCAGATGGCGCTCTCGCTGTTGCCGGAGGATGTGCGCGGTCAGAGTGGAGAAAGCAGGGGCGAACGTCACTAGGATTAGGGAAGACAAGCAAGCATGGTGTAGTGGAGAGAATCCAGCACCAGTCCACAGAACTGGGTTTGAGCCTGGCTTGGGCAAGACTCCCCACGTGCCATATGTGGGTTTTAGTGGTATGGCCAGTCGGAGGAGTCTCGCACTACCTCCAGAGCCCGGTCTGTGGCCGAGTTCTGGGTGTAATAAGGGCATTCCCTCCCTTCGGGGTTCAAATCTGCAGGTTTCAATTTCTGCCCCCCTTACCAGGCTCAGAGAGACGGCTGATCGATTGCCGAGGGTTGCTCCAAACGATCCACCGTTTGAAAAGGATTGAGAAGGGCACTCACATGACGTCAAGAGCAGGATGAGCGCGGTGTACAGGGGAGTTGACCCGGAAGATAGGAGATTCGCAAGCACCGAGCTCGGGGCGTACTCGGGATGCAGAGCCTCCGAGACCTGCTGGAATGGGCTATGAATGATAGGTAATGTCTGCCCGATGATGGCTTCCACCTGCAGCATCGTGCATAATCACAAATTAGCGGGCGTGTGAGTAGAGGAGGTGCTACGCACGGCATCAGATGAGTCATAGCCAGGGAGTTCGACCACCTCCACATTACGCGCGGGCTCGGTGTGCTCCAGCCCGTGCGCATCCCGGTGCTCGACCCAGTCCGTGGATGCGCGCAGCACCATCACCTTCGGCGTGGTCACTCCCGCACCATGCGCCTCCTCCTCCCACGCACCCAGCTCGACGATGTCGTCGTTCTCCTCCAGCAGGTGCACCACGAGCGCCGCAGTCGACGCAGCCGCGCGGTGCGGTGCAAGGACGAGCAGGCGGAGGTCGCCGAGGGTCTGGCCATACGGTGTCGCACGCTTCGCGGGCGCGGGGAGCGTAAGCGAGGGGATGATAAGCCCCCGCGTCGAGTCGTGCAGCTCGCCGTCGGGCTCGCTGGGTAGTGACCTCTGGCTGCCGCGTCCGGAGTGCGGCGGGCTCGCTGGGCCGGACGAGAAGAGGAAGGAGGAGGATATTTCGGACGGAAAGGAGGATACCGAATCGCCTGACGGGCTGCTGGGCGAGGGTAGCTGGCTGTGCGGGGAAGCTGGCCGCGAAAGCTGGCTCGCGCCGACTGATTCGACTGCGGTGTCGTCCGACCCTGATGAGAGTGACATTGAGACCGACATGACGAGGTCGCTGGGACTTGGAGGTGTGGTGTTAAGTCGGTGCAGACCTCGAATGGTCGACATGCTCGTGCCTGGCTCGTATTTGATGTCTTCCTGCATTGGGTCGGTCTGCATTGCCGTTGCTTGTTCGTCGGTGAAAGCACAAGGAGGAGGAAACACCAGCGCACCTGTTTTGGCTACCTGACCGCATGTCTCGCGGTTAGCGCCCGTCCTTTTGATACGACATCTCATCTTATCTCTTCAACCAGACCTGATCAAAGGAGGTATGATGTAGACTGGCAGTTACCTCCCAGTTCTAGCAACTATAAGACCAGAACTATGCTACAGGCTTCGTCGCTCACTACTCAAATGATACCTAGTCTCAAGTAATGCATCGTAGTGCATCACACTACAATCGATATGACCTTCGAGACTGCCGAAGAGTCGCCGCCTCGAAGGAGTCGTCAGATCACAACATCGAATGGACAAACTCTCGCTTGCAGGTGACTAGAATGCTCTAGGAGACACAACCGTTTCTGGCGACAGCACTTTTGCTTTTCCTCCAGCCGATCCTCATTTGTGGGTATGTTCGCAAC
Source organism: Fomitopsis pulvina (assembly GCA_964035675.1). Taxonomy (NCBI): domain Eukaryota; kingdom Fungi; phylum Basidiomycota; class Agaricomycetes; order Polyporales; family Fomitopsidaceae; genus Fomitopsis; species Fomitopsis pulvina. Next base: position 1,052,463 of record OZ037963.1, read on the forward strand.
TCGCAAAGTAATACTGCAGCGGAACTATGGTCTAAGGTCCATCGATAGGCAAGTCAATTCCATGAGAACCTGAACGCATGCTTGCTGCATGAGGCATGGCGTGGCTAATAATACACTGCCAGAACGGTACCGGTACGGACTGCCTGCGGTGAGACGACTGGGAAAGACGAGTGAGGGTGCGACGTACGTATTCATGTTGATGTTACGGTCTTTATCAACGCCTCCAGCTTGGTATCCAGTGCCTGCGCTGCCGCCACAAACTCCCTATCCACTTCCCCATCCACCGGAATCGCAATGATCGAGGATGGCTGGAGGTACACCACCTGCGTGCCGCTCTTGTCCGCTTTCTCCACCACCAGCACCCTCGGGGGCACGTTCAGCCCAACGTACGCGTCGTGTCGCATCATCGTCTCCGCGATGAGAGGATTTCCTAGGATGTATTGTACTGACTCGCTCACGTCTGTCGTCTGGTTGTAGTATGCATCGCGCCAGTTGTGGTGCGCTAACGCGGCGAAGAACCTGCACCTCTCGTTTGGTCACGGATGCGATGTGTTCGCAATCAGGACGTACGCAAAGTCCTTTCCTCCATTCACGTCTTGCATCCCGCGCTCAAGTTCGTCCCTAGTCTTGACGGTCCCGAGAAGCTGGAACAGCTTCGGGCCACCCTTGTCCCTATTCAGCTCGTGATTAAGCCTCGTCGTGACCTCGTCAAAAGACAAGGAGGTGTCGAAGACGACGCGCTTGGCTTGAAATTCTTGAACCGTCTTAGACATGACGGACCTGAGACCTGTGATAAGCAACGCCGTAGGTGGCCACTTTTATCGTTGCGCAGATCCCGGTCAATTGCCTTACGTGTTCCACCTCCGGACACTGGTTCGATGCCCGAAGTACACGGACATGTCTATTGCGGCAGCCCGAACGCCGCGCATACTCATATCAGCAAGTGTGTAGGTAAAGGCTATTCAAGCGACTGTCTACAGAGGAAGGCATATTCGTGGACGCTATTGTTGCAGTGAATTGAAACTAACGATACAGACTAACCTTGCTATGCGTTGTGACAGACCGCGAGCATACGAAGGCCTGCTGATACGCACGGGTAGTACAGTCTTGCTGAGAGCTCGCGTCTCGCCACTATGTGTCATGATAGGTGCGTGCGGTTTCGTCGTCGATAGAATTAGAGACAGTCACTCGCGTCGTAGGGTCAATGGTTCAACCTTGCTTGATATTACCGAACTAGGTTAGACGAACCATCGATGGTGGTGATACGTGAATTCTCCGTCGCGGGACGAAGCTTACGCCGAAAGTGCAACAACGGCATGTGCACGCACGCCATGCCTGCTTGAGCGCACGGCGAGAGGCGTGGCCCAGAAGCCGTTAGCACGTACGATGGAGCCAAACACACGTTCCAAACGGTACCGCGGGCGTTGTCCATGGCAGCCTAACCCTGGCCTAACCCTCGTCGTGGTCGTTCACAGGCAGTGGGAAAAGGTGTCACCTGTTAGACGCCCTGGTCTCCCGTTTCTGTTCAACGTCCTCATTGTGGGGATGCGCAGTGTAGAACTCCAATTGGCCGCCACGGTTAACGTCGCACCCGATCGCAAAGTCGCATCTCGTTGCCAGTGGGAGCGGAAGATCTGATAACAGGCAGCGGCTCAGCCTCGTCTTCATCGTTAAGTCTCGCAGGCATACGACATCGTAGCAGACGGCAACCCATGCGGTCTCGAGAAATCAGCCTGCTCGGCAACACCTGAAGGCAAGGCACCCATCCCCTATCTCTACTGATAAAGTTCCTTGTCAATCCGTGTGGTACCGTCGCCGATGAATGAAAGGACCAGATGTTTTGAGGATGACAGACCGGGCATAGATGTCGTGCGTGTTCTTTGTTATCGCGAATCTCTCCTAGCTCTCGAACACGCACCGCTGGTTCCGCGCCTTCCGAGCCATGTGCAAGCTATAAGTGATCTGCAGAAGCCGCGAGGCGACCCGTTGATTGTGCGGAGGGTCGAATCATCCAGCACACACTAGTTGACATACGCCAGTCACCTATGGTTCTCGTGAACTCTGGCCCTCATCTCGTCGAGGGGCGAAGCAGATGATGTACAGTATGGAATGGAAACAGAGAAGGGTTGTGGCTGTCGTCCTCTGGCATTACAGTTCTTTGGGCTCTCGTACCTTGACCCGACTCGGTGGCATCCTGGGACACTCACAACACATTCGAGTAGTGTGGCCGGGGATGTAGGGCTGGCGCTGTAGAGGCTCGATGGTGACTGGCGTAGTGTGTGCTGGCAGTGTGAATTCTACTGAGAAATGGAGTCCATTCTTCGACTCGCGAGGGTTTCGGAGGCATCGTGGCTCGTGGCCTCTCGCCTATTCAGTTGACAGTATCACGCCGCGTCAGAGCCAACGCCGACTACGCCTGACATCAATTCATTATCTCGTACCCTTCTGCGCCGCCCTCCCTCCGCTCGTGGGCTCGCCAACAGTAGGTGCAATTAGAAACGTTTCATACAATCGGCCCACGGCCTTCATCCTAACTGATCTGTCAAGCAAGGCGATGCCCATGAATGGATCTGTACTTCATTGCCTCGGAGTCTGTGAGCAATACGTAATATCGCTGGATCGGCCACCACTGATATAGCTTAGCGGAGACCAACCACACGGTGTTTTAAAACGAGGGCGGAACCGGTAACCTAGAGCCTACGGCGCAAGGTCATGAGGCCACATGCGCCACTATTCGACCTCCGTGGTCTCGGCGAAGTAGTAGTTAATCTGTCATATCTGTACAAAGGCCCTGACTAACACGCTCGGCGTGTATCGGTGAGACCGAGTCGGGCAGTCTCTGGTGTTGGACGTCAGTCGCTCCGCTCCCAGACGGGAATACGATCACGATTCAGGAGGGTAGACCGCTCGCAAATGACCCTCGTTCCACAGGTTGTATACAGTCACTAGAGACCACAAGTGAGAAACAGGCACCGGCCTCCATCAGGAATACCCGGGCTGACGGATCCCAGTTCTTGCTTGATTCATAGCTGGCGCTTGGGGTGGTCAATTCACTACCAGGGACATAGGGCGGTAGGATCCCCGAGATTACAGTAATACCACGCTACAAACAGAACACCCGTACACAATGTTTCAGGTTCAAATTTGTCGGCAGACTGCAGTGGTCGCGATACACTCGCGAGCTGCATGTGGGTAGAAGGCATACTGCGCTGATGGCTCCGCATCGCCGCCCGTGCCTGTGCAATTCGCAGAATGTGGTCAGCGAACACGATCCAGACCAGTCCTATCGGGGTAGGATACTCGCCGGATCCTTCCAAGGCCGATGATCTTGCTGGTGATTCGACTAGCGGCCACCTGACGATGAACTCCGGTTACTCCGGTACAGACAAGAGACAGTTGCGTTTTTACGTTGGACTCATTTCGGCATGGATAACGGTTGCACCGACGTGATCACACTGCACGCGCAGGCCTGCGAATGTCGACCCCATGTGCTATTGGGATGGGGCTGGGGCAGGCAGCTTCCCGGCGATTACTTTCAAGCGTGCCAGAATCCCGGGAAAGGGAAACAAAGCGGCGTGGAGCACTCCGAGTCCAGGTTGTCCATGGAAGCTGCCACGAGATAATTGGTCGTGTCGGCCTCGCCTCACAAGGGCGCTCGCTCTAACTGGTCCCCAGACGTCCAACTAAGTGCACTCCCAAGCGTCTTGCTGACTTACTGTAGCCGGAAAGCGCGACGCGGCTCACGAAGTGGCCGGTCCCGGGCTTGGCGAGCTTCCGCAGCGTACGCCTTCTTCGGTCGTGGGTACAGTATCTGTCGTGCTAACTATCAGTGGATGGGTCAAGGGGCAGGGCAGTGCAGGTGCTTCTAGAAGCGCGCACAGACAAGATACGCACTGATGCAGACCCCAGGACAGCTGCCCGTCGAGATATTCATCGGGCGACGCGGGCAATGGGCGCCAGCCCACCGTCCCTATATAAGACCCCGCGCAATGGTTGGGTTCTCTCGAACCGAGCAGAACTTCGCAATCGTGACGAGCATTTGGCCAGCATGGGCAGACTTCCGTCCGGGCTCTCTCCTCCTGACGTACGGGAGATTGCCGTGCCCGCTATCATCTTAGCTTTGGTACGTGTCCCTAGCTGCTCGGGACCGGGGACACTGTAGCACTCATTCCGATGTCGACGCCAGGCCTCCCATGCGTACTTCAAGAGATTCGAGCCGACGTCGCTACTGCCCACTATTGCAGCCCTCGTCGCTATTCCCATCCTACCAGCTACGATCTCATCAACTCAGGGGGCCTGGTCAGGAGAAGCTCTATTTGTTTCTTACCTCACGTACTATAGCGTCCTCCTCCTGTCCATCACGGCGTACCGTCTCTCACCTCTCCACCCTTTGGCGGGATATCCCGGGCCCTTGCAGTGCAAGCTGACCAAGTTCTGGGCCGTATGGGCAGCCTCTAGCGGGAAGCTGCACGTTTGCTATCGCCAGCTCCACGAAGAGTACGGGCCTATCGTCCGTGTCGGTGAGGATATCCGCGTTACCATATATTCTCTAACGCTCACAATAGCGCGCAGGCCCGAATGAGTTGTCTGTAATCGACGCCACACTTCTGCCCGGCATCCTCGGCGCTGATAGCATGCCCAAGGGTCCTAGTGAGTGCAAACGAAAACAGTCTTCCTCAGAACTTAAATACTTTACGACATGACCGCAGTGTGGGATGGTCGGAAGTCATCTGGGAAGAAAGGCGCGACGTCAAGTACCAAAGGGGGTCTAATTGGTCTGCGCAATAAGCAGTGGCACGCTCAGGCGCGGCGCTCGTGGAACCACGCGTTCACCACTGCCTCCGTGAAAGACTACGAGCCCATCGTATTCGACAGGGCATTCGAACTCGTGGAGGGGTTGGAGACACGGTGCACCGACAGCATCGACACCGGGGGCGCCGTTCAGGTCGACATGGCGCAATGGCTGAGCTATTTCTCGTGAGCGCACAGCCACGTCCGCCTTGTCTGCTCGGACAGCTGATGTCCGGCCCCCAGATTTGATTTCATGGGCGACATCGTGTAACCGCATCGCTCGATGATCGGCGCACAGCTGACTGACAGGTTGATTAGGTTCAGCGAATCCTTTGGGTTGCTCCATGAAGGTGCCGACAAGGACGGGTTAATCCATACGATGGAGTCGAGCCTAAGGTCAGTACGTTATAGTGCGTTGACCCGCGGGGCTCACCTACAGACGATGCTAGACTGCCCTCGCTGGTCCAACATGTCCCGTGGAGTGTGGGCTTCATTTCATGGCTGGGGCTGCAGCCCAGCAACCTCGGCGAGCTTGCATCGCACAGGGTAATGAAGCGGCTGAAAGGGGGGATAGCGCGCCGCGACCTATTCTATCACATCGTAAGTCGTGTTCCATGTGCCTCGAGTGCCTGACGTCTCTGACCTGGTATTTGGAGTCAGAGTGACGAGGGAAAGCACGAGGAAGAGCGAATGCCGTTGCCCGTCATCGTCAACAACACGGCTACCGCCATAATCGCGGGTTCGGACACGACAGCAACAGCTCTCAGCAACGTGTTCTACTACTTGCTGTCGAACCCACCCTGCTACTCTCGTCTCCGAGAGGAGGTCGATGCCGCATTCCCGCCAGGATCAAGGGAGCCAACAGATACGACCAAGCTTGCACAGTTGCCGTATTTGAATGCCGTGATGTGCGTGTCGGCCCTGGCTCGCTGAGCGCTCAACGTCGCTCACCGTGTCTTCCAGAAACGAGGCAGTGCGACTCCTGCCATCCGTCCCGACCTCCCTGCAGCGTGCACCACAGAGGGGAACAGGCGGACACTTGCTTGGGCCTGGGTGAGTTTCGAACAAACTCAGGTGCACGACTTAGTTGACGGTGCATTCCACTCAGTTTTTTCATCCCAAAGGGGACGGCCATCTGCGTGCCGCCGTACTCCATGCACCGGGACCCGCGTTACTTCTTCCCAGACCCGAACAGGTTCTGGCCAGAGCGCTGGCTCGCACCTGCGGATGACGTGAGCATCGTCACCGACCGGAGCGCGTTCATTCCGTTCTCGATGGGCCCTGCAAGCTGTGTGGGGAAGCCGGTGGCCCTACTCGAGATGCGGGTCGTCATTGCATTCCTTGTGCAGACGTTCGATATGCGATTCCCGCCAGACTACGATCCAAAGCGATGGGAAGAGGAGTACCGGGACCACTTCGTCGTACAAAAGGGAGGCCTGCCTGCGGTGCTATCGTGTCGCGAAATTCAGTGCCAGGGACAAATCCAAGTCGCCCCTTGAGACGCAGACGTCCAATCCTTGATGCAGTTCATTATCATTGTAATGTTTAGTGTGTCGATGCTTACAGATATGGTTCAATTCACGTTAGTCACATACTTATGTATGGTTGGTGGGGTGTTGCTTGAAATATTCGTAAGAGAGTGAGATGCTTGGCACGGGGATGGCGAACAGGTAACGTCTGCAATGAGAGATGAAAGTTGAATCATGAAGTTTTGAAACCCTGTCACTCTACAATTGTTTTCGGAGATCACGTGTATTCCCAACTTCCGTAATTGGACCCAAGTACTCACGGCGTCTATCAGTCTCTGACTTACAACTTTGATCATGCTACAGCCCACTAACAATACATGCAGTGTGCACTGACACACCCATGAGTATGATACAACTTCTCATTAGATGTTCAACAGTGCAGAACAGCTTTTCACCCACTAGTGGTTAGACAGGTAAGATGCTGTTTTGAATTGTATTAATGTCTATGGTCAACAAGGCTAGTTTGAACTTCGCCGACTGGGGAAACTGGCCAGGGTGTGGTCTTTGTTCCTCCAGAAGTAGGTGTTCAAGTCTATGTATGTCTGCTCTTTCCTGCCATCTTTGCAAGGGGAGGGGGATTCGGAGGCCTTGGGTAGCATTGTCAGAGGTATATTCTTTTAGTGATTCTTGAACCTGTCCCGCATATCAACGCTGATAGCTTGTAGCGATGCTGTGTGAAACTTCCAGCATCGTCACGTCCATGATCCTCCCAACGCGTGTCTGTGACGGGTATGCTCGAGAGCAGAATCCCTGCACATTCATCCCAGTTTATTGCTTTTCGGTCAAATATCTGTAACCTGGTTGCAACAGTGTGATGCCGCGTGAGTACTAGAAATTGGTCCCGGAACGAGCGCTAATATGATGTGGCCATTCACCTGTCCAGATTTGGAAATTGACTACCCCACCGATTTGTGGCTGATGACGGGGCCCTCAAATATCGGGAGCCTAGAATGGAGCAAATTTTAAGATCAAAGGAGCATGTCTCTTGCCTTCGCTCTTTGACGATCTTTCACCTGTCTATGCTATTCGCTAGCTCGCCTGCAACAGTCCAGGAGTGTATTGTACCGCCATGCCCTTTGTTGTTGCAACCTTGACTGTACTTACTGATGTGGTGGAAATACTTGTCAATACCAAGTGATCCAAGTGTCGTGTCTCACATTTTGCCTTGAGCTTATCTGCAATTGGATATGTCGTCATTCTCCGCTTGTTTCACTGTAGAGATCGCCACTTGACTCGCTGGTTACTGATTCTCCGTCTTCTGGCATACTTCGACATTTTCCATTTCAACAGCCCCGCCACCCTGGTGATCTGACTTGTGCTCGCTACTATATTGCATCTGAATGCGACAGGGTTGAATGTTGAAGACAGGCCAATAATACGAGGTAAGTTAGCCTCAGTGTAGAAGCGATGTTTATTTAAACCGGTTATGGCATGCTACGCTCCCGAACTGTCAATCCTCCTTTACCTCGTCACAATGCACGATGAAGCTGCTTACGTGTTAGTTTTTCATACGTCAGGTTCTCGTTGTATCGTTATATAGGTGCTCTCAAGACCCTGGATCGCATTTCCTCCACCCGAACCCTCATGTACCTCGTGTTTGAGGCCCTTGGGCGACGCGGCGGTGGTCGCTTACTCGGCTTAAGTACTCTTGATTTCATCGCGCACACATCAACGTCAAGTGGAACACGCCGGATGCTCGATTATCAAGACCCCTCGTACATGTTTCTTCATCTTCCAAATACTCAGACTACATTGAACTCCCAAGAGATGGTTTATGGAGCTTGTCGGCAACTCCTTCGGATCCGTTCGTCCTCCTGTAGCCCACATTGCCTGCCACCTCAACCTATTCATATCCTTTACCGAGTCTTCGTCTTGCCTAGACTTTTGAGACCGCGGTAACTGATCAGTGAATCAGATAACATGTAGCATTGTAATTGGACTCCGGAGATATTCCGTCTGTGATCGAGAACACGGCTCAATCTCCGATCACGCATCATCCTGCTTTGCAAGCGCTGCGTGTAGTCGCACCGTGACCGTGCACGAACTTCACCCGAACTTCACCCACCTCGCCAGCCTGCATCCAAGCCCACTCAAACCGGGCTGACTAGCGGTTGTATCCAATGGCTCAGGCTTTCTCGGATCTCCCGCTCGAGCTCTTACCGGTCATCGTACAGCAACTAGTCCGGCCAAGCCAATTCGCGGCGCTCTGCCTCGTGAACCGGGTATTCTACACATTTGCGGCGCCGTATCTGTACGAAAGAGCATTCGTATATGCCTGGCATAAGGAGGCGAAGGCGAAGGCGAGTAGAACGAAAATGCGATATCTGGCGGTGCCGCTTAACAGATGTAGGTCGTGAAACTGTTCCGCACGCTCAGCTCATGCCCACATCTCGCGAAGCACGTTCGGAAGCTAGGTGAGCGTTGTCCATTCTCTACGAGTATTATTATCTGGTGGACGGTGCACGGAGGGTTCAGATGGCTGTAAACCTGGAAGCAGTTTGCTAAGTTCAGTGCCCAGAGATCAGGGACTTTCCCAAATCGTTCTACGTCGCTGAGAACGAAGCGACGCTCCGCCTCTGCCTTTCCGGCATCAAGAACTGCGTCAACCTCCACTCGTGCACGTGGACTCGCGACGGTTCGCTCACGACAGAGGTTCTCGAAGCCCTGGTGCCTTGCGCCCACCTCCAAGAACTCGAGATCAACGGGAACCACGAGAACCACTATGATCCTTGCATGCTGACGAGATTTACCCACCTAAGGAAGATGTCCCTGATCATGCCGAGGAGTGCAGTGATTGAGGTGCTGCCGGCATGGACTATGGCGACGGGCAGTACGCTTAGGCACCTGACAATTCTATGCAAGGTGTGTATTCTGGCTGCATGTGAGAATACTGCTGATGACACCAATTCTGCAGACACCAGGGAGTGTGCATGACAGCTTATTGCAAGAGATAGCCCCGAACCTCCCGTATCTGGAGCGCCTGTACATCGCTGGCTGCGTGAAGGTAACAGACCGAGGGATCTGGGGCTTCCTGTCCGAGAACGCCCAGGGCTTGCTCGCACTCGGGATGGAAGGCCTGTCACCCTTGTTTGTACGTGCTTCATCATGGTCTCCGCTTCCTCCAAGGCGCTGCTCACGCGATCGCAGAACATGGCCAACTTCAGCTTGCTCTGCACGCGCCACAACGTCATGCGCAGGCTACGCTCGATCACGCTCACGATCGACCCATCGCCGACCTGGGAAGCCGACGTCCTCGCGCTCCTCGCGCCCGCGCCGCTGGAGCAGTTTCACATCTCGACTATTGGGGGCTATGTGAAGGGCCCGGCGTTGGGCGACGCGTTCTACAGGGCGATCGTGGATCGGCACGGGGCGCGTCTGACGCGCTTCAGTGTGCACCGGATGAGAATGGGCCTTGCGAGCATTGACTACATATGCAGCAGGTGCGAGAGACTGGAGCAGCTGTTTGCAGTGGTGGAGCAGGGGTCGCTGGTGAGTTACATGATACGTCTACGTTTGGGAAGCTGACGACCCGCACCCGGGCGTAGAGCAAGCTGGGGCCCATCCTGGCGCAGGCGCGAACCCTGCGCGCTGTGCATGTGAATCGGCCGTTGGATCTGGGATCGGAGGACGTGCCCATGATTGCGAGAGAGCAGATCCTGAGCATCGTCAAGGAAAGCGGACCGAACCTCACGCAGTTTGGGTACAACACCCGTGTGTTCCAAGTGCGTGCGGAAGAACTTCGGGGGCTTGTCCTGACCACTGATCTACGTTCGGATGTAGGTCGAGCGGGTCGTGAATCGAAGAGAAGATGGCGAGTTTGACGTGGAGACTCGATTAGGGTCATACGAATACCCGGAGGTTCCGGAGCAGTTTTTAGTTGTCCGGACCTGAGTATAACTTGCTTCTCTCTGATCATCACTCTGAGGACTCTCAGATGTACAGTACACTTACTCATAGTGCCACCAGGTCATGATGCAAGAGACCTCACACTGTATCAAGCAAGGTTGGCACAGAAGTGGACGCTCGCGCCGAAAACACGATGTCATGATGCATTATCACATTTGCATTACGTTGGGTACCTGGACATGAAGATATAGAAGGGAAATAGCAGATGTTGAGGCAACGAAGGCAGCTCGCGGCGAAGGCATCCCAAAAAATCTCTACCTCACTGGCTACGCAACCCATTCCCCATAAGACCTTCGAAGATATGGCAGAGCTTCAACGGAGCTGCCAAGCATCGGGCGAGGGAGGAATGGAAAATATCGCCCAGGGCGATGCGACTGGACAGGATTGACCCACACTTGTTCAGAATTAAGTGAGTCAATAGCCCGATGTGCCCGAACTCTGGAGTGGCGCGAGGGACAGAACGCCGTCACCTCGCCTCCGCCCCCCGCCTCCATTCCCCGCACCCCAAACGCCCAACATCCCAGTATTGGACCTGAACACGACGGACAGAGGAGGGACAGGATGAGAAGGGGAGGGGCTGAAGGAAGGAAGGAGGGACTGGGTGAGGGAAGAAAGCTGGAAGCTGGCCAGTGCACACGAGTCACTGTGCTATGCAGAATGGCATAACACTCTAGCTGGGATGGATTGTACATAGGGCGCTAGTCACGATGATAGAGTGATTCAACAACAACGTGATGCATTACGAGATAAGTAGTGGATCATCAGCCAAGAGTTGTCTACAAGGACGTCAGATCCGTGACGAGGCCAGGGACCCGCGTGCGGTGACTGCGAGGAGATCGTCGCGGCGAACGTGCCTCCGAATCCCTGCTTTCTCTTAGGTAAATAGCAACCATCTACATATCAGCAGGCATCGCGCAGCTCGAAACCTGAACAACGACAGCCATCGATAGTCTGCGGAGGGGCGGACCAGACGCGGGCGAGAACGCGACGCGAATGATAGAATCGCGCTACGTCACGCGTCTGTCACGCATGTGGCGATCTAATCTGCCATCGACGAGTTATAAGGCAGGGGGTGGCCATGCGTTCGCAACCTGTCTCCGCCCTTTGTCCTTGCGCACGCCCGCCATGTCTAACCAAGTTAAGCAGATACAGACGAAGTCGTTCGACGGCCAGAAGCCAGGAACCTCTGGCCTGCGGAAGAGGTGAGTAACCCGGTAGGGTGTGATGTGATTGAGGTGGTCGATGGCGGGGAAGCCGATAAGCAATGCATGTGGGCTTGGGAGGTCGACGCATTCTTCTAGCGGGGCGAGGCGCGTCCTTCTGGTTAACATCGCCCATACACGGGGTCTTGACGTCTTGACCCTGGTCTGAGCGAGGTCACCACTCCGGACGCTGGAGGGTGTCAATCGTCAACCTCGAGGTCATACAGATGGTTGGCATGCCCTGCTGATGGAGAAGGTACGACATTATCCTTCCAAGTGCGCTCTGACCAAATCGGTCATCGAGTGCTTCTGCACAGTCGCCGCCCTCTAATACCCGACGCCCGACTGTTCCGGATGTTCAGCGCTTGAGGCTTGACCCCTGGACCCTGTCAAGGGTAGGTCGTCGTCTAGACGGACTCTAGCAGGGGCCACTGCAACGTCTAGACATGTACGTTCAGGCAGGTTGTACACGGAGTGCAGCGGAGGCCAACCGGAGAGGTCTATTCTTTACCGACGCCACTGATGTCTCATTTGTGGGTTACAGCGAAATCAACAACGATAGAAATGAATGCAGAACGCACACACAGGAGTTTGGCGGTGCTAAGAAACCATATTAATGGTTGCCCACCAAGAAGTGCGTGACTGGATTCTAGATGTCTTGATCCTGTATGCGCGACCTGTGATCTGTCTATCGTCTTTGACTTGGCTGTTATGCATGATAGATGAGGCCCAGTGTATGTGTGTTGGGGGGGGGGGGAGGTGGAAAACTATTCCATCGAGGCCATGTGAAAGTACAGATGTTGCAGCATTTGACACTTGCGACTCCGTTCAGACGATGTCTTGACTCTTATTGTTGCCATGGTTCATGACTCGAGTCAGCAACCATACGATCACTTCTTGTTGTGAGAGATGGGCCAGCAGGGCTGCGACACGGCCAGTTCGTTCCTACAATTCTGCTTTCGCCGGACTGCCGTCGACGTCTCTGAGGCTTGAGAACAACGTATTGATGGTATCTATACAGGGTGAAGATTTTCCAGCAGGAGGTGGGTGCTTGAAGTCACGAGTAGGATCATGTTGTACTGATTCGAGTAGCACTACACAGAGAACTTCATTCAGGCCATCTTCGACTCGATCGAGCCGAAGGGGATGACACTCGTCGTTGCCGGTGACGGCCGCTTCTACACTCCCGAGGTAGCCCAGCTGATCCTCAAGATCGGCGCCGCCAACGGCGTTGCCAAGTTCATAGTCGGCAAGGATGTCATCCTGTCCACACCTGCCGCGTCCAATGTCATCCGAAAGTACAAGGCGAATGGCGGCATCTTGCTCACGGCGTCCCACAACCCTGGTGGGCCGAATAACGACTTTGGAATTAAGTACAATGTCTCGAATGGTGGCCCCGCGCCGGAAAACGTGACGAACAAGATCTACGAGAAGAGCAAGACAATCTCGTCGTACAAGGTACTCGAGCTCCCGCCTGCAGACCTGAGCAAGATCGGCACGTCCAAGTACGGCCCAGCTGAGGTGCAGGTGATCGATTCGGTGAAGGACTACCTCGAGATGTTGCAGGAGATCTTCAACTTCCCGCTCATCAAGAGCTTCCTTGTCGAGAAGGCAGACACGTTTAAGGTCCTGTTCGACGGCCTGCACGGTGTGACTGGCCCGTACGGGAGGGCGATCTTCGTGGACACGCTCGGCCTGCCGGCGTCGTCCGTCCAAAACGACACGCCGCTGCCCGACTTTGGCGGCGGGCACCCAGACCCGAACCTGACATACGCTCACGACCTTGTGGAACGCGTCGAGCGTGAAAACATCGCGTTCGGTGCGGCGAGCGACGGTGACGGCGACCGGAACATGATCTACGGCAAGGGCGCGTTCGTGACACCAAGCGACAGCGTCGCGATCATCGCGGATTGGGCGGAGGCGATCCCATATTTCAAGAAGAGCGGCGTGAAGGGCCTCGCGCGGAGCATGCCGACGAGCGCGCAGATCGACTATGTCGCGAAGAAGAAGGGCCTCGAGTGCCATGTCGTCCCGACTGGTGCGTCGTCTGCAGTGTACCATGAATGCTCACATCGACCACCAACACAGGCTGGAAGTTCTTTGGTAACCTCATGGACGCCGGCCGCCTCTCGATCTGCGGTGAAGAGTCGTTCGGTACTGGTTCGGACCACATTCGTGAGAAGGATGGTGTGTGGGCCGTCGTCGGTGAGCCAAGATTGACGGTCACCGCGCTTCGTTCCTAACCCCAATCACAGCATGGCTCAATATCCTCGCATACGCGAACAAGCAGTCGCCGAACGAGTACGTCGGGATCAACGAACTGCTGCAGAAGCACTACGCGGTGTATGGGCGCTCGTTCTTCTCGCGGTACGACTACGAAGAGGTGTCCTCGGACGGCGCGCAGAAGCTCGTCGACGCGCTGAACGCGCACATCGCGTCGGGCGACCTCGCGGGCACGACGCACGCGTCCGCGTCGACGGGCCAGAAATTCGTCATCAAGGACGCGTACAACTTCGACTACACAGATCCGATTGACAAGAGCGTGTCGAAGAACCAGGGCCAGGTGGTGCGCTTCGAGGACGGCAGCCGTGTCGTGTTCCGCCTCAGCGGGACCGGCAGCCAGGGCGCGACGGTGCGTATGTATGTCGAGCGGTATGTCGCGGACGACAAGGGCGCGGCAGAGCTCAGGAAGCCGACGCAGGAGGGCCCGAAGGGTCTGATCGAGGTCGCGCTGGAGCTCAGCAAGCTGAAGGAGTTCTTGAAGCGCGACCAGCCGACGGTCATCACGTAGAGCGGTTACAGTGGAATGGAGAATACAAGGAACAATGTAATAATATCTCTTTTGGTCAGACACTGACATGAGCACGCATAGATCGAACATATGGTGGTGACTCGAAACAGCGCAGGGGCGCTTTTGTCACGTCAGGAAGTAATAGCAGGAGGGACTCAATAGGTTGAGGCTGTCGAGCGTCTCTACATGACTGAGCGCTGAGCTCTCAGTTGTAATGTTTCACCATGATGCCGTTGACGACGTCTTGCTCATGGCCATCCTCCCGTTTCTGGAGCTTGGCTTTTCCGAACCTGCTGGCCCTGCCCCTGCACCACTGCGCCGCAGTCGGCGCGTCCGCATCCTCGAATCGTCGCTTGATCCCGGTCCTCTGGAGGACGGGGCTGTCCTTGCGTGGAGCGAGGAGGACATCGTCGTCCGGCATGGAGAAGTAGAGGACGCCTAGACGCGCGTAGCCGCGTTGGTCCTCGGGAGGCTGAACGACACGGTGGATGGTGGCCTTGTAGTAGCCTCCAGAAAGGAACTCCATGCAGTCTCCCGCATTGACAACCTGCAATGTCAGGTTGAGCACCTCAGCAATACAGGGGGTCTCGTTTTACTCACCACAGCGTCATCGATGTGCTTGACCCATCGCCACTTGCCGTCGGGAGACATCACTTGGAGGGCGGCGACAGGTTGGCTCCAGAGGAGCGTGATGCTGACAAAATCTGGGGGCTTTGTGAGATCACAGCACTTGTCCTGATGTGGCTCCCATACCTGTGTGTCCCTTGAGCCAGACATTTCTAGTTTTCTCCTCATCCTCCTCAGAGCGGGGATAGCTGTCTCAAGGTCAGCCACCGTCCGGATGAGACGAAGCGACGGGTACCGACTATTTCATCGTGCGAACTGCAGCGCGATGTGAATTAGTATCCAGGCGAGACGTGCCAAAGAGGACGTACGCCAGGTATCGCCTTCGGCGTCGAAGCCGTGTTGCTCAACGAACGTGTTCTCAGGCAGCTCAAGGCGTATTGCGAGCAAGCTATTCGTGCTAGCCTTTAGCGGCCGCTACATCTCGATTTCCAGGATGGCCCTCACCGAAGGATAGGATGCAGGATGTTGAAATGGCAGAATCGTGTGAATGCTTGAATTTCTGGCAGGAACGGGCGAAAGGCTTCGGGGTGTTGTCTCTTCGAGACGTTTCGATGGACTGTTTTCCGGTTAGCTAAGCTGTAAGAGGCTGCGCAGTAGCAATACACACGATTGTAGTGCTCAATCTGGTCCTGAACCCCTGCATCAATATGCTAAGAGGCGGGTAGTCAGGAGCAGCAACAGTATGACTATATGTAGCGTAGCGCACCCAGTACTGGCGCAGTTTATAGCCTTGGTAAGACCCTGTCTGACCCACACTGCTTTCGTACAGTCTCTTCTCTTGATCCGAAACCTGAGTGAATGCGAGGTCACCGATGTCAAACATTCGGTCGGTCTGCCGAGGTCGCCTGGTCAGTAACGGAGACCCTCGAAGTTGGTCTAGGACGCACTCGAGCTTGGGTGTGACCGTGGTTAATCACATAGAAAAAGCCATGGGTGGTCATGGCATCGTGAACTTGCTGTGCCAGCAGCGCGACGCCATCAGGAGTCTCCAACTTGGAGAAGTCGATGATGGGCAGGTCAGCATAGTCGACTAGGCTAGATGCGTGAAAAAATGATCATGGGAGAATTGCGAGTAGGCTGCGCACGGTTTTCTTTCGTGTGCGGAGCAGGTACCCAGCGAGGGACGGGTGTGAGAATAGTACCGGGCATAGTTGAGGAAAACCTGAAGGTGGTTTATTCAGCGGTCCCAGATGGTACACGGCAAAGGCATCTGGGTGTGTTGTCCCTTAAATACATTACAGCAGGCAGCGGCGATGGACGTAGAAAGAGGCATATCCGCAAGCTGAGTCTAACCAGTGCAGTCACGGTATCCTATGTCAGCTAACACTCGAATAGTAGTACTCACCGCGGGCTTCTCGAATGCGTCACCTGGATGTATGGGGGGAGACTCGGACGACGCACAATTAAAGCTCGGTTGTCCGCTTCCTGACGATACCTTCCTATAGCAGCCGGAAGGCGTATGACATGGGCTATCGCGAGCCGCGAGTTCGGCAGTGCTAGTCTGAATGCAAGCTATCTTTGGGAGCGGCATAGAGTGGGCCTTCGGGTGAGACAGAAGAAGCATGCCGTCAACCGCGAAGCTTACTGCCTTAGTGACAGCTGTTGATCGAATCGCTACACGCACCCCAGAACCTTAGCATAAGAGGTCAAGAGATCGACCGATATGTGGCTGTTCTGTGCACGAAGCTAGAAACAAGGTCTGGAGGGTATCACCTTAGTCTGGCTCTGCCGCACACGCCGAGATGGAATTCAACGTCATGAAAGTGGGTGATTATAACAATACCTATCGTTCATTGATATGCACCAGTCTGTGCTCATCTATGTATGACCACTCTAGACTCGACCGACAATGAGCTCAAACTGTGCGCATGCATACCAGCAGGACTCAACTTAAACACCCTGCTGCCCTTAACCCTTAAGAGCTCCCTAAGGCGTATCTTGTGTCCGCCCGGGGAGAGAGGGTCCTGCCTAGAAGCTGAGGGGATCCTGGTAGCTAAGCCACCTTGGTTGCACCGGAGACATGAGCTGATGTCAGACCGGCGGACATTTGGCCGGAATTCGGTCTCAAATTGTGACCATTGAGACAGGAGTTTAGACCGCCCAATAGCATTACCAGAAAAGGAATATTTGAATTGAAAACAGGAGCATATTTGACTGGCGAATATCCGGTCGCATTGGTCACAATTTGAGACCAGATTCCGGCCAAATATTCGCCGGTCTGACATCAACTTGCGTCTCCGGTGTAACACTGCACGTCAGGCCGGATTTTTCACCTGGGACATATCTGGGAAAGATGATGTATCCTCCACTTTTCTTGCGTATATTCTGCGTCCCGTATTTCCAAACATTTTCCTCGTTATGTAAGCTAGCCAGCCGTGACTTATTATGATCAACGCGCACGGCGTCACGAATCGTGAACTTAACTCTCGCTCACTTGCCTTGCACACGCATACAACCACTACCAGTTGTACATGTAGTGTACCAACCTCAATACTGCTCCCATTATGCCCAAAGTGTTTTGTCAGACTGCAAGACACTCAGCAACTGCATCTCGTCCATTCTCATCAGTAGTGATAAACCGGGGGACCAGTTACCGACAATGTCCTCACACGGCTGTCTGGGCACCTCGCTTTAGCAACTGTTCCTCACCGCGATTTGAGGCTATGGGTAACAATATCGTAGTGCCACGTGCGGGTCTACAAAAAAATGTGTTACTTGACTAACCAGTAGGACGCCCAAGAGCCTGATGTTTACAATGTCAATGGTGGCCTCGAATGAGGCAAGCTCCACGCAAGTACATTCTGTCACGGTCACCTCAGCCGCCTCGGGTGTGTACGCCCTGTGGGTACGGGTACGGCTATGCCTCAGGATACCCATGGGTATACCCTACTACCTCACTGTCCTTGTTGCTGCCATTTCCGACGAAGAGAAAGGGATTGGTGTCCAGGTCTTGCACAAGAGCGCCAGGGGCAGCCCCCGCATGATGACCCTCGTACTGCGCTCGAGGCATGGTAAGTTCACCCCAGCTCTGACGGGGAATGTCAGTCTCTCAACGTCTCTCTCCCTCACGCTCCAACATCCACGCCCCATCCTCGCTATTCTCCAAGTCTCTGTCTCCGCGCGACGTGCCGAATACAACATTTGCATTCCAAAAGATCCTGCAAATAAAGAACAACATGGCAAGGTATGTACCAGAGTAACCGGATCTGCCTCGCTGTGTCTACTCACTTGTTCATTGCCACCAGATGTATCGTCGCTGATGGCCGATCGTTTCTCGTTCGCTGTGCACGTCGGCGCGACGAACACTTGGCACCCATCCATCACACATATCCCGATGCGGGCAGAGCAGACTGGGCGAAGTCGTCCAACACGCTCGCGCTGCCGCCACCGCATCGCCGTCGCCGACCAAGGCGACGTTTCCCAGAAGCCCGAGCTCGACCTCGCCGAGCCCAACACACGCGAGCTGAGCACGGAGCACGGTGTGGACGACAACACTCGGGTTCCTGCCACCGGCGCGCAAGCCGCCGCTGCCACTGAGCGTGGCACAGCCGCACTCGGCCATCCTATGTGCGAAGGTGTGGGTGGGGGTCGTAGACGATACGTGTTGGGCAAGCTCCGCGTGCGGCCCGGGTTCGTGGTGTGGGAGAACGAGTGTGAGGAGGGCATGTTCGAGTATGACTACCCGCGGTGGACGGCGGCGCGGATGCTGCGGCGGACGGAGGAGTAGATGGCATGGTTAGTGCAGGAGGCGAGAGCGGCGGGGGCGGCGACGCTGGAGTTGGAGGTGGTGGGTGCGGCGCGGCGAGCGAGCACGGCACTGTCGGTGTCGATACTGGTGCCAAAGCCGGAGCGAAGCGCAAGTGAACTGTCGGGGAAAACATTGGTGCCACAGGAGGGCGAGGGCGGACGGGAGGTGCACGTGATGATGTATGGAGAAGCAGAGGAGCTAGACGTGGACGAGTGGGAGGAGAGCGTGAGCACGGAGGCGAGCAGCTGCACGGAGACAGAGACAGAGACCGCTCGGACAGCTTCTGCAGAGACAGGTGAGCACCGAGATCATGCCGCGCCTTTCAAATAGTGCACATACCCCCTTCTTCCTGGCTTCCTGATGCCTTGACTTTGACTTCGTGGCCTGCCCTATTCTCGGCACACTGTTCCGGTTGTATAGCATAGAAACAAATTTGATTATACTGTGTGCAGTATGTATGTATGGGTCAGCAAAGGCACAGAGCGAGTGACAAAAGTATCTGGAGGGGATACTTGTCAGAAAGTGCCAGGAAATCTGCTGATAAAGTCTGGGAAAACCGTCAAATACTGACTACTTCCAGCAAATGTCCAGCCTGAAAAGCTGTTGGTAAGGAGTCGGAAATCCAGAATCTCCTTCAAACATCCTTCCTAGGAAACCGTCTTCATGTGCGGTGTAAGCAAGTGTGTCCTACAAAGCAGTCAGGACATGTGGGCCCTCCCATCGTCCCAGCAGGGCCTGGGTCTGATATCGCTGGTTCTCCGGCGTCACACGGCGGCCATGTGTCGCGGCAGTGAGAATAAACTTCCTGTGTCGTCGACGTTTAATACATGTTGAGAAGGCAAGGGAGGGGCGAGGCTTCACTCTGATTACGGCCCACCATGAAGGCAGTACGGTATTATGGACCGGGTGACATTCGCGTCGACGACATCCTAGAGCCTACACCGGACGATTCGCAGATCAAAATCAAGGTTAGCTTATAGCAATATTAGGAAACAGTATACCTAGTACCTGACGATCGACGATGTCCTAGATAGCTTGGTGAGACGCCTCTCTGTATATCAATATCAGAATGACGGCGACCGACCGAGTGCCACGATGGTAGGAATGGCAGTGAGTGGACTCTTGTTATCTTCATGTCTTAGCTAAACAGGGGCGCGCTTCTGACCAGTTTGCGGATCTGACCTGCATTCGTACTTCGCGCTACAGACGCCAGTGTCACCGACGTTGACGATTCCGCACCCGATTACCCAGGAAACCTTACCGGTTGTGATGGGCCATGAGTCAGTCACCGTGGCTACATGCCGCATTCTGGTGTTCAATTACCCGTGCCACCCCCAGATTTTCAGGGACAATAGTTGAGCTCGGCAAGGCAGTCGACACCGGCAGGTTTGCAGTTGGCCAGAATGTCGTTGTGTAAGCATCCTCTCTATTTCATACTATCATGGCATTTATCCTTTCGGGGCACAAAGCGAGCCCGTCATCTCGTGTGGCAAGTGCGGTCCATGCAAGTCGGGTTGGCGCAACCTCTGTGTCCACATAACCTTCATCGTATGAAGTCACTGTCCTTCGTCGAAGTGATGCATCACCGAGACTATCTTCCATGCAGGGCATCGGCGGATGGGGCGGTGGTCTCGCCGAATACACCGTCGCCAATGAGGAGCTGGTATATGTACTCCATGAAAGCATCCCACGTACGTCCAGTCCACAGTCCTCTATCCAAACGTTCAGGCTGAGGAGATATCGGTACTCCAGTGGACGTCGGCGCGCTCATAGAGCCCTTATCTATAAGTTGGCACGCGGTCAAAATATCCCGCTTCAAGCCTGGGAGTAGTGTCCTCATAATCGGCGCAGGGCCTGTGAGTTCCTCCACGGTGCCTGTGAACACATTTGACTTGCGGAATAACAGATCGGCTTGCTGCTGTTGAAGGTTCTCATGTAAGCATCCCTCCAGGTACTCGCCTCGACAGGGAGAATTGATGAATACCGCCAGAGCGGAAGGCGCGTCCTGGATCGGGGTCTCTGAACCCGCCGCCGCACGGCGTGAGACCGCCACGAAGTTCAACGCATCCGCGGTGTTCAACCCTCTGTCAGACGACGTCGTTGCAGAGACGTTCCGCGCCACGGACGGCGGCGCAGACGTGGTCTTCGACTGCGCGGGAATCCAGGCTAGCTTTGACGCGGCCCTCGCCGCGGTCCGGACGAAGGGAAATGTTGTCGAAGTCGCGGTGTGGGAGAAGAATCCCGTGATCAATATGAATCTGCTCCAGACGAAGGAGGCCGTCCTCACAGGTATCCAATTCGCCCGTGCGTGGCACGAGTGCATACTTACTTCTTGCGCCCTCTCCAGCGAGTCAATCGTGCGAGAACGAGCACCCGGAGCTCCTGCGGGTGGTTGCGGAGGGCAGGATTCCTGGTCTCGAGGAGATAATAACGAGGAGGATCGCTCTGGAGGATTTCGTGGAAAAAGGGATCAAGGCTCTCATAACAGAGAAGGACGCTCAGAGTGCGTCTCCGCGTCCTCGTTCCCGCAAATCAGGTAGAGCTGATCGCCATCGCTTTGAAGTCAAGATTTTAGTCCATCCTTGAGCTGACAGAGTCGGTACAGATTTTGGGGCGATCATGACTGTGTGCGTGAAACGAGGACTGCATGGCACTGTGCTCCAGGTCCATATTGATTATATCTTCGTCCCTGATGTTCTGAAACCATTGTATCGGACCTGTCAAGTGATCGCGATCGTTGTGGAGTTCAACGGCTAGGAACCGAGGACGCTGGACGTACGCAAACTTACTCCTATTCAATGTCCAGCCGGAGAGCTGCAGACGGCCGTGCGCCATGTCTTAACTTTCATCAGCGAAGGCGCAGACGAATTATATTGTAAGTTGCTGAATGGCCAATGACCCAAGTGAGTATTGCGCAGAGTTTAATGGACTTATCAGCTTGGAGGAATTAAGTTCGGATTATAAGGGGTATACAAGGGTATATTACATGCATACTCAGGATATGGAACGACTGTCTTCCATGTCCATTTACGGTTAGCCGCGGAGACTAATGCATGCAGCATCCTGGAATTAAGACTCCGCGCAAGCGGCTATTCGGTGTATCATACATGTTCTGAGGGTGCGATGCATCGGAGACTCGGCCACAGCCGGTCTCGGGTAGAGAGAGCACGCTACTAGAAACATGACCTATGTATGTGGTCTACTTTGAGACTGTGATCTAATGTCATTAACTGTGATTGGTTGGTTTCACTGATGTTCCAACAAATCCCCCATATAGAATCCCTGCCTGGTACCATGCCATTTGCCCAGACACCTGAGTGGACGCCCTTGTTGTCGTCCTGGGGCTTTCCGTTGCAGCATACGCAGAGTACGTGCAGACGCCACTCGACTGGAACTTATTCAGGATGGACTCGCTGCCGGACTTGTACGAAGCAGGCATTGAGGAGCTGCAGGAGGGCCTGAGGAAGAAACACTTCACTAGCGTTGATCTCGTGAAGGTGCGCATTCAGGGCAGTAGTTCAGATTCTCTCCTTTCTGCTGAATATAAGTGGCAGGCATATCTTGCTCGGATCGAGGAGGTCAACTTGAACGGCCCGAGTTTACGAGCCGTATTGGAAACCAACCCAGAGGCGCTCGAACAGGCTGCAGCACTCGACAAAGAAAGGGAAGTCTCGGGTCCTCGGAGCCCTCTGCATGGTATCCCCATCCTACTGAAGGACAACATCTCCACGCTTCATAGTGAAGGCCAGTCGCAGTCAACTTCTCCGTCGTTCTCAGCCCTTCGCTGAACCGCGCAGCAGGAATGAACACCACCGCAGGCTCCTACGCTCTCCTTGGCTCCGTCGTGGATGGGGAGGCCCTCGTCTCTGCGAAGTTGCGCGCCGCGGGTGCGATCCTCCTCGGCAAATGCAGCCTTTCCGAGTGGGCCAACTGGCGCGGCACCGTCCCGTCGGGTTTCTGTGGGCGCGGCGGGCAGGGCACGAACCCGTACGTGCCACTCGGGAACCCAGCCGGCTCGAGCTCCGGGTCAGGCATCGCGGGTGCGATCGGGCTCGCTGCGGGCACACTGGGCTCCGAGACAGACGGCTCGATCACCAGCCCGAGCGGCAACTGCAACCTCGTCGGCCTCAAGCCAACCGTCGGGCTCACGTCACGCGCGGGAGGTGAGCGCTTGAGCCGCTGGTGCCACTCTCACTGTGCATGCTGATTGCCGCGCAGTGATACCGATCTCGGAACACCAGGACAGCGTAGGCCCCATGTGCCGCAGCGTCGCGGACTGCGCCGCCATCCTGCGCGTTATTGCTGGGCGCGACCCGCACGACAACTACTCGCTCAGCCAGCCCGCGCAAGTCCCGGATTACACGAGGGCGCTGAAGAAGGACGGGCTCGAGGGCGTGCGCCTCGGCGTGCCGCGCAAGGCGATTGCAGGCACCGACGCGAACATCCTCGTCGCGTTCAACAAGGCCCTGGAGGAGATCAGGGCCCTCGGCGCGACGCTCGTCGACCCGGCCGACTTCCCGGGCGAGTGGGACTCGGACGAGATCTGGAAGCACGAGGAGATCGTGCTGCGCGGCGACTTCAAGGTCAACATCCACGGCTACCTCCAGAAGCTCGTGGCGGTCCCGACGGGTGTGCGGTTCCTCGCTGACCTGATCAAATTCAACGAGGAGAACAGGCACAAGGAGCTCGTCGAACCATTCTGGACTGACCAGTCGAGGTGCGCTCGCGGGTAATCCTCCAGGTCACACCTGATAAGTCTGCCCGGCAGGTTCGTCAAGTCGGACAACACACACCAGGACATCAAGTTCTGGGAGGCGCTCGATTACGACTATCACATGGGGCGCAAGGAGGGCATCGATGGCCTCTTGAAGAAATATGAGGTCGATGCAATCGTGATGCCGGCCGTGAAGGCGTCCCGACCCGCGGCGATTGCTGGATACCCCGTCATCACCGGTTTGTGGGGCATCGCCACCGTCGTTGCGGAAAGTTGATACCCAATCCGTGCAGTGCCTCTTGGCTTCCAGCCGCCCGACGTCGCGCTCGAGAAAGCGAACCCGACGCGCTCGAACGGCCCGAATATGCCATTCGGGATCTCCTTCCTTGGGACCGCGTACAACGAGTTCCAGCTGATCCAGTATGCATACGCTTACGAGCAGGCGACAAAACACAGACTGGAGAAAAGGGCGTATGCCGATGCGACACCAAAGACACAGCTAGCAGACGTGATGGGCAAGTAAGAGCGAGTGTATAGCAGTACCACTATTTCACAAATTCGTGTCCCTGGTGATCTGTGAATCGCAAAATTCGGGAAACCCAGAAAAGTCAGAAGTGGCACTACAAACATTTGCATGTGCTCAGGTATGTGATAATCAAACAGTCGCTTCCTGCACATGCCTCGGTGGTGGAACACAATGTCCCAGATGCGACGGTGGAGGCAGAGCCACGCCAGCATGAGGGCTCATCGCAAAAAGGTCATTTTGCCAATCTGTAGTTAGCTTGAGAAATAATACAAATCTTGGCTATCATGCCCCCCTCGCAGGCTTGCTTCCATTCTGCAACTCTTTTGAGTTTGTAGTTTGAAATGGTCTGGCCAACCACCTTAGTGCCTGGCTTGCTTTGATAATCATTACTGGCAGCTGCAGTCAGATAATGGAAAGACTTGAGGGATGCAATAGCCTTACAACATCACTGTTGTTGGTGCTGATCACCATGGCTCACCATCCTCGTCAAAAGTGGGCACACGTGAAATCGGATTGCGTGGACAGGCTGTCCATGCAAATGCTGTCCACGCAATTCGATTTTACGTGTGCCCATTTTCGTCACAACACACCACACACACACTTATTTACAATGTAGCAGTGCTACAATTACAGCACAAATATGATAGCTGCACCAGAGGCAAAGGAGTCCGAGTCGAGCAAGCCGGATGATATTGAAGCGGCCAAGATACATGACACCTGCAAAACCAACAATGAATCAGATATGAGATGGCAGACATGTGTGCACTCACCACTAGTGTTCTTGAGCGGTCACGGAACCACGGCACTGCATTTGACAAGCTGCATGTTACTACCTGAGCAACAGATGAAATTCCCAAACAAGGGATAGTGGCCATGCTTGAGCAACTTCCAGGGCTGTGATGCCGGATTCCACGCTGTTGTTGAGTCAGAATTGTGAGTGGGATGTACCATAAGTCAGTCATGACACATTATATACCTGTCCCACCATGCCACTGTATCGATGTGTCGCGCATCATCCTTGAATAGAGCATTCAAATCCTTGAGGAACTTGATTACAATGAAAAGCCCGTCATCCGGGCCCCATTCGAGTCACTGCATGAGGATCGGCATCTTTCATGCAAAAGATCTTGAAATTATTTTGAATCTTTTTTACCATACTTAGCAGAAAAGATCAGAAATTAAATCAAAGATATGTTTTGAAATATGTATGGCCAAAGGATTGTAAACTCGATGTGAATGGGCATGTGACAGCTGTTATGTATCTTTGCCAAATTCATCATGGCAAAGGATTTGAAAGAGATTGTCACACTGGTGTTACAGATCTGTTTCCTTATGTTTTGTGCCGAAGTATGGGTCAAAAGATTGGAAACAGATCATAATATGATTGGCTGGTTTCAAATCTTTTCACAAAAGATTTGAAAGATGTGAAAGACAATGGACTGCGGGCAAAAAGATTTGAAACCAGCCAATCATATTATGATCTGTTTCCAATCTTTTGACCCATACTTCGGCACAAAACATAAGGAAACAGATCTGTAACACCAGTGTGACAATCTCTTTCAAATCCTTTGCCATGATGAATTTGGCAAAGATACATAACAGCTGTCACATGCCCATTCACATCGAGTTTACAATCCTTTGGCCATACATATTTCAAAACATATCTTTGATTTAATTTCTGATCTTTTCTGCTAAGTATGGTAAAAAAGATTCAAAATAATTTCAAGATCTTTTGCATGAAAGATGCCGATCCTCATGCAGTGAGTTGCGAATCCACCACAAAGCGAGCCTTCTGAGATGCCGGTATGTGCATTGCGCTTGAGCCTTGTCAAGCTAGGCGTAAGCCATCAGTTTGGGCAAGATAGCCTTAATTTGTTGAGATATTCGACAGCATCATTTGGCGGAGGCGGACCCACGGAGGGCGTGAGGCCTTCAGGGCTAGAGTCGGGATGCGCGTACGGCAATGACATGGCTCAGTGATGCATACCCACACTACTACTGGTACATGCACAGGTCGCGTCGACACTCCCTAGATAGCCTGTCCTTAGCAGCATTGAGTCAGCCCGAAGTGTGTAAGTGTCAGGTACTATTCAATCTTACAGAACGCACTGCCGCAGTGGCTATTCGGGTTGAAAGGACACAGTATTTGCGGAATTGTCAAACCACATGTCCAAGCTGTAGGTACAGAATGTGTCAGATTCACCCACGGAGGGTATGCATCAAGAGCAAGGGGAACTTTTCGTATTCAAGAATCCCACAGCGGTGAAATTATGTCGGGGACATGTATTTGTGAGATAGCGGTAAGGAGCCGGGCAACGTCGGCGCACATATGGCGGGGCCAGAAGATCACAGTGGTGGGAGCGTATCACGAGTGTACAGTACTAGCTACAAGTTCAGTCCATGAGCGAGAAGAGCGAAAGCGAAATCCATCGTATGCGATGAGTCCGTAGTGCGAGCTCTGAAGTCCGAAACACAGGCGAGCCGGACAACTGAATGCCCGCGCATGACAGCTCACGGATGTGCACGAGGCCTGCGGCTATAGACGTGTATGCGCTGTGCTGCGATGGGTTCACCGGCGGCGACGGCGTCGTCCGGGTTCACAGAGGTGGGATACGCAGATGCGCCGACCACAAAGATAGCGAGGAGGTAAAGAAGGATGGTGTGCATGCCTAGAAGCAGAGTATCCGCTCGTTAGCCCCGATGAATGGGTAGCATTCGGCCCGCCACGTACTAGTCGAAACAATAGTATGACAATCTTCGGGCAAACTAGTATGAGCTATAGTCCCGATGAAAGCATATGAGACGTACTGACTCGTACAGTAAGCCTGAAGTCACCACGCAGCTTGTCGTGAACCTGGTGCGTATAGTCGACTGCGGTTCAGTGCGAATGTGCTTATAGAAGTCACGGCGCACGGAGGAAGAGGTGGAAATTCTCGTAAGATCGTAATGCGTGAGGTAGACCAGGTTCGGAAAAAGCGAGAGTGCCCCCACGCTACGTGTCGGGTATTGATCAGGTCCTTCGTGGGCGAAGAAGCGAACAACTTGAGTGGCTGCGCAGCGGCTCGATGGTACGGTATCAATACATGCAAATACGCGCCACAGGGAATTGTTGTTCAACTAACAATTTGAAACTTACTGTCTTAACTCGGGACCCAACTTGTTGGACAGTGAATTACTGCAAAACTACTGCGAGGTCACCCAACAAACATCCTCGACATCTACTGACTGGAGCTGAAATCTTCAAGCTACTGAAGAACCGTTGCACGTGCATCAAGGACTTGCTAGGCGTTGACGAACCTGAGGACTGCTGGGTACAACTGAATTATCTAATAAGGTCACAAGGGCTGTTATCTCACTTTGAGAACGACGCGCGGATCCGCTGGTCAAAAAGGTGGTAAGTTTTTGTTGCCGATAGTGTGATGATAGGCATTGTTTGCGAGGAGTTCCGAAGCTAAGATACCCAGCGTCGTTGTCATGTCCTTTTTGTGCATTGTACTCTATATGGATGAGACAAGCCCGAGTGCCACCTGGCCAGGGGTAGCGACGGTGCCTGGGCCAACTGTGGCAGCGGCGTCAACGCGGTCACGTTGCTTTGGCCACGCCTTGCAACTTCTTAAAAGGCGTGCGCTCTGATCGATATCTCCTCTACTACGAACCACCACCACCCCTTCACTTGCTCTCTCACTCATCAGAATACACCTAGCCATGCCAGACAAGCCAAATGAACAGCGTGGCTCGAAGACCACAGAACGCCGCCGCATCATCGACCGCCAGTGGCTCAGGGACCCGAAGGGCAAGATGCTCCCCCGACCCCCGCCCGTCGGCGTCCGAACGCCCAACGGCCTTATCTGGGGCCATTCTACCACGGACTTCATGTGGATCCAGCGCATCCCAGACGTGAACGTCATGACGGTCTGGTCGCGTAGTATGATCAAGGAGTTCGGCGAGAACTACGATGAGGGGGAATTCGACAGGCCGGAGCCGCGCCCGCGCGTGCGCAAACCCTGGCCCGTGCTCAGGCTGCAGAAGGGGAGCGTCTGCAAGGTCACCCCGCCACTGGGTGCGTTAGACGAGGACTCCGACCACGAGGATGACGAGCTCCGCACGTGGAGGTGGCACATACGGCCAAGCGAATATGGACTCCGCCCCGACGATTTAGGAGAAGATGAAGAGGATCTCGCCGTCGTCGACAACCTTGACGACTTCCTCGTGCCGAACGACGGCCCTAGACCCATCATGTCTCCCCTCCATTATCCGTACGCAGCGCTCTGGAGGCCTGACCACAGGGCAGAGTTCGAGCTGGCGCGGAAACTGGGAGTGTGGAACAAGTCATCCTTGATTCGTCCTCCCGACAACAGGCCCTATGCGCAAATCGCGGACACTGTGGGGCTCATGGCGGTCATCGTCCTCGAGAAGCCGGATCTAAGCAAGCGAGAGCCCGACGGGTCGATGCACTTGGACACGTTCTCTGCTATTCGCCAGGACTACAGTAGGGTCTTGTTCATCCAAAAGCGGAAGCAGCTCGAGAGCAACACCCCGATGCCTGAGCCGCGTGCGGAGGAGTCGGGCGGCAAGTCAGAAGAGCAAGCGAGGATACCAGGGGATGTGGCAGTTGATGCAGACGCAGCAGCTAGCGGACTGGTCGACAGCAACAGGGATGATGCGAGCGACGTGGCTATGGTCAAAGCGACCCCTCGGGGAGTCGGAGCAGCGAACTTAGATGTGGTCTTGAACTCGCATGAAGGCACGGAGCAGACTGACGCTAAGGAATACCAAGATGACGAAGTGCGACAAGTGGAGAAGATGATCGCACCTGAATGTGGGATGGACACCGATGGCGAGGCGGC
This sequence comes from Fomitopsis pulvina, assembly GCA_964035675.1. NCBI lineage: Eukaryota > Fungi > Basidiomycota > Agaricomycetes > Polyporales > Fomitopsidaceae > Fomitopsis > Fomitopsis pulvina. The sequence goes on from OZ037963.1 coordinate 1,081,144, forward strand.
GGAGCCAGGATCGCGGCCTGGCTTGCCTCAAGAGCCACTTGAGAGCCAGCAACAAAATGCAGGCAAGGGCAAAGGTAAAGACCGCGCTGTTGATGACGAAGGTGAAGACGACCCCAAGGAGAACGGAGGCAAGGATGGGAGCGATCCTAGTTCCACAGCCCCGAATGAGCCATCGCTCTCCGAGCGCGGACAGCGCTATGCTTTCGCGTGCGTGCCGAGCGTCAAGGAACAGGTCCCGAACACGACACACGAAAAGGCGCGGGCGAGATTGTTCGCGGGGGCCTTCAACGAGGTGCGAGTGGAAGCTAACGGGAAGATGATGTCGGTCGGGGCTGGTCCGTCTGCATCAGCGCCACAAGAACCGTCTAACGCGGAGGCGCGGTCCTCGGATGAACAGAAAGAGGAAGGAAGTGAAGCTGAGGCTGAGGATTCAGAGATGTTCGATGGTGACGAAGACCTAAAGGACGCAGAACTCACAAACGAAAGCGAGGACGACAAAGGCTCGGAGGACGAGGAACTCCTTGGCGGCAGCGAAGACAACGAGAGTCTGGAGGATATGGAATTCCGCATCCGTGGCGCAAGCCTGCCGGAGGAGGACGTGGAGTTCAAGATCTACGACTACGGTCGCCGCGGCGCCGGTGGAGGCAAGGACCTACGCAAGGAGGAACCCCGCGGTAACAAGCACCCTGCGCAGGCCGGGACCAAAGGAACTCCGCCTGTGAAGAGTCCGAGCAAGGGTAAGGACAAGGAAGCTACGGAGGTGGATGAATCCTTCGACGAGGAGATACTAGCTGAGCTGCCCAAGCTTGAGGAGTTCATCCCAGAAGAGTACTTCCCCGACGCGTTGATGGTCCACCGCGTCGATGAGGTTCGTCCGCCCGTTCCGTGACAGTGCGCATATTGATGATTCACGGCACGCAGGTGCCCATGAAATATGTGCGCATCCTCCCGAAGTTCAGGCGGGACAACGACGAAGGTCAGCTGGAACGCCTGGGCCACCTATACCTGACCTCGTCTGTGCTCGGCGTCGGCAACCACTCACACGTGCGCCGTGCCCCGCTGGAGCTGCCGTCCCCGCTCAGCGCGTGTGGGAAGCACCGCATGGTGACCGTAGCCGCAAAGACCGCCTTCTTATCTGTTTCCGCGCGCAAGTTCCTCCGCCATGAAGCGAAGATATTCAGTCTGTTCCCACGGCACCTCCAGGAGGAGTACTGCGGGTACAACCTCGTTACGCCGATCCGGCACCCTGTCCCTGTCGGCGCAGTCGTACCCAAGTTCTTCGGCTATTACGTGCCCGTTGAGAACGGCAGGGCGCGCGACAAGACGTACGAGTCCTCCTCCTTGGATGACCACTCGCGTGTGTCGGGGAAGAGCCCTGTGCTACTGATGGAGGAGTGCGGCCAGCCCGTTAAGCCGTCGCGGTTCAGTGTAGACGATAGGTGAGCTCAATCACCGATGCTCGCCATCTATTTGAAGGCCTGACAGCAGTTCTGCAGATCGGAATGCTATTCGCTCGTTGTGCGCCTGCAGCTGGCGCAGTTCCACCAAGGCTCGATGTACGTGCGGAACATCCTCTGGCAACCTGGCCCACTCTCGCGGCCCCCCGAGCAGCGTTCGCAGTCTACACCGAGCTTCCGCATCATCGATTTCGGGAGGGCGCGGCAGTGGGACGACTATGTCGAATGCGAGAAGGACGACAAGAAGAGAAAGGAGAAGGCACGAGAATGGGAAGAGTCCGCAAGGTACGACAGGAACCACGTGGAAAGTGAACTGCTCATTGAACACTGGAACTACTGAGACGCAACCAAAGGTCTGTCGAGTGTTGCCCCCGTAATATGTTTTAGATTCCGAGTGTGGCTGCCATCGAGCTTTGTTGTATTCGTCGGGCTGTACGCACGCATGTCGTAGTATGGACACAGTATGATTGGACGGTATGGTACCTTTTTGTGCGTATTGTGTTTTTCCAGCGTCAATATGAACGAATATGCGTTGTCCGTCCGGTGCGAACCAAGCACCGTTCCCGTTACATCGAGAAGCCATCTCCTGCTCTCACCCACGCGTTACGATGCTCCGAAACACGCCCGAGTTAAACTGGCTTGTCATTTGCGCGAAACCACGCGCATAACTATGTTGGGTGCCTTGATCTAGTAGAGCGCCACAGGGGTGGGTATGCATCGACTTCTCCTAGCTCGGAGGCACGGCCCAAAAATCGCACCAGTCCTGCTATTACGTACAGTACCCGCGTATCCCCCAATCGAACTCAATAGGAAGTCGACATTGCGTGTCAGCCCATCTCCGCGTGGCCTGCCTGCAACGGGGATGAGGAGACGTTTCATGATAAAGCGCGGGGACATAGCTGGTGATATTAGCACCGTACAGTCCACTTGGGCGCTGCGCCTTTCAGAGCGCGACGTTAGGCGAGTCATAACGGTGCGCCTGAGCGGGCCTCGGTCGGTGAAGTCCCGCAAGCTTCCACAAGCCATCGGGGTATCAGGGCGCCGGGGCTTGGCCCGGTGCGAAATGTCGGACAGGCCCTACGGGCTGACTACAGTCATCAATGTTTGAAGCCACTGCGATAACGTGTACTGAGTGTGCGATGCCCATGCTGTGCCTGGCTGATATGTGGCAACCTTGAGACTGTGCTGATACGGACCTTCAAGCTGTTCCGACGGACGAAGTGGCGTAGGAGAAGGAGGGTTTGCGTAAGATCTGCGCGCGGGCCGCAGGGTTCGGCTGCCTGACTGTACACCGTGCACGCGTTACGCCAACAGATCATGCTACTACCTGCAGTGATGTAATGACCGCTCAGACTGCGCAGATATGCGCTAGGGCGGCTGTGGCGCACACTAGCCAAGCGGTGTGGGTCCACCGGCGCGGTGTATAGCTTTCCTTGCATCTGTCACGAACTCGAATCCGGATCCCGCGATGGTGTAAACGTGTGCTATGCACCACATGGACGCGGGATCATATTTGTCTGGAGAGAGAAAATGGCAAGTCGCGATACGCCGCGGAACACATAGATGTACACGATTCTGCCACGTAGGCAGGTGCGGGTGCGGGAGGAAGGTAAGCGCCTCGGACGGCGAGAGGTGGAGGCCCATCGCGAGCGAGTCAGTGGGGATCTTGCCTATCCCGCTCCCGCCGTGTGGGCGGCACCTGCGAGACGCGACACGCGAACGTTAGTGGCATCCGCGGGAACGGAACGGGGGCGTACGGCTCGGAGGAGAGGTCCGGCACGAGCGCGGGGAGCGCGGGCGTGGGGTCGTGGTCGTGATCGTGGTCATGGTCATGGTCGCGGGCGGCAATGGCGACGGTGCGCGGGAGGGTTGGTGTCGGTCGGCGTGGACGGGGCTGTGGTGTCTGCTGGGGACCGAGGATGCGCGGGGGGGCGTGGAGTGGTCGTCGAGGGTGTAGGTGCAGCTGGGGCACCCGCGCTGGAGGAGGGCGCAGCGGTTGGGCTGCACAACCATGGTGGAACGGTTGTAGGTGGCGGTGGGGTGCGCGGAGAACGCCTTGGAGAGCGCAGAGTGCATGGACAAGCGCACGACGGGCTGGAGGATGCCGCAGTCGATGGCCCTTGAATGAACAGTTGTGTCATTTGGTGCGGAACGTCGACAATGTCCCGTTTATCAAAATTGGGATACCATTCATCGACTCAGTTTCAGTCAGCGGTTACTCGCTCCGCATTGAGTACGAGCAGTCGCAGCGGCAACCTGACTCCGGACTGTGCCATCATGTCGCAGGACACAAACACCTGTTCAGTACCAATCCACTGGCAGTGGGAGTGGGAACTCGGCGTGCTTACAGCAAGGACCAGCACAAGGACCTGTCGGCTACTGGCAGCAGACTGCTGGAACGCCGCGGCCGGAAAATGGGCCTGTAACGGGTCCACATAAGACAATATCGGAATTAGAATCCCTGGGCTCGGCAATGGGTGATCAGATGGAGAACAGGCATCCGCTCGCACCTATTCAGGTATCCTCAAATCCAGGCACGACGCTTTGACGAAAAGAAAAGAGATTTAAGGGCGACATATTGTGTGGAGAGTCACCGTTACAAAATGGTGGGTAAAGCACCGGAGATTCCATGCAGCCAGGTCTTTGAGGAAAATGCTCCGCGCGGGAGTTCGGACGTAGAATTGTGTTTGCAATGGCAATCTTACTACAACTGTAGCATCCATTAAGTCAGTGTACGTCTTGTCAGGCTGTAATGAGGACAGAAGAGCTTGCCACCAGGTTGTGGTAACGAAACGAAAAACTGACGGTTCAATGGTTCGGGGCGTCGCGCGATGAGAACCAACCCAAGCCGTGACGGTGACGTAAAAACTGATGAAGTGACAGGAAGTGACAATCACGGCGTCACGGGAATTGCCGTCCTGGACGTGCACGGTCCAAACACGGCCCCCCGCAACGCCTCCACCATTCGTTCATATCCCTCACGCCTCCGCCACGCGCGTTCTCGTCGAGCAATCGACCCGCGCCCTTCGCCCCGCCTCGGCTACGACCTTACGTGCTTGCGCGTCCAGCACAGCCAGGCTTCCCAGAGGTTGAACAGGATGTGCGAATTCTTGTCGTTCTCGGTCTTCCAGGTCCTCTCGGCTCTCTCCTTCCTTACCTCCATTGTTGCCGTTCTGCACGTTGGTGCGGGCTCGCTGCACCGGCTATCGAACAAGTTCGACGCGGATCTGAATCTACCCCAAGTAGGGTTAAACGCGGGAAAGCCGAATTTGTGGAATTGGAGCGGGCTGCCGGTATCGTTCTCACTGAGCAACATACTGGGCGAGGACTCTCAGGACGACCTGGAGAACGAGAAGTCATTGAGATATATAGGTGGATCTGAGTTAATGAAGGTTCACTGGCAAGTTGGACGACCACGGATAGGTGAGCCACAAGTGCCCTGCTCTCGAATTGGTCCTGTCGCTGTTCCAAATGCGGTCTCTGACATTATGTTACGGCCTTACAGGATCACAGTTCTACGAGTCGCAGCCTCCACTCTCCATGGCAAAAGTTATCATGTCGCGCCACGTCAGTACCTTGAATCGTGACTCTTGCTTCTGTTCGGCAGGTTGACATGATTGACGTCTTACAGTCGCAACGACGGCCACGCGTGCCACGACGAATGCCAGGCTCGCCCCGCCCTACGCCTCCATCTCGACTCATCGAGCCGGTCGTCTAGACCGCATGCCCATCATGTCACCTTGCATGACCCTGCATGACGCGTGATGTTCGCACGACCTGCGTGCTCCTTTCTTATGACCGCAGCCAAAACGGATAACCGATCTACTTGAACATACCCAGAACCCTTTTTACTGCGCAGCGATATTGTTGCCTTTCTTTCGAACTTTTACTTTGTTATTATTATTGACTCCTAGGGACTTGTTGGTGTTTAGGCAGTGCTGCTCATTGGTTATGCCACTGGTTAGTGATTTGGACGAGGGGGCGGACTATTCTCGTAGCTTACTGTAACTTTCGTCGTTCGGTTTACTATCACTCACATACCACTACACTACTACAAATCAAGCGCTTGTCCGCGGCTGCCTCCTGAAGTAACAATGGTGGCTATGTGTTTGAAGATCGTAATCTGTGCGTAGACTCGATTCTGAAGATTGTTTACTTTACAACAATGGCGCTTCCACCGTAGTTGTATAGTTCCAGCATGTTCTAGAGACGCCTCAGCCACATTCATCTCTGGCACATATTTTACCACAATGAACGACCTCTACTTGTCAACGAACCCCTGCGTACCCTTGCAACTAATCTCTGCTCCGGATTTCGCAACAGATCATCTGTCTGCTCCATTAACATGTCTACATCTGACCGCCCTCTCGTATACTTCGACACCACAATCGGTGGCAAACCCGCTGGGCGTATAGTCATGCAGTTGTATAGCGATATTGTGCCAAAGACGGCCGAAAACTTCCGCGCTCTATGCACAGGTGAGAAAGGGGAAGGAAATGCCGGGAAGCCGCTGCACTACCAGGGCTCGACGTTTCACAGGGTCATCAAAGGGTATGTTTGGGCCGGTGTTCATGATTACTCCCGGCGATTTACTGCACACAGGTTCATGGTGCAAGGTGGTGATTTCACCATGGGGAATGGCACGGGCGGCGAGTCAATCTATGGCGAAAAGTTTGAGGATGAGAACTTCGAGATGAAGCACTCGAAAAGCTTCCTGCTGTCCATGGTGTGTGTCATCTAACTTGTGGTCACGGAGACTGCCAGTGCCAACTTGCTGGCTCTACTCTAGGCGAACGCCGGCCCAGGCACGAATGGATCGCAGTTTTTCATTACTTGCAACCTCACGCCACACCTGGATGGCAAGCATGTCGTGTTCGGCGAGGTGATCCGCGGCAAGTCGGTCGTACGGGCAATCGAGAACACGCCTACCGCCGATGGCGATGCGCCAAAGTCTCCCTGTGTCATCGCCGAATGCGGACAGTTATCGCCGGATGATTTATCGCTGGCAGAGGAACCCGAGGTCGCTGATGGTGACCCATTCGAGGATTACCCTGAGGATCAGGATCCTGTCGACGGACAGGACGTCGTTGCAAGCCCTGAGGCCGCGCTCAAGGTTGCGAAACACGTGCGAGAGATTGGGAACAAGCTGTTTAAGGAGGGTAAGACGGAAGAGGCTTTGGCGAAATACCAGAGTATGTCAGCTATGGGCGGCGCGACGACGTTAGTACGGTCACACTGACAGAATCGCTGCAGAGGCGATACGCTACCTAGACATGCACCAGACACTGCTCGGTGATGCGCCACCGGAGCTCAAGGACTCCTACGACGCCTTGCTCGCACCGCTCCTGCTCAACTCGGCGCTAGCTGCGCTCAAGGCGGGTGGCATTGCCAATGCCGGGATCGCTTTGCGTGCCACAGGTCGCGCCCTCGAAATGGAGCTCAATGCTGCGGATAAGGGTACGTACTCTTCAATGCCAGGTCGTTGGTGTGTCTCGTTGACCCCTTGCACGAGTAGCTAAGGCGCTTTATCGCCGTGCCCTTGCCCATGCCGTCCTCAGGGAGGATGATGACGCCGAGGAGGACCTCGTAGCCGCGCACGAGCTTGTTCAGGACGACAAGGCCATCATTACGGAGCTCGAAAAAGTGCGGCAGAGGAAGAAGGAGAAAAAGGACAAGGAGAAGAAGGCGTTCAAGAAATTATTTGCGTAGCCGCCCCGGAACCAGGAGGGGGACGAAATTAGTAGAGGACAAGAGAAGTCAATTGGGCAGACGTGTATTACGTAGCTAATCAATTCGAACAGCTTACGGGCCTTTCACACCGTGGCTTTTCATCCGCAACTTGCGCCTCTGACTTTGCTTCGGTCTTTACGTGGACGAAACCGGTGCCATCAGAAGACCGCTTTGGCAGCCAAGGACTCATCGGAGTACCCTCAAGACAAATTCTCGCACGCATCCCGACCTGGCCACTATAGATTCGGTATATCGGCGAAACGTGCGTCATGCTAGGCTGGCGCGTTGATGCGAGGCTGCAGTGTTTCAAGCCAGCTATGCGCAGGCCTTCAACTCAACTGCGAGCGTCAACGGCCTGATAGTCTCGTGGTAGAGCGGGTATAATCCCGTTTGCAGATCCTCGTTGGTCCACCCAAGTCCCGATCAATGTAGATCGCGACTCTCGGATTCCACGTGGCGCAGTGATTGGACTTGCTGCACCCAGAGTGCCCGGGTGCGTGTCAAATGCGTGGTCGTGACACGCGAGTGGAACGTGCGTATCAGCGTCTGATTCGCAGTCGGGTATGAGTCTTCGACCCTTTTGGCCATTTTTTCTCGACGGAATAGATGAGTCAACAGAGACCTCGGAGCATGGAGGCCCATCGGCGCTCCAACCAAACAAAAGGAGCTCACTCCGGGTCCACGTCGTCCTGGAATGGCAGACGTTTGTGTGTTCAACGGAAAGGAGGCGGTTCTGATAGCAGGTACGAAACACATTAACTCAATCGCTTCCGTCCAAGATGTCTGTCGTCATGTGCCAGTGATTTTGCCACGAACGCTGCACACCTTTCCCGTCCGGGTCTCAGTCGACATGTTTTGGAGATGTATGAGGCGTTGCCTGGACGCTCTCAGGCTGTCTCGTGTTCTATGAGCTGCGCGTGCGTACCAGATCGTTGCCAAGTGACGGGTCAGCTAAGATACCGCCTCGTCGGAGGGACTAGCTTCCGTACCTGGCATACAGCACCGGATTGCGGATGTGCTACTGCCGCGGTGGGTGCGTCACGGAGCACAATGACTCGCCAATAGGCCAATAGTGTTGTGTAATTTGCACTAGTCGCGGTTACCAAGGACTAGTTCGACCGCTGAGTGGTGCGACGATGACAAATTTACACACCATCCAAAATTTCCGCCCTGGGGAAGCAGAGAGCACAAGACACTTGGCGGGAAGGCACAGCACCCTGCAAACAGAGTTCAGTCGGTATGAATTGCAAGCATTATAGGACCTGTGTCCCACACGGGAGGCAAACCGCTCGTAGATCAGGCCTGCGTGCCGAAGGCTGGAGTTCAGTTCTGCTTTGCGCAGCTAAGAGGTCCTTCCGTACGTTTCCCGCGAAGTGTGTAAGGCTTCCCTTGTCATCCGAACGGTAATTTGGATCGAGCGTCATACCGACCGTGATTGGATAAGCTATGCTCGGGTAATCCCTCGGCTACCCGCACAGTATGCATAGTCAAAACAAGGTAAGGTAACCTAAAATGTGATCCGCTGTTTACGGTCAACCTGACCCATTGTCCACAGGCTCTTCAGGGCCTAACACACATCACGTATCGTGCATTTTCAACTGGGAATCGGATGGCCCGCTCTTGCAAATTGTCTCGGCCGCTCGCACTGCCCTTAGTCGGTTTAGGGTGGCGCGCTAGGAGACGGACCTAGGTTACTGAGCGCACTGCTACTCAATTTTGGTGTGCGTGTGCGGTAAGCCTAGAAGGTTGTACTCAGCAAACCCAGCGTGGACGGTATTGCAATGGGCGCAACGCCTGCATTCCAGGCCCATATATAACATGTGCTGCTACCCACAACACCGTACACCACATCCTCAGTCTCACAACCTTCCTGCAATCTAGTGTACGAGTATCCTAACATGACCACGAGCCAGGTTGGGACAGATACACCATTGAAGACTTACATTTTGACCAAGGTTACATTCTAGGCGAGCTACAGTCAGAACAGTGGTCGTCAGTCAGACTCTGACGAGGACTACGGAACGCCACGAACTCCCCGCCGCACGCCGATGGCATGTCAGTTCTGTAGAGGTAGTTCATTTGCGTTATCTACTGGTAGTGCGGAGCTCATTTCCCTATGTAGGCAGGAAACTCAAGTGCGATGGTCGCCAGACATGTGCCAACTGTCAGCGCCGCGGGATCGCCTGCACTTATGTCCCAGTGTAAGTGTTTCATCATCTATATGCCGGATTGCCCGTTGACTCAAGATGATGCAGCCAGAAGTAGGAGGTAGCACCATTACTTCTATCAACGCACCACTGTCGTTCCCGCGAGTCTCCATCTACATCATCTAAATTTATCTCATTTATCTCAGTTCATGATTGTCCTAGTGTTGGTTCTCCGCGCACCCCCCACTAAAATCTTAATGATATATAATTTTGCACTACGGTCTTCGCCGTACTCCATTTATTACTGCTAATCTCTCACAGTACGAAGTAGCGGAGGAAACTCCTTTTACCAAGCACAGACCCAGAAGGTGACATGTTAGTTGGATCGTCAGGTAGCAACGCCGAAGCGAACACGGCCACTGTGATGCGAGCATCCGTTAAGACTGAAACGGCAAGTGCGGGAAGACCGCACACGCTCACCTAACTGTTCACTCCGGGCGGTGAATGAAGCCTGCTGCGCGAGATAATGCAGAACAGCCGTGACTGATATCCACATCTGCGTTGGCAGTTCACCTGCTGTCAGCGGTGGCCGTCTTGGAGCACCCGTAAAGTACTAACATTCAAGTTCACACCGGGCAGGGCATCCAGGAGCTAGAAAATAGTAAGGACCGATACAGCTAAGCGGAGGAAGTAGCTTGCCTCAAAAGCCTCATCCTTACTGGTGACCTGCGTGCATGTGGCATGCATATTCGTCGGGATCACTGGTTCAGGCAGAGCTTGCAACAGACGAATGAACGTGTCCCCAAACGCCAAAGCTACAGCGTTGTCCTTCTCATCGTGATCATACGGGAATTCCACACCTGTGTCCAGGCACTGTCTCACACTATCAGTCGACGCCAAGGAAGGACAGCTGCCGTCATGCCGACCTCACGGACTGTTTGGACCACCCCCTCGTCACCGGCGCGCAGAAAAAGCCCTTCCTATAAACGGTAAGCGGCGATGTCCAATTCAACGAGCCATTGCCACTGACAGCTTCCATAGAGTTGGCCATTAACCAATTGATGATGCGCATGTATTCCTTGGGCGCAGTCGCGGCATGACCTGCGGGAACGAGCTCGTCCAAGGATCTTAGCGCTCGAATGGGACCAGGAAGGCGAGCCAGCACCGAGAGACTGGTGGCATAACATGTCCGTTCTGTATGACGAATTCCTTACAAACATGTGGGACGTGAAAAAGGGAGACTGATGCATACCATACGTCCCAACGACGGTGATGAAGTGATCCTTACCTAGTGCAGTACGTAGTATGAGCGTGCACTCAAGTCGATCCATGGACAGATTCAGCTTGGCAGCCAAAGTACTATCTGCCCGCGCCGTTAGAACAACCAACGCGCTTTCCCCGGGGCGAAGGAGACCCTAGTTGCGATCAGCCCAGTGACTTGGCAGAGCATTTCCCGTCTACGACCAACCCAAGCAACAACACTCACACAAAATCTGTCAGCCTCAAGCCATTGAGGAACTGAAAAAGTGGTTCAATGACGTGGATATGAACAAGCCAGAAAGCGTACGAATCGCCTCCTCGGACCGAGCACTAATAAATCGGTACATGCATGGACTCTATCATGCTGCTATGAGACTAGGTTAGCGAGATCTCGAAGATGACCATACCTTCCCAACGTTCTCGATTTGTATGCTGCATTTTGAGTCTTTGCGATAACTAATAGGCTATTACCAGTGTCTGCTCACGCTGATGAAACAAACTTACCTGAATGACCCCAAATCAAGAAAAGTCGTACTCAGCCTGACCCTCGGAGTCTGTTCGGATTGCTCAATGGAACCGACTTCTCGCCATAAATCTTGAACGAATATTCGAAAGGCGTTGGCGTCAACCACCGATACCTGTCAGACAGACATCTTTGAAACTTATCTTCACGCAGCCTTCAAACCCACGAACTGACATGAAGATCGAAATCCGCAGAGACTGGCTTGTGGTCGCTCATAATTATTTCCGGATGACTGGTGTATGAGAGTTGTGTGACATCTATCATCGCTGAATGCATCTGAAGGATGCGATCCGTCCACGCCGGTTTCCGCCTGTGACCAAGCATATGAATCAAGGATAGTAAGCCAGAGCGGTGTTAAGGTACTTCGTGTCGTATCCCAATGCATCGGCTGTGATACCGCCACCGAAACGGTACGACCTATGCAGATGTCAGTTCCAGTCCACCGTGACCAGCGTCAGACTTACGGCAGGTGCCGGATTGGGTGTTCCAGAAAGTTCTCGAAGGCCTTCCTTGTGCGTCGCGCTATCAACAACTATGCAGCAGGTGAGTGTCATTCATCTAGGTTGGGCGGAATGATTACCTGATCATAGTTAAAGAGAACATCTCTGTCTGACTCTCTGAATTCTTCCGCAGGAGATATCAAGCCTCGTATGTCGGAGTCTGGAAGATTGATCCTGTAATTCAGGTCTTCACCCAATTGTCAGTCTAACCCACTTCCACGTCCGCAAAGTGCTGACCTCCCTGATCAGCGTCTGTTTGTTAGCAGATAATTTGTTCGTCAGATGTAAGCAAATACCATCCAGAAGAGTGCATCGGTCTCAAACACACTGACAGGTGGGGTACGGTCGTCGGAAGCCGACACGGTACCGAGGGCCGTCATTGCAGTGTCCAATTCGAATAGCAATCGATTTGAAAGATCGTGAAAATCCGCATTTCTTCTCTCATACATTTCGTCGAATGCGGCGAGGTGTGAGTTGACAAAAGTCAATACAGTCGACCGCGGCGAGATTCGCTCGTCCGTTGAACGCGGAGTGTATGTCATTCGGATCGCGGTAGCCCCTTTATTGCCCTTTGTCGTCCAAGTTTGTTCAGCGTTTGATATCCACAGAGTGCGGGCGGAGCGCACCATCATGCCCATGATTCCGGCTCCAATGGACACAGTCCGAACGTCGGTGAAACATTGCTTGAGACGCTCCTTCACTAGCACCACCAAAAGCATCCCTACAAGTTGCCTAGAAGCAAACTAGCCATGCGGTCATGTCAGTGGTACGTCCTCTAAATGGAGCATGAAGGGGAATGCTCCCGCCAGCGAGTCCAAATCTGGTGGTAACGAGGCTCGGCAAACACTATGTCACCCAATGATGGCCCACAATTTCATTTACCTTCTCGTATAGCACAGCTTTATCGCCCAAAGCCGCAAACATGGCTGCGGACCACGCGTCCTCTCGTGTGGTCTTGGTTGAATAGAGCAGTGCCTCTGCGGACAAATCCAATTCTTGAAAGGCAAGAACAAAGAGATCCGGATCAGCTTGATGCGTGGCGCTGGGCGAGTTTGCGTCAATAGCTATTTCCGACGGTGCTGGCGACGGCGAAGGTGGTAGGATGGCGTCTGTGGGGCGTCAAGCTGCAGGTTTTCGTTATCAGATAACGACGATGAGAAAAACCTTTGACAGTTCCTGCTGGATGGGTGAACACATGTCGATCATAGGTAATGCTGGATAGTACCTTTTTCTAATGGATTCTGAGCTAGCTCACCAAGCGACAACGGCGAAATCTTGTTCAAGGGAGGTATGGTCCGTTCATCCATGCAAGTGCCTCGAAGCCAAGCCGACAAGTCTTCAGTAGGTAGCTTGCCATTTACGTTGAAAGTCCCCACGCGGATCCTGAGACCGCGCAGCATGTAAACAGCCTGCACTCCGACCGGAACGTAAACCTCGATACCGGAGAGAAGAGCGCGGCCCGCCGCTTGCCATGTAACGATCTTTGACTCGCGTCCGGATCCAATCGTCCCGGATGATCCACATATCTAGACCCTCATCCCCAGGGAGCCCAGCACTTGCCGGTGAAAGCAGTGTGTGGACGGGCTTGTGGAGGGCGCGGAGATCCGGAGGAGTGGGAGACACTGAAGCGCACAACGTGAGTTTCTGAAGTCGGTACCGAAGGCGATCTTACAGATGGCTGACTGCCGAGGCTTGGGAACATATGCCTCAAGCCACGAGTAGCTCCTCTGTGTCTTGGCTACGTGTGCCATGGTCCTAAGGCGCCTGAATTCCTCAAGCAAGAGTCTGAGCCCTTCCAGGTCGCGAGTTACGAACGACATGGGCTCCGATGCAGGATCCCTGCCAAGATCAATGGTCAAGGAGAGCGCTGTGCATTCGAGCTACAGTCGGTAAACAATGCATGGGGTAATCCTTGACGCCTACCAGTCCTTCGCGACCCTGGCGACAATTCATTGGGCTGACGATTGCCTCCTGTTACATAGTGCGTGGACTGTGACATTGATATTGATAGGTTATCGATGATGGGGAATGCATGTTCATAAGTGTAATATTCCTTCGAAGTCGAGGTCGACAAGACCGGGTTTGAGGCCGACTTAAGCACAAGAACACTGAACACGGCATACTCAGTCTATATGCTCCTTATAACCCTAACAGAAACATAGCATGGTCCACAGAGTCGGGACGTTGGACTCGCTGACGGTTGTGAACTCACCAGCCTTCGTCTTGGCTCGTATTCTGCGGTTCGATGTGAGCAGCCACAACGACAATTCTTGTATGGTCCTGCGTTGCGGTAGCGGGAGCATTAAGTTGCACCTCAACCACCGCCTTCACCACCTCTGATGGCCGCAAAAGGCCTTGAGCTATTATCCTTAGCCTTTCAGACATCTTGATGCCAGGGCTGAAGCGATAGTGAGGCACAACGACAGAGATAAGAACACTGGTACGTTCGACCGTTCCGAACAAGGGCGAGTTTCAACAACTTGATATCGCATCACGTGCTCAGCTTTTTGTGGCACACAGCGCCTGACATACACAGCGGGTAAGTACCGCTGTGATATACTGTATAAATTAGAGTGATTAACCACTATGTTGAACGTGTCAATAACGACCGTATCGGGCTTAGGTACTATAGATATCCTTGCGTGACATGTTTGATTTTGGCAGGGTATGAATGTTGAAATCTATGTGAAGCACCTGTTAGTGAGATAGACTGTGCGAGCAGGGTACCAGATCCCCTCATCCCTGGGCATGAAGACTGCAACGGCGCCGCACTACAGTGCTTAATGGCGAATCCGATGAACAGCTATATCATGTGCAATGCAACAAGGCCCTTCTGGTCGTAATACACAGGAGGCATGCCACCATGACCTGATGCGCACAGTGCCGCACACACATAAACCGCCGCCGCCCGAAGGGCGCAACACCACGCCTGACGGACATCGATATAGTATTCGCCAAGTATCCGCGAATGGTGCTTTTCTTGTGCACAGAGCTGTACTGATCTCTCGTGTATGAGGATGCAAAGTGTCCAGTCCAGTCGGGATCAGAGGGTACGCAGATCGACTTCAAGTTTGGCTCCTGAGACTCTGAAGCGCGATGAAAAGGCTAGCTTAGCACATACGCAATGTGCACATCTCTAAGGATCAACCAAAGCCAGACCACATATACAGCTGGAACTACTTGCACGGCGGGGCGTCGAGCCAATGCTCAAAACCGGTCGGTCGTCCAGAAGCGAGAATATGTCATTTCAAGTTTCAACATCATTCGCCCAGAACTTCCAGTACAACGTTCCGAACTGCGGCCTCGAAGCTCGCTTGGACGCTCTCGCTACGAGCCTGTCTGCAATCCTTACAACCACACCCCGTGAACGCCTTCGAGTACCCGAAGCTGCCCGGTTGATTATGCCGTACCCGCCTCTTCACGGTATCTATCGCTCGCTCGACTCGTTCAGCGACATCCGGTCCGAGTCTCTTCTCCTCGTCCTCTGAAAGTGGCTCCGCTCTCGTGCACAGCTCCGTGAAGGCAGGCGCTAGCCATTGCGGTATGTCGTGCTTCGTCGCGAGGACGATCCGATGGACTGGATCCAAGACTGGATCGTGCGCTGATATGGCCGATATCGCTCGCTCGCGGATCTTGTCGAACAAAAGGCGCGACGAGATGGACAGCAGGGCGACCCACTCCTCGAGGCTGACGACGTGTTCGTACATTCTGTGATGTCCACACCAGGGTAAGCTCAAACACCGCCTGATGTTACCGGGGATGCTCACCCTTCATACAGGAACGACAATAGGCATTCGAGTTCAAATACTGTCACGCCTGGCAATGGTATAGCGTTGTCTTCGGTCAGTCCTTCCGGCGAGGCATCTTCCGGAGGGCACATGAACATCCCTCGGAAAAGCTCCGAGTCTCTTTCCAGGAAATAGCGATGGACTTTGAATAAATGATCTTGACGTTGGTCTGCGTCAGTCACCTAGACGAGGGTCAGACAGTGGTGAGCCAATTCAGAAGCACCACTAAAGCTGTGCACGGGCTTACACGTAGCAGGACGACATCAGGGTCAAAGAAGAAACGGGAGCGGCAAGCAGCAGCGGGCCGAGGCGAAGACGAGGTTGCAATGTCTGTTTCCGACTGTCCATCCATAGCGCAGTGTATCGACGGATAGACCGCAAAGGCGAGAACGCCACGACAGTGAGATGACCTGCTTTGTATGATGTGAGTACATCGCCCGCGACTCTCGCGCTCTCACACTCGCTGCAGGAGCCTCCGAATCTCCTGTGAGCCGTAGTCAGCCTGCGAACCGCACGCAGTAACGAGGCCCGTGATATGAGAAACCCGGCCAGCCCAGAGCAATGCAGAGTCGATCCATGGGCACAAGGTAGAACAAGTCGTCGATTGGGTGGGGCTGTATGATGAACACATGAATGGCACACTCTATCCGCGGCGACTTCGCGCGGCCCGCAACTAGGTAGCGATAAGTATAGTACAAGATGTCTGGACGGCGGCCTATCACACAATTCGCTCGGTTGTCAAAACGCTTAGCACGGAGTGGGGAGTTCGAGACGCGATACTTTATCCGGGCATGCACCCTGGTGCCCTTACCCTCAAGTATTCTCGGGCGGGGCGAAGACCTCCTGCACGATCTCGGCGACACGTTCTGGGTCGAACGGATCGTCTGGATCGGGCACGGTCAACCCGGGCCATTCCTGCCAAGAGAGTAATTGCATGGCATCTGGGTGGTGGACAGGCGCTGGGGAAGCAGGCGGGCGTGCGGGACGCCCGCCGCGTCCTGGCGGCTGTCTAGTATCCCGAAGGATACCTTCCTGCCTGACGGCCTCCCTGGCACGAGCAAGGAGGACGGTCGTTACTAGACCGAGTTTCTCGCCCTCACAGAAGTCAAGAGGCAGCGCACGCTGGCATATTGCTGCGTAGGACGGGTACAGCCATTCCGTCACATTGTGCGTCACGGCCAGGACGATCTTCTGTACAGGGTTGATGCGAGGTCGATGACAGTCGATTTCTTTGATCGCACGTTCACGCACTCGGTCGCATGCGAAGCGGGTCGAGAATGAGAGGATGTCGATCCATTGCGGCAGGGTGATGACACAATCATGGTGCATGCTGTGGCCACTCTACAATAAGAGCCGAACAATACTAGGGCCACAATGAACTCACCCGTTGTGCATGAAATGCACAAATGACTCAAACTCGCTGATCGTAATACCAGATATTTCTATTGGCGAGTAATCGTTCATTCCTTCTTCTCCAACCCCTCCCGGGGGAAGCCGGAACATCGTCCCAAAGAAGTCAGACTCGCGGCTCAGGTAGAATCGAGGGATCTTGAACAGACGGTCCTCTACCTAGAAATATCGAGATGGGCAACATTATCGGGACTGAGGTGGTGTACTGACACGAAATATGGCCATCCGATCGTCGAGATAATATACATCATGCCGAGGAGGCGGGGTTAGCAGCCGTGGTGGTGGTGTTGGCAGCCGTGGTGATGGTGTCGGCAGCCGTGGTGATGGTGTCGGTGCAGGGGTTGGGTCATCAACCACCACAGTTGAGGGCGGTGGAGATGGAGATGGTCGCGGAAGGAACAAATCAGGTTCTGATAGGCCAGACAAGAAAGGCGGGGGCGACAGCGAGGGTGGTAAAGGGAAGGATGGGGCCTGCAACGGTGACGGAGGCAAGGACTGGGGAGGCAAGGGCTGGGGCGATATCGATGGTGATGTCCAGGGCGATGATTCGGTCGATGAAAACGACCACGAAGTTATGGACACGGCGTCTGAAGACTTGGAGTAAACCATGTTTTCGAGCGTAGAGGCTATGGGCAACGAGCGTGGAGGAGACGAGAAGGACAGTTTATCAACGCCGGGCGAGCAGCGCTGAACAATGGCAGTCCCCTTCCTGGATGGGAATGCATGACTTGCATCATGTCTTCAGTGGCCCAATAGAGGGAACAACCGTGGAATAGATAGCCAAGTCGGGATGCATATAAGGTTTCGAAGCTTGCTTGCGAAGCAGCTGACCACAGCATCGTGATTGTCTGTCATACGGTGCAATCAGCCCTTGTATTCGAGATAACAATATCTGCGTTGCCACAGTAAGCAGTAAGTTCCGAGTCTAGACTTGGTCCCAAACCAGCACATACGTCAGCAAACAGCGACACGCTTGGTGTACATAAATGGAAGTCACGACTGCCGCTACGCCTCCCTGAGCCAGAACACTTCCATGACGGTCTTGGAGACCAGTTCCTCGTCGTACGCCTCTGGATAAGAGAACCGACTCTCGTATTTCGTCTGGTGAATCGCACGGTAGGTCTCATCCCGGATGGTCTCGCGGGCACGTGCGATTCTCGCGGTGATCTTCGCCCCCAGCTGTTCTGCCTCCGAGTCATCGAGAGGATGCTGCCTGCGGCACAAGTCTCCGTATGCCCTGGCCAGCCAGCCAGGGACGTCGTGTCTGTGCGCGAGTACTATTGTCTCGACTGCGGTCAGAGATCCCCTGCGCGTCGAGATCTCCTTAATCGCGCGAGACCGCAGCTTGGGGAAGCGGAGGCGAGTAGATACGTCCAGTAGTGTGATCCAGTCCCGCAGTGATAATGCGTCGTCGTCAAAAACTCTGTGTGTTCTAATATCAGCATGCCCTAGCCTGTCCATCCACATCTCGAGTTGTCGAAGCCCACCTGTAATATAGAAAGTGCAGCAAGCAATCAAAATCGTGTTGGGACACTTCCGAGAGCGCAATCGCAGACTCGTCCGTAGTGCCTAGACTACGCCCATCTCTTGCACCCTCGAAGAACAGCCGACGGAAGAAATCAGAATTGTGTTCAAGAAGGTGACGATGCACTCTGTACAGGCAATCTTCCACCTATCGAAGGGCGCGGACTAAGCGCAGGTCTTCTGTGAGTGCCGAGATGTACTCACGCTGAGAACGACCATCTCGTCTCGTATATAGAACATCTCATGCAGCGACGGGCGCGTGGAAGCCTTGACAGGTGGGTCCGCCCTCGCAGGCACTTGAGGCAAGCGGGACTCCATACTGGACACATCGAGTGTGTGCGTGATGGAAGAGGACAACGCTGCAGCAGATGGAGGCGTCGTAATAGGCGAGCCGGAGTGGCTGGGAACAGTGGGTGGTACAGGGCGAAGAGAAGTTTGTTGTTGCGATCGCGCCGGCCTCGCAGCTAACGATGAGAAAACGGGAGTACTCGAGTCGATCACCACACCCATCAAGTCTGTCCTCGACGCCCGATTTCCAACAAACTCCACCAACGACGCTACACTGGGAGAGGGGGCCTCTACCTCCACGTAGTGTGTGGGAGGCGAAGGGCCTCCCGGAGGAAGTATGGGCGAGGACGAGGGAGAGGTCGAAGGCGAGAGTAAGGGTCGGAACGGGAGCGGGGGCGAAGGCGGGGGCAAGGGTCGGGTCGGTGGCGGGGTCATCTCACGCTGCTCTGCGTATGCATCACATTCGAGGTGTATGGGCGAAAACCCGGGCTGAACGTGAGGAGGCGAGACGGGTGATGGCAAGACAGGCAGGCAGCGAGCTGGGGAGTGGTTCACCCAGCTCGAGGGCGGCGAGGAAGTCGACCTGGACGTCGTCCGGCTAGGAAGGGGGACAAGGGATTCCGGTATCTCAATCTGCAATCGCTGCATCGTCCCCCGGCAACGAGCAACGCTTCAGAGGTGGAATTGGGCGCAACGGTGTTAGACGGGCGACACGGCCAGCAACGTTAAGTGTCCGGAACGCACACAGCTCCTGGCATCTCGGGCCACGCACCTCGCGCATGCACTCGACCCCGATCACGATAGCCTCAAGGTTCTCCGCCTGGTCAACGCATGTAGGGCGCGTATGCGGGGTCATTCAGGTGGGCCCTCTCGAAGGCTACGAGGTCAGCATATTCGTTGAACGCAATCACCTAGAGACTGCGATGAGCTATCCGCACACCTAGAAGAAGCACCTGTTCCGCCAGCATGAATGGTGGAAAACAGCGAAGTAGGCTCCACGCCAGTCTCGGCCCATAGTCTTGTTGTTGTGATCACCATGAGTAAGTGAGTCAGACAAGTACTAGTCCTTACCTACTAGTCGCAATGGGCATGATGGAATGTGCAGGTGGTAAAGACTCGAGAGAGATATTATTCACTTCTTGACCAGCGGGCGCCTGTCGTATAAGTAGACTGGTACTTAACTTACTGGTAGCGCACTAATTCGAATTCTAGCGCTCAGAACAGTCGTGCAGTCTGGCCACTCTTTCTGGCAGAGTAGAGTCAGTAGACTCACTAGGCACTCATGACCTTTCAACAATTGTATAAAGTCTCCTGAGATACTTGAACAAAAGCTCTTCGTGAGCTATGGCTCGAGTCCTTCCTATAGATCGTCAAATATCTACTCGCTCCAACTCCACATAGCCTACGCCGACGATGCCTTTGTTACTGCGACTGCCGTGTCCTTGGGCGAGAGGAGCCATGGGTGCTTCGGTTTCTCGGTGAGACTCTCGAAAGGATCCTTGTACATTGACTTGTTCACACTGCCTTGCACAACCTTGTTCAGCTGAATGATGTTGAAGAGCTGCCAAGCCCCAGGTGGAAAGGGCTGTGGCTTCCCAGCTGCTGAAGTTAACCACTAGATAGATTGTACAGTGCAATTTGAAGGTCTGGCTACAGATTCCAAAGCTGCACACAGACAGATCGCCTTAGTTGGCAGAATACTAGACCTAGCATTATTGTCGTTTACACACCCCTTGTCGCCCCCATGAATACGTAATTTTACAGGTCATTTACCGTGTCAATTAGCCTGTGTTGATTTTCAGCACCCATCCTCGGAGTCGTCGTAATCACCAGGCCGCACCCATCTTATTGTCGACGGGCACCGTATACGCTTCATAGCGTTGATCATAACGATACACAAATTGAACACAAATCCGGGATTGAGACATCACTTGTGTCGATCTTCAAATTGCGTACAGGGAAGGTCAAGTCTGCGATGTGACCGGCCACCATGCACGTCGCATGATCGAGGACTCACACATACCCGCATCTGCCAACCAAGGTGGCTTAGCTACCAGGATCTCCCCAGCTTCTAGGCAGGACCCTCTCTCCACGGGTGGACAAAAAATACGCCTTAGGGAGCTCTTAAGGGTTAAGCGCAGCAGAGTGTTCAAGTTGAGTCCTGTCGGTATACATGCACACGGCTTGAGCTCATTGCTGGTCGAGTCTAGAGGAGCGTTCATACATAGATGAGCACAGACTGGTGCATATCAATGAACGATATCAGGTATCGTTATAACCACCCATTTTCGTGACGTTGAATCCCATCTTGGCGTGCACGGCAGATCTAGACTAAGGTGATGCCCTCCAGACCTTGTTTACAGCTTCGTGCACACATATCGGCCGATCTATTGACCTCTTATCTCGAGGAGGGTCGACATAGCTAAGGTTCTGGGGTGCGTGTAGCGATTCGATCAACAGCTGCCACTAAGGCAGTAAGTAAGCTTCGTGGTTGAAACGTTGACGGCATGCTTCTTCTGTCTCACCCGAATTCAAGGCCCACCCTATGCCGCTCCAAACCATAACTTCCATCCAGACCCCTACTGCCGAACTCGCCGCTCGCGATCGCCCGTGTCATGCGCTTGCCTTCTGACTGCTATAAGCCTAGACCGACTTCGAGGGTCTCCATTACTGACCAGGCGACCTCGGCAGACCGGCCGAATGTTTGACATCGGTGACCTTGCATTCACTGACCTGCATGCTGTGCAATGCATTCCTTCGAATTTTGAAGTTGCTGTGCTGGTCCCTGGAGCTGTGCCATGCTTCCAATCATCTTATGGGGCACATTTAAAACGTTCAAGTCATTTTTTACTGTTCACAATTCAATCTTGCAAGCGCATGCGCATACAATGCAATACATTAAAGCTGATTGCACCTTACAAAGCAAAGTGACAACCGTGTTGACTCCTAGTACCTCAATTGCGCAGGACTCGGTCACATCGGGCCTATACTAGACTTGCGATTGTTGGCTCCTCACGTCTCTACAAAAATCAATGAGCCCTGGTGCTTGTCACAAACAAGATTACATGCACCTCAGCCTTCTTCGAGTTCCACTTGAATGCTCAAATCATTGCTAGGACGCGAAACAAGTCTGCAGACGTCGTGGTCAGCACATCGAGCCAAGTACAACCACATTCAGAAGCTGTACCATCTCCGACCTTGTTCGTGTGGTCTTCTGTCAGTTTGTTAGTGATGATTCCCTGGGTGCACTCATAGAGATCAACCTGCTACCCGGTCCTCTGTGGTCACCACTGCCTGCGCAAGGGCGACACTGAGGACAATAGCGAGTGCGAATAGAGAGGTGCGTGCGAGCTGCATTACACTGGGAAGTGGTCTGGTCGTTGGATGCGGACTCTGGGGATACGGATCCCCACCATATGAGTGGCGTTTTGTACTCCCCACCCTGGCACTGCACTTCTTCACGCGAGTCAGGTTCCGAAACAATATCGACATGTATACTGCCTTCGCCAGGCGATTTGAAAATGTAGCTGCTCGGCCCCTTGCCGTTCCATGCGGTCTGATGCATATCTGCCCAAGATCCCTACACACGCCACAAACGGGACCCGACTATTGCAGTGATGTTCTCGGTCTGTGCCAGTCAATTGTAACATGCTCAGGACTGGCAAGCCACAGGCTCATAGAGGTTTGCGGTGCTCGATCGATGATCCGTGCAGTAGTTCTTCCAGAAGACACGAAACCATTATGCCAGTGCTTCAAACCCTTCGCCAGCGCCCGAGATCATCAGCTTGGTGCGCCCCACCATTGACAAACCCTCCAGCACGCACTAACCAGACGATGATACAGTACACCGCTACTAGTGACTACGCCAACACATTCCCACTAGCTAGCCGCACACTATGTTCCTGCTGGTTCCTCTCCGCTGCATCATACACCGCGCGGAAATCCCGACATCGATACGTCCCGCGACGGTCAACATTCTCTGGGCTCCAGGGGTCGGCAAGGAATGTCTCCAGGTGCATGTCTCCGCGACAGAGCACCATCTGGCGGAGATAGTTCATGCAGTGACGCCCAAGCTCCATATCCCTATCCTCCAGAGGCACGAGGTATTGGGCTCGCAGAATGTCAAGGCAGCGCAACTGGTGGAACATGGATGGCACGTATGCTTCTTGCTCTTCTCCGACGTAGATCAGACCCTCGTTCGGTACGAGGGCCGACCATTGCAGTGTGGAATCCAGCCCGTAGTGCAAGTAGTGGTCAAACTGGAACCGCACGGCTTTGCGCTCCACATCCCACAATGCAGGACCACCTGGAGCATCCGTTAGCAGGAACGATGAAGAACCATGCCCCGAGACCGTACCGTTGCGCACGACACCTGGTTCCACTGCTGTTGACACGTCGCTGGCGCGGTGCAAGTAATACAGCTTGCCGAGGAGGCTCGTAGCGAGCAGGAAGCAGGCCGCCCAGATGGTGAGGGTCTCCGCATTCCGCTCGGATAGCATCCTTCGTTATCGAGGGTTGACTTGAGTGTCACCGCGGCGCACTCTCATTAAGTCCCCTCACACCTCGGCGTTTTCGTCCCTGAACCCTCGAACCGGCCCTCAAGGATCCAAGATTGGTCAAGGATTGGGTGCCTAGTCTAAACGCTGTAAACGTCCGGGATCCTATCCGAGGACAAATATCAAGGAGTCGTTCTAGTCCTCGATCATTCGGGGGCCGTTGCAACGGGAATCTTCGAAAGAACACAGTGATTAGAACAATCCCTTCATGCGTCGAGGGTTCTGAATGCAGCGCACAGTGTACTAATGTCGATACCTCACTACTATGCGAGGAACCAGCCTGGACGCCATGTTGATGCAGTAGATACGCCCGATGCGGAAAATACATATACAGCTGTGGGAATTTATTCACCAAGTGGAGACGTTGAAGCTTGCGTGACAACATGGCATGCTGCACATTGAGTCAACAGATCTGCCTTGAGAGCCTGGACTTCAGATGGGTGTGTACATGCCATTGCCGAGGAAAAGGGAGAGACACTCGCAATTCTGGGTTCCTCATCATCATGATAGCGACCGTTTGTGCATGCGGTCCATGGCATAGGCCACAAGGCTGCCGGGTCATACCTTACTGGTAAGTATACATGCTGACGCAGCGAGCCTCGCTCTCAGACTGTCTGGTACTGGTACATGTAAATGCCTAGCATGGTCGGACACATGAGCGAGACAAACTCCCGGGCAGATAGTGACTGGCGTAATGAACTTACCCCACGTCTGGTTGTGGCTGGACCACACGTCCACTTGGCACGACTCTTCTGACTCGTCTGCACACGCGACCTCATAGGAGTGGTACGACGCCCACGGGCACACGAACCGCGGCAGTACCTCGTACTCTGCGCCGACGCGCCCGACAAACTCGGTAGGCGCGGACGCGCACGCCGGTTTGGTGCTCCAAGTGACCGTCCTAGGGTCAAGGAACTGTGGGACGTCGAGGGGGCAAATCCGAAATTGCAGCCCATCGCCGATGACGGGCAGGTCCTTGCCCTCGAAGGCGTCGTCTGAGTCGGGGAGGCGCATTACGAGGGCGCACTCCTCCATCCCAAAGTCCATCGCGCGGAATTGAATGATAGTGCGTGTCTGGACATCCATCCAATTCAGCAAAGACCGCACCCCGGGCAGTAGCGTGCGGGGAAGCAGACGCACCGTCTCATTAACGACGAAATGCCTGTCATACGGTGACAGCCGACCTATCCTCTGGTCCCACACTTCATGTCCTCCGCGACTGCCCACGCGATTGGGCTCGTCTCTGTAGACCTGTGTGACAACCTTCGGCCGGTTGAGGAGCGGGTCGATAGGGGACGATTGTGCGCCACCTAGGTCGTACAGCTCCTTCAGGCCAATGTATGGGTTAGCGAGAGGCAGGGTGCTGTCGTCGAAGTATTCGACGGAGAAGATGTGTGAGATGTATGCTATGAAGGTGAGTTCCGTCAAACCGACGAGCACGAGACATGCAAGGAGGTACTGCCAGAACGGCCTCTGGTATCGTGTGCTGCGATCGTGCCTTGCTGATAGCGACGATGAGCCTGCGAAGGAGTCCTTGTGAAGACAACCTCTCGTGGATAGTGATGTGCAGACGTGCTCACCGTGGTAATCGTTGTCCTCAAACTCGAGGCGACTGCTGCTGGTATGCAGCAAACCATGTCGCTCCTCAATGACGTTCTGTTTCATCTCAGCCATTAGTCAAAAGTCGCCTATATCCTTCGTGACGACCTCTACGAGCACGAGCGGGGCGAAGGTACTGGTGTCTACGGCTTCAAACGGTTGAGTCGGCAGTGTGGCGATAAGACAACAAAAGCAAGACAAGGATGACTCCTTCGCGGGTAGATCGGGCGATGCATGCAACCAGGTGCACATGTAATGTGGACACGTTCCCACATATAGCGTTGCGCCTGCTGGAGGAACACGACGACCCGACTGAGGTGTTAGCGCGTAATCATGCTGGCTTTCATGCAAACAAGGTTGAGAAATGCCTAGCGCGTGGCAAGCACAGATCTGACGCAGCAAGTCATGCGCCTCACGAGGAAAACCCATTAAAAAATAGTTGTCAAGTTGGCTGATACAGAAGCTTAACGTACATGGCATCAATCACACTTATCGCTGTTCGGGCTCCTTGGCGAATGCCCAGCTGGACCAGTCTCCCCAGGGCGAGGCAAACACCTGGTGACCCTTCAGTGTCATACCCATGTGTTCGTACACGGGGACCTGTGTAGGTGGAACGTCAATGGAGGTGGAAACGTTGATAGAAAAATGGGCGTGCATTCTCCTCGCTTCCCGTGGACAAAGCCACCACAGCACCAATCTTCTTTGCCTGGCGTAACGCAATCAGATATTGCGTCGGCGAACGCATTGAGAGGCATACTTTCTCATAAGCCATGCTGAACATGGTCGTCGCAATTCCTTGCTTTTGATACTCAGGGCGAACGAACACGAGGTTGCAGAAGTGGGTCTTGATCTGGGACTGATTCGGCTGGTCAGTGGCTAAATCGTGGATGAAACACCGTCGAGATTACTTGCGGAATCCCAAACGACTCGTCTAGATACTTTGGGAAATCACGTCCGAGCTTGCAAAATGTGATCAGACCAGATCATAGCAGGCGCAGGACAGGCGGTTTACCGATTCCTCGAAATACTTCTTTCCCTCGTCGGACATCTTCTCCATGAAGTCGTTAAAACCCAGCTGTCGCTGATCCTCGCTGGGTGGCGAGCAGTCAGACGTGTGCATTGTCCCAGGACCCGCGATGCTTACGAGTCGAAGAGGTCCCGACCAGGAGGTATGAACTGAGCGTAGCCGACAAGCTTCCCGTCCCTATCAGTCGCCACGTATGTGTGCCCTGCTCCATCACATAGCCACGAGGCCTTGATGATGGAACGCATCAACACAGGCAGCAGGTCCAAATTTCCACCTGTCCAAGCCGTGCATGATGAATCTGGCAACCACGTTTAGACTGGGGTCTGTACGTCCTGCGGCTTGTCCTCACCACCTTGCTGCAGCGAGATGGTCAGCTCTACTGCATCGTCTATCATTGCCTCTGCAACGACACGTTCATTGTCATGATGCCGGAGGCAAGTGCTATTCACCAACCTGTCGGCTCCTTGATTTCAGTGACCTTGACATTTGGAGGAAGTACGACCATATTGTTGAAGGATACGCCTCGCCGTTCAGAGGGCTAGTGCTGGGAGCCAGAGAGTAGAAGGTAGGACGGGTATGCAAAGCGCATGGGTTTGCATCTGGTCGAACGACGAGGACGACAAAGGTTGATTTCGGCATCGGCCCAAGAGAGCGGCACCAGGTCGTGTCGGATGTGCCGCACCAGCGAAGCTCGCCAAAAGCGTTGTACATCGCATCTTGTTGGCAGGTCACTTACCGCTGTCTTTTGTCAAATCAAGGTCTGATTGAGACCCGTGCTAAGCTTCCGCTTATATGATTTACTTATTTCCATCCTTGCGCGACACGCCACAATCCGGCCCTAGGGCCCCCGATTAGAAGCGGGGAACTGTGTTCCGCAATTTGTAGGTGGGCTAACCTTGATCTTGTCTGGACATTAATTATGAACATGGCTCAAATTGACAAGTCGTCGCGAGCCTTGATCATGAATGCATAGCACCTCGGGACAGCGCAAAGATCGTACTTAGCACCAAGCGGTGCACCCAAGCAGACAAAACACAACCGTAAACCTATCTGGACATTTCTGGCTGAAGTTATTCAGCCATTTGGGATCATAGCTCACCGCATATAATCGGAAGTTTCTTTGCCTCGGCCTACCCCTATCGCCAACCTGAGGCAATTCTACACTCATAAACAGCCTCGACTGGGTCAATCACAACGACGTACCATAGACGCTCAGTGGCAGCCATGCGCCAGATCACACTGGAGACACGAGGCCCTGTTAGACCGTCGAATATCAGGTCAGAATGTGGTTCCAAATTGTGACCAATGATACCGGATTTGTGACTAGAAGATATGACGGAGTATATTTGGCATTTTAGGGGAGCTACCGGACCATTCAATATGCAAATGCCAGAATTTCACACATGTTAGACTGTCGAATATTCGTCAACTGAATTGATCTTTTGATATTCAACGAGCAGACAGTCTGCATCTAGGCAAATTTGTATCCACCTGTCCAAAAGCCTATCTGATATGCACAATATATCTGTCAGCCACTCATCCGGTCTCAATGGTCTCAATTTGGGATCGAATTCCGGTCAAATATTCGCCGGTCAGACATCAGTTCATGTCTCTGGTGTCATAATGTGCTAATATTGAGCAGGACAAAAGCATGCTCTTTCTCTCTATCGGGTTAGCTGTCGCGTTGTGAATTCTTATCAGCAGCGGCGAGGGATCAGTACCGCGATATGTGCGCACAAGCTAGACCCTGAGGTGCTCTGCTCTGCTCAACCCTGCTGATTTTGCCGTGCCCCTTCAATGCGCTGAAAACAGCCTCGCCACTACGTCGCGTGCCTCTTCGCTAACGTCCTCCCGTGTCGTTATTTCCCAATCGAATCCACGCCTAGACACAATGGCCCGACAGTTCGCGCTCACCGTCCTCGTCACTCTGCTGGTCTTCACCAACGTCTACCTAGACGCCCTCCTCTCCCGCGCTGCACGGCATATAGCCAGGCGCCGCGAACGGCCGCTCTCCTCATACTGTGAGCTACCTTCCCGGTGCATCCATCGTCGGGCACTCATCCACGCACGACACAGCATTCATCGAGGACGACCAGCCCCCACTCTTCCCCGCAAAGGGCGTGCGCCGCGCCGTGCGCATGTCCGTTGAGGAGAGCGTCCGCTACGCGCTCTCGGCGCCCGAGTCCGCGGACGAGTGGCTCTGGATCTCGACTGTCGGCGACGGCGATCTCCGTCTCGGGCTGGGCCACCGCCTCTTTGGCGTTGGCTGGACGCACCAACAGCATTGCCTGTCATACCTGCTCGACGCGCTGCAGGCGCCGCCCGACGCGCACGGCGAGCACCCCGTGCACTGCCTGAACCACCTTCGCCAGTACGTTCTATGCGACGCAGATGTCACGCTCGAGCCTGCGGACGTGCTCACGCGAAATCGCACGGAGGAGCGGTGGATGGGCGACCGGCGGTGCGTGGATTGGGTGATGCTGCGGGAGGAATTTAGGAGGAACTGGTTGGATTGGAAGGCGGTGAGGAATAAAGGCGCAAGTATGATGCCGAGTTTGGATTTGTATGAGTAACTGGTCACCAGTATCCTACGGTGAACTGGAATGTTCACCTTGTATGTCGTGTCATTAGCCTGGGCTAAAGTCCGCGCCTGACACAGCATGTAATACACAGGGCAGAAGCTTGACATTGTTTTTGACTTGAAGGCAGAAGATGAAAGATGAAGATGAGGGAGCCCCTCATGCCTGGGCGACTTGGGGCCCTTGGTGAGCATGTTCAAGTGCACAGATGAGACATGCACGGTCACGGTGGTACTAGTAGGTGCTGCAGCCGCCGCGGTAGTACTTGGTTACAGCAGCTTGATCAAATGCATGGCTAGCGTAAGCATAGAAAAGACGCAGTGCACACCATGCGCGACGCGTTGCGTAATCTGAGCCAATGCAGTGCTGCGTTTATGTCGCGATATTCCTCTGTATAATAGAAAATATCTTCGCCGCTGTTCAAACGTTCATGACGGGCCAGCCAGCCGATTCATCATTCTGCTTCAGCCTCCCATTAACGTTATGCGCAAATGTATTGCTCTTAAAAATAAATCCAGGCGTTATGCCACATCAACGCTTCATTGACCGCAATTTAAACAATGTACAGGGAGGGAAATTAGTACCTGATTTTAAATCAAGAGGAGGGATGGCAAAGCAAAGAGTCTTTGTGGGTGGTCATGGGGTGCGACGCCGGTCGGTACGAGTTGTCGTCGGGGACGTTGAGTAACCTCTGCGCGCCCCGACTAAGGAGTAAAAACGTATTAAACACCGTAACCAGACTGCATCTCCGCCTTGGGATCGCGCAGCGAGGTCTGCGAGAGGGAGATGTGGTCACTGTTGTTGAGAGTCCGGCTCAGGCCAGTGACGCTGGTGTGCTGCGCGAACGACATCGACGTGAGATTCTGCTGCGTCGTGCGGTTCCACGCGGACCCGGTGACGACGCGCATGACGATCAGCTGCGGCGAGATAACCTACAACGTGCCCGGAGCGTTGTCAAGAAGCCGGCTGACATCATGAAGGGGGTCCACTCACGGTGAAGACGGAGTAGAGGCTCATGAACAGCGCCCCGAGGTTGCTGCCAATCGCGAATGAGATGAGGTACATAAGCCCAAAGATCGTGTAGAGCGCGGCGGACTCGAGGATGATGGTGACGACGCTGTAGTACTGGCCCGAGCCGTTGTGCTTGAGAACTTGCGCAGTTGTGCGCGCGAAATACATGATGCGCCCGCAGATCAGAGACGTGGTGAAGACGTTGATGGCCATCGTGCACGAGAGGTACGCCGTGCTCGTCGTCTGCGCGAGCCCCGCGAAATCGTCCCCGCCCGGGCTGCCAGAGTAGTAGAGCGTGGCGATGCCGATGCCTGGGCAGCATATGAGTGGACTGCTAGTCTAGGTCACAGGGGGAATGACTTGCAGAGGGAAGCAACCCAGAGCAGGCAGGGGAATCCAATAACCAGGAAGCTATCCCAGAGCATGAAGCACCGATTGATCTGTGTGGAGCATGGTCAGTCAATGTCGTTCGGGAGCGGCATGATAAAATACCAATAGACCATCCGCGAGGAGCTGAACAAGGATGTTCGCGGCAGAGGCCATCGTCTGGTACCACACTGCAGCATTGTCCGCGAACCACAGCTCCGAGCCGCCGGGGTAGTTCTGGTTGCTGACCCACCACAGCTCGCCAAATATGCAGTTCGCGGCTACATTGATCGTACACAGGACGAGAAGGAGGGTGCTGAAAAGCAGGTAGAAAACGTCCGACTTCGTGCGGTTGCGCCCCTTCTTGCGGAGGCCACACATCGACACACCATAGATGACGAGCTCAGTTCCTATGCCGACCCAGAGCCGCCACCGGTGAAATACGCGCACGGACGATTTCGACCGCGAGAACTCACCGTACAGGATGCTAATAAAGATGTTGCCGATGTACCACCCATGCTGGAACTCTGCTGACATGGTAGCGGACACGGTGGCTTGTGAGGTCCCGAGAGATGAGCAGACTGGAAGGCCGGAGGGGTCGAGGAGCTGAAGAGCTCAGCGAGCATAGTTGTTCCCCTATTAATCGATTGCACCCCGAACGCGCTGAGCCGCCTGAGCAAGGCATCCGTTGCGTGGGATCACAGGTCTCTGGGGATGTCAGTTGGGATGCCGCACTGTTCGAATGATGCGCTCACAAAACAGGGCCCCAGGAACCGTTTGCTCTGCGCCAGTGGTCGGAAGTTCCTGGGAGAGTGCTACTGAGGTGTCTCAGACATCCGGCGCAGAGATGTCCTTGCCATTGCAGGTACACTTGGATGCACTATCGTTCTCATACTACAATCAGAGCGATAGACAACAAACCAAACCAGGGCTCATAAGCCCTCACATGGAGGCCAGTCAAGGAAGAGACGGTACTGCTGCATTCGAGGATAGCGGCAGATTTCGGTTGACGGGCACTGACAGATATGTGTGTCAGCCACTATGTGCTTCCCCTGTTAATGAGATCAGTGTCTCTTTCAGTTTATGGTTCGTCAGTCAGCTTCAGAAAGGGCAATCTATTCGACGTTGATGATGGTGAGCACTTGAGTACGCGCCGGGCCTGAGGACTGAGGCATGAGGCATGATATATGAAGAATGGTCATTACTGTAACTAAGTCGATCTGGTACCGCGTTTGTTGCGGTGCTGCATGGGGACTAAATCGCCTTTAATGAGCCGCGGTAAACTGGATCCGTGCATCATACGCCGATTATCTGGTGAAGGATCGGTCAACATAGCCTAGGAGATCCTGTTTGACACGAGGCAGCAGACTCACTGGAGACATGACATTGGAGACATGAGCTGATGTCAGACTGGCGGATATTTGGCCGGAATTCTGTCTCAAATTGTAACCATTGAGACTGGATTTGAGACCGCCCGATAGGTTTACCAAAAAAGGAAGGTCTGAATTGAAAACAGGAGCATATTCAACTGGTGAATATCCGGTCGCATTGGTCACAATTGGAGACCGGATTCCGTCGGGAGAAATTAGAAGTGTGGCCTCGTGGTGTTCATCATCTGCGCCCTCGCAGCAACAGTATGTAACACAGTTCTAGCCAAGGATCAGAATGGGAGTTGAGTATCTCCGAAATATAGAAGATCATTGTTGGGGACTGTTCCCCATCGGAGCACCTCTAGGTGTTCGCTTCAGGCGTCCATTCAATTGAACGTTGAACCCCGACATACAGGGTCGCGGCGCGCGCGCATGCTGGTTCCCAATGAGCAAGCTGCTATGATAGGACAACCCGCTGCCGCTGCCATGCTTAGTCGAAATTTGCGCGGCGAGTAGCCACAGTCCAACCTCACCACCGCGTGGCTCGCCTGACACAGTCACACTGGGTGTCCATATCCCATATCTGAGTCGTTTTTCTCCCCTCCCTACCCCCGTCCCGCCCGTCGACACCGACTCTGACCCGCGAGACGCGAGACTGGCCTTCAAAAGTCGAGGACGTCGTCAGCAAACACGATACCGGCCAGCACGATGGCGGGTTCCCTCGCGGATATCGTGGTGCGGTCGCGGCGGTGGAGATCTTCCCCGTCCTACGTGACCTTCGGTAAGTAGACTGGGTGGTCCTTCGACGATGATACGATTCAATACTCGACGTTCGATGCCTTAGTCGTTGCTTTGGGTAAGGGTTTTCGGTTATATGGTTACCGTTAGCAGGAGCCCGTTGCTCATGACCGAATATTCACTCACAGGTCTCGCGCTTGACTGTCTGAACTACACCGTCGTCGTCACGGTCTTCCCGTTCAGGCTCGAGGACCTTCACTACACCCACGTCTCTAGGCTCGTTGGATGGCTGCTCTTCTCATACGTGGGCTGTTCTACTTCATTCTTCGTTTCTTGTGCTGATGTCGCGTAGTCAGCAGGCCTCGTCGTCGGTGAGCCGTCCAACAGTAACCTCATGGGGCCCGCACCAATGTCTTTCTCATGCCATGTATCACAGCCACACCTGTGATCGCAATGGTCTCTGAGCGCCTGCGGTCAAGATGGCTTGTCCTAATTGTCGGGCAGCTCATCCTTGTGGCATCGCAACTCCTGCTGATGGAGGCACCCACATTCTGGATGATGTGCATTGGGAGGCTGCTCGAGGGTTTCGCCTCGGCGGTGATCATCGTCGTGGGATTCGCTCTGATGTATGTTCCTGTTTCTCCTCGTAGTCCATGCAGGGTCTCTCATCACTCACCGTATCCGTACGCAGATGTGACGCCACTCCTGAGGAGGATATCGGACGTTCGTGCGCTCCGCGTGTGATCGTAGCTTGTGCGGCGTGTACTGACGTATCAGATAGAGCAACTCGGGATTGTCATGATCGGTGTTCCCCTCGGGTACGCGTCACGCCTCTCAGAGTTCCCGCGAGACTCGCTGACGTGCCGTGCCGTTCCTGCAGGCAGCTGGTGGCACCGCCGGTGGGCGGAGCCCTCTTCAACCGCTGGGGATATCGTGCCCCGTTCATCTTTACTATCCTTTTTACCGTGTTCGACCTCACGGCCCGTTTACTAGTCTATGAGAAACATCGCTCTAACGATGCGTTTGTACCGAGCATGCCAGTTGACCCTAAGCTTGTGGATAGAATTGCACCCATGTTGCCCGCCTCGCCGATATCACCACTATCAGAGGCCTCCCAAATCGAGGAGCTGATGTCCGAGAAGATGGGCGATGTCAACGTCACCTCGGGCGCTCCCAAGGTGCCCAAACCCCCAGGGGGGACGGACACGAAGAAAGAGCTGTCGCTCCTGCAGGTCACGGTCAAGCTCCTGACCTCTACACGGGCGCTCGTCGTCCTTTTCAGCACCTTTTTCGCCTCGTGCGTGTCCTGCCCTCATAGCTGCGTCATCCGTGCTAAGTGCTCACGCGCAATATTGACAGGCTTGCATTTGCGGTGCTCGACGTGACGCTGCCCCTGCGCGTGCAGGCGCTCTGGGGCCTCGACTCGACGAAAGTGGGCCTGGTGTACCTCGCCTCGCTTGTCCCCACTCTGATCTGTGAGCACCTTCGATCGCCGCCCGCGTGTCCTAGCCGCTGATGATGATCGCTGATGTTTTGCAAGCATCGCCGCTGGCCGGAAAGCTCAGCGACAAGTTTGGCCCAGCGTGGGTCGCCGCCATCCTCTTCGTGTGCGGCATCCCGTGGTTCGGGTTGCTCACGCTCAATTTCTCCCTGGCGTTCTTCATCATCGTGTTCGCGGTGGAGAGTGCGTGTTTCCCCCGATCCGTCCCGCGGCCGGTGTCTGATACGACGAGAATGACTAGACTTCTTCATCGCCGCTACAGTGTCGCCGCTCGCCACCGAACTTGCGGCTGTCACCCGAAGCATGGAGGGCGTCGGATGTAAGCCTCTTTCTCACGGGTCAACTGGTAGCTGCAACAAACCTTGTGAACAGATGCGCACACGTACGGAACGTACACCATCGTTTACGGCCTTGCCAACGCGGCGGGCTCAGTTATAGGTGGGCAGGTGTGTCTCCTTTCTTATCATAGCAATTATTTAGTCGCTAAGCAACTGACCGTACAGATTTATGGCCACTCCTCCAATGGCTGGGACATCCTATGCTACATCAACATCGCGATTCTCGCGCCCTGCCTTCTCTTGGCCCTCTTCTTCACAGGCAAAACGCCCATCCTCCGCTTACGCAAGTGATGTAAGGTTAGAAAATCCGATTTTATACATTTTCGAACTTGAATCCACATCTTCGTGCTGATGACATACATGGTTGCAGATTTTGCAGCCCTGCCAGCATATCATAGACTCATAGCGAACCTAGGCTGTCCCTGACGAATTGAACCTCAGATGTATGTATTCTCGATATGAATAGTAATCACTCTACTGGTGTATACTACTGGGTCAATGCAGCATTGAATTGAATACTGTGTCTGGCCAGGATCTTGGCCGGGTTAGCCTACTTGGTCAGTTGAGTGCAGCAGGCAAAATATTGGTCCTGTCTCCAAAGAAAGCACACCAGATAGTTATAATTGAAAGGATGTCAGCCATGTAATCTAGGGTGTGAATTAAAACCCAGCTTCTGCTTAACAGTCAAGTAGCCTGACGGTCAGGCTGTTTAACAGGGGTCATTTATGGTAAATTACAGGTATGGTAATTTACAGGACACACTTCATCCAGTTGATGTCCTCCACTGTGGCTGGCTGCATTTGCTTTGTGTGCTGCTGACAATGCCAGGGAGTCAGCCAGAACATCATGCAAGAATTACAAAATGACATCAATCAATCTATCTGATGACTGGAGATTGCAATCTTTTGTTATTTAAAGTCAGGCTGGGGGAACATCATGATACAGTGTAACACAAAGGTCTGGCCACAGATTCTGAACCTGTGTAGTACATATAGATCACTAGCTGGAAGATTACTAGAGCCAGCATTGTCATGTACCCTAATTTACACCCCCTTATCAGGAAAAATCATATTGTCCTGGCAAGCCTTGTCCAGACAATAGGTGCCTTGCCAAGGATTATTGTCCTTGTCATTGTAAGACAAGGGATTGAAGTGGTTTATTGTGCCCTTATTAAAGGCTGTAAAGCCTTGACTATATATTGTGTACCTTCAAAAGGTCAACCATCCCTTGCCTAAGTGACCAGTTTTTCTTATCATCATGTCTCTTTGATATTGCCATATGAATAAGGGACTATAAGGGACTTGTTTGCATTTTTTCTTTGAAAAGATAAACTGTTTAAATCACAGTATAGCACAATTAGATTTTGTGCTATACCTCTCCTTTATAGTCATGGATTACTGGTCATAGTGACCCACAACTCTGAACATTCAGCTATACACACAACTGTAACAGATATGAGTTCAATATAATCAGAAATTAAGTACAATCAAGTTCTGATTATCAACTGAAGGTACAGTGGGCAGGGAAGTAGAGGAAACTGTGCCAGCACAGCAGCAGAAACCATGATTTCTCTAAGTCCAAGAGCTGCAGCAGACCCAAGAATGATAGTGAAAATACACATAATAAAGCTATGTAGAATAGTGATTAAAGTGTGAAAGCAGCATGGGAACAGTTTATGAAAGGTCACAGGTTTAATTTTAGCTGTGGCAGGGGGCTGGGAGGAGGATAAGAACTGGAGGGGAAGAACTGAGAGGGGGGAGCTACCACATAGTTACACCCACGAGTCTGAGTCTGTGCCTTGTGCCCTGAGTAGAGTTTGAGTACTGCATACTCCTCAGGATATACCACAGCCACCATCTGTTTTCTTGCACATCCTCATTGCTTGCCTGCTGTGCTTCCTTCCAGAAGAAGATTCCTCTGCCTTGTTGACATTATGCATCTTTGTTTTTGACCCACTGGTTTCTGTCCACCCACCTACCCCTTCACTCTCATCAACATCAGATGAGTATGTTCCCTCCAGTAACATCTAACACCTGGAGACTCACAAGTACCACAACACAACATCACAAAGAGTCATAACATGATGTGGGATCAGAAGTGCATCTGATGGCACTAGCAAAATGTTCATCCAAGGGGCCAAGTCTTCTGGTAGTAAGTTTTGATGCTATGGAAAGGTGGGGGAAGGGGTGCAGGGCTTGTTCCAAAGTGTCTGCTGTGACTCGCCTGACCTCCGTGTTCCTTCCGGTAGTGATAGCTCTCCTCCGGGGTGCATGCTCTTCCTTCTGAATGTGCTCAGCTCCTTGTTTTCTTGTTTTCTTGTTCTTGGTGTCTCTTGTGTCCTCATGTACCTGTGGGGTGTAAAACTCATGTCCAGGGACCAGGAAGTAGAAGTGTCACTGAAAAAACAAAACTTGTGATTGTAGAATGTGAACTTGGAGGGATTGCGGTCCCTATCTCGTGTAGAAAATAAACTCAGGTGGACGTGGTCTCAAAACTCGGAGGGATCATGGTCCCAAAACTCAGAGGGACGCGGTCCCTATCTCTGTATACCCAGGGGAGAGCTGTGTACCCCACTCCATCAAGTGATGTGTTTTGTAGCTTTGAGCTGCCGCACAAGATGGGAGGGGGGAAAACTGCATTGTTTGCTGCTGGAGGCAGGCTTGTATGCTAGTGGTTACATAAGATGCCACTATACAGTACTTGTCCAAACAGAGAAATCATCAAAACCTCGCACTGGAGGGAACACAAGCCCCCTCAGAAGGAAGGTGGCTACTGTATAGTACATGTCTAAATAAGAAAATAATCAAAACATCACCCCGGAGGCAGCATAAATCAACTCGGAAGGAATAGAACTTGTACCAGAGGGAAGACAAATCAATGCAGAGGGAAGGGAACATACCAAAAGGGTGTGAATCCTGGGAGTAAAGAGGAAACCTGTAAAATGAGGGTTTTTAGGCTCAGAGTGAGGTGCATACCTCACAACGATCAGGGTGGCCATCAACTTGGCAGAGAATGAGGATGTCTCCATGGCCATGGACCTGAAGTTGTGGTCCAGTCTTCTGAATGCTCCTGATGGTACTGCATGTCTCAATGAAAGAGACAAAAGCCGATTGATCTTTACAAATGTGTGTTGTAGATCCACCATCAAGAATAAAGGAAAACTGCGAATGAGGGAAAGGGCTGGCAGTGAGGTATGACAAGTTGTTCCCAGCATCAGATAAAGATACCTCATCAACAGCCTGGTTGACATGTTGGGAACACTGCTGTGAGTGATTGCCATTGAACAGCCACTGTTCTTTTGAATCACCCCACCTTTGCTTTGTTTCTGTGCTCTGTTTCCCACTGTGCGAGGATGTCTGTGTCCCTGTGTCACCCCCTTGCTTTGTCAACTGTTCCAAACCTGGAGTATGTGAGGCAGCATCCATGTTAGGGGAGCCTGCATGTCAACCCTTCCTTTTTCTCTTGCCACCTGAACCCTTCATACCAACAGTGGCATGGTATAAGCATGCCTGTGATTGTTGGTTGGTGTGCACTCCCAGCTCATCTTTTAGTTGGCATTGATACACCTGATGTTCGGCCAAGCTCCAAAAGCCTTCGAGGCCCCCAAACATCCCACTGTTTTCGGCCTTGCACTCGAGCAGTCGGCCCTCCTTCGAGCACTTGCCTTACCCCCTGCCACTGTGAGCCAACCTTCACATGCTTGTCGAGCCTTCAAATGCCCCTGAGTATCGCTTGCACACACCAGACAGTTGCACTCTCCCACTCGTCTTCGAATGTCCCTGAACAGCCTTCGAGCACATTGGGGGTCCATTGACTGTCAAACAACCACATTAGAGCCTGAACTCCCGGGAGAGCTAGTCCACCTCAGGGGGCCGCTGCCAACGGAAGAAGTACGGTAGCTAGGCATACCACCCCCTGGTAACAGCAACAGGAGAAGCAATGCCCACTCAGTGGTGTCCCCCCTGACACAGTAAAATGTGTCTCAGACCTCCTGGCCCTCCTGCTCTGTTCTCGCAGCTTGTGCCCCCCTCAATTTGCTTGAGGGGATCTTCCTGCTGACCTCATCCTCAAGCATGCTTGTAGACATGCCCACTCTCTAAGGTAGCATAGGCATACCAATATGAATGTATATATACTGTGCCTGCCCTCCCTAATAACAAGAAAAGTTCACCACCTGGAGTCAGTCTCTCAACTCCCCTCATTGTTAGTATAGCCTGAGTTCACTTGGAACTCCCCTCATTGTCTCCCGTTCTCCTTCACAGCATTCCCCTTGTTCTCGAGCCTCCAAAACTCGACCCTCTCATCTTCCCTTCGACAAGTCTACACCTTACCTGAGCTCTTGACAATGCCTGACAGCCCTTCAAACATACGCCATGGCTCTTTGAGCACCCTCCGACCAAGTCCCTTCACCCTGAATGCACCCAAAAGTCCTTGAACAGCCTAGCACACTTCGAGTGCACCTCCGCTCAGTATCCTGCATTTTTGAACCTTTCTCGCACCTTCAAACACCTCATCAAAGCCTTGAATGACTTGACGTGCTCTCAAGCGCCCCATCTACCTTTGAACATTCAGCACTCCCCTTCGAGCAGTTGCCTCTTCATCAAGCCCTCATGCTTTTCTCTTTGGCCTCTCAGGCCCCATCCCGTTGTCTCAAAGGCATCCCATGTGGATCAAGAACCTCGTCCTTACTCAGGGCACCTCATACTAGACCACTGACAGGTACTCAAGTACCTTGAACCTCCTTGCGCACTTTTGCCCAGGCTCCACATACCGGTGTTCCACCTGGTATAGTGAGTGTTAGGGTTTCTTTTCCCATGCTTAGAGGCTCATTTGGTCACATCAGTGTTCAACCTCTTGTGATGTATAGCAGTCTGGCAGTGCCATGAAGACATAGTTCCATTATGTGGGCATACAGATGCGAAGGAAACAAGTGAAAAGGTCATCATTAATGTTTCAGTTCATGAGTACAAGGTCACAGCGATAACCCTTCATCTTTGCAATATGCACAGGAAGGTCTTTGCCATCAGCATACTTGGCTGTAACAAGTGCAGTGATAAGTAATGTCCAGTCGGTCATCATAGTGCCAGCATAAAGCTGGTGAGCTTCAGTCCAGATTTCTGCAGCCACCTTGATATGCCCCAGCTGATTAAGCACATCCTCCTGCATGTTGGCAGTGAGGATAGCTCACACAAATGTATTTGCAATCTTCCATTGTTGCTGACCAACAAAGTCGAAACTCATGGGTTGCAGTAGGACTTCAGAGCAATACTGAAAGCTCTACAGTGTCCAGAGTCACCTCTATGAGGGTACTCCAGGTGATGTAATTCAATGGCAACAGCTTATTGCTACAACACTTGATGTTAGCACTAGCAACCAGGGGGGAGAGTACAGTGATTAGGGAGTCTGGGGTGGCAATGGGAAGGGTCCGAGCACTGATCAAAGGGGTCTGTCTGATGATGAGGCCTAAGTGCCTGTCGAGTTCTCCCACCACTGACCTATTGAGCCAAGATGATAGTCAGATCAAGCTTAGGGCCTGACCTAGTCCACTACCACTTATATACATGCATCGGCTACAGGTTTCCTAATACAGTCCAGCCTGTCAGACACTATAGAAGTTGCCCTGCCTATAACTACAAGTACCACAGAGGCAGTGTACCATTGAGTCCATCATCTGCTAGTTCCAGTGTCCTACAAACTGAGGAGGTTTTCTGCTCCCAGCCATCAGTGACTAGCTAGCCTCCTTCAAGGTTTAATGTTGTCAAAAGTTCGGCCTACCTTCACCATCATGTGAAGGGTTCAGCATATAGTAATGATAGATAGAAAAGGAAGAGAAGAAAGAAAGAAAGATAAATAAAGGGATATCAAAAATAGGAATGAGGAGATGTATAGTAGAAGTCCATCTTTATGCTATGATGCGATGATTAGAGATTCAGGCTAGAAGATAGATCCTGGACAGTATCAGGAACAGGGTGCCCTCCCTATCTCATCTAAAGTAAAGAAGAAAGATAAACAAGAAGGCATACTGTAAGTGACAGATCATGGATTGTCTCCATGTTGCTGCTGGATGTCCTTGGTCAGCTGCCTCCAAGAGAAGTACATCTGATGACATAGGTGGATATCTCAGGTATGACTAAGAAAGAAAGGAAAAAGTGTCAGTGCGCTCTGCACAAGTATTGTAACATCACTATAGTAAAAGTTCTGTATCAAATGGTCTCAGTGTCTTGTAACACTTATGAGGGAGGTCATCAGCAAATTAGGCAATTTCTGAGTTTCTGATGGGCTGATAGAGACCCCTCAGAGCATCAAACAGCTCAGGATTCATGTAGTATTAATTAGTGTTCAGTATAACAATATATTTTCTTCGCTTGTGTTTTAATGCCCTAGTTGATCTGTCTGCTGAGCTGAGATGTCTGAGGATCCTATCTGATGAAGTTACATTGCAAAAATTGGAGGTCATGAGGGCTGATCAACTGTAGTGATTTGAAGCAATCTGAAGTAATCTGAACACTTTTAAAATTCCTGATAGCACTGTCAGACAGATTTCATGTTTTCCTGATGATTCATCAGGCAAAGGTACCATGTAGGGTCAAAGATCCATGTGTTGAGCATCCAGTGGTTGCAAAACAGTGACATGTGGTGAGCCGGTGTGGCAGCATTTACATTGTGTTGTGGGCCAAGCCCACCTCTCTGGGCCCAGAATCAAGCAAACAAATACCTTCCAGAAGGCCAACGATTCCTTTTAGTGATGTGACCAAATGAGCCTCTAAGTGCGGGAAAAGAAACCCCAACACACACTATACCAGGTGGAACACCAGTATGTGGAGCCTGGGCAAGAGGGCACTATGAGGGTCAGGGTACTTGAGTACCCTACAGCGGTCTAGTGCGAGGGTGCCCTGAGTAAGGACAAGACTCTTGATCCACATGGGAAGCCTTCGAGACAAGTGAAGGGGCCCAAGAGGCCAGACAGAAGAGCACTAATGCTCAAAGAAGAGGTGAGCTGTTTGAAGGGGTGTGCTGAATGTTCAAAGGAATACAGAACATTCAAAAGCACACAGGGTTGCTCAAGGCTTCGAAGAAGCATTCAGGGGTGTGAGAAAGGTTCAAGAGAGCGAGATACTTAGCGAGGGTGCACTCGAAAGCACACAGGGCTGTTCGAGGATGTTTGAGTGCGCTCAGGGTGAGGGGTCCTGTCTGGAGGATGTTCTATGAGCCCACCCCTCTGGGCCCAGAATTGAGCAAAACGAACATCTTCTGGAAGGCCAACAGTTCCTTCCAGGAGTCACACAAGCTCTGCTCTTCCTCCAGAAGGAAGAACATGAGCTGGAAGGAAGGTTGGGCACTCAGTTGCTCAGCTTGGACAAGACATGGACAGCTATGATTCAATGGCAAACTATTGTCTATGAAATAAAGTGTGGCAGAAGGTGACTCAATTCTGCTTCCTCATCCTTGCCACCCAACTCTCCCCACTCTGGAGGAGCCATTTCTCCCACTCAATCAAATATGAGTCATGCAGTGAGCCCCAAATGTGGGTCCTGGAACAAAACACCCTTGAACAGCTAGTGATAGATGGACCAGAGGCAAGAGTTCATGGTGATACACCTGACCCTCAGCCATGCCCCAAAAGGCAATTGCACCCTGAACATGCCGAACATGCCCCAAACATGTCAAATGTGCCCCAATTTTTGGCCCTCCCTTTGAGAGGTCAATCCTACCCTCTGAGACTGTCAAACGCCCCTCGGGACCTTCTAGTAGCCCCCAAGACCTTCGAACACCTCTCGAGATGTCTAGCATCCCTTCGAGTGTTTTGCAAACCCTTCGAGTTTTTTGCAAACTCATCTAACATGCATCGCCCTTTAAGCAATCCCATTGGGCCCCGAAATTCCAGAGATGAGCTAGGCCACTCTAGGCAACTGCACCCACCGGAAGAAGCACTGTAGTGAGGCAATACCATCCCCTGACAACGATGACAGTAGAAGCAAAGTCCACTTTGTGGCATCTTCCCTCACATTATAAAACACATTACAGCCCTCCTGACCCATATGCGCTCTCCCGGGCTCTCTGGTCCTCTTGCAGGGGATTCCCCCTGATTACATAATCATCGGACTTGTTTGAAGGCATGCCAGATATCTAGTGTAGTGTAGACTTCATGTATATATACTATACTTACTTTCCAAATTCATCAGAGACAGTTTTCACCCAGAGTTTCACTCTTAACTTCCCCTAGCCCAAGAAGAGCTCACTTGGAGCTCCCCTCGTCACCTTGTTCATCTTCGCAGAGTCCCCTATGTTTTCGAGCCTTCAACACTTGACCCTAGTTCACTTTCGCAGCATACCCCACATTTTCGGGTATTCAACACTCAACCATAGCTCCTCAAACATCTTGAGCGCCCTTGACCAGTC
Source organism: Fomitopsis pulvina (assembly GCA_964035675.1). Lineage (NCBI taxonomy): Eukaryota > Fungi > Basidiomycota > Agaricomycetes > Polyporales > Fomitopsidaceae > Fomitopsis > Fomitopsis pulvina. The sequence goes on from OZ037963.1 coordinate 1,123,256, forward strand.
CCGCCCCTCTCGAGCACCTTTGACAGACCCAGCGCTCTCTTGGACACCCTCAGACATTAGGCGCCCCTCTAGCGCACCCTCGATAAGTTACAGATCCCTTCTAGCATTCATTCTCATCCTTCTATCACAGTTCGAATTTTCGAGCATTTTTCACATTTTTTCACATTTTTGCTCTTTTGCTCTATCATTTGGGCCCCCCCGGGCTATCTCGGTCTTGTCGGACACCCTCGAACGCTAGGGGTACCTCGAGTGTACCATTGAGCAGTCTCAAAACTCTTCTATCACTTGTTCCTGCCCTTCTATCACTGATTCGCATTTTTGAGCATTTTGAGCATTTTTGAGCATTTTCACTCTTTTGCTGGGCTGTTCAGGCCCTCAGATCGGCCTCGAGCACTCTCAAGTGTTAGGCGCACCTTGAGCGCACCTCCAATAGGTCCCGAAAACCTTCTGGCGCTCATTCCGATCTTTCTATCACATTTCATGTTTTCAAGTGTATTTGCTCCTTCATCTGGCCATTTGGCCTGATTTGACTGTCTCGAAGGCCTCCCACATGTGTTCAGAATCTTGTCCTTACTCGGGCACTCTCATACTAGACCGCCATTGTGGTGCTTGCGAGTCTCCGGGTGTTAGACATTACCAGAGGGAACATACTTGCCAGACATTGACGAGAGTGAAGAGGTAGGTGGGTGGACGGAAACCAATGGGTCAATATCAAAGGCGCGTGATGTCAAAATTGCAAGGTGGTCTTCTTCCGGAAGGAAGTGCAGCAGGCAAGCAAGGAGGATGGTCAAGAAAATAAATGGTAGCTGTGGTATATCCCGGGGAGTACGTGGTACTCAATCTCTACTCAGGGCACAAGGCGCACACTCAGACTCGTGGATGGTAGCTCCCCCCATCTCAGTTTCTCCCCTCTGGTCCTTATCCTCCTCCCTCTCCCCTTTCCCACACATCACCTATGCCTCCCTTCTATTCCTCCTCTTTTGGCCCCTTCCTGTCATCCCCTGTTACCTCTTCCTCTCCCTTCCGAGTCCCCTCTTTCTCTCCCAACATCTCCCGAGCCTCTCCCGCTCCTTCCCGACTGCTGGTTTTCCCCCCTCCATAACTTTCTCTCTCGTTCCCCACTCCCCCAATGTCTCAATGCAGACCAAACCCTTATGCTGCCAGTTACTCATTGCAGTTCTATCACCTCCTCGAGATGGTTCACCACGAACACAAGTTTGAGCCACCTCTGGTCCTAGCCAACCCCAGCAAGTGGCTTGCGTGGGCCCACGGCCTTAGGTGGATGATCGTGCATCATCCCCTTGTCGGTTCCCTGTTGCTTCCTTACACTTTCTTCTGCAGCGCATACTTTTTGATTATTGTGCCCGCACCTCCATGCACAGTGACATCACTGTCCCCTCTCCTCACACCTTCCCTCTGGTCAACAATACCATCATGTACCTTGATGCCATCTTCCAAACACTTCCTCCCACCCCAGAAAGAGCTGGTGTCCCGTACCTGGCGATCACCTGGTCTCCCAAGTGCATTCAAGCCAAGTAGGAGGCTGCTGACCTTGGCGGTCCTCTCTCCCCTGTTCTCTATGAAGACCCATTGCTCTTCTTGTCTTACCTCTGGGTGTCAACTGATGGCTGGGAAGAGATCTCTGGGCAATTGACTTCCACCCGGCACGAGTTCCATGACTCATTCAGTCTTCTCCATCTGGAGATAGCTCACCTCAGGGAGGGCCTTGTTGTCATGAACTCTCACCTCCCAGTCTGTCCATCACCAGCTGTTCAAGTGTGTTTTGTTCCAAGACCCACATTCAGGGCTCGCCACGTGACTTGTATTCAATCAAGTGGGAGAGATGGCTCCTCCAGAGCGGGGAGAGTTGGGTGGCAAGGATGAGGAAGCAGGATCTGGTCGCCTTCCACCACACTCTATGTCATAGATGATAGTTTGCCATTGAATTGTAGCTGTCCACATCTTGTCTGAGCAGAGCAACTGAGTGCCCAATGATGCGACCAAATGAGCCTCGAAGCATGGGAAAAGAAACCCCTAACACTCACTATACCAGGTGGAACACCAGTATGTGCAGCCTGGGTGGAAGTGTGCAAGGAGGGTCAGGGTACTTGAGTACCCTACAGCGGTCTAGTTATGAGGTGCCCTGAGTAAGTATGAGATCCTTGATCCACACGAGATGCCTTTGAGACAGGCAAAGGGGCCCAAGAGGCCAAACAGAAGAGTGCGAGGGCTCGAGGAAGGGACAACTGATCGGAGGGGAGTGCTGAATGCTCGAAGGGCTAGGGGATGTTCAAGAGCACATTGAGTCATTTGAAGGCTCGGCAAAGGTTCAAGAACGAGAGATACTCAGCGGGGGTGCGCTCGAAGTGTGCTGGGCCATTCGAGGATGTTCGGGGCAAAGGGTCTTGGTTGGAGGATGTTCGAAGAGTCACAAAATATGTTCGAAGGGCCATCAAGTGTTGTCGAGGGCTCAGGTAAGGTGTCAACTTGTTGAAGGGAAGACAAGAGGGTCAAGCTTCGAAGGCTCGAGAATGAGGGGAACACTGCAAAGGAGAACAGGAGATGACAAGGGGAGTTCTGAGTGAACTCAGGCTAGACTAACAACAAGGGGAATTGAGAGACTAACTCCGGGTGGTAAACTTCTCTGGTTATTCAGGAAGACATGTACAGTATTTATACATGCTAGCAAGTACGCCTATGCTACCTTAGAGGGCAGGTGTGTCTACAAACATGCTCAAAGATGAAGTAAGCGGGAAGATCCCCTTGACTGAATCGAGTGGATCGAGTGGTGCAGGAATGGAGCGGGAGGGCCAGGAGGCCTGAGATGTGTTTTACTATGTCAGAAAGGCTGCCACATGGCAGGCATAGCTTCTCCTGTTGTTGTCGCCAGGTGACAGTATGCCTAGCTACCATGCTTCTTCCATTGGTGGCAGCCTCCCAGAGCGGACTAGCTCTCCCAGGAGTTCAGACTCCAATGCCATCGCTCGAGCACTGACGAGTCCCCGATGTGCTCAAACGATACTCGAGGACATTTGATAGCGAGTGGAAGTGTCTGATGGTCCAGTGTACTCAAGCGATGCTCAGGGACATTCGACTGCTCGTCGAGCGCCAGAAGGCTGGCTCATAGTGGCCGGGGGTCAGGTGGGTGCTTGAAGGAGGGCCGACTGCTCGAGCAGTAAGCTCAAAAAAAGCTGAGCTGTTCAGGGGCCTTGAAGACCTTTGGGGCTCAGCCAAACACCAGGCATATCAACGGTCATCCACCGCAGGCCATGGGCCCATGCAAGCCACTCACTGGGGTTGGCTAGGACCAGAGGCAGCTCGAACCCATGCTTGTGGTGAACCATTTTGAGGAGGCAGTAGAACCACAGCAAGTAACTGGTGGCATACGGGTTTGGTCTGTGTGGTTGAGACATCAGGGAAGTGGGGAATGAGAGAGAAAGTCAGGGGGGGGGGAAACCAGAAGTCAGGAGGGGGCAGGAGAGGCCCAGGAGAGGTTGGAAAAGAAAGAGGGGACTCAGAAGGAAGAAGAAGAGGTAACAGAGGATGACAGGAAGGGGCAGGAAGAGGAGGAATGGAAGGGAGGTGTAAGTGATGTGTGGGAAGGGGGACAGGAAGGAGGATAAGAACTGGAGGGGAGGAACTGAAAGGGGGGGAGCTACCACATAGTTACATCCACAAGTCTGAGTCTGCACCTTGTGCCCTGAGTAGAGTTTGAGTACTGCATACTCCCTAGGATATACCACCGCTAGCATCTATTTTCTTGATCATCCTCCTTGCTTGCCTGCTACACTTCCTTCTGAAAGAAGATTCCTCTGCCTTCTCAACATCACACACCTTCAGTTTCAACCCATTGGTTTCTGTCCACCCACCTACCCCTTTGCTCTCATCAACATCAGGCAAGTACGTTCCCTCCAGTAACATCCAACACCTGGAGACTCACAAGCACCACAGCGTGCATTAGGCACAAAGCCTGTAGCATGTGTAGTATGAGGTGGGGCGGGGTTTGTCCAATTTACAAGACCAAGGTTTCCCATACCAAAATTAGTGAAAGGTGAGCCAGGGGCAAGTGAGGGCAGTTCAGACCATGGGTTATGCTAGGTATCTTCATATTGAAGAGACATGGTGAAGTGGTGTAATGACCGAGAGGGTGTTCAACAAGCAACATGAGTATTAATGGACTTGTAGGTAGCAGAGCAGCAAGTGGCTCATAACCTGTTAAGCTAATGGAAGACCTCAGTCAACGTGAGTGAATGAGACTATAATTGAGTATGTACCTAACAGAAGACTAAGGTACATGTTAGTAAAGTAAGACTATAGTGAAAGTATGGCTTACCCTCAGTCAACATGAGCGAACAAGACTGAGGGAGTTGATTGTGTAGCAAGCAATGTAATGTGCACGCAGAGCGCTTAATTACCATAAATAGGAGGCAATAGTATATGTGCTATTGTACTGTACTAGAGTCCTTAAGCATTGTTTTAACACATGCAGCTGTGTGCACTCAACAACACACTCACAGGGTACACTATGTGCCCTGTGTGGTTTTTCATGCCTAGACACCACCACCATAAAGATTGCTTGGTGGGCCCACTAGCTACATCTCATCCTTTAGCAAGGACCTGTGCAGCTGCTCAAAAGCAGTCACATATGGTTGGAAATACACCCACAGGGCACACTCTATGTCCCACATGGTTTTTTGCTCTTGAATGCTGCTGCTAGGAAGATTGCTAGGGGCCTAGCATAAGCACTGGGCCTGCAATGTATGTACACTAGAATAGCTAATTAGATAGCTAACTAATATATCTTGTTGCCTTAATATGAACTACTGGAGCCATAACTCAAGCAGCTCAGGAGTTGACACTTTGTGGAGTGCTGGCTGATAGGCACTCTGCAGTTAAGCTGATTAGTCTGGAGTCATGGCTTGTGGAGCACAACTTGGTGCTTAGCAACACTATGTCATCGTGTACTATAAAGCGCCCACCCTACCTACTTGGCCACCCAGTGCATAGCTCCCCAGCCCTTATACATTTTTGCATGAGGATTACATGATTGTGATCCTGTTGAATATAGCTATGTACTGGTATACTTACTTTGGAGATAGGACAAGTATTTCACCTGCTGTACTCAACTGACCAAGTAGGGTAACCTGGCCAAGATCCTGGCCAGACACAGTGTATGTAAAAGTGCAATGTGATGAAATATGAATTGATACCCTATCTTGTGGACTGATGCAATGGCCTATCCAGCCCACTCAGATGGCAGCATATTGAATCTGCATCAGGAAAACATGAAATCTGTCTGACAGTGCTATCAGGGATTTCAGAGGTGCTCAGATTGCTTCAGATTGCTTCAGATTGTTACAGTTGATCAGCCCTCATGACCTCCAATTTTTGCAATGTAACTTCATCAGATAGGATCCTCAGACATCTCAGCTCAGCAGACAGATTAAACAGGACATTAAAAAACAAGCTAAGAATATATATTGTTATACTAAACACTAATTAATACTACATGAATCCTGAGCTGTCTGATGCTCTGAGGGATGTCTGTCAGCCCATCAGATGCTCAGAAATTGTCCACTTTGCTGATCTGTGCAGAGTTGCATGGGAAAGGTCAATACTGATAGGAAATAACAACAGCCATGCATTGTATTCATAATACTTTCACCATGTTGGGTGGTGAATATACATGAATGACATCACCAGAATGCAGGATTGCCAATATGTGACCTGACTCTACAATGCCCGGAGATATTAGGTATGGTTTCAGAACCAGCCTGGCATAAATTATTTTTACAGATCTACACTGATATATTGTCGCAGCTGTTGCTGATGACGTTAGGGATGCTTACGTAAGAAACCAAACCCCACGCTCCCAAGCTTCGACTGCCATTCCGCGCCGGACTGCGACCTCGAGGCAAGTGAGCCTCTCCACATGCTCGTGCATTTGCGAGGCTGCGCAACGGCGAGAGTTGGTGGTATATGAACAAAGACCTCTTCACACGACGCCTCTCGTTTCCCTCCTCGCTGCGACCAATCGCAATATATACTTGAAGCAGTAACACTACTAGTACATACCCATCGCAGACGACTTGCGGACGGACATTCATTGATGTCTCTCTTTACGATCTCAACCTTACTCTTATACCCTTTCGCTCGCCCCTCTTTTTCGCACGCGCGGACGTTTACGGTGGCGAATAATTGCTCGTACACGATCTGGTGAGCCGACCCTTTCAGATGGGAACGCACCGCCGCAAGCTGACCATCGTGCCCTCATATCTGTTGCAACCAGGCCAGCTGTGAGTGTGATAGTCTTGTGCGTCGAGGATGGCAGCTGGCGTGATCCCGTGTGCTCGTAACGCGGAGGTTCCGGTGCAAGTATGACGGCTTCGTGCAGCGCTCCGCGACGCTTCCTCGCGGAACAGGGTCTGTGGGCCTCGTTTCGGCGCCATGTGCCCTCCAGCTCGCCTGCATCGCGTCTGTCTCACCAGGTCGAGAACTGACACGCCACGCTGTCAAATAGATATACACTGGGTCATCTGGCGCTACGCCTGACCAACCAACTGGGTATGCATTAGGTCCCCGGCAGTTCATCGAGGATGTCGGCGATCCTCACGTATCTGCGTGTCGTAGATGGGAAGCGCAACCGTACACCTCCGTGAGCTTCAGCGTCCCGGACGACTGGGAATCTGGACGGATATGGGTAAGTTCCGTTTTATTGATTCATCCAGCATCCGATGTGATCCATGATTACAGGGCAGGCGCGACTGCGACTTTAGCAATAGCAGCTCTGGCCAGACGTGTCTCTCTGGTTCCTGTAGTGGTGGACTAGAGTGCACAGACCCGGTAAGTTGCTCGCGCTGACATGATAGGAAGACATGGTCGCCAACTTCACTTGTGCATGCCAGGGCGCCACTCCCGCAAGTCTGGCCGAATGGACTTTGGGTGCAGGCAGCCTAGACTACTACGACGGTCAGTGCCGCGAATCCGCCCCAAATTCTATGAATAAGACTTATGCTTGTTCTGTGCAGTGTCGCTTGTCGATGGGTACAACCTCCCGATGGCAATCACGAACAATGTCAATTGTTCGGTGGCGAGTTGTCCAGTAGACCTCGACTCCATTTGTCAGTCGATTCATTAAAATAACGCACTCTAGAATACTCAGTCGACGTACTAGGCCCGTCATCCTTGAAGGGCCCGACTAACACGACATCTGGCACATTACTGGGATGTATGAGCGCCTGTGATGCCAACCTGAGCGGAGACTCAGGTACGCGAACATGAACCTACTGACGCACTGGCCCGTTCGCATCTCACATCGCTGCACGCCAGAGGACTCGCCAGATTGCTGCACTGGAAGCTATAGCACGGCAGCGACTTGTCCGCCATCGGGCGTCGAATACTACAGCTTCTTCAGTGCGCACCCTTTTCCTGACCCCGTTCGCTGACGCGCTCCTGACCGAACCGCCCACGGGCACAGAGGGCAACTGCCCCGATGCGTATGCGTACGCGTACGACGAGTCAAGCGGCACGGCACTCTGGACGTGTCCGTCCTCGGAAGACGCTGACTACACGCTGACGTTCTGTCCGTAAGTAGTTCCGCGCTCCTCGCAAGGTGGCTTGCAGATCCTGATCACACCCCAGTTCTGCCGACAGCCTGAACTCAACCGCGCCCGCGCCGGCGTCTGGGTCCTCGTCTGTTGTGCCCGGGTCTGGGTCTGCGACGTCAACGGCACCAACGGGCACGGCATCAACGTCCCCGACTGTGCAGACCGCACCGGCGATGTGCAGCCTGAAGCCGCCCGAATCGGCACAATACCCCCTGGCGTATGCTGCTTTGCGCAGGATGGGGAAGGCGTTGCGCAGCGTGTTGTAGGGCCAGGCAGCAGCTTGAGATGCCAGAGGCTAAGTTATCTTGTAGCATGATCTTTGTAGAGTGGAACCGTAGATTTGTATCAATCGGATAAGGATTATCCATACATTGTAGCCCGCCGCGGGGAGGTCATCGATGCGTTGCAGCTGTCGACAGCGGCTGTGCGAGTTGTCACATATTTCCGTGCTACGATATACAAGCTAATGTACAAATGACGTGTTCCGAACGGCTTCATTGCTCCATACCAGACATCGATCTACACAGAGCATGAGCATCCCAGAGCCACTGACAGACGAGGATATGCTGCTCACCGCCCAGACTAGTAGTAGTCGTATTCTCCAGGCCCAAAATAGTGGTCACTATCCTTGTACGCCCCTCCTCCCGGAATCATGCCCCATTGGGTATCGATATCGTGCAGGACGCTCCGCGCGTCCCAGGCATCGCTCGCGGCGCGCACCTGCGACGGTGTGACCATAGTGTTCCACCCACGCTTCGTCTTCACCCCCGCGCTTTTCCACGCCTGCAACGGGATCTCCTCGACATCGCCGTACACGCTCTGCACGTCCCGGATAGCGATGTGGGTTTGGCCGTTGGGGTGCCGCTCCCTCTGGTTTGCGTTCTTTGAATTTGCAGAGCTCAGGACGATGCGTGTGGCTTTCCGACTCTGGGTCACTCACGCCTGCATTACCCTGGGCGACGCCGACTTGAACGTTGTTGACGTTGGCCATGTTGCGATCGGATGGAGGATCGTGAGTGGTAGGAGGACGCGAGGTGAGCGGTTTACCTGCATATATATTTGCATCACCGGCGGCGATGAGAGATAGAAGGCCACGGTTACGTATCCAAGAACACGCGGTCACTGGACAACGAAGTGCCAACGTCGTTAACTTACATTCTCTGTACGAGCATTGGGCACAGTTCTCGATGTCAGTTTCTGCAGCCATCGTTCAGCCTGAGAACTGCGCTGAACATCACATTCGAGCAATTAATGTCTAGGCAGTCCCGAAAGTCTGTAGTCCTCGCGCGGCCTCTGCGCCGGCACTTCTGAACATAAAGACGGATCTTGCTTGAGTTCTAGTTCATTAAACTTGCCAGGACCGTCGTGTGCCAATACATAAAATCAATTGCAAAACGCAAGGCCCACCAGCAGACGAGGCCGCCGCTGAATTTCGCATTGAGAATGAAGCAGCCCAGGGTGGCATCCTAAATGAGCCTTGCACCGCGGAACAATCAATACGCTTACCAACAGGCAGAACGTAGATGGGCAATCCAGACAAGCCACGACAGCAGACTCTCACTATCTTCACGCTCGTGGAGAGAACATGAACTTTGCATGCTACGAGAGGCGGTGCTTAAATATAACCCACAGCCACAAAGGTGGGCCCTGGTGCGCGCGAGAAGGATCTGGAACAGACGCTACATTCAACACAGGTGGCGCGGCACCCGGCCCAGATGCGCCCCGACAACCCCGATCCGGATCCCGCCAGCGCTCCCCACTGCGCGAACACGCACATTGAGGCTCCACTTCGGGTCACTACGCGATCAGCCACCGTCCCGGACGCCCAGATCCAGGTTGACGTTCATGGCCAAGTCAGCCATGGTCCTCCCGCTTGTATAAAAGGCCGGCTGCGACCCCAGCAATCCTCATCAACTTCAAACCTCCCATGTCTTTAGAAAACAGCAGTTCCTACATCCCCTCCCGCATAACGTCGGGACACGAACGGGTAAGTCCAAATTGCAATTCTTCCCCGTCCGATCCATCTACTAAACAGCGTCTAGAAAGTCTGGCCAGTAGGGTCGTCCTTGGTCGGCGGACCAACTCATTTCGTAGGCGGTCAGTTCGCAGGGCGCAGTCTTCGTGCCGAGCTCAGCGAGCTCCAGAAAGCAGATTTGGGTAGAAAGTGCGTTTGCAGAACACGCTTCTCCTCCCAGATCGGATCCTTCACTGACCATCGCTCCTGTGCTGCAGGTACGCGCGCAAAGACCGCAGACCGCTCGACCCGCCACCTGTCGTCCAGCTACGACTCTTCGAGATCCTGCATGCCGGCACGCCCTCTGAGGTAGAACAGGAATTTGAGGACTATGAGTGCGCGCGCTCCCACTGTCTATTGGTGCTAGGTTCGTGGTTCACATTGCTTCTTCCCCCAGCGAAATCAAGAGCTTCGGCGTTCTCTGTCATGTCGATCTTTTCCCCGTGCCCGATCAGGGAAGTGACGAGTCTGATGACAGTGAGGCGTCCTCAAGCACTTCAAAGGCGAGCGCGACCACCGCCCACGGCCCGACGCTCCCTCCCGAGTCGTCCACCGCGGGCATGTCGTGGTCTGGCTCGAATCCGTACCACTCGGGCTACTCGCCCTCCGCCTACGCGACACCCCAGCTAATGCCGTCGTCACTCGCCCACCACATCCAGTCGATCCCAGCGCCTCTTCCGCCCCCAGACATGTTCCCATATCCGCTCCCCGCCATCCCGGCGACGTCTACATCGTTCTCGCAGTCGTCGACCGTTCTTGCAGCGGGACCAGTATCCCCGGAGCCCGCCACTCAAATTCCAAGGGCGTCTCCCGGCCTGTCTCACACACTCCCTCGCGCTGCCGCCTCAAGGCGCCTCTCGCCCACCCAGAGGAGTTCGCCCGTGGGCGCGCTCGACCCAGACATCATCGCATACATAGGCGATTATGCCATCCGGGAGAGCACAAAATGCACGGCGGACCTCGCGGGCGCTACCTTCGTACAGTCTTCGGGCCTGGAATACAAGGGCAGGAAGGCGCTCATGTTTGTGTTCTCGGTCAGTAGCACCCTTCGATGTGTTGGTCGCCCTCCTGGCGCTCTCACGAGCTACGGAGCGGCAAGGAGGAGCTACAGCTGACCTCGCTTCTGGGCCACAGGACCTCGCCGTGAAGACGGAAGGCACGTTCATCCTGCGCTACCGCGTGTTCAACATCTTCTCGCAGGCGGTGAGCGTCGGCATCCCCATCCTCGCGCAGTGCTACGGCGGGCCGTTCAAGATCTGGCCCAGCAAGGAGTTCCCCGGCCTGCGCCCGTCGACGGACCTGACGAAGGTGCGTGCGCACAGCCGATCGCGCCTCTGAGCTGCTGACGAGAGAACAGCACATCTCGCGCTTTGGCGTGCGCCTGAATCTGCGCGAGACGGAGCGCAAGCGGCGCAAACAGAGCGACGCCTTGGCGGAGAGGACGACACCGCCCTCCGCGAACGAGTCGTCTACGTCGTCGGCCTCCGCAGACACGTCTGACCGCAACGAGCCTCGCGGTAAGGGAAAGGAACGCGCACATGACATCGACGGCCAGAGCGAAGGTAACGCAGATGAGTAAAGACGTACGTGTGCATCCGCGTCTGGCTCGGCTCGTATTCGACGCTTGGCCTGGCGTGCGCCACGTCGTTTCGCTGGCCAGAGGCTTGCCTCGCAGACGCGCAACGGTTACGCAACACAACAGGCATCGGCTTATCGGACTCAAGACCTCGAGAATAGAGTGTTATCTTACAGCAAGCAGTAATAGGTAATCGCCTCATCCGGGCACACGGGTGCCCAGAGCTGAAGCGACGTCGAGCCGGGCGGGGGCTGCACCCAGATCCAAGAACAGCAGACTGGAGGACTCACCGCTCACCGTTCGAGGGTAGATCGTCCTCGCCTGCGGTATACACGGATGCGCGCGCGGGGGGCGGGGGGCGAGAGGCGGGAGGGGGCGGCCAGATCCAGACGGGGACTTGAGAGGCTAGCGGTCGTATAGACATTCTGTATCGATACATCCATGCGAATGCACCTGTATTGGTATGCACCTGTCCACAGCGATGGGTACATGTGTGCGGGTGAGGGCGCCGTCCGACCTTCGCATGCGTGCTCATCGCCTCCCCAGAACCGATCCAGAAGAGTGAAGGCGGGGGTCGTCGTGGTCCAGCCGCGGGCGGATGGGCGAGTGTGTGGACTGCGGCGATGGATATCGCGGACGGAGGGGGAACCCTCTAGGTGCCCTGAGTCAGCGAGCAGTGGTGTGAGGACGGCAGGAGTGCCCCGGCTAGCTCGCCAAGTAGGTCCACTGTCGTAGGGGCAGGAGTGCGGCATCGAGCGAGCGTAGTGGAAGGGGGAGAGAGGCGGTGTGTGGGCGTGTATCATGCATCGGTGCCTGCGCCCGCTCTTACTCCTTTATGAGATTCCTCACACGATTTGCAAGATATTGAATAACGAATATTCAATCGCGCGCAGGTGCGATGACTGGCCCAGATTGAATTAGGTTAGCGTTCAGAATAACGTTCAGACCGACCTAAGCCTAATTAAGCGTATTAGGATTGAAGAAGCCTTGCACAGAGGCAGCTCTGCAGGCTTTGAATGCTAATGCTTAGTATAAATAGCTACATGCACATATACACACAAGGCGACACTGGGATTCGGAGTCATGTCCAGATCTGGGACGCGGATGCTGCATCGCGTCCCGACGGATGTTGACGTTGAGCGGTCGTCGGCGGTGTCGTTGTAGGCTGACATTGTCGATCCGGCCCATCGATGATCATGTATGCGCACATTAACGAGTCGTTAGGGCGGACCATGAGCCCGCGAAGCCAGATCCGACTTCCCCAGGCCTTCGTACCTCCAGCGCGAGCAAATAAGCGCAGGCATCGCAATTCAACCTACGCACCCCCGTACCCGTCGCCCGAGCTCGCAGGCCCTCGAGCATCCGGTGACAACAGTAAAGGCACAGCCCTGTGTCATTGCGCGCATGCATTTCCATTATGATGAAAATAAATTTACTGCAGCCCTACTACGTTCAATACACGACACTCCCCCTCAGGGTCGAGGTGGAGGTGATCAAGAGGTCCGGTTCCTCCTCTTTCACGGCCGTGCCCTGGATGACGCCAAGGTCCTTGAGGTTCCTTTGCAAGATCTTCGTAAGATGGGCGAGGCCCGCCTGCTCCTCCGCCAGGATCTGTCCCGCACGTCAGTAACGCCGGCTGTCGAAGAGGGGAGGATGGGACGGACCTGCGCGATCTGCTGGAGGCCGTCTTCGTCGACGACGGCCCATTCTACACCACCCGATTTGCGATCGCGTTCCCGCGCCGCAGCAACCGCGCCAATGAGCGCCCACAGCTCGTTAAGTTTACCCCGCATTCTGCCCGTCCCACCAGGTCGGCGGATCTCCTGATCGATATCTTCCAGTGCCGCACGGAGGGCTTCCTCTTCTGGCCGTATGGCGGACGAGCGCACGGCGGGGATCAGAAGGTGCAGATGCTGCACGACCCTGAGAACGCGGTGCGTGAGCTGTGTCTGCAGGGCCGCTGCACGGTGCAGGCGGGATGTGTTGGACAGCTCGTGTCGCTGCGCCAAGGCCTGTATCCGTGTCCGGAGTTCCTGCATCCAATGGGTAAGGACTACAGCTGTGGGAAGATCGTACGCGTTACCTTGAGCTTTTCTTGGTGAACGGCAGCCTGCTGGGTCTGCGCCTCGACGCGCCTCTGGAGGTCGTCAAAACCGTTGGCGATGACGGGGACGAGACTGAGGGCGTACAGTGAGCGAGCAAGAGCAGTGAGGACAACGACGGCGCGCACCAGGTGGGATCCGGGTTTTCTCGGACAGCCTTCTGCCAGAGGGCATCGTTGGTCGCGTTGGTAGGGCGCGCGTACATGTGCACCTGCGAGGGATCGACGAGGTTGTAGAAGTAACGCTGTCAAGCGACCCGTCATTATGCCTGCAGAGAGGGGACACCCGCGCCACGCACTTGGAACCGGCACTGTGGCGAGGCGGGATTCCACGCATTGTAGATGCCCTCGATCCGTTGCTGCAGCGATACAAACTGCGAGTGCGCGTCCGCCTGGCTCGGCCCAGCGGGCACTACCGCTCGCGATGCGTACAGGCTGCCCGGCGTGCCCCCGAGCAGGGTCGACCCGCCCAACGTACTCCCGCCGAACAACGACGGTGGCCGCTGCTGCATTGGTTGGCCCAATGCAGAGCCGCCAAGTGACCCGTTGTTACTTGGCCCCGCTTGAGGTTGGTTGCCGAACAGGTTCGGGGCAGAAGTCTGGGCAGTTGCGATGCTCCCAAACGGCCCACTACCGGTCGTGGCCGGTGCCGGGGCGTTCATGTTGCCAAACAACCCGCCGCCCGTGCCAGTAGTGTTCGTATTTGTCGAGCCGAACAGGCCGGCACTCGGGGCAGCAGCTGTGCCCGTGGTGTTGCCAAACAAACCACTGCCGCCCCCCGGCGTAGCCCCAAACGATCCCCCAGACGGCTGTGCAGTGTTCGCCGCCGTGTTGCTCCCAAAGAGGCCACCGCCGCTCGTTGTGCCAGTGTTACCGCTGCCCGCCGCATTGCCATACAGACCACCACCCGCGGAGCCCGTGGTGCTCCCGGACGCGTTCCCGAACAGCGAGCCCCCCGCAGATGTGCCCGTAGCCTGGGCAGACTGGCCCCCAAACAGGCCCCCGCTCGCAGGCTGCGCGCCGCCCGTGTTGCCCCCTCCAAAGAGCCCCCCACCGCCCTGAGTTCCCACCCCGCCGAAGAGTCCCCCGCCCGTCGATCCCCCCGCCTGCGTGTTCCCCATGTTGCCCCCGAGGAGGCCGCCGCCCGCTGCTGGCGCCTGCTGACCCGCGCTTGTGTTCGTATTCGTGTTCCCGAATAGCGACGACGCGCCACCGGTCATGCTGGTGCCGGCCGTCGAGCCAAAGAGACCGCCGCCCTGCTGTTGTTGTGGCTGCTGTGGCTGCTGCTGCTGCTGCTGCTGTGGTTGTTGTGGTTGCTGTCCCGTGTTCCCGAACGCGCCACCCGCGGTAGGCTGGTTTTGCGTGCTCCCGAACGAAGAGAACATCGTCGCCAGTGCTGGCTGCAGGGCTCGACGCGTCATCAGATGTCTCCAGCATATTCTGAGGGATGATGTGGCACTCACTGTGATTAGAAGCGCGGATTAAGTGCAGGGGTATAGAAGTGTCGAAGGTCGCTTCAACCTTTCAAGGAAAGACGGCGGCGGCCGAGTGGTGTTTGCTCTTGTTAGGAAGGCCACGAGGCTACTTGGCCATTGATTACAGGCGCTCCTCCCGCTCCTATAGTATCCAGTGCCACAATCTCATAGAGATGAAAGTGGATGCGAAAACATTGTGTTTCATAGTGGCAGTGCATCAGAGCCAAGTTATCTGTGGATTCAGATGCAATATTCTCGAGAAATCAGCACCAGTGATAGTCACATACTGTTGTGACTTGATACATTTTGTAAGGTTTGTTGTCTTTGAGCTGTCAGAGACTGCATTTAACCTCATTCTATTGCTGTCAATAGCCATAAAAACACAGTACATCATGAGTGAGTGATATTCAAGATGAGAGGATGATAAATAAAAAGCATTCTACATGAAACATATAAGGAAGGTCATTAGGAAAAACCAAAGTGCCTTGTCAAGGCTTGCCAGGGACACACATGCCTTGCCAAGTACTGTATTGGGCCAGGATCTTGGCCACCCTACCTACTCAGTGATGTGACCAATCAAGCCTCTAAGCATGAGAAAAGAAACCCCAACACACACTATACCAGATGGAACACCAGTATGTGGAGCCTGGGTGAGAGTGTGCTAATGAGGGTCAGGGTACTTGAGTACCCTACAGCAGTCTAGTACAAGGGTGCCCTGAGTAAGGACGAGACACTTGATCCACACTGATGCGACCAAAAGAGCCTCAAAGCGCGGGGAAAGAAACCCCAAACCCACACCCACACACAACCAGGTGGAACACTGGTATGTGGAGCCTGGGCGAAAGTGCACTAGGAGATTCAGGGTACTTGAGTACCCTACAGCGGTCTAGTATGGGGTGCCCTGAGTAAGGACAAGATTCGGAACACATGTGGGAGGTCTTCGAGACAGTCAGATGGGCCTGAAAGGCCAGATGAAGGAGTGAAAACACTCAAAAACTCAAACAGTGGTAGAAGGATTGGGATGAGTGCTAGAAGGTTTTTGGGACCTATCGGGGGTGCGCTCGAGGTGCGCCTAACACTCAAGAGTGCTCGAGGCCGATCTGAGGGCCCGAACAGCCTAGCAAAAGAGCGAAAATGCTCGAAAATGCTCAAAACACTCGAAAATGCAAATTGGCAACAGAAGGGCGGAAACAAGTGATAGAAGAGTTCTGAGACTGCTCGAGGGTACACTCGAGGTACCCCTAGCGTTCGAGGGTGTCCGACAAGGCCGAGATAGCCCGGGGTGTCTGAACAATAGAGTGAAAGAGTGAAAACACTTGAAAAATGTGAAAAATGCTCGAAAACTCGAATGGCGATAGAAGGATGGAAATGAATGTTCGAAGGGATCTGTAACTTATCGAGGGTGCGCTAGAGGGGCGCCTAAGGTCTGAGGGTGTCCGAGAGGGTGCCGGGGCTGTCGAAGGTGCTCGAGAGGGGCAAGACTGGTTGAGGGTGCTCGAGACGTTCAAGGAGCTATGGTTGAGTGTTGAAGACCCAAAAATGTGGGGTACACTGCGAAGGTGAACTAGGGTCAAGTGTTGAAGGTTTGAAAACATAGGGGACTCTGCAAAGATGAACAAGGTGACAAGGGGAGCTCTGAGTGAGCTCTTCTTGGGCTAGGGGGAGTTGAGAGTGAAACTCTGGGGGAAAACTGTCTCTGATGAATTGGGAAAGTAAGTATAGTATATATACATGAAGTCTACACTACACTAGATATCCAGCATGCCTTCAAACAAGTCTGATGATTATGTAATCAGGGGGGATCCCCTTCGAGAGGACCAGAGAGCCCGGGAGAGCGCATATAGGTTAAAAGGCTGCAATGTGTTTTACCATATCAGGTAAGACACCACAAAGTGGTCTTTGCTTCTACTGTCATCATTGTCAGGGGGTAGTATTGCCTCACTATGGTGCTTCTTCCGGTGGGTGTGGTCACCTAGAGCAGACTAGCTCATCTCCGAGATTTTGGGGACCAATGGGATTGCTTGAAGGGTGATGCATGTTAGATGAGTTTGCAAAAAACTCGAAGGGTTTGCAAAAGACTCGAAGGGACACTAGACGTCTCAAGGGGTGTTTGAAGGTCTCGAGAGGTGCTTGAAGGTCTCGGGGGGTGCTAGAAGGTCCCGAGGGGCATTTGACAATCTCAGAGGGTAGAATCGACCTCTCAAAGGGAGGGCCAAAAATCGGGGTGCATTCAACATGTTCAGGGCATGTTCGGCATGTTCAGGGTGCAATTGCCTTTTTTGGGGCATGGCCGAGGGTCAGGCATATCAACACAGTGATGTGACCAAATGAGCCTCGAAGTGTGGGAAAAGAAACCCTAACACTCACTATACCAGGTGGAACACCGGTATGTGGAGCCTGGGCAAAAGCGTGTGATGAGGGTCAGGGTACTTGAGTGCCCTACAGCGGTCTAAGACAAGGGTGCCCTGAGTAAGGATGAGATACTTGATCCACACGGGAAGCCTTCGAGACAGTCAGATGGGCCCGAAAGGCCAGGTGAAGCTCAAGGAGGAGGTAATATGTTTGATGGGGTGTGTTGAATGTTTGAAGGAATACAGAACATTCAAGAGCACGTCAAGTCATTCGAGGCTTTGATGAAGTGTTCAAGGGTGCAAGAAAGGTTCAAGAAAGCGTGATACTCAGTGGGGGTGCACTCGAAGTGTGCTGGGCCATTCAAGGACGTTTGGGTGTGTTCAGGGTGAAGGGTCTTATTTGGAGGATGCTCGGAGGGTCACAGCGTACATTTGAAGGGTTGTTGGGCGTCGTTGAGGGCTCGGGAGGACTGTGGACTTGGTGAAAGAGGAACAAGTGGGTTGAGCATCAAGGGCATGAAAATAAGAGGGACTCAGAGAAGGAGAACAAGGCAACAATGGGAGTTCCAAGTGAACTTAACTAAGCTACTCAAACAACGGGGGAGCTGAGAGACTGACTCTGGGGGGTAAACTTCTCTGGTTATTAGGGAGAGTATGGTATATATACACTAGTGCCCATACTCCTACTCTACTCTAGAGTGTGGGTGTGTCTATGTGCCCAAGAATGAGGTCAGCAGGAAGATCCCCTCAAGTGAATTGAGTGGATCGCAAGATGCGGGAACAGAGCTTTTGATACTTTCAGAGGCTGTCACTGCATCTGGACCACTAATAGACAACCTTGACCCCTTCCTCATTGTAGGTTGGGTTGTTGTCACCAGCACTTTTGTGCAGCACCATAACATTGAGGTCACTGCTACTCAAGTTACTGAGAAAGTAGCAAGTGAGATTGAGCTTAGGGCTACTCCCAAGCAAACTACACTACTATATGTATATACAGTTCTGTGCTCTGCATTGAGCTCAGTGTCCTACAGATCACTGCCTCTAGCTGCCTACATAGCCATACACATTAGTAATGCAGTCTGCACCTCTCAATGTCCCTAAGTCACCCCTTTTGATTCCTCAACTGGTGCAGAGGATAGGAGAGATGTGCAACTCCTACCTCTGTCTCAGAATGTGAGGTTTCAGCCTTACTTCACTGTTGTGTGAAGGCTTGGTGTATAGTAAGAAATGAATAAGATGATGAAAAATGGAAGTAGAAGTAAACCAATAGGGTCAAAGCATAAGAAGTAGAGAAGGGTCCCTGGATGAGTAGGGAACAGGGTGCTTCTAACCTAAGCCTGTTTGAACAAAGTGATAAATAGAAGGGAAAATAGAAGACATATCATGGGATAAAGGAAAGTCAATGAGATATCCCCAAGATGTCCTTGAACATCCTAGCCCTGTGTAGTACAAGTTGGGGACAGGGGAAGGTCAGCTGGCTGCTGATGAATAAGTAAGAATGACAAGGAAGGTGAGTAAGAAAGAAAGCAATGATGTGGGTTAAATGAGTAATGTGAAGCATACATGTCATGTGCAATGATAAATAATCTATATCATTAAGACAATGTCAGTAATACATGCAGAATGCCTTTGTCCTCAAAAAGGAGAATGTGGTCCATGCTAGATGGCCTGAGGCCCATTGTAACAACAGGATGTGCATGAGCCTATGCAACCTGTAAAAACAAGAAAATAAGATGTATCTGTGGGGACTGTGGCAAGATGCACATGCCACATGACTTCAAGCCCACTTTGCTGGCACTGAAGTCTGGAAAATAAAACTTATATGTATTCTTGCACTGTCCATCCACTGGTGTATCCTCCTTAAGATCTAGCAGAGAGACTACCAGGTGTACTGCTTCTGGCAGCCCAGGTTGCCTCACACACCTCATAGCTGCCTTGCCTACCTCACTGAGTCTTGGCAGCCTTCTCCACCACATTTCCCCTTGCAACCAGCACCAGCAGCTCCTGAGCCCATGATGCTGCTGTATGCTACAACACTCAAAGTTAGTGCCGGCGATGAGGCACTAACACTCAGCAAGGAAGGGTCTAGAGGTGGTGAGGGAGTAGGTCCAAGTGCCGATCAAGGGGTTCTTACTAATGACGAGGGCTGAGTCCCTGTCGAGTTTTTGCACTGCTGACCTATTGAGCCAAATGATAGTCAGATGGAGCTTAGGGCTCGACCTAGTCCACTACCGCTTATATATATGCACCGGCCACTAGTACCCTACTAAGTCAACCTCTTGAAGACATCGCAGGCATCCCTAGCCCTAGCTACAAGCACCATGGAGGTAGCATACCATTGCTAGTCATTGTCTACTGTTCCTGTGTTCTGTAAACCTGGGGGTTTCCTGTCCCTAGCCATCAGCAACTAGCTGACCTCCTCCAAGGTTTGATGTCATCTGGTGATTGGCCTACCTTCACCATTGTGTGAAGAGTTTGGTGTATAGTAAGGATAAATAGAAGAGAAGAACAGAAGAATGATAAATAAAAGGGGTACATCAAAGATGGAATGGAATGGAGAGATGTAAAGTAGAAGTCCACAGTTAGGCTAAGATGCAGTGGTTAGGATTCAGGCTAGAAGGTAGGTCTTCGACACTATGAAGAACAGGGTGCCCACCCTATCTCATCTGAAGTGGAAGAAGAAAGATAATCAAAGAGAAGAGAAGTGGAAGGCATACTGTAAATGACAGATCATGGATTGTCTCCATGATGCTCGCTGATGTCCTTGGAGCAGCCACCTCCAGGAGAGATAGAAGCTGAAGACGTAGGTGGACATCTCGGGTATGACTAAGAGAAAAGAAAAAGAAAGTCAGTGTGCTCTGTGTGGTATCATAACGTCACTAAGTAAAAGTTCAGAATCAATCTGTCTAAGCATCTTGTAACACTGTATCTGCTCTGCCTCAGTGAGTACTATCAGTTGTTCTCCAAAAAAGCATGGTGATAGTGCTATACAGTAGCTGTGTACTGAACACAATGAGCACAGTTGACTGCACAGCCATCTCCTGCACAAGCAAACCAAACACATGGCCAACTGGCAGTTTGAAATTTTCATGTGTGCTTTCATCTTCTCTCCCATGCTGCTCTAACTCAATGACCACACTTGAGATTTCTGTCTATACATAGTGACTCATGGTGCAAGCACAGTTGCAATCACTGATGATGCAGGTGTATTGCATTCTTTGATGGTACTGACTGCATTAACAAACATTAGGGCAAATAAGTTGCAGGTGTGGACATAATCACAGTATCATAGTAACAGTGGACATGGTGGCAGAAACAGGATAGTGGGTGTGATGTGAGATCAGTGGACAGAGTTGACACACATTGTCTACCTTATACTGTAGTAGATGGTTAATTCATTTTTTGGCTATGCATGTTCATAGTCCATGCTTGGGAGGTGGTCCATTCGGCCAAGCATGAGAGCAGTGATCTGTCCTGTCTGCTGAAGCCCACAGGGATCTACAGCACCTATAGTCTATATGTCTACCAAGATTTCAGTAGAAAAGCAAGTATGTACAGACGCCTACATAAAAGGGAACCTGTCTAGGCAGTCTACAAACCCTATGGTCCCTACTAATAGCTACTGAGGGACTGAGCTTTTTCCAGTCGAGAAAGCGAGCGTCTGTGAAGAGATACAGCATTACGTAATTTACATAAGCTCCAGTATCCAAAGATTGACATCGGCAAACCCGAATTGGATCGAAACTTTCATCCTAGGCAGACGTCTGGGAGTCACATAGTTCACAACTACATTGTTTCTTACAACACAGGGATGGTTCACATCTGTGTTAACCCAGTCCATACTACAGGAATACAAGCACAGGACACCATACCTAAGCGTCAGTAAGTGCATTATGAAAAGAGTCATCGTCGTAGAAAGTCCCACTCCCGCGAAGTAGCGTCTCAGAGTCGTTATCGCCGCTCAACGGCAAACTCTATTCGACCTCATATGAAGTCGAGTGTGCTCTCTTGGCTGTACATAGTGTAGTTGAGCCAGGTCGGTCCTGTAGGGAAAGTGAGATCCTGAATATCCGTCACGCCAACACCCGCCGCGATGGCCTGGCCGAGCGTAGTATTGACGTGATTGAACAACGCGACCTGGCGCTCGCGGATGGTTTGGTTCACGACCTCGCCGAGGTGGCCAACCACGTTGCTGCGTGCGCGGGTGGGAAGCGTATGAGGCGTGTGAGAACCTCGCCGGAGCCGCGCACGAACGAACGCACCTAATCAAGTCATCCTGGTCGTGCTCGGACAAGCTGTTCCAGAAGATCCTCGGCCAGGCGAAGTCAATCTCAGTCACCATCGACAGCGATTGCACGGCACCGCCCTAGGAGAAAGTAGTGTGAGATTCATCGAGAGACATAGAGGGCGGTATTTCCGCGTACCGTCCACTGCTGGTGGGAATCAAGGGTGTAAGTCCGATTGTACAGGCCCAGGCGGCTCATCGTGGACATATAGTTCGGCCTGGTCCCCTGGTTGCCGTTGATATTCATACGCCCCGCCCGTTCGAAATTAGCTGTGCAAGGCAATCAATGCACGGATGGCCGCACAAGGGCATACTACGCACCAACAGGGGTGGTAGGTGCATTGACAGGGATTTGCTAAGGAGAATCGTCAATTTGTGTGGGGTATTGTAGATACAAAATACTAACCATGTGGTTGACGCCAAGACGGTAGCGTTGTGTATCTAACCCTACAGTCAGAACATCGCGGCTGCGTAGTTCGCCAATGAACGTACCCGAGTAGGACCACATGCGCACCTGCAGCATGGGATCCGCCGAAGGAGCCCATCCGTCAACAATATGCGACGGCGCGAACGCGACTTGCTCGATCTCAGCAAAGTAACTAGCAGTTGGATGTCAGCAAATAGATGTACTTGGCGTGAGCAAGGTAACACACTTGGTCGGGTTCTGCGTCAGATACATCTTGCCGATCTCCACCATCGGGATGGTGTCATCCCATTCCCTGTGAGCGCATCAGCATAGACAGCATAAAGAAGTAGAACGACTCACTTGGTGAGATCGAGAACATTGTAGGTATAATTCTCGGCCTGCTGCGGGCTCATGACCTGCGCGTAAACGGTCCAACCAGGGTACGAGCCATTGGCAATAGCCTCGAAGAGATCCTGGGTAGCGAAGTCGGGGTTTGTGCCTGCAGCCAGACCGTCGTGTAAACAGGCGTGATATTATTAGGGTGAGGATTTTCTGCGCCCACCCTGGATGACAGTGGCCTCCGCATTTGTGAAGTTCTTGACCTGAAAGATGCGGATATATTGAGCGGATCAATGCATAGTTAGAGATCATCCACTGACACCTTGCATGGTCTCGAAGTACAGCCTCACGTAGTTCCAGGTTCCATCAACCTGAATCCACCTATACACAAAATTCAATACTTCAAGGATTTTACCGGTCGACCATAACGTACCGGTAGGAATGGCCAGTCCAAGCGTTCATGTGTCTGAAGCCGTATGGCGTACCGCGATCTGAGAACAGGACCAGCACCTGGTAGAGAGACTCCGGATTCGAGCTGAGGAAGTCCCAAAATAGACTGCGAGCGAGCGGCAATGATCAGCGCTGTGGGACACGCAGGCAACACCCATCGGCCTCACTCCTTGTCCCGCAGGTTTGTCTGTGGGTTGCGCTTCTGCGTCTGTGAACAGGTAAACGGGCTTCAGTGACACGGAGATATCCACGTGGAAAGTCCGTCGTACGTGGATGAAGTATGGGAATTTCGACGGGTCTCGAACGAAGAACACCGGCGTGTCTGGAATAAGTGAGAATTAGAACCGGATGGCGGCGATTGTGGGTGCGTGTGGCACTCACTGTTCATCACGATGTCGAGATTACCCTTGCGAGTGCGAAATCTACGCCAGACCAAGTGTCAGCGCACGCACTGGGTCTGCATCTCTTGAAATCTTCAAATGAAGACGCACTTCACCGCAAAGCCACGAGGATCACGCAGCTCATCTGATGATCCAGTCTCACCACTGACGGTGCTGATACGGACTAACGGAATGGGGTGAGCACACTAGACAGCTTGTTCTCAGATGTAACGGACACTGCTCACTCACCAGTAACAGGGGTTTTGAGACCATTCTAGAAATCAATGGAAGTAAGTAACAGGGTTCGGAGTGCAGTGATACATCACGATTACTTCGCTTAGCATATCCCTGCGCCAAATAAGAATCAATGAAGCATCAGACATATGATGGAGCCAGGATATCGTACAACATGGTATATTGCTGGGCGAAGTCCGCATTAGTGACTTCGAAGTAACCATGCGCGCCGGCTGGACAAAGGGTCAAATTACTGAAATGTGGGGTGCCAAGTAACGGCACGTACCGCCTTTGGCATGGACGACGCGCTCAGGAATCCGCTCGCGGTCGAACGATCCGAACAGCTCAGTCACATGGTAGTCCTCGAGCAAGACGGGGCCTATTGAATAAGTGAGTGCACGACAACGCTCACGTAGCAAATGCCCGTACCGGTGGCACCGATGCGCCAAACATCGTAGGGGTTGGTGTATGGGGCGCCGTTCTCGGTCGTATACTCAAGTTGAGGTGCGGACTCTTCCGATGCCTGGAGTTGAGTGACGAGGCCGGTGTTGATGTCGTAGCTGAATGATTCAACCCCAGGCGCAGGAGAGGTGACCTCTTCCTGAGCACGGACACCAATGAGGTACTGCAGAGAGATAGTGACTGATAGGACAGCAGTGAGGAGCCTCATGTCTAGGAAAGAAGAAGGTTGAATAAACCAAAGCCTATGGGAGGGTCCACTCGAGGGCACTGAAAAAAGCAGGCCAGGGGCATCTCTTTTTATAGGGAGAGGTCCATGCATACCCGCCAGAAGGAATGGATCTAGCAGGGTAAAGGACGCCCGACGCCGACAACCGGCAAGACCGCTACATCGGAACAGGAGTGTAGCCAATATTTCTGCAATGCTCCCGACTTGTATGATACATCCGCAGGTCTCGCCTGCGTCTCCATATTGCATATGCACGGAGAAGGGTTTGACACACTCGGTCCGAAGTATCCAGTAGCGACCTGCCGGGGTTGATGGTTGGAGGTTTAGCTCCGCTTGAAGGCTCCACGGTATTGCCGTTTTGTCAACGTTGCGGGAATCTTGATCTCGGTCGAAACTCGTCCCTGTGGACTTTGTCTGGGTCAAAACTCGTCGCAATGGGCTTCTGGCCTGGGTTGATTCTCGTCGCAATGCCCACAGCCGAGTGAGCTTCGGGAGCTCGGCAGGACAGCGAGCGCTGCCAGACATCGCTGCAGGCGGTACCGTCCTGTTCATAAACATTTAGCCAATTTTGAATTCACCCCGGGCTTTCGAGGTCGACGACGGTCGACATCATCTACGGCACCCATTAGCAGATGGCCCCGCCATTGACAGACCGTCTAATCGCCGACTGAATTCGGGCGACACCCGATAAGTGAAGACCTGGCGTCCTTTACTTTAGGAACCCCGGCGACAGCCGCGGCATTTCTAGTCAGGCCTCGGTGAATCACTTCTGTAGAAGCATCCGCACACAGCCAAGAAAGCAACTGCCAGCACGCTGACTGCGCCGCGGGCTTGCCCGTGAACCTACGAGACACTGCTGGGGTGTGCAAAACTTAATTGTGAGGCAGTCCGGTCTGGCAACGGCGATAGGATATCGCGCGCAACTGAAACGCGGGACGCGTTCACTATGTGAGCAGTCAAGTGAACCAGATGTTCTGCGTAAATGAAATGTAGCTGCCGTGGCACAGTGGTTTATGCCCACTGATCTATTCCGCCTCAATGTTTGATGGGGCCTACGCGCGGATATGCACAGCAGTCGCCAACGGCATTCAGCGCTCTCCGTCCACGTTCCTTGTGTATTAGATTGCAGCCGATCATGGTTGGTGTCAGAGAGGGAGACAGTGCGCAAAAGCTTACTTTAAGCAACGACACGTGGACCCTAGGCCTTGCTCTTCCCGAACACTTGTGGTACCCTTTTAGGTGGCACTCATGATGCGCAAGCAATCTGTAAAGGGCCATCAAACGCATGCCACGATATGACGGATTCAGGGCACTACAAGAATGCGACGAATTGTAACAGTGTGGGCCAGTGGCGCGCCCAGAGATATTTTCGAGGTTCTAAGGAAGCGTGCGCGCGTTCGTCGAACTGTTGATATGGCCATGTGCAGGACGCCTCCATACTTCATGGCTCAGGCGGGCGCGGAAAGACGGAGGTCAGCTTCGACGGGGAGCACCCGGCCCGGACAATAATGATTGTTTGGGGTGTTTGACATACCACAAAGTGAACAGTTAACAGTCTGTTAATGAGGATCACTAATCGAACTAAGATTCTGTCACCGTAGGTTACATCGGGGGCAGGTCGAAGACGACCAATGGATGTTGGGTGCGTGTCCGAATAGACGTCGCCCCTACCGGAGGCGGCAGTTTCTGACAACTGGCACCGACCTCATTGGTCGCGGGTAGAGCGTCGTAATAATGTGATCCGAGTCGAGGAGTCAGTCACTTGAGATCGAAGCGCAGCACATACATCTTGTTGTCCCTTAGACACTCTCAGCGGCCGTCCGAGAAGCACCAGCATGACGAAGGACACTGATATTTTTATCTCTCCAAGATCACAAGTAGCGAGTAATAGATGAACTCGTGCTTACTGCGAGGAAGACCCTGAAGCACATCGGGCCGTGCTCGGCGCTGGCGTAACTTGTCTAGAGGCAATGCTTGCGTAGCATGCTAGCACGGACAGGTAGTGCGCTGAACGGCCACTGTTCTCACCGAAGATGGACGCGAGATTGAGCAACAATTCACGAGGTCGAACGAGAACCATTCACCTACCGGTAGGATGCGTGCACAGAGACAGGCCTATCGCCGTTAGGTATCGCCGCGGAGGAGCCCCGTCGGGCATCGATGGCCGCCGTGGTGATCACGTAGGTTAACCTTGAGGCCTGAGGCCGAAAGTTCACAACACGTTTCGCGCCACATTTGTCAACGTCGACGTCATTGCAAGCAGGCGAAACACAAGACAATGGTAGGGAATCGTTCCTTGTATGTATGGCGCAAGCATGTCGACGTCTGGCTCTTCGAAGCGTGCGGCAACCATAATCTCCGCCCGAGCTCTATTTGGAGCCTACTTCCGCAGCTGTGTTCGTCGACCTCCACGTCTTCTTCACGTCAATGGAAGGCGCCGCGCCTCGCCTGTCAGCCAGATATACCGCGATATGGCGAGGATATTACTGTGAGGTAAGTCATTGTCTCAGATACAGGAAGTGAGAAGGTGCCCACCCCCAGACCGGAAAATTCAGTGAAGACTGCTGTCGACCAGTCATATCCAACGGAGTGCAGATTTTGGAAGGAGCGGGGTTATCCACTGGGAAACAATTTCAGTATAATAGATTCTCAAGTGCAAAGACTACGCACACTACTAGTGAGTTCTGCATAGAGTCCCACAACGTCGAATGGCTCCTTGAGCATAGTAATGAATATAGGTCGGACGCCGCATGGTAGATGCATCATTGACTCGGAAACAGTCTCAGTTCGGAACTAATCACAAGAGTAACGTACGGGACTGAGCAGGAACGCCGGCTTGTCCCTCTGGTGCTCGATCTGGAGTTAACCTAAGAGTTCGACGGATTGCCGACGACGGGTCGGGTCTAGAGGGCCCAAGGTGCGAGGAGTCGGGCGGCCGCACAGACGACTCGGGTGAATACGGCTCAGTCTAATACGAGCATTGACTGGAATAAACAATAACATGTAATCAGTGTGCTTTTGCCCCTTCCGAAGGGGAGGCGTCGCCCCCATATAGCACTTTGCGCCCCCAATCCATCACTCGCCGGTCCCATTCACCCGCTGTCCGAAACACTGTTCCGATCTGCGCGTTCCACCTGTGCTTGAGCATGGTGGAAAACGGACTATGAGGAATGCGTTCCGATGCAGGCAGAGGGGCATTGACGACAGTGTCGGCCTCCAATAGTCGCTGTGATAGGGCATGCAAACTGCAACAAGGAAAACGCGTGAGCACTGCTAGGACATCGTGTTATGGAGCTGGGGCACCGGATGCATGCTGCAAGACTGCAAGGCAATGAAACACAAATGCTGCTGACAACGCCCGCGTCAGGTAGCGAGCTGTATGAAACCACTCGAGACTTATTGGCCAACAAGAATCGTGCGACCAGAACAAGACATGCAGACTAGCATCATTAGTAGACACGTACTCTGAGCGATGTTTCACGGTCCTATGACGAGGATCATCAGTTGTGCGCACTAGATACCTTGTTCAAGGCCCTCATTCACCGTGTCTGAATCATGGTGGAGAAACCATAGTATACCTGCATAACCAAATGAGACCATGCAGAACCTGAGGTTGTTAAACGCACCCCTCCTGCTGCAAGTGCACCCGAGACGGGTCCAATGAGGAAAGACATGGCCAGGGAGAGTTAGCTCTAAGCCTCTCGTCTACTTACTGTGGCACGGAGCGTCGGATACGTTCTTGGCGAACGTAACAATATGCATCACGTGACTATAGCGTAGGTCGTGCGCGGCCCGCAGCGATCGTCACTGTGCATGAGCCTGAGAGGAAGACTGGTGTTATTTCATCCCGTCCACTGCTCTGTTTCGCTGTCTGCCTGAAGACTATTGTCTGTCTGTACAGTACTCTTGGAGTAGCATCTGGAGTCTCCTGCTCTCGATATAGGCCCCGGAGCCACGCGAGCTCATCCTGGCTGTTTGACTCACGGCTGCGAGGGAACGATGATGATGGCACACAATTCACCTATGATTTCTATTCCAAAGAAGTCCACCGAGGAGGTAGACTGGACTAGTCCGATTCGTAGCACCATCTCGCACTCATATGGAGAGGATCCGGACAACTATGCTACCGAATGTGCCAACCTGCAGCGATGCAGACAGGATGCGGTCAAGGGAGCAGGAAGCGACATGACCGGTGCGCGGTTATGCTCTCCATTGCACAAGCAATATCTCATCTGGACCGATAGCGCGGGATCTTTTGTACAAGTATTTTGGTCAGCTCGAGCTGCTAGAGCTGCGCTTTGCTGAAATACGCATCAACTTTCCCTGGCGGGACGCTTTTACCAGCAAGCTCATTACGCAAACATCTATCGCGTACGAAAAAGCCTCCATTATCTTCCAAATAGCTGCCACGCATTCTGCTATTGCAGCTTCCCAGAACCGTGCGGACCCTGAAGGGTTGAAACGAGCCTTCTACTACTTCCGTACATGCGCGGGGATGCTGACATATATCAATGACAACTTTCTGCATGCTCCCTCAACCGATCTGAGCCGAGAGGTCATCAAGTTCCTGGTTGGCATTATCCTCGCGCAGGCCACAGAGGTCTTCTTTGAGAAATGTACGGACGAGAAGAAGGGCAACGCACTTGTTGCCAAGATCGCGTCCCAAACGGCGTTCATGTACACGTCATTGACAGAAGAAGCCAAGGAGTTCATGGGAAAAGGCATTTTTGATCGCAATTGGGTTACTGTCCTCCAAGTGCGTTTCGTCCTTGGGGTAGTGTATGCTCAGGTTAACCTGTTGTGCCTTGTAGATTAAGGCGAGGTACTTCACGTCCGTGGCGCAATATTACAGGGCTCTTGCGGACAACGCTGCAAGCAAACATGGTGATGCACTCGTCCGATTCACGGTGGCCGAGACGGCCGCGAAGGAGGCCAACCGCTCGGCGTCAACGTTTGCCAGCGTATTCGTTACGCAGATGTCCCCCAATCTACCGCCGGACGCGGGTACGGTGGTTCTTGACCTCACGAAGGCACACCTGGCCCTCTGCACGGAGAAAAAGAACGAAGCACAGCGGGAGAACGACCTCATCTATAACGCCGTTCTACCCGCTGCTGAAGCGCTACCTCAAATAGAAAAGGCTGCTGTCGCGACACCTATCACGATACAGGAAGTCTACGCTTCGCCGGATGTGCAGAAAGTGATCGGATCAGATATATTCATGCGCCTGATCCCGCTGAGCGTCCATGAGAGCGCAAGTGTATACTCAGAGGAGAAGGCAAAGCTTGTCCGCGGGGAGGTAGAGAAGGCGGACAACGCAGAGGTGGAAGTACGAAGTGCCTTGGAATCATTAGGTGTCAAGCAAGGTTTAGTACGGTTCAAGGCGATCGTGGAAGGCGGCGTAGGAGGCGAAGAAGAGGTGCCGATGGAGGTCCGTCGCTGGCGCGAGGATATCACCGTCATGGAGGAACGGGAAGGCGTTGAGCGTCTCATGACACAACTGACAAAGCTCAAGGAGGCTGTCAAAGGCGAGCTCGACGGCATGAGTAGGGAGCTCGACAAGGAGAGCAAGGACTGCGAGGCGATGCGCGTGAAATATGAGCACCTGTGGAACCAGGAGCCCTCTGGCTCGCCCGCCAAGTCGTTCCGCCAGGAGCTCAAGTCCCACCTCGGCTCGCTGGATGCGGCTGACCAGTCTGATCAGCAGGTCGTCGCGCTATGGGACTCCGTCAAAGGCGAGATCCGTTTGCTGCTCTCTCCGCAGGTGGAAGAGGTGTTCCGCGCGAGTACGGACGGAGGCGGTGCCGGGACTGAGAGCTTACTTGACCTCGACATCTCGAATGATGCTCAGGACGAGGGTGAGCGAGTGCGGATCGCCCAACTCGTCGACGAGATCGAGGAGCGCCTTGGCAGACTGAACAAGATTGCGCACGAGCGCAACCAGGTGCTCAAGGATCTGAAAGAGAAGGTTTGTCTCCATGACACGTTCTGACACGCACGGCCGACTGCGCGTAATGCTGACTGATCATTAGGTACAAGCGGACGATGTTTCGCATCTTCTCTTGTTGAATCGCCGGAATCCCGGTGTCGAGAACAATTTGTTCGCCGGTGAATTGGAGAAGTTCAGGCCTTACCAGCAGCGCCTGACAGCCACGGTGCACCACGAGCAGGTAACCATTCAGGAGGTATCCGGCTTATGGCGTACCTTGAAGGACTTGGCTGGTCGCGGCCCGGGCGCGAAGAAATGGGAGGAACGGGAAAGGAGAAAGAAAGACACCATCCGACGCTTCTCACGTGCCAGAGACGGATACATGGAAGTAAGGGACGGTATCGCGTGCGTGCCTGCTCAATTACCGCTCGAGGTGCAGTATCTGACACAGACACCGTCCATAGCATGGGCTTACAGTTTTACACCGAGCTGACAGAGCTGACGGCGGTTCTTCGACGCAACGTCAAGTCATTCGTGTCAGAGCGGACCGTGCAACGGGAATCGTTAGCGGCTCAGCTCGAGACCCAACGAAGGTTGTCTCAGCCTTCCGTAGCTGCCCCTCCGCAACCTCCTCCCAGACCGCAGCAGTCTAGACCAACAGGTCTCGAATCTTCCTTTACCTCAATGAGTCTGCAGGGCCGCAACGGCCCGATGTCTCCTCCCTCCCAAAGTTCATGGCAATCCACTCCAGTGCCTACCGCACCCCAATTCCCGCCGCCACCTCCTCAGTCTCAACCCGCAAGATCACCGTATCCTCCCCCACCTCCTTCCTCCATTCCGCCATCCCAGCCGTCCTACAGCCCACAAACATCAGCGCCTGCCTCCCGAGATCCGTATGCATCGCTGAGCATGTTCGGTTCTCCGGCCTTCCCCACTCCCCCGCCTTCAAATCCGGCCACCAGCCCTCCGCCTCCGCCTCAAGCACCGCAACTGTCGCCACAACAGTATCCGCTTGCACCCAAGCAGTCTTCTTACTCGCCGTCGTACTCGCAACCCCAGCACCCGCAATATGGCCAGCCACAACAGCCGCCCTACTCCCAACCGCAACGACAGCCGTCATACCCGCCCCCTGCACAGCCGGCGTACGCCAGCGGGTACCAGTCCCCTGCTCAAGCTGGCGTCTCGCCGTTCCCGCCTCCTCCTCCGCCCGTATCATACCAATCGCAGTATGGGTCGCCTTCGCCTCCAGTGCAGCAACAACAGCAGGGTGCATATCAATATGGGTTACCGCCGTCGGCGCCAGCGCAGCAATACAACCAACAGTATCCACAAGGCTATGGGCGCTAGTGGTAGACCTCGTCGTCATAGGACTTTTGTATGTAACGTTAGTTGTCTCGGTTGCTGCCAGAATACGCCGGACAACGATGAAGATACACATGATCATGGCAGACCGTGTGCGGTGGCCTCTTGTATGGGTAACAGAGGATTAGGAAGGCGGGAGGCCAATTGGGTTGTCATTGCAAATGGTCCCTCACTACCGTTGTGGAGTGTGACCTGGCTCCTGTAGGCTGTAGCCCATGAGTAGCATCAGAGCATCAGAGCCCAAACCTTTCCCACCACGTCGCTGTATATGGGAAGAGCATCGATATAAGGGACGCAACTCCATGTCCGGAGAAAATGTAACAGAAGTGCCATTAGCCGAGAAGCTCAACTCATCCTAATGTTGAAAGAACAACTAGAGCGTTGCCCGCGGGAAGATTTACTGAGCTGTATCATTATCAGACTGCACAAGCCTTGCTGATTCTCCCGTCTCGCAAGAGGCAGCAATTAGATGCGTTGGTCCATATGCAATCTGCAAGTACAGGATATGAACGCAGACTGCCTCTGTTCTATAGCGCGTCCATGACCGACAGTTGCACTCAAAGCGCACTGGCACCTGGAAGTAGTCTATTACCCTGTAATAGCCAAGACATGGAGCTGTATAACTCACCCGTAATGATGTCAACTAGCTCATTGGTGATGGAGGCTTGACGACCACGGTTATACTGCATCTGGAGCTTGTTAATCATGTCGCCAGCGTTCTTGGACGCGTTATCCATAGCGTTGCGACTGCAACACGTCAACAGGAGACGATGTTGGGATGAGCACCAACTCACCGAGCACTTTGCTCGCATGCATGTCCTTCGACAAGAGCTGCATAGATCGCGTTGGCAAGCGCGAACTCCGCGAGGTCCTTGGTGACCTCCTCCTCCATCTCGTATGCCTTGAAGCCAGCTAAAAGGCACGTAAACTCCGAGGAACATGAAGACTCTGGCAATGTGACGTACGCGAGGTCTTGAGCGCCTCCTCGGTCTCAACCTCCATGACGGCAGCCTCGTACGAAATGGCAGAGACGAACTTGTTGTAGACGATCGAAATGCTGTCGTACTTGACGCCAGATTTGATGATCAAGTCCGCAACGCCCGCCGCATCCGCGAAGGTCGGAATGTCGCGGCCGATCTGGTTGAAGCTCATGACCAGGTTCTTGCCCAGTGCACGCGAGAGTTGCGCCTTGGACTTGTCGCCGACGACCATGATGGGTGAATCTGACTCGACCGCTTCCTTGTTCGCAATGATTCGGCGCGTAGCCTTCGTCACGGAGGAATGGATACCACCACAAAGGCCCTTGTCGGACGAGATAACGAGAAACAGCTTGCGCTTGCCGGCCTCTTCTGCAGGCGCGTGCTGGAAGACCTCTATGGTGTCAAGGTTAATTAGGCAACCAGATCGCACTAGCGCCGGTACGAACCGGAGTTGGCAACACCGTACTGCTTGCCAGCTTGCATGGCACGCTGCGCCTTGCTCAGTTTTGTCGACGCAATCATTTTCATGGACTAAACAGTATCGCATTAGCACATTGCGGACTGAAGAATCGTGAAGAAGTCTGGAGGCCCGCTTCGAAGTCTGACTGACTGAGACAATGCGGTGCACGCAATTGAGGGAAATTGTTGTGGAGGTCCCTTCCACCGGCCTGATCTCATCCCACCTGTCCCAGTGTCAATATATATGGCGAACTCTCACCTTCGTAATCTTCTCGATATTCCGTACAGACTTCAGACGCAGCTCAATCTCACGGAGGGTGGCCATGTTGCGCGCACCAGCCGGGGCGGCTCCCAGTGCTGGAGGTCGGGACGCCAGACGAAGCGTACTCCGAGCGAACATGACGAATAGAAAGAGTGTGGTACTGGAGGACGAGTGCAATACCGACGTCGATGACAACGGGCCAGCACGGGAGGCCGTGGGAAAACGAGATCCCGGAGTTCGAAGTTCGAACGATCGAACGAGCGCTCACAAAGCGCTTGTCAGACACACTGACTCGTCCAAGCATCGTGCTCGTCGTGCTCGACAACGATCAACTCTCCCTCATCAGCGGTCTCTGTTCAAGGCTCAACAGGATATGGCGTCTGGAGAGCCTTTGTTTGACCCCTCGCTCAAGAAGCGCAAGAAGAAGACCGTCGCGTTCTCTGAGGACCCTCTCGGTGCTGATGCCGACCCTACCACACCTGCTCCCGCGACCATCGATGATACGACCACAAATGGCGAGGCCATAGACATGGGGCCAAAGACGATGCATGAGCAGATGAAGCAGAACGGAGAGGTCGGTGATGAGGACGGTGTAGAGGAGAAGAAGGAGGATGATGATTTCAAAGCGATGTTCGGTGATCTGAAGAAGAAGAAAAAGAAAAAGGACATCCCAATGGACCTGGCACGTATAGAACCCCAGCATATATGTGCTCTTTCTGACAGCGCTATCTAGCCAGATGACAACTCGGGCACATCCACGCCCATCGCAGTGCCAGCTGCGACCGAGGATCTCGATTTCTCAGATTTAAAGAAGAAAAAGAAGAAGTCCTCGAAGAAGGCTGCGCTGGACATGGAGGCATTTGAGAAGGAGCTGAATGAATCCGAACCCAAGGACGCTGAAGATGAAGAGGGTGGCGAGGACGGCATGGAGGTTGATGAGGCAGAGCTCGGGGATGATCCGTTTACGCGTAATGAGGCTGCTATCAACATGGATGCTGGTAACGAAACGTGGCTCAGCAGCGATCGTGATTACACCTACCAGGAGGTTCGCTGGATTCCTTGGCACCGAGCCATACCCTGCTAACACATTGAATCTAGCTCCTCCAACGTTTCTACGCTCAATTACACGCCTCAAACCCCGCCCTTCTCAATTCTACCGTAAAGCGTTACACGATCGCACCGCCACAGATCCTGCGTGAAGGCAACAAGAAGACCATATTTGCCAACGTCTCGGATATTTGCAAGAGGATGCACAGACAACCGGAGCATGTCATTCAGTACATGTTCGCCGAGATGGGTACCACTGGCTCAGTGGACGGTTCAGGTCGTCTCGTCATCAAGGGTCGTTTCCAGCAGAAACAGATCGAACACGTCTTGCGTCGGTATATTGGTAAGTATCCCTCGTCTTCCTTCCAGAATTGTGATACTCATGTATAACCACTACAGTCGAATACGTTACATGCAAAACGTGCAAGTCGCCTGACACATTGCTCACGAAAGAGAACCGCATCTTCTTCATGGCATGTGAGTCCTGTGGATCGAGGCGCTCCGTGGCCACCATCAAGACCGGTTTCCAGGCCCAGGTCGGCAGGAGAAGCAAAAACAAGACTGGCTGATCGGTCAAGTCTCGGAGGATGCTGTAGCCTATCGCAGTCTTACGCTTTGTGCACATGTATTCAATGCATTTCACCACGCTCTGTATTGTATACTGTTTGACATCGACGAACATTCATTGACATAGACAGGGAGATCAAGATCGAGGTTTACGAGACAGACGGCGATACCGAGCATTCGACAAATACGACACGATTTGGACACTGAGTGGATACATGGTGATCAACGAGGACAGGCGATAGGAGATGCGGCCATTAGGTGGTAGTTAGAGCGGAACGGTCAGGATACGTAGGAATAATGATGCAAGATGCGCACGGGCGAGCCAGGACAAGACAAGACAAACCGGCGGAGTAGGCAGCGGTATGGTACAGGGTAGATCATTCCAGAGATCTCACGCAATTCAGCAGAACCTGCGCATTCACGAACCAACGTCGCCGACGCGCGTGAGGGCAGCACGCCGCTTTTTCTTGGGCGGTTCCTTCGCTTCCTCTCCCTCGCGCGGTGTCTCGCTCGGCTCGCGAGCCCCAAACCCGCTCTCATCGATGCTCGTCGCAGGCGTCAGTGGCGTCTCCACCTCTGCCTTCCGCTTGCCACCAATAGCGGGCGACGCGGTGGGCAGCATTGTGGGTTGGCGGGAGGGTGTCGAGAGCGGCGTGGCGACGGTCGAGTTCGTCAGGGGGAGAGAATGGTGGTGCGCGATGGACTGCAGCTGCAACGTCTGCTGCTGCGTGTGATGTGTCGGCAGGACTTCGTCGAAGACTACGATGGTACAGTAGCCGTCACGCGAAGAGAGCATCAGGCATTGGCCGTCAGACGACCTGAATCCACAGAGACATGCAGTGAGATACAACGTAGGGATGCGGTCAGGCATACATACCATGTCATGTCCGTGAACTCATCATAATGCAGCTTTGTGAGCAGACAGATAGGGCCGGACTGTTGAGTATCATAAATCGCCACGGTATCCATTGTAGCGACCGCATACAGCATCCTGTACGGAAGTGAAAAGACGGAGGCTGTCGGCGTCGGTGTGGGCGGAATGGCGGGCGTCCCGCTCCTCGACGTCAGGGGCGTCGGCGGCCGCAAAGAGTCCGTCGCCGACAGCGCGGGCGAGGGCATCATCGCACTTGGCGGCCCTGTCGGGATAGCCAGACGGGGTGCGGGCTGTGCAATGGAGCCGCTCCCTGAGGCCGCTTGTTTCGCCGGCGACGGAGGAGCCGGGGCAGGGAACAACGAAGACGGCGTCGATGCAGGCGGCGGGGCGATGTCGACTTCGACCTGCTCATCCTTGCCCTTCTCTATGACCACTGTGGGTGGCTCGCTCTGCTCTCCGGCGACGCCTAGCCGTAGCTCGTACAGGATGGGCGAGAACCGCACCGCCACGCTCGCCTTCTTGAAGCCAGGCAGACGCGCGATGGGCGGCCGCGCGAAATTGGCGCGGGAGTAGATATACACTGACGAGCCGGACATCTCCTTCGTCTCACTCGACCCGGGAGCGGGGTTTCCCTTCCTACCCCGGGAAGGCTGCTCGGGCTTCGGTGCGCCTGGCTGTACAGAGGGATCCTCGAATTGGCCGGCGGGTGTGAGAAGGAGTCCTCCATCGGGGCTGAATGTCAGACGTCTGAAGAAGTTAGTGTAGCTCTCGTCACCATAGAGCTTCACAAACGCCCAGCTGGTGGAAGCTTGTGGTCGAATGGCAGGAAGGGCTGGCATGGGAGACGGGGAACGGCCATAACGTGAATGAGTGGCTGGCGAGTGGGCGGCGCTGGTGCTACTAAATGACGACCTGCGCGAGGGGGGGTAATCCAAGGGCGGGGGCGGGAACATGCTCGAAGGTGTGCTGGGCACGGAGGCAGTTGGGGTCAGCAGGGCACTAGCGCCATGTTGTCCTGAGCCGGATGCCATAGCCTCCTCCCTGAGCTGATCGCTCGCGCTTGTAACGACGGATTCCGTCTCGCTTACAGTCGATCCCCGTCTGAACATCGGTGGCCGACTACGTGAGCTTGGAGTGCGGCGATGGCGGTGAGAGACACGTGTATTCTTGCCGACGGCGTGAACATCGAGTGCGTCATCCTTGGTCGAGACGCTGTAGATGTGCATGGAACGATCGCTGCTCTGTGTAGCAAAGAATTCGTTGAGTGGGTCCCAAGCAACACCTTGCACGTAGTGGCTGTGCTCCGCGATTTCTTGTATGCACTTCCCTGGAGGCGTGAAAGATACATACATCAGGGATGAACAGATGTCATGATAGCAAACTGTACATCGATAGACCACTCCGGCTTCCTCGGACGCAGAACTCTTAGTCGTCTGAGGTGCGCACCACAGCTTCACGTCGTGCTCTGTACAACCAAGCGCATAGGCTAAGACTCGGAGACCCTGCTCAGCGCCCGAGACGCCAGCCGCTGAGCAGGATACCCTATAGCAAGTGTAGAACTACCAATCTTGCTGGGAGAGTCAGTTCGAGTCCGCGTACGAGGACGCAGACGTGGTCTATACGACATAGCTGTTGCTGAGCTTCTTAGCTTACCATCACTTGTAGAGAAGATTCTGGCACAGTTGTCCGTGCTACCGGCGATAATGTATTCACCTGTAGGGCTCCAAGCAAGATCATAGACCTGCATTGTCGTGCATCTACACGCCAGTCAACAGTGTCTGGGTACGCTGACCAAAGATGCGTACCTGAATGTTGTCCGCGGCTTCCAATGCTCCTTCTCGTATTGCAGCTCGTCTGGAGTGAGATCACTGCCGAACGCGCTGGCATGCGGACTGGTCGTGGGCGACCAGATGATAATCATACCGTCTGCACAAATGCGATAAATCAATCTCCACGCGTCTACACGTTGCATTGAGAGTCCTACCATCTCCGGCTGAGGCAATAAGTTCCCCTGAAAGGCCCAGTCAATCGCGTGCCACGCGTGTTTCGTGTCCGATGCTCACCATTGGGGCTCCATCGTACTACATTGACTGGTGCAGAGTGTCTACTAAGCGTTGCGAGGTATTCGACTCGAGGAGGACGCGGTGTCGCGCCCTCCGAGCCTGAGGCCGCCACCACGGACTGCGGGAGTATGTTCGGGTGCACCATCCATAACTTTGATGGACATTAGTCGGTGGCTCCCGCGACAGTCACGCGTCCACGTACTCTGACATGATTGTCCTCGCCGCCCGTGGCAAGTTTGTACCATTGAGTGACGAAATGCTTCTCGTCGACGGGACGCGCCTTCTTAAATGAGACTGGTTGGAAGTCACAAGTAGAGATGGGTTTGCTGTCGTGCCAACGAATCTCGACCGTTCGTAGGCGCATTTTGTCTGTCGTGAATATTCGTAGGAGGTCTAGTTCATGTTCTGGTAACAACCAGCGTGAGTGGCAGCGTTTGCGAACAAAGGACACTGTACGCTCGCTCGCAGTAGTGAACAATCTGAGGCGTCTGGCTCGTGGTATCGGTCCTAACCCAATTTGGAAGGTTTGTAATTCGCGCATGCACCCGACGGCCCGGGCGCGGCCCCCGCAGAGATATATACTTCATGTACAGTACGCATGCATCTGAATCGTTCTCTACTCGCTCTCTCCGCTTGCAAGCTTGCTTTTTCCCTTGACTTTCAACTCGCTATTTACAGTGTTGGACGGCTCCTTGAGACACCCCGGTCTCCGAGCTTACTGCGAAAGATATCAGCCTCGGACTTCTTCGGGATACAAAATGATACATTTAAACTGTCTAGTGCAGAAATCCCCATGAACATTGACAAGCAAAATGCACGACGATCTTCCATACAGTGTACTTTTGCCCTAAAGACCCAATTTTGTTTGCGTTGATCAGACAGGTTCTCATTGAATATCTGGAGTTTTTACATTACATATGTGGTTTTTCTATGCCTATGTCTCATATGTACATGCTATATTTTTCGGGGTCTGTGTGTATGTCCCAAACTTTGAATATGGGCACCCTCA
Organism: Fomitopsis pulvina; assembly: GCA_964035675.1. Lineage (NCBI taxonomy): Eukaryota > Fungi > Basidiomycota > Agaricomycetes > Polyporales > Fomitopsidaceae > Fomitopsis > Fomitopsis pulvina. Next base: position 1,161,712 of record OZ037963.1, read on the forward strand.
ACAGTCCCAAGACATCAAGTGCATGATGATCTATCGGGTCACATCACATTTCCTAATTTGGCAGGGGCAGCATATGGCCTAGCACAGAGTACTTCAAGCATGTTACCTTCACAACAGTCCTCAGGCCTCAATCTTCAGCATGATTGGTTGGCCACTCTCAGTCATAAAGAAAAGACAAATTAGAAATGCTCTACAAGGGGAATGGATGACAAAAGCTGTCCAGAGGGATGATCAATGATAAGATTCTGTTCATCCAAATCTGGCAGGGGGCAGCGTGATGTGACGCGTCTCAAGGAGTGGTCCAAGCCCCGATAACGATTTTTGACACTGATGCCTGTCGGACCAGTGCAGTATGCACTCGATAGCAGCACTGTATATCTAGAATTGTAGTAGGGATTGGTAGCTTTCAGGCCATATATACTGATCTAGGTCAGGGTGACAAGGGTAAGTGCCCGGGATGAGAAAAGATTTCACTGTCTCAAGGAGCCGTCCAACACTGTAGACCAGGACCGCGACTTCATTGTGCACCCACTCGCACTGGGCAGGTCCGTCTGATGATTGGTTCGTGACTTGCCCTTGAAGTACCTTCATGGTTGAATGGAAAAGGTATTTTCTGGTACTGTGCGCATCTGCAGCTGTTTGATAGCCTGAAGGTTTGACACGCCTAAAACGCTGTGCATAGGTGCTATCACATAAATTCCTCCATCGTTTTGTCTGTCTTCCCTTATCCCACCATTCGATTGTGTTGTGTCGTCAGCAGCTCTGCTTGCGTGTAAGTTTGCCTTTGCCGCTACGTCAGGCGCGACTAACCTGTCCGCTGAGAACTTTGATGCAGGCCCTCATCTACCACGTCCCTCTCACGAGTCTCATCCCCGTCGAGTTTCTCGTATCACGGTATGTCAGCCCTAGAGCACCCGCCTGTTAACTCCGATTTAGGTGCGATGGCACAAAAAGCATTGTCACCTCAATATGAGGAGGCTGCTACCGCTCAAGGAGCTCTCCGTGACGCCCGCCCCCAAAGATCGAGTGTGTACTACACCAATCAGATTTAGATTTCTGTGAAACACACGCGATCCCAAGCTACCCGGGAGTATCCAACTGGCCCGGTCAACAGATTTTAAAGCACGCTGCGCGTACACTACATGGCAACCATAACGGCTATTCAATTTAGTGCAGGTTCCAAGACGGTGGAGCCTAAGGCTTCCATTGCCTAGTTCTACATAGCGAGATGTGTCACCTATATCACTGCCGTCTTCTGCATAACATTCTTCAGTATTCGTCTCCAGGCGGTCGCTCCCCGACAGGATATGGTGGTACAGTGATGACAAGCTTGAGCCTCACCGGGGCGGAAGAGCTACTAGCCATCCCCGCGCACTGGCAGAATGAGAAATTATTCCCCCTTTTCGGCGTGATGACCTCGTCAATTCCTACTAGTGCGAGCGGGTATGTATGGTTGTGAAGCGACGCTACTATAACTAGATCTTGTATTGACATGCCCATACCAGATGTAGGCGCTCTCTCTGCAACCTGCGCCCCCTGTGACCAGCTTAGTGAACGACACACGATGGTGAAGGATTCCATTGCCATACAATTACCTTGCCAAAAATGAAAATATCATTGTCGGCCCCATGATAGAGGCACTGTTAGTAGAAAATGACCTTCCTCCCTTTGCGCTGTCTGGCCTCATGGCTGGGACGAGTGCAATGTGAGCAATGATCATAAATACACGAATGAACTACTGTACACCGTAAGGATCCGAAAGCATTATCCACCAAGAATATGATACAATACATGCCGAACGCACCGATACTACACAAGCCGTCCTTCATTCACTCTTGACGCGCTCGTAGCCCTTGCTGGCACTAGAACTGCCCCACCCAAACCAACTCGTTCTTCTCGCTTGCTCCGGCCGCTGGTCGACCGGCTGTCCCTCGCTCTCCATGTCGCTTGGGACCTCGACCTCTTCAAAAGTCGATCTCCCGTTCCCGTTGTCGGTGCGCTGGCGCAGGGACTCAGATGAGGAGGTGCGCGCAGGATTATCGGCAGGGGGCATCGGTACGCTGGACATGGCCGGGCTCGGCTCAGCAAGATCGTACGGCTGGGCCTCCGAGGCAGGATCATCGCGACGCGCATGTCTGCCCGCAGCGCGCGCGTTCGCGTTCGCAGCCTGCGCGCCGGACGCCTGTGCTTGGCGCAGGAAAGCTGCGCCCGAGGCGATCACCGTCGGGCCGTAGGTGTTCCACAACCCGGAGACGAGTTGCGCGGGGCCGGAGACAGGATCCCCGAGCGTGGGTGGTGTGGCCGCTTGCGTGTTCGCATCCGTCGGGAGCGGTGCGCCAGGGCCCGCAGAGGCATTCATCTGCTGCAAGGTGCCAGAGACGTGTGCCCATGCCGCGCGCAGCAGGCGCTGGAGCGACGAGTAGATGTAGGTCTTCAGCTGCGCAAGGGCCGAGTCGATCTCGCCCTCGTGCTGGGCGAAGAACGGGCGGACCTGTGCCTCGTAAAGAAGTTTTGCGCCCATGGTTTGCGGCAACGCGAGGTAGAGTAGGAACAGTGTCTTCAAGGTGTAGTAGAAAGGCAGCCTGTTTGGGTATGTGGGCAAGGTCCGATGAGGCTGAGAGGGGTTAGACACACCATGAGACCAGCCACTCAGCAACATATTCCACAGAAACGATGCACCCCAGAACGCTCCAGTACATGAGCCATCTTTCTAGGTCCTCCTCTGACGCGGGCCGCTGAGAGAGCACCTTATAGGATGAGTATCCTGGGTACAGAAAAGCCACTGTGGCACTGGTCTATAGTCAGCTCAAGTTAGCATTTCTGCTGCCATTGAAGGCACACCTGAGCAATCTCAATAGAAAGTGGAAAAGCATGTCTCTGGGGAGTAGATGGTGGCAGGGGACAGGATGGAGATATATAAGTTGCAAGGTGCAAGGTGCATCCTGCGGACACGCTGTATAAAGTTCATTTGGCAGAACCAGCACGAGCGCCACTAGATTATTGATCGATTAGAAGCGCATGAATCATGATCACAAGGCGAGTCTTGCAAAGTTCTTTTACTCAGTAATAAGATCCGTCTTAAGAGTCCATTGTTCCTCTACTATTGGCATCGTGTCAGGAAGTGGAAGGCCTGCTATTTTGTTTCTGATTCTATCTAGACTGATCACTACAAATAGTTGATCCATGACTTACCACTTGGTTGGCACTAGCAATGGGAGGTGCGTGCAGTAACATCGATTGTGCATGTCTGAGTTCGCCCAGGCGTCACCATTAAGGGATGTGTACGTAGCTTAACATGTACACATGTGAAATTTCTATTGACATCGACATTATGCCCCAACGATTGCGTAAGAACTATACGGGAACGTCAGGATAGCCAGGCCGCTTAACATCGTCACATCGCTCGTCGTAATCGTCGTGTTCTTCACAACACCAGCAAATACCGTTCCACGTAGACCGTCAGGCACCGTCGTCACACCATCAGGGTGGATGACAGTGAATGTCGTATTCATGTCGTGGTACCAGGCCACGTACGTCGGGGACGCGTCGTCGGACGCGACTGTACTGTTGTACGAGACACTGATGTTTTGGCCCATCTTAGGGGAAGCCGGGCTGACAGTCAGTGCAGGGAAGCTCTGCACTGGCAGGGCAGGGTTCGTCGAAGGGCATTCCTCGATGAAACCGACTTGCAACAGCGACAGGTCAGGAAGAGGATAGGTACGGTGTCGTTGCGAAATGCCTCACCTGCCAAAGACCAGGCACCGCTGAAGTGGAGAGGAGTCTCGAAGTCGCCATCCCAAGGCTGCTGATTCTTCACGGCCGAGTTCACCCAGCCGGCCTGGCGAGCCTCAATGTGCGATATGGACTGGAGGACAGATCAGACGTCGACTCCGCTATGATGCAGGCAACTTACGACCGAGGCTGCCAGGACGTCCTTGCTGTCAATGAATATGGATGCGCCCATATATGCCGCGGCGCCAACTTGCTCCAGCGTCTGTGACAGCGATGTCCAAGACTGCACGTCCGTGTACGGGCTTCATTGCATCACATTCCAAAATCACTGACTGATTCTGCAAAGTATTGTGCGCGACGTACTAGGAATAATTGCAGGGCGCAGGGGCGGCATCGCCCAGCTGGCCTTGCAGGAATGCAACGTGGGTCTTTTCGTGGTTCATGATTTGCACAAAGCGTCCCCGGACCCAAGGTTCGTAGCCAGCGTCCGCGAATGCCTGGGCGTCATACTGTGCCAGACCTTGTTCGTAGAACGCACGCTCGATGTACTCGAGGTTCAACGCATACTGCATGATGCTTGTATCTGGCATTCGTGGAGGATGGTGTTCAGTACTTGCCCTCGAGCGTGCGTAGCAGCGAACGCACCTGTTACAGCAGCCGGTGTTGGTGCTCCCAACACCAACCATGCCGAGGACAGCGCGAGCAAAAGCGTCGAAAGTACCATCGTTCGTGCAGAGGTGAGGAGGGACGTGTCTCAGAGAACCGCCGAACCGAGTCCGGAGCAGTATCCCAGACGTCTTATATTCACCTCGTTAATCATAATGACGTGTTAGTGTTCAGGGAGCGCTGCTAGGGGTTGGGTCGGCGTCCAGAATTTGATCTTCTGAAGCGAGCTCATTCCGCTTTGATCCCGCTAGTCACAGAACGCCATAAAGGGTGCTGGCGTTAGCTGTTTCGGTACAGTCCGTAGGCCCATCCAGTCTGCTGTCCTCAATTGAGGGAAGTAGCATACTCTCATCAAATCTCAACCGCAGACTGCACAAAATTCTCGTTTTCCAAGGCAGCCAATCCCACGCATGCTTCTTGGGGCTCTACGATATCAGGCATAATGAAACTCCGCTGGTGTGGCTGGAGGCGAATTCTCAGCCGGGTTGGGTTCCTCATGTCGACAAGAAGTTGCTTCAATCGTATGTACTCAACATTACAACTGACTTCGTCGCCTTCATCCGCCACGTCACCGAGAGATGGTTTCAAAATCACCAAACATATGCAGTGCGCCCGACGAGCCCGAGCCAATAACGAGCTCGAGCCAATAATCTGCCCACATCTTGACCGTCGTCAGCGCGCCCGAGACAGTGGGCATCAGGAATGTCATCCCAGTCCAGACTGGCGCACCCTGATTGGTTCCCGCGAGCATCTGCTACGGAAGGGGCGTCAGGCGATCTCGTCTTCGTGCTTCGCAGCTAACGACGACCAATAGATCGTCTACAATGACGGGCATGCGTCCTATCAGCCGCACAGGTGACTTGCTAAGTCATACCAGATTGAATCCACTCAGCCGTCGTACACACTGGCGCAGGAGACGAGTTGCTCATCTACAGTAGACCATGAATGTCGCGAGATTTGTATTGCCAGGCAAGACATGGGGCCCGTGACAATTTCAGAGTCCTCGAAACTATTCTCATTGCAATGAGTAAGCGTCTGGCACGCGCAAATTCCGGTGTCACGACCTAGCGGACTGGTCACTTTTCTCCCATTAAGGACAGATTGAACACCGCTCACCTCGTACCAAATTGGTTTTGTGTGTCACGACTGCTGGCGTCGACGTAGTCATACAACAGGCCCGTGTGTACAGCTCGTCCTGCGATTTCACCAACTGGCCGGTGCGCATCGCGTCGTGTATATCGACTAGGCCGTCAGGGTGAGCATGGGGGGAAAGAATAATATTCAACGGAGCTATGCATGGGTTATACTTGAGCAGCATAGGGTGCCCACGTTCCGCTTGTAGAATTATCTGAAAGAATTCTTTCGCCGTTGCAGGCCAAATACGCAGGCTTCTGACTGGGGGTCTCAGCAGTGCCGGTAAACATATCGACCGCTGTGCAATGTATACGTCAGAGCCACCACCAATAGAACATGATGCAGACGTACGCACCGTATTCATCAATCCAATATGCTGTGTGTGCGAAGCCACATGCAGGAGGATGATCGACAAATCCACCACTCGGAGGTTCTTCGTACCATATACTTGCAGGCCAACGCGGACTGAGCCGGTCTCAGCGATCACACCACAGAACGAGGGGTGATCTCGGCCCTTCAGCTCTGGGCTGTTTTTGTGGATGGGTTAGTAGGCAGTGGCGACGTACGACCACGTCCACTTCGCCTTGTGGTCCAAGTTCGTCAATGCCCCTCAGCACCCCACGATCTAAGTTGTCGTACCAATGAGCCTCTTAGGATTTAGTGCTTGGTGAAAGCCAGGAGAAACGTACATGACCACCACATGCATCTTCGAACAGCAGGACACCCTGCTTCTGGCATGTGAATATGGCGGGAGATGACAAGGACGGTGGTCTTGATCGGGTCGCCGCGACGGCGGTACTCTGGATTGTGCGTCCACGCGGATTCCCTTAGCTGCCACTCATATGCCGTCGTGGACCTGCGCAGTCCTAAGTGAGGGGTGTGGCACACCGGGAGCCTGGCGATGACTTACTCCTCGGCACACAGACCATTCCCCGAAAACGTCTTTGAGTTCCACATGGGATTGCCAAGAGAATCTTCGGGTCATCGAGATTGGGCTCGCTCGCCTCACAACGCATACAACGAGCGGCGACGGCTAGTCCGGAAATCTGCGGCACCGATACATGCTCAGGCTTCATTCTCGCTGACATGGAGAAAAGCACTTACGCCCGGCTCTCCGACGACCCCAACAGCCTTCTCTACCACACCAGCAGGCTGCGCAACCATTGTGGGTTGTCAACAGAAGGCTCTGTTCGGTTTTCTGGTGTGCATCCTCTTTGCTGGCTTTTATGCCCTCGCCCCTTCTATAGGCGCTCGGAGAGAGCAGTTTGACGACGTAGAGACGGCTCCATGAGCATGCACAGGCCCACCCGGGTACGCTCGGAACGCAAGCCTTGGCGAGCTCAATGAAGTGAGGTGGGCGACCAGGACACTACACGTATCCTGGTCGCAGAGCTTGGATGTCCACAAGGCCCGATACCATCATCTGAGAAACAGCCTAAGGATGGGATGAGATGCAGACGGGACAAGACAGTGGTCCAAAGAACGCTGTGCTGTAAGCACTGTCTGGATCCTGGGGAACAACCTGATAAGTCCGGGGGTACTAGATGTCTCAGGAGGACAAGCCAACACTTACCGACGCATGCACAAGGGCGCGCATTGAATGTCTGACACTTGGCTAGTATGAGCACAGACCAATATTATGGTAAGCCCTAAGCCTCAGCATAAACTACATTGTTACCACTCACGATGATCAACAGGTTCAAATATCCTGACCCGCGCACCTTCTGACACTATCCTCGAAGTGCCTTTGTAGGGACGTCTAATGCATTAACACGACTGCTGTCCGCTGACGAGGCCCTACTCCAGCCGCGGTCAGATTTGCTGCAGGTGCGCCAGAAACCATGCCCGACAGTATGTATCTGAGTGACAATGACTCTGAGGCAAGCCAAGTCGTCGTCGATAACCTACCACAGCGGGTAAGCACCGCTGGTTTAGGCAGGAATATATACGACAAAAGTAAATGATAGGTACCTTAATCTAGGTCAATCCCAGATCAGAATAAGCAGATGGTACAGCATATATGTATCCATGATACTACCCAATAACATAGAGAAAGAAATGAAGCTTTTGAAAGTAAAACTTGGAGACTACTTGGATAACAAAAAGTGGAATTGTCGCCACATATGAATGGAAGGAAACACTCAGCATTCCAAGGCGTCGACGGATGTTGGCACTCCGCTCGGCGGAGGCATGACATCGACTTCCGGGGGCAAACACGTCGCTGTGATAGGAAATAGCGCCTCCGCGTGTCCTACAAAGTCCATGTGCTCATGGATGTCTTTCTCATGAGTGTATGTGCTTGCGCCGCGATCTAGTGCGCAATTCATGCCCCACTTGTCCGTTGACCCGTCTACCTACGTCGTCAACTTCTGCAGGACACCAAAATGGTTCGTGTGCAGCGTGCGTTCATTCATCGTGCCTCCTTTCTCTACGTTCCTCATCCAACGCACTGAACACTTCCTTCACAGTCTAATGGCACTGCCCACAACAGCCACATCCCAGTTACTCGCCCGTCCTTCGTTGGATCCTTGCATACATACCGTTCACACTCACAGTCTTTCGGCTTTGGGTCATCTTGGTTAGTGTTGTTGGCATGTCCTAGACTCATTCCTCACTTGATGGGGCACATAGGCTAGCTACGGTCGCCCATCTGGCATACCCTTCGCCAGAAGATCAAAAGCGGTGGGCAAAGAGAGCCGTGAAGCCGTACGTCTCATTTCACCCCTTCCGATCACTCGGTTTCGTATGCCGTGGCCCTTCTTGCGTCCCTCAATAACATCGCGCATGTCTGGGAAGTTGTTGCATGCTATCCCTGGCGCTGACTGTGTTGCTCTCGTTCACAGGATCTTATTGCGTACATGAAGCGCACCGCACCGCCCAAGTACCATGCCCAGTTCAGTTACAACCCGACTATCATGTGTTTCCTCCTCGCCGACATCTTCGTTCGCTAATTTGATGCTTGTCTTCACTCTACCCTCGGCGTGCCCGGTGTTGACCTCGGCACCGATCGGATACGCGCTGATGACCTGCCGCTGGCCCGTCCGCGATGCAGGATACTATGCCGCACTACACCGGCCCAACCTCAAGCTCTGCTGGAACAAGGTTACTGAGATCACCCAGACCGGGCTCCGGCTCGCTGATAGGTGCGACGTCCCCTTCGACGTGATCGTACTGAGCACGGGGTTCGTCACCGTAAGTAGAAGTATGATCTAAGTGATGTCTCATTGGATGAAACATGGCACATGGTAAGTGTTTATTCCTACTAAAGGGCGAGAACGGGAAGACACTAGACGAGTTCTAGGAGAGTGAGGAGAGGCGGATGGCCCACCGGTGCGTGTGCGTGCCCAGTTTCCCGAACCTTTTCGTCGTTGCGGGGTACGTCGGCGCCTCCACACCTGAATGCGATGTGCGATATGCTGATACCCGCACCCAGGCACAAACACGGTAATCCGCAACGGCCCCGCGATCTTCACGCACGAAGTGGAGGTGGACTATAACCTCCAGCTCCTCGCGCGCTCCCTCTGCCCGTCATCTCTATCCACTATACTGCGCATGCACCCTGCCGCCCACGCCGCCTTCAATGTGGACCTCACCTCACGCCTCGCTCAGGGCTCCACCCTTGCAGTCGGTTGTCTGCCGTCGTGGTTCAACGTGGATGGTGGCAAGGGCCTGAACTTCAGTACGTGACCGTGAAGCCTTTGCCAGTTCTGCTGAGCGATGAGTAAGGTGCAATGGGAGGAATACGACATTACGGTGTTGTGACGGTGGGCGCTGAGCGCTGGGCCGCGATACAATGGCATGAGCCTTGTCCTACAGGTTGTGGTTGGTGCAGAGGGATCAAGGTCGGGACTACTGAACACTTTGCAAAGCACTGTTCACTGCACTCACGGACCTTGAATCAGATCCTTACTTGGGAATGACTATGCAGGCGGCTCCTATGAATTTGGTTCTTCTCGTCCCTGAGATAGTCGGCTGATTCAAGGATGATCCTCCACAACATCTTGGTGGTGAGCTTTGCCAAACAGACACTCTTACAGTGTTACCTCATCAATACAGTCTTGCTTCTGCTTGCCCTTTGAGACCCACACCAGGACATACTGATCTTGTGCTCCACATTGGGAGGTGGGCTCCTACCCCTTTGAGCCTCTAGCATGAGGTGACAGAGGAGACGAGATTGATTCATGCGTGCTAGGGAGTGAATGTGCAATTTAAGAATGCACAACCAGCACATACTTGGAGGAACACATCTACAAGCTGTAGGTTCTCAAGAGGGATTTTGCTGCGGGGTCATTTCGAGTAAGGATATGTTGTTGCTGATTCCTTTTATTGTCACTGAGGGCGAGGCCCTATGTAGACAATGCTAATACAAGGTTTTGGTTTCGTCCCTAGTCCCTGAGCATGATCGAGACGTAAGGATCTGGCTCAGCTTAACAGTACACATTCGCCACAGAGAGTCCAGAGTGTACTACTTTTCATCCTAATTGGGAACAAGACGACGGGTACGGTATAATGATCGGGGCAGCGTCGGCCACGGACGAAAGTAGAGCTACAGTGTAACATAGAATTGCACCCTAGAGTTCATCTTGTTGAATGAGCAAATATCACAGCGAACTCGTGATCAAGGGGAGAGAGGAAGAAGGGAAAGAATGACTTCTATATTCACTTCTCAAGCAAATACTCCGTCATCCATGTGTCGTGTTCGGCCTTGATCTGCTCGCCTGGACGAGCATCATCCGGGCGGATAATGTCTTCGCAGTTCATACTGTGCGGGTACGTGGCAGTGGACGCCTCTCCCGCCCAATCCCAGTCCACGAGTAGGATGTCTGGTCCTGGCTCGGCCGCGCCGTCATTACGAATAAGGACATTGACGTCGCGGACATCGCCGTGAACGAAACCCTGCTCGTGCAAGTGATCAAGCCCATCTCGCACCTTCGTCTGTGCATCCTCAAGACGCTGACGGTTGATGTGGCCCTGATACCTCAAGTCCCAGAGAGTAGTGTACTCTGCGGAACTGTCCTCCATGACGACCATGAACCAGTCGTAGACCCTGTTGACAGCATACAGCTTAGGCGCAAAGCCGAACCTGGAGGCTGCACGATGCGCATCCTCAGAATAGCGTCTGCTGAACTTGATGTACACTGGCCTCCCCCCGTCTGGGCCAGTCAGACGAGCGGAGAAGACCCTCTTGTCTTCGAGTGCCTTGACGTATTCGAACGAGTGCTTGCGACCTTCGGTGTCCTCGTAAAAGTCGCGGAAGGGGTAATCACCTCGCGTCTCGCGAGTGGAGGTGATATCTGGGTAGCGATCGCGGAGAGAGAAGAGCGCAACACGCAGGGCGGCAAGTACACGCTCTCCAGCTTCAATCTCTGCAGTGTTGGAAGAGTGCACATGCAATGGGATGCAAGCAAGGTGTTCAACATTGGGTTTGTCCGCAAACGTCGCAATGGCAATGGCGATATAGGGCCCTGTCCTCTCGATTAGCGATAAATCACCTTTTGAGATCCTGACACAACACGTACCGAAGTGAAGGACAAGCACTGCTGGGAAATTGAGCTTCTCAAGGACGTCAGTGGGAATCGGAATCCTGTCATGCTTGTCTTCAAAGTCCAAGAAAACACGGATTTGTTCAAACCAGTAGTGGATAGCTTCGACCAAGGGATCGCTTGCGCCGGTGCCAACTTCCCATTTGATCTCGAAGACGGCATAGAGCAGGCGAGCCCCATAAAATCGAGCACGGAGATCGCCATCGTTGGTGTAACGGCCTGTATCACCGCGCTTGGGTTCGTCAGGGACCATCTGGCAGTTCGTAAGGATATCAACGAAAGCATCCCGACGGACCGCTTCATTCTCGTAGGTCTGCCTGGCGACGTCGCGAATAGATGCATAACATTGGATGTCTCTCGCGGATGGGACAATGTGAGTTATGTCGTAACGAAGCTGAGCAAGTGTCGGATCGAGTAGAGATGGTGGTCGTACGAGCTCGAAGGGCCGGCCGCAATATATCCGGGTTTTTTCGTCGCGTTGTGCTTTCGTGAAAGTGCCGGCCTTTGCCTCGGAGGACGGAGGCTTCTTCGGATTCTGATCGAAGAACCGGCGGCGTAGCCGCGACGGAAGTGCTGACAAGGTGTTCAAGTCTTCATCGCCTTGGGCTGCTATATAGATGGTCGATTATCGCCAAAGTGGCGTAAGCGGGAGAAGAGCTTACCCGCAGCAACAGGAACAACTATAAAGTGCAAGTTATCCGGTAAGAAGCCCCATGGCGCTACTCCGCTCAACGCTGCAGCTGGTCTTACTCTCTGGAGAGCGCTGAGGTCGAGACGGCTAACTGCATTCTGTATTTCTTCCTCCACCGTACATCTGATTCCTTCCGGTGCCTTGAGAGACGTGAATAAGACCCGATATCACGAACTATGACCTCCCTCACCTGATACAAGTCATAATTCTCCAATCTCCCAGGTAAAACAGCTGTGGTAATGGATGATACTTTGACATGCGTCGTAGTTGTACAGCAGCGCCTGCCCGTGTCATAGACATTGATCGGGGGATAAACATCTAACTCTGCGACATTAAGACACAACAAGCAGTGGAACAAAGACAAGCTTACTGGATCTTGTAACAATGTGAAGATCGTTCCGGTGGTCGTGAATATCTCGGATCCACGGCTTGAGAAAAGATTCCTCCAAGAGATCAAATTCGCTCTCCGTACGACCCTGAAGCAGGTTGCGGGAGACGGACTTGAGATCCCTAGTGGTCGTCAATGTGAGCATGCCATGCGGAACCTGTGAAACTATGTATATGACATTAGGAGCTGCTCAAGACGAGACAGACGTACTAGGTAGATCTCATCATAATCGGGATCAGCTCTGGCAACCGCCGCCAGTAGAGTGGGTGCAGAGATATTCGGCTCTACGTAAAGGCGGGTGAAGTGGTGTATGTCAGCACAGTAGACATTCAGTTGGACGAAATTCGTGGCCACGGTAGCCATGATGCTGTTTCGATGATCAACGCAGAATGAATGGCCAGGCGCAACCGCGGGATATTCCAACTATTATGTGATGTTTATCGGTCGCAAGGCACCAGCAGTGTTCAAAATATTCTTCTCCTGGTTATTAGCACTCAATAGTCGCGACGCGCAGAATATTCTTCGCCCGGCCATTTAATATTAGGAACACATCCAGTATGAAATGACTGCAATGTTTGGCGTGCCGCACCCATGAGCGCTTAATACTTAATGGCCTGGCGAAGAATATTCTGCGCGTCGTGACCATTGAGTACTGAGTGCTAATGACCAGGGGAAGAATATTTTGAACACTGCTGGCGCCTTGCGACCGATAAACATCACATGATAGCTGGAATATCCCGCAGTGTTTCCTTCCATTTATATGTGACGGACAATTCCACTTTTTGTTATCAAAGTGGTCTCTGAGTTTCACTTTCAAAAGCTTCATTTCTTTCTCTATGTTATTGGGTAGTATCATGGATACATATATATTCCTGCCTGAACCAGCGGTACTTACCCACTGTGTACGGGCGTCCAGCACTGAGATCACGTGAGGTAAGATAATATAAGCTCATCCAAGTTCAGATTCCGATACAAACGGACTGTCCATCGCTATTACAAGACCATTCTAGATCCGAGCCTTATTCCCTACACGATCGCCTCGCTCGTCATCGAGTCAAACGGCATCTGCGCAATCGCCAGGCCCGTCACCATCGAGCTGTCAACTATCGGCATCTGGTTGCTCGACACAACGCCCACGTACACCGTCCCAAGCAGACCACTGGGAACCGTCGTCTGCTTGTTCCCGTCGATGGGCGTGAAGACTGCGTCGAGGCCGTTGAGCCACACGAGATACACTGTGCCGTTAGGGTCGCTGGAGTTGTCGAACGTGAGATGAATGGTGGATCCAGGCTGAGGCGTCGAAGATGAGATGGTGAGGGCCGGGAGGACCGTGACCGGCAGCTCAGGGTTAGTGGAGGGGCAGGAAGTGATGAATTGCGCTGTGAAACAGCCGGAAGTCAGCCATGGAAATTTACCAGGAGCACGCCAACACCCACATGCAAGAGAGAAAGCCCCAGACGGACCAAGTGGCGTCTCAAAGGCACCATCCCAGGGCTGTTGCTTGAGGACGGAGGACGATACCCATCCGGCTTGACGCTCTTCCACAGCAAGAATAGACTGGAACGCGTCATGAGTGGCTTCGACCTACTAGAGTCAAGACGCAGGTATGTACCGCTGCTACTCCCAGCGTGTCCTTGTCACTGATGAACTTGGAGGCACCCAGATACGCTGCGGCCCCAACGCCCTCGATCGCATTGGAAAGAGCCACGAAGGATCGCGGGTCGGTGTACGGGCTTGAGCATGGACACCGTCAACACCATTTTTTGAGCGGCTGAGTAGTCACTCACAAACTGTAGGTGCAAGGCTGAGGGGCCGCGTCGCCGAGTGCGTTCTGCAAAAGTTGGACATGGGTTGCCTCGTGGTCCTTGATCTGCTCGAAGCGGCCGCGAACCCAGTCGGGGAACCCGTCGTTCGCAAAATCCTGCGCGCTGAAGGTCGCGAGAGCGCCCGAGTAGAACGCGCTCTCGAGGTACTCGAGGGTCAGTGCGAACTGAAGAACGTTTTTGTCTGGCAGGGTAATCTTAGCTCATGATTGGGCAGGTCAGGTCTCAGGCCAGAGGGTTGCTCACCGGTCGGTGCCGGGGGCGTGGGTGCCGCGAGAACGACGGCGGCACCGATGAGCGCGACGAAGAGCTTTGAAAACATGGTGTTAAAAGAGCGTGGGGGTACTAGGGTTGCAAGGGAGCGTCAGGGTAGGATGATGATGGTGTGCGGCGAACCGACGAGGAGAGGGGGGGCGCATGGGGCTCGTTATATGGGCTGGCGAGCTGAGGCTGACAGCTGATACGTTACGCGGCTGAGCAACGGAAGGCTGACGGGCTCTGGGTGGCGGGGGATCACTTCTGTAACGCGATGTCAGCCTCGTCGGTCGATCGCGGGCAGCCGTTACTGGGCTAGCGAACCTTAGTGCCAGCCACACCACCGAGAGATACACCGGCAGTGCGACTGTGTACCTTGAGTACACTGCAGGACCACTACCCAACACATGGGATTGAAGGCAGTGGCGATTGTATATATGAATTCTTACGTGCGGGTCACGGCTCTCCACGTCCGCCGAACACAGACTGGTGTCCTGTGATGTTACAGAGTGGGATGTTAATAGGGTATCTTTGCAAACCAGCCTGAGGGTATCGTGAGCTCTATGCCGCAGTCGAGAGATACGCCGCCAAGGGAATTTGACACCACGCCCACCGCCAAACCGCCACACGCTCCGTGGGCCCTCTTGATGGATGTCGGATGTCCTTGGCATCCCTCGCAAGGACGACTGTGCCGCTGGAGGCATCGTCCCGAGGGAAGACCCTCGCACAGTAGACACAAGAACAACGCCAGTTACTGTGGCAAGGGCAAAAGGGGTTGTAATGGAAAGTCATGATCGGATAATGTTAATGAGGACGGACACACTGGGGTCAGGGCCCAGGCGCGACGAGGAGGCTATAAGTAACAGTGTAGTCTGAGAGACCGTCTCGACTCGGAATATGCCAGCATGTACTCGCGAATTACGTGTCTCCTATCAGGTTCTGCTTTCCCGAAATCCTTTTGTTGGATTTGTCTGCGCGACTGTGACCTGAACGTTCAACCGCGACGCCAATATGGAGGGGGAGCAGGTGACAAGGTGATTGGGTCCCAGTCACTCGACGAGCGCAAGATCCCAAATGCGGCTCCTGCTTGATGGGAACTGGATTAGGCCGTGGGTGCCAGCGAATTGATGGGCGACAACTTCTCCTCGCCTTGCATGCAAGGTGAAAACGTGGTCAGAACAGCATACAAGGATTCTCCACGAAAGACCATACGCGCATCGCTTGTAATGTACGCGGGTATTTCTGAAGATCTCTAACTCAAGTTGTAACTACCTCAGGCCGTACACACCGCGTTCAGGCATTCTACCATTGGTTCCAAAGCGTACACACAATCATCATCATCATCACCGTCAACTTCGTCTCGGATGCACGGCCACACCACAGCGTTTTCCACATCACCATTTTATTGGTAGGTGATCGTAACGCTGTTCGAGGACGTCGAGACGGAGGTGAGGACCTGGTTGTTCTGCTGTATATCAATGACAGTCGCGCCAGACGGGCCAGTGGAGCCCGAGCTCGTGGTCGCAGACGCGTCGGTGAAGGTCACTTCGCCGAAGTTGGCGAAGGGCACGAGCGAGTCGCCCTCCTCGTAGTCTTCAACGATCCACTCCGCATTCTCCTCGCAGAGGGCGTAGGAGGACGAAAGCGGCTGGGTGACGGTCTGCCCCGTGGACACGTTCTCGATGACGGCGGTCCCTGACGTCGTCGAGCTGGCCGTGACGGTCAACGTGACGGTGTCACCAGAGCTGAAGCTGATACCGGAGAAGTCGTAGGCGTAGTCAGGGTACCATTCGTACCACGCTATATAGGGATGGGCATTCATGCGTCAGCGAAATCGGTCGCTTTCGCAGATACGGCCGACAAACCATCGTACGAGACAGAGTCGCCGTTAATCGTGAAGTCGACACCCGTTTGGAGGATCGCATTTGCGCAAGTGTCACCATCGATGCCGACCCAGGCGGACGCCGAGTAACTCCCGGAGCCGCCTGAGGGCGTCTTGGGCGTCGGCACGACGAAAGTGCCAGTGACGGACTGGAAGGTGCCCTGTAACATCTGTGTTAGTGCCTCTTCCAGACGTGGATACACGGTGCCATGCGTACAGAACTGTCCTCCCACACTGCGCCGGCCCAGTTGGAGCTGTACTCGACGTTGGAGATGTTAGGTTGTGCGGGGCGCTCAACCAATTGCAAGGGGTGCGACATGTGCGAGCCCTCAGCGCGACGGGCCAAACGGCTCTGCAAGCGTCCCTTGGAGGGGGCCGCCACAGAAGCGGTGGCCAGGAGAACGAGGCTGAAGACGCTGGAAGCGAACATCGTCACCGAAAGTAGCAGAAGGGGAGCAAGGATGCGTCGCCTTGGATGTGCTATCAAGACCGAGAGCAACCTGAGCTGGTGCAGACCATTCCGCCCTCTTTATGCGCTCCTGGAGCTGGCTATTGCTTCCATGTCGACATCCCATTGCGCGATGCGAGCCATGTGCCCCAGCGCTGGCATTGACGAGAACCCGATCCAGAGACACATGGAGAAGCACGGTTCCATCTGGCGTCCTGCTGTCTTCCCTCCCTTGGCCAACAATGGGAGACATCGAGGGATGGAAGAAGATTGCCACGGACCCTCAAGAATGAGGGCGTACGTGCTTCGACTTGATAGAACCACAACTAGCATGGTTCCAGGCGAAGGGGTGCATAGACAGAACGACGGTTGCGAGAAGGGAGGAGTCAGCTCACATGCTCGGGCGCATCATGTGCACCCGTGAGGAAGTGGATCCGTCGACGGAATCGTGCCGTGACAACAAGACATGCGCATGTCGCCGCAAAGAAATCATCTTTTCCCGGTCCTGGGAATGCTTCTTGAATTAATAACATATACATAGTCAGTGTTTCCTAATTGGGAGAGTGGGCTAAAGAGGTCAGCGTGGAGGATCTTGTGTCGAGACTGGTCAGCTTGCAATCCCGCCTTACGGTATTGATACTTTCTTTGCAGTGTCTGCGGCGATGCACACAGAATAGACATGCGATTAAGCCGCAAACATGTCCTTGTCTGCAATCAAGTTCGAATTCGTTGGAAATCAGTGCGTTGCTAGCAGCAGCATGTGGTGCATGCGGACCGATAATGAACACCCACCCTGGATGAACGGCTCGTTGGCAAAGGAAGCACCTTGACCTTGACCGCATGCACTTTTGTGTGGTTGGCTGGTGCGGAAATCAGCTCGGCATAATGGCTGATAAGATTCACTGTCCCCAGTGCACTGAAGCTGACATAATGTGGACGAATGCGGGGAAGTGCATGATATGACGAGAGTCACAAGACAACCGTGAACTTGACTTCTGAGACCAGAACCTGAGGCCTGAAGGAGGACAAGTAGCTTACACTGCTTTTGTTTGGCATGCCTGGCTAGGCGAAGTTGTGCTCATGCAACCCGGACGCAACTGAGCTCGCAAGCTCACAAACAAGCACATGAGAAGCTATCAATCGGCTCGCGTCAGTCCCAGTAATCAGGTAGGCACTGCCTCCGCCAGCTCGCGCTCGTTCACCTGTTTGGGCGCAATGCTCGTGTCAACAATCCGCTCTTGAGAACGGTGCCGCTGCAATCATAAACCCACACAAAAAGAACTATGAAGCCAGCATTGATATCTAAAGGACGCCGAGCAGCTTGCGAGTGTGCTCAGCATACAGGATGCTCGGCTGAGTGGACATGTTTCGATCTCGAGCCTTGAGCTAGCTTGATCGACTTGATCATAAGCAGGCGCAGTACCGCTCAGCCCGCTGTTTGCGATCCTCGCGGTGTTGACTGCTCCATCAAAAAGTGGAAGGACCTCATCAACGACCTGTCGACGGGTGCTCCAAAAAGCCATAGCACTTGCTGAGCCTTGTTCGCAGTAGAGGTGCTCCCCAATGACTCGTCCTGCACATCCAAGGCGGGAATGTCCGACGGCGCGGACGGGAAGGATATCATCAAACGCGACCATGACACAAGAAGTAACGTGCGACTGTTGGGTGGTCGAGCGACGGGACATGGACCCTTCATCAATCAACAAAACACTGCACGCGTTGGAGACTGCCGCATACATATAACATTGCCCACGCACCTCTAATATCGCCGCGCCGTCGTCCCGCACTGCGAAACGTTCGACATATTGACTGTCCTCCCCGCCTAGTCATTTCCTCTACCACTCCGTCCAAATATCTCGCGCCTGTGCCGAGTGCAGTTCATAACCAGACTTGATCTTGAGTAGTTTGCGAGCGAGGTGAGGGTGCGGGTCGCGCGAGACGGAGGATCGCGGGAGCGCGTCTTCGAGCTGGCGAATGCGTTTGCTCATCTCCTCCATCTTTCGTGGAAGGTGGTCAGTGTTGCGAGAATGAATCTGTGGAGGGCCAGTAAGCGTTTGCGTGGTATTGTAATCGCACTGCGGAACCAAAGTCATAGCCAGCGGGAAAGGCGGAGTAGCATGACAAGGAGAAACGCACAAGAAATTGAGGATGCTACTTCTCGCCTGTTCTCGCGTGAGCCTTGCGTCCCGCTCTCGCCCATCCGATCACCGTGCCTCGTACCGTGAACATCCGCCGTGTTGGCCATCGTCTCGAGACGTGCAGACCACCTGAGCAGAAAAAGAAAGCCAGCACACGCGCTCTGCTCGAATAGGACAAGTATGACTATCTCGGCTCCGGTGGTAATGCGCAAGGATACGCACACGGCACGCGGTCAAGATGAGGAAACATGAGTTTCTGTGGAATCAAGTTCGTTTGGCGATCAGTAGTCACGTCGTCGGCAGCGGCACATGGTGCAAGTACTTACCGATAACGAATGGGCGACCCCACCCGCCCTTGCCGAATGGTGCGTTCGGAAAGGAAGAACATTAACCGTTGTCTCATAACCAGCCTGGCGCACTATATCTGATATCAAGGCGGTGGTTAGGCGGATCATAGCAGCGATGGGTGCGTACGAGACAACATAATTGCATGCACGTTGTGTGGTCCGATGCTACCCCCTGATGACTGATAAAACACATTGCCTCAGATGCATAGAAGCGAGCACAATGTGGACGAGTGCGTATGACGAGCTCACAACCATGAACTCTCGGTTCACTCGACAGAAGGAGGGCAACCAACTCGTGGGTTTACAACTGATTGATTTGATTGGCATGCTCCACGAGGCGGTGAGATTTTGTTTTCCATGAGCTCACGGTCGCGTCGCAGATGAGCTCGCTGCAAGGCACAAGAATCAAGCAGCCTTCTTCAATATGATTGACTTGTCGTCCGAGTGTGACGAGGAGGGGCAAAATACTTACATGTGCGACTCGCGAGACGTCGAGCTTACACTGGTATGGGATGCAAGTCACTGCAGGTCTCAGTGCGCTGCCAGTGCACCACGACCAGTAGGCTCCGCCTAGTGTCCTTGTGGCGGTTGCGAGACTAGACTGATCAACGACTCATGTATTGAATCTGTGCTCTGACGATAGGCGTCTCCATGTCTCAGACATCATCCCGGCCTATACCGACTCACGCCACGCTATATAAGAACGAGGGGGTGGCAGACAGTGGTAGTCTGAGCACGGCCGGTCCCGTCTCCACTTATCTTCGTTTCGATTTCGATCCTTCTGTTGCAGTCACACTCGACGCAAGACTCCTTCTGTCAGGATGCGACCCAACGTTCTTACTGTGTTCGTGCTCTCTGTTTGTGCTGCCGTTGTGTTCACCGCGGCGCTTCCTGTCATGGTGCGTCTGCCATTCCTGATCATTCGCCGTTCTTAAATGACTAACTGATTGCTTGTCCAGATTGGCGGACTTGAAGTCCAACGACGTGCTGATGCCGCTGACATATGTAGGATCTGACCTTAAGCTCTGTTAATTGTCTCACATTGTTGCCTGGTAGCAATCAAACTTCATGGGAAGAGCTACTCCATCAGTTCTACCCCTGAGGTGTTGAATACCCAAGTGTATCATGTGTTATTTCCGATTCATGATCCCCCCCTTCTGGCAATCAAGTATTCCTCGGGAGAGTTCTGGCGAGGCGTCGATCCGGTATGCTCCTTCATCTTGTGCAATTGTACATGGGCTAACTCCTGGTCTGATACCAGTATGGGGAAGCAACGGTGGCCTTTGGCAGATCAAATGGTGCTAGGTGGTACATCCGAGAGCCACCTCCAGTAGAAGATGACCTCATATTCTTTACTCTCACACCTCAGTATCAGGAACTAGTTGAGAAACACGGAGCTAACAAGAATGAACTCATTAAGGGTGCCGAAACCCTTCTGGATACTGCTGCAGCACTTGCTGCAGATAGGGTCCATCAGCTAGGCCGCCCCTGCTGGCAACGCATGGGGGGGACCTCCAAACTGAATGACTTTATGTTTAGTTTTAATGAGGGCAAAAAGAAGGCAGATGTGTTGATGGTATCAATGACAATTACCCGTGGGAGTGTAGTGAGTTGCATATCTTGGATACTCTTGTGCTTAGATATTGACCCCACTTGTCACAGCCACACATTGAAACACTACATGCACATTTCAAAACAAGATTTATACAAAATTGGCAGAAAGAGGAAAACATATAAATAGTTATTGTCTATTTGTCTGATTCTCTGCGCAGGGGAAATCTATTTGTTGCTATTTGTTTAAGCCTGGAGATTCAGTGCAGTAGGAGCCTCCAGTGTTAGGCATGTGTGCAGAAGAGAGAGTGGCTGCTGGTGTTAGGTTCTCTTTTAAATAAGAGAACAAACCTTTGTTCAACATGGATGGATGACTATATTCAAGGTCCTAGCATGTGTGATCCTGAGGTTCTTCCTTCCTTGTTGGCACTATTGGCACAAGGGATGACTTCTTCATTAGAAGGCAGAGCACTCCTACACTTCTAACACCTCTGGATGCTAGCATACTTGTAGTACCTAGCTGGCAGATGACTGTGTTTATTCCCAGATGGGGAATAAACAGATGACCTGTCCTGTGTATGTGAACAGCACCTTCCTCTCAATGAAAAGAGAGGGCTTGTCTGTAGACCAATGGTGTACCTGTGTGATGACCATCTTCTGGGGTCAACACTAGCAAAGATATATAGTCTTTTGGTTGGAGTATTGAGATACCTCTAGAGTCGGGCTATCAGACTCAAGCTGAGGCTAGGAGTGAGACAAGGTATGATTAACCAGGTCAAGCTTGAGCTCAACCTCCCTTAGTCTACCAGTATATATACATCTGGGTCTAGGAACCAGTCTGCACAGCCATGTACAACCTATCTGACTTGCTGGTGTGTGAGTGAGGTAAGGCTATGGAAAGTGAAAGGAAACAGGGAGTGAGGCACTGCAGCCATATAGTACAGAGATTGCATCACAATGGTAAGGCTATGGAATGATGGGATGGGCGAAGGGTATGGAGTTAGTCTGAGGAATGGGTACTGTTAGCGATGAGCAACAGTACACAGGCCAAGCTGTACTGAATAGAAACAGTGTCCATGAGAACTAAACAAGATAAGTCGAAAAAAAAGATAAGTTTCAATGTAGCATGCATGAGAAACCCAAAACAATAGGCACATCATGCAGTGTAGGCAGAAATGCAGTTATGAGATGATGCAGACAGGTGATCAGGGCCCCCAGGTGAAAAGTGTGATGAGGAACGTGGTGGCAGGGGGATGGAGTGAAACTCTAATGAGAGCTTGCTGTGTGGAGGGAATAAGTGTGCAGTTCAAGGTAGGCTTGAGCAAGGTCCAGAGTGTGAGGCACACTGCAGAATGTGAGGAATTGGATGCAAAGAGAGGTAAACACATGAATCACAAGCAGCATGCACAAGGAGAGTGAGCAAGTGGCCGCAACCAATCCACATGCAAACTTGTCAATGAGTGGGCACCATGTGAATATCTCATAGCAATAGGAATGCAGGGTTGAGACCAAGCAAGCAGAGGCCACACAGAAGGGCCAGATAGGCTACTGATAAGAGAGCCTTAAAACCCCCCAAAAAACCCCAAACACACAATGAGAGAACATCAAAATGCAAGGCTGGAGTGAAACAGAGCTAAGAGGCAAGGGTACTTGAGTATCCAAGGTAGTCTAAGTGAGAAGGTGCTGAGGAGGGATGAGTCCACTATATATAAGAGAGCAGCTAACATTTAAAGGTGCTCAGGATAGTGGGGCTTGTTGAGGGTACTAGGGTCAAGTGTCAAGTGCTCAAAAATGAGGGGGACTCTGTAAAAACAAATGAGATGATGAGGGCAATGAGGGGCTGCTCAAAGGTGACAAGGGCAATGAAAGACTATAAGACAATGAGGGGAGCTCCAAGTGAGCTTAGCTAAGACTTAGTAAACAATGGGGAATTTGAGAGGCTAACTCTAGGCAATTCTTCTCTGCCCATTGTGAAAAGTGGATACAGTATATATACATGAGGCTCTACCCTAGAGGTTCAGTGTGACTACAAATAGTGCTGCAGGGTCCTGTCCTACTGCTACTAAGACTGGGACTAACAAGGACAGGACTGATATTGTTATAATCACTTACTCATGCATGTTGTATTGGGCCTTATCTTTTTCTTTGTCTTATTTTTGCTCAGTTCTCATGGATGTTGTTATAATGGACCTTAAGCCATTTGATACCGACCACATTTTCCTTTTCAAGGATGAAGGCATTCTGCATGCATTACTGACATTGTCTTGATGACAGACACTATTTATAATTGCACACATGATATGTGAATTTTACTTGCTGATTGAACCCATGTCATTGCTTTCCTTTGCTTATTCATTGCATTCATATTTATTACTCATTCTTTCTTCTTTACTTACTCATTGGCAGCTGACCCTCTCTGGTCCCTGAGTTGTACTATATAAAGTTGGGATGTTCAAGGACATCTGGAAACACCTTGTGCTACAGTACAACACTTGATGTTAGTGCTGGCAACAGGAGCTGCTAACTCAGTAATTAAGGGTTTCAGAGCAATGCCACAGGAGGGAAGGGCATGGATCAAGTTCAGTTATCTGTGAGAAGGTCTAAGCACCCCTCAAGTTCTTGCAGTACTGACCTATTAAGCCAAATGATAGTCAGATCAAGCTTAGGGCTTGACCTAATTTACTACCACTTGTATGGATATGTCAGCTACAGGGTGCTACAACACTCGAGGTTAGCGCCGGTGTCAAGGCACTAATACTCATTGGAGAGGGGTCTGGGGATGGTGACGGGAGGGGGGTGGGTGCCAATCATAGTCAGATCGAGCTTAGGGCTCGACCTAGTCCACTACCACTTATATACATGCAGAGTCCACTAGTACTCTACTAACCAGCCGCTGAAGGTGTCACAGATGTCCCTAGTCCTAACTACAAGTACCACGGAGGCAGTGTACTGTTACTTGTCATTGTCTCTGGTTTCCTATGTTCTACAAGCCTGGGGGTTTTCTGTCTCCAGTCTTCAGCGACCAGACAACCTCCTCCAAGGTTTGATGCTGTTCTGTAATCGGCCTACCTTCACCATTGTGTGAAGGGTTTGGCATATAGTATGGATAAACTGAAGATAGAAGAAAGGAAAAAAGATAAATAAATGGTATATCAAAGATGGGAGAAGTGGAGATGTAAGGTAGAAGTTCACCGTTAAGCTAAGATGCAGTGATTGGCATTCAGGCTAGAAGGTAGACCCTTGATATGTAAGGAACAGGATGCCTATCTCATCTTGTCTGAAGTAAAGAAGAAGATAATCAAAAAGAAGGGAAGGTGTACTGTAAACAACAGATCATGGATTGTCTCCATGTTGCTCACTGATGTCCTTGAGTGGCCACCTCCAAGAGGAGTACATCCAATGATGTAGGTGGACATCTTGGGTATGACTAAGAAAGAAAAGGAAAATGTCAGTGCACTTGGTGTGATATTGTAACATCGCTATTGTAAAAGTTCTGTATCAAACAGACTGAGTGTCTTGTAACACAGGGGTCCTAATACAGTCCTGCCTGTCTAAACACCATAGGGGTTGTCTTGCCCATAACTACATGCACTACAAAGGTAGCAAGTCCATCATTTGTGTCAGTCTTATAAACTCCCTTTCAAGATTTGTTGTGTCAGCCTACCTTCATTGTTGTGTGAAAGGTTTGGCATATAGTGTGGTAGAAGAGAAGTGAAACAACATTGAAGTTGATGTTGGTGAAGAATAGATAAAGGTGATCAAATGGAAATGAAGAGTGATCATATGGTAAATGTGTCCATCATGTATGTTAGAAGTGCAATGATAGGGATCATATGTAAGAAAAAGAAGTCCCAGATTTTCATGGGAATAGAGTGTACTTCCTAACATGTCTGAAGTAATAGATAGAAAGATGAAAGATTAGAAGCATACTAATGAATGGTCATTAGCTGGCCTCGCTCGAGATGGGGTGGTATATTGAGAGATGCTCGAAGGATTGTGGTGTGCATTTGAAGGGCTGTAGTTGAGTGTTGAGGGCTTGAGAAGGCAATAGACTTAGTGAAGGGTGAATGAGGGGGTTGAGCCTCAAAGGCTCAAGAACAAGAGAGATGTGGTGAAGAAGAACAAGATGACAAGGGGAGTTCCAAGCAAACTTGACTAAGCTATGCAAACAACAGGTGGAGCTGAGAGGCTGACTCTGGGGGGTAGACTTTTCTGTTCATTTGGGAAAACATATACAGTATATATATACATGAGTGTAAGTACACCTACTCTACTTGAGAGGGTGGGTGTGTCTGCAATTGCACTCAAGAATGAGGTCAGCAGCGAGTGAATTGAGTGGATCATAAGGTGCAGGAGGGAAGCATGTAGACCAGAAGGTCTGCAACACAGTTTACCATTGATGCGACCAAAAGAGCCTCTAAGCACAGAGAAAGACACAATACCAGGTGAAACACTGGTATGTGGAGCCTGGGCAAAAGTGCACTAAGAGAGTCAGGATACTTGAGTACCCTACTGCAGTCTAATACGAGGGTGCCCTGAGTAAGGACGAGGCTCTCAATCCACGTGGGAAGCCTGCAAGACAGGTGAAGGGGCCCAAGAGGCCATACAGAAGAGCACTAACACTCAAAGATGGGGGAGGAATGTTCGAAGGGTGAACTGAATGTTCGAAGGAGTACGGGGTGTTCAAGAGTATATAGGGTCACTTTAAAATATGAGGAAATGTTTGAGAGGGTGTGAATCTTAGCAGGGGTGCACTTGAAGTGCACCAAATCATTCAAGGCTGCTCGAGTGTGTTCAGGGTAGGGTGTTCTGTCTGGGGGATGCTCAAAGGGTCATGGCATACATTTGAAGGGCTGTAGTTGAGGGCTCGTGAAGATAGTAGACTGTTGAAGGAGGAATGAGGGGGTTGATCATCGAGGGCTTAAGAATGAGAGTGAAGGAGAATGAGGCAACAAGGGGAGTTCTAAGTGAACTCAACTATACTATGCAAATGACAGGTGGAGCTGAGAGACTGACTCTGGGGGGTAGACTTCTCTGATTATTAGGAAGAGTAGGTACAGTATATATACACTAGTGCCAGTACTCCTACTATACTCTAGAGTGTGGGTGTGTCTACAAACATGCCCAAGAATAAATTCAGCAGAAAGATCCCCTCAAGTGAATCGAGTGAATCATGAGGTGCAGGAATGGAGCAGGAGGGCCAGGAGGCCTGAGACATGTTTTATCATGTTAGGAAGGCTGCCACAGGGCAGGTGTAGCTTCTCCTGTTGTTGTCACCAGGAGATGGTATGGCTAGCTACTGTGCTTCTTCCATTGGTGGCAGCCTCCTGGAGCGGACTAGCTCTCCTGGGAGTTCGGACTTCAATGCCATTGTTTGAATGTTGATATGTTCCCGATGTGCTCAAGGGATGTTTGAAGGTGAGTGGGATCATTTGAAGGTCTGGTGCACTTGAGCAATACTTGAGGATGTTCAAAGGTGCAGCAAGCACACAAAGGCTTGCTCACAGTGGCAGGGGGTAAGGGTGGTGCTTGAAGGAGGGCCAACCACTTGAGTGAAAGGTTGAGGTGCTCGAGGACCTTGAAGGGTTTCAGAGCTTGGCTGAACACCAGGTGTATCAATGTGCATTGACAAGTAACATAAGGCTAATAAGGGACAATAGGTAAGTCCCTGTCTTGCCACCCTCAGAAAAGCTACCCAAGTCATTACTTACATGCCAAGTCACATCAAAATGTGAGCAAAATGATCTTAAAAATAAAACCTGCCACAGCTGAAATTGAACCTATGACCTTTCATAAACTGTTCCCACACTATTTTCACACTTTAACCACTTCTATTTAGTGGCACCTTATGTAATCACTTGCATAAAAGCCTGCCTCCAGCAGCAAGAAATACAGTTTTCCCCCCTCTCATCTTGTGTGGCAGCTTAATGCTTTAGAGAAACATCACTTGATGAAGCAGGGTACAAAGCTCACCCTGGGTGACTGAGATAGGGACCACAATCCCTCTGAGTTTACCTTTCACACCACAAGATAGGGACTGCAATCCCTCTGAGTTCACCTTCTACACCACAAGTTTTTCTTTTAGTAACACCTCTGCTTCACAGTTTCTAGAAATGTGTTTTACACCCCAGCACACAAAAAATCAGGCCCCCAAGTTTATACTCTATGGTGCAGGACACCTAGTCACCACTACTTTCAGACAGTGGCCAATTTGTTTGGCTGAGAAAATTTTAGGAAATTTATGTATACTATGCCCAGATTCTACAGAACAAGATCCATAGGCACTGGGAAATGATGATTCCAGATGCTTGCAGTCATGCTCACCATGTTGCATGACTGTGGGGAGGTGCCTGGGTGGGTGCTTATTACCATATATGGTGTAAGTGCTGGCCTTGGCCAAATTAATTAGGTGTCAAGGTGAATTATCATGATCAATTTTGGGAATTTTGAAAATCCCTCTAGTAGAAATGTTCCTATGGTCGGAAGGAGCATTTCTACTAAAGGGATAAGAAATTGGGCAACTTTTGATGCCTGCTGAACCATTGTTCCAAAGTAGCAGTGATTATGTGTCCTGCACCATAGCAGATGAGAAATTGACCCCCCAAGTGTTATGTCCTCTTCTAAACGAGAGAACAAACCTTCGTCCAATCGAGGATGGATGACTTTGTCCTAAGGTCCTAGCAGGCTTGATCCCGAGGTCCTTCCTTCCTAGTTGGCACTGTCAGCACTAGGGATGACTTCTTCATCAGAAGGCGGAGCACTCCTACACTTCCAACACCTCTGAATGCTAGCATACTTGTAGTATCTAGCCAGTGAATGACTGTGTCTATTCCCAAATGTAAAATGAACCAATGATGTGTCCTGCATACATGTGAACAGCACCTTCCTCTCAATGGGAAGAGAGGGTTTGTCTGTAAACCAACGACATTGGTATACCTGGGTGAAGACCGTCTTCTGGGGTCGACACTAATGGATGTGTATAGTCTTCCAGTTGGAATATTGGGATATCTCCAGAGCCGGGCTGTCAGAGTGAAGCTGAGAGTAGGAGTGAGACAAGGTATGATTAACCAGGTCGAGTTTGAGCTCAACCCACTAAGTCTACCAGTATATATACATCTGGGTCAAAGTGCCAGTCCGCACAGCCTGGTACAACCTATCTGACTCACCGGTGTGTGAATGAGGTAAGGCTATGGAAAGTTAAAGGGAAAAGGAAATGAGGCACTATGGCCGTATAGTACAGAGATCGCATCAACAAGGTAAGGCTATGGAAAGATGGGATGGGCAGAGGGTATGGAGCCAGTCTGAGGGATGGGTACTGTTAGCGATGTGTAACAGTGCACAGGCCAAGTCATACCGAATGGAAACAGTGTCCCTGAGAACTAGAGAAGATAAACAAAGAAAAAGATAAGTCCCCAATAGAGCACGCCTGAGTAAGCAGTTGTAACACCAAGAACATAAGACAGTGAGAAAGAAAATAAGATAGCAAGAACAAGAAAATGAAAAAACAAAAGAGCTGAGACCATTCAGGAGGAAGAGCAAGCACCCTGAAAGAAGGCTATCACCCCTGGAGGGAACATGAAAGTCAGGCAAGTGACAGCAGACACTTTGGAACAAGCCCACACCCCTTCACCTATCCTCCCACACCACAAAAACCCATTACCAAAAGACTTAGCCCATTGGATGTTGCACCATTAGATGCACTTTTGATCCCACAGTGTTACAAGATGCTCAGTTTGTTTGACACAGAACTTTTACAATAGTGATGTTACAATACCACGCCGAGTGCACTGACATTTTCCTTTTCTTCTTAGTCATACCCGAGATGTTCACCTATGTCATCGGTTGTACTTCCTATGGAGGTGGCCACTCAAGGACATCAGCGAGCAACATGGAGTCATTCCATCATTTATCCTTTACAGTATGCCTTCTCTTCTTTTTGATTATCTTTCTTCTCTACTTTGGATGAGATGGGATGGGCACCCTGTTCCTTACATATCAAGGGTTTACCTTCTAGCCTGAATCCTATTCACCACATCTTAGCTTAACAGTGAACTTCTACCTTACATCTCTCCATTTCTCTCATCTTTGATCTACCTTTTATTTATCATGCTTCTATTCTTCTATCCTTCTATTTATCCTTACTATACGCTGAACCCTTCACACGACGATGAAGGTAGGCCGATCATGCACAGACATCAAACCTTGGAGGAGGTCAACTGGTCACTGAAGACAGGAGACAGGAAACCCCCAGGTTTGCAGAACATAGGAACAGTAGATGATTGCTAGTAATGGTATGCTATCTCCGTGGTACTTGTAGCTGGGGCTAGGGATGCCTGCGACGTCTTCAAGGGTAGACTTAGTAGGGTACTAGAATGGCCAGTGCATGTATATAAGCGGTAGTGGACTAGGTCGAGCCCTAAGCTTGATCTGACTATCATTTGGCTCGATAGGTCAGCGGTGTGAGAACTCAACAGGGACTCAGCCCTCATCATCAGATAAGAACCTTTGATCAGCGCTCGGACCTCTTCCCTCGCTGCCTCCAGACTCCTCCTTGCTGAGTATTAGTGCCCCATCACCGGTGCTAACATCGAGTGTTGTAGCACACAGCACTTTGAATGCTTCAGTGTGAACTGACTTGTCCAAGACTTTCCCAATCCCTTCTTTTGGGAATGCAGCACCATATTGTGCTCTACCAGCCTCTTTTATTCATTGGTGCATTAGGAAAAATCCTTGTTGTGCAACCTGAATAGCAAATGTGAGGATTGCCTCAGTCTCCTCTTCATTCAACCACCCTTTCTTAGCATTAGTCTCTCACTTGCTCTGCCCTCCCTTTGCTCTGTGTCTTTTGATATGCTGTTAGGTGTCTTAAAAGCATTCCTGTTCAGTCTCACTGCAGACTGTACAGAGGCCTTTCTTCTTCTTTGTCAAGCCCTTTTTCTCTTCCTCTGAATATCTTTGCACTGCCTTTTGAACCCATTTCTCCCTCAATTTTGACAGAATTTGGGTTTTCTTGGTGTTTGCCTTTGCACAGCTAACATTGATGGTTGAGTTTACAAGTAGAGCTAAGTGATGTGTCAGCTACACTCCACCATCTTCCATAATAGGAAGTTGTGATGTGACAATGGCCACATGTCTCACCTGTTTCCTTGTCCTCCTCATGCATTCCAGCATTGTAGGCTAATTAATGCCCATATCCAAGCCAAGTATGAAACCAGACATTCACAAGATGCATAGATACAATCCAGTATAAAATGGTAATTTTCTGATGCTGTGTTGAATTCTTATTTTGCATAGATTGTCCATTGTGATTTTGGAATCTGCTCACATCCAGTACTGTTTTGCTTGTCAACAACTGTGCACCAATGCAATAACTGTGAATTCTTGTGTAGGGCTTATTTGATGGTAGCTAAACATATCCCAAAGAAGTCCGAGAAGGATTTCAAAAGCACCATTGAGTTACACCTGAAATGTCTCAGTGACTGATGGTGTCTCATTGAGTGCTTGATTACTGTATGTAGGAACGAGAACGCTGTGGACGGATGGTTCCAGAAGCCTGGGTGGCGACCTACTTGTTGTGTCACACAGCGGCGCAGGCAGTCACAGACCGTGACAGAAAGAACACAAAACGGTCAAGGCATCATAGCATGATGAAGTCGTCACTCGATATTCATACGACACACATCTGGACCCCGTACACTTCAGTGCAAATGTGCGAAAGGTACCGGCTGACAATACTGGGCTTTCCATGGAATCACAAACACCCAGGACGAATAAACAGCATTAGATGGCACTGCGTAATGTACTTATTGTGCGCCCATCCCTGTGGATCCTAGTAGGTTTCCTTGTGGCCCGCCAAATCGTTCGCATATCTCCGTAGCGTAGTCATGGAACGCGTCATTCAAGCCCTGATTGATGTTGGGCAAGAGGATATGGGGCAAGACACGCGTGTGGAAGAGCTTTTGGGTAACCACTCCGCCCTGTGGGTGGATGGACTGTACATCAATAACTTGAAAGGGAATAGAGCGTCGTGACGCACAAATTGATGATTAACGCCCCCAACCACAGCCTCCACCGCGCCACCAAAGACCTTGTACATCCCTACACTCCTCGAAATCGCCTCATTCGTCGTTGGCGCGTATGTCGGAGGTGACCACTTTAGTGCTTTACTGAGAGACCACGCTGGTGCGACGTGTTCCCCGAGAATGTAAGTGTTGAGCGCATTCTTCGAGATGGTCTCATAATCGTGGTCCTGTCGAAGGCTAGGTGCAGAATCCAGTAGGGCAAGCAAGTAGAATTGCATGACTCGTCTCCCTGTAGGTAGATGAGATAAGCATCTCGAGGAAGGCGGGCAGGCGCAGACCCATGAAAGACAGCCTCTGGTTATGCCTAATCTTTGCGTCAGGATGGCTGGCGTGCGTGAGCATTCGCTCTGCAAGTTCACTAGGGAATCTCAAAGGAGCAAAAAGGGTGTTGAGATGCTCCTCAGGATTCGTGGCTGGATCTTGACGTTTTCGGCTTCTGTCGTGTAACGATGTGCTTGAAGACTGAGCCTGGGGGGGTGATGTTTTATACGCCTGCGCCGTTGCGGACATAAGACGCCAGTTTCGCCTGAGATCTGAGGGAGAATCAGCTGCCGCGGTGCCAGAGAGCTGTGCACTCACCTGCTATTCTCCGACATCGACCAGAGGAATTTCGTGGCGAAGGTAGGAAGCAGCCTACACTTTTCAACATGGACATTCAAAGCTGGGCCTCTCTATAATGTCGGATAGGGCCACAAGCAAAATTACCAAGGCGCACCAGACTCTGAGCAGAGGACAAATCTTAGCAGACCCCACAGTGTGTCCAACCTTCTCCAGAGTACAAGTCCGTTGCGAAGTTATTCGCATCCACGTGACTGGCTAGGGCGCTCTATTTGCGCTTTCTATATACATTCCGATAAACTATTAATCGGGCACGTGTCAGGGGACAATAAGCCACCACCACATTTGAACACTGACAACTACTCTTTCAGGAGAAGCCCAGGAAACATTTGGCTTTGGTGGATTGATTCCGATTGGTCCAAGGATGATGTCTACCAGACCGACTTCCCCACAACTCAATATGGAGCAAGATATATTTTGGGTATTGATGGAGATTAGCCCTCTTCTAGATATAGTGTAGTATTAATCCTAAAATGGAGATATTACATAATGTGACTTTAGTCTTAACGGTCAGATATGCGAGCCAATCACGCCCATGACTTGTACAGTGCCGGACACACAAACTTGACAAGTTGGGTAGCACAGCTGATTTTTTTTTGTTTGAGAAATCTGATTACAGATCTGGACTCAGACAGGTGAAAGGAGCCCAAAAAAGGCCTTCTGAAGTTGTTCCCACGACTTTTTCCAGTGGCCAATATTTTGGGCAGAATCATCAACACTTAAGTATATGTAAGGGTGATAAAAGTCACTTCAGTTGTTCAGTACAGCATCAATGGACATCATTGCACCAGGCTCCTAGAACCATCCATCACTACAGTGTTCTTGTTCCTACATACGAGAAATGAGTTCTGTGCTATGTCCGAATAATAGATCATGTGCTACATCCTAAAATAGAAACTACAGATAATTTACTTATTGAGATGGTGAACAGAGGAAGAGAACACTGTAGGATGGCTGGCACAACTTGTCTTCCAAGGTCTCCCCATGCTTGAGTGCCTGGCAGGTTTAGCCAGCAGCTAATGAACATGAGCCCTAGGCTGGGGTTTGTCACTTGCTGCCTCGAGGCAAGATTTAATTAACGGCATCTTGGAGTCATTGTTACAATTGCTTATACAAGCACACTACATGGGGAGCTTATCTTTTTTCCTTGATTTATCCTTCTCAGTTCACATGGATGCTGTTTCCATTTAGTATGACTCAGTCTGTGTACTGCCGCATCTTGCTAACAGTACCTATCCCTCAGATGGGCTCCATAGCCTTACTGTCATGATGTGATCTCTGTACTATACGGCCGTAGTGCCTCATTTCTTCTTCCCTTTAACTTTCCATAGCCTTACCTCATTCACACACTGGCAAGTCAGATAGGTTGTACCAGGCTGTGCAGACTGGTGCTCTGATCCAGATGTATATATACCAGTAGACTTAATGGGTTGAGCTCAAGCTCGACCTGGTTAATCATACCTCGTCTTACTCCTACTCTCAGCTTCACTCTGATAGCCCAGCTCTGGAGGCATCCCAATACTCCAACTGGAAGACTATACACATCCACTAGTGTCAACCCCAGAAGATGGTCTTCACATAGGTACACCAATGTCATAGGTTTACAGACAAGCCCTCTCTTCCCATTGAGAGGAAGGTGCTGTTCGCATGTATGCAGGATGCATTATCAGTTCATTCCCTGTCTGGGAATAGACATCATCATTCACCGGCTAGGCACTACAAGTGCACTAGCATCCAGAGGTATTGGAAGCATAGGAGTGCTCTGCCTTCTGATGAAGAAGCCATCCCTAGTGCCAATAGTGCTGACTAGGAAGGAAGGACCTCAGGATCAAGCCCACTAGGACCTTGCGATATAGTCATCCATACTTGTTGGATGAAGGTTTGTTCTCTTGTTTAGAAGAGGATGTAACAGTCATGGTGGCTCAGTCACTCAGGCATCCAGAATTCCAACAAGTCCCATGAGATTCAAGGTAATACACTACATAACTTAGATATAGAGAAGATGAAAATATATCTGTGTGAGTCCTGGAACTCATGTTCAGGACATGTGGTAACCTGTCTGCTTAGACATGTTCAGGGTGCTGGACATGTAATATGTTGCACATATCCTCAAGATCCACTGTGTTGCTCACTAGGCAGATTCTTCAAGGCTTTCAAGACTCCAATCACTGTCATCCTAGACACATCTTGGATGTGTGGTCAACTTGGTGATGTGACAAAACAATGGGCTGCTGCCTTGACACTGTAAACTTGTGTATCCAAGGTTACTACACTGACCCACAAGGGACACAGCATGCATTTAAATGCATGCTGGGGAATAGAAAAGTCAGAGGAGTTTAATGTGCAGAACATCACAACAAAAACAATTACATTTGCACCCTTGACTAGTACAGTATATTAGGAGTATGCCTTGATGCCAATCCCATTCTTGCTGAATGATGGGAAATGCATGACCCGCAAATGGTGCACTCTCACTTCTATGTCTGTACATTGCAATGAACAACAAGCTAGTTAAGGCATGGCCAATGGGGCAGCCACAGACTGGTCACCACAACTCCAAGATGCTGTTAATTGAATTTTGCCTCGAGGCAGCAAGTGACAAACCCCAGCCTAGGGCTCATTGGGTTCTCATTCATTAGCTGCTGGCTGAACCCATCAAGCACTCAAGTGCAGAGAAGACCTCGGAAGACAAGTTGTGCCAGCCAGTCCTACAGTGTTCTCTTCCTCTGTTCACCATCTCAATAAGTAAATTATCTGTAGTTTCTATCTTAGGATGTAGCACATGATCTATTATTTAGATATCATAGCACAGAACTCATTTCTTGTATGTAGGAACAAGAACACTGTAGCAATGGATGGTTCTAGGAGCTTGTCATTGCACGTGCTCCCACCCTCTGATGTGACTTCTGCTTAAGAACTCACAGATGACCTCAATAGGACAGTTGTTAAGGCATTCAAGTGCAACCTGCTTGGCTTCATCAAACTTCACTTTATAGACCTCGCAGTACCTGTATTTAACCCATCCCTAGTACTATAGACCAATAATCAGTTCACTGAAGCCAGTAACAAGGGCAAACTCACCATCTCAATTTGGTTAAGTTCACAATGGAACTTCAGGAGAAAGATGCACAGGTGGCCACAGGCCTTAATCTTCTGCTTGAGGAGTGACTCCTGCTGTCAGTGCTATGACACTCGAGGTTAGCACCAGCAATGGGACACTATCACTCAGCAATCTGGTAGGCTGGGGTGATGAAGGGAAGTACCAAAGTGCTGATCAAGGAGGGTTGTCTTATAATGAGGCCTGAGTGCCTGTCAAGTTCTCACATCACTGACCTATTGAGCCAAATGATAGTCAGATCGAGCTTAGGGCTTGACCTAGTCCACTACCACTTATATACATGCAGAGTCCACTAGTACCCTACTAACCAACCGCTGAAGGTATCGCAGGCATCCCTAGCCCTAACTACAAGTACCATGGAGGCAGCACACTGTTACTAGTCATTGTTGTCTAGTTCCTGTGTTCTGCAAACTGAGGGGGTTCACTACCCCTAGCCATCAGTGACTAGCTGGCCTCCTCCAAGGTTCAATGTCATTCTGTGATTGGCCTACCTTCACCATCGTGTGAAGGGTTCGGCGTATAGTAAAGATAAATAGAAGTGAAGTGAAGGGGAAGGGAAGGTGATAGATTAATGGTGAATCAAAGATGGAAAGGAATGCAAGATTGTAAAGTAGAAGTAAAGAAGAGAGATGGAAACTGAAAGGCATACTGTAAATGACAGATCATGGGATGTCCCCATGTTGCTCGCAGATGTCCTTGGGTGGCCGCCTTCATAGGAAGTACAACTGATGATGTAGGCAGACGTTTCAGGTATGACTAAGAAAGAAAAGAAAACAGTCAGTGCGCTCTGCGCTAGTATTGTAATGTTGCTACAGTAAAAGTTCTGAATCAATCAGTCTTAGCATCTTGTAACAGTCAGAAGTCATTCTCTTTGCTGTCACTGTCTAGGAGAGAAGGCTTTGTCCCAGTGTGTGGGTCCCAAGTGCTGAGATCTTCAGGATCATCATTGCTATCGAAGATGTGTGGCTCAACTGGGAATTTGTGACTAGGTATTGATGTTTTTGACTGATTCTGTAAGCCGGATATGTCTTTTTTGCAACCCTGTTTGCCTGGTGGGCAACCTCGCACTATGGAGGTTGTGACATGAGACAGTCCAACCTTCATCACATGTTGTGAAACCACCTTTTTTTTGGCACTCTACAGTTGGTCCGATGACAATCAGACACTACCAAAAGAATCAATTAGTGAATTGGAGACGATTGGTGCTTTTTTTGTGATTTTATGATGAAAAAAATGTGGTGGCCACTATTTTGAGGGTCAAAATCAGTATGTAGCTACTTGTGAGCCAATGGCTCATCAGAATTTGCTCGGACGTGATGCAATCTCCTCCTCTACTCGGTCCCCATCAATCCTGCTATGTCCGAAAGCCGTCTGAAATTATTGCTCAAACTTGTCGAGTTTGCGTGTCCGGCACTGTACTTCCGGGAACTGAATTGTCGCACCTGAAACTGTGCTACTTTTGCACTTAACCCCGACCGATACGCATGCATCCACCATACCATGCGATGTCCCCAGAGATGGATGGTGTTGAGCAGAACTGCAGCCAATGCTTTTGGCATATTCTTCTGTAGGGTTTTGACTGAAATCACAGTGTTCATGCAAGTATTTCTAGTACCGCAGAAGAACTGTATGGAGTTGAGTTCGCAATGGAACTTTGGTAGACTATACCATTCCCAGTGCGTGAAAACAGGCGCTCAAGACTTATAAATAAATACTTATATTATCTGTCACTGCCAGACCCAAATTGGCCTGTCTAATAGTGGTGGTGGCTCAATGACCTCTACCATAGAGCTTGCCGACTGACGGATCCGAAAGAGTAGCGCTGCGCCTACTTGACGAACATGGTACTGTGGGGGAACAACATGGAATCATTTTTGGCGTGTGTGGGCAATTTTCCACCTAGTTGTTAACTTATCTTACGCCGCTCAGCGGCCGGAACATGGGCATGACCTTATCTGAGTCCCATGGAGCAAGCTTCAAGCTTCCAAGCTCAAACTCAAGAGGATTTCTGAGACATAATGTTGCAATGCTTTTGAGAATTGAGCCACGATCCAAACCTATGAACTTCGATGCATCTACGCAGCATTATAACCTTGCCCGCAACAAGTGTTGTGGGCGGTGGATACAAAATGGGAACTCTCGCGTGGCACAAGAAGGCTGTGGACAAACCGTGGAAGTAAGCGACTGATGGTCAACACTAGCCGGCGGCATGCCTAAATTCGGTTGCCAACAATGTCCACGGTCGAACAGGGCAAATGAATGGCCCTTTTGCCACTTCCTGCGCTCTGAATCGTTGTTTGCATTCCTGCCGTCTGTCACCAAAGTCACTGCCGTCGCCTGCGCACAGCTAGCCGCCTTTTGCTGTCTTGCGCGACTCGAGCGCCATGTCCAATCCCGTACGATCCCGCGACGACAAGGACCGTTCGGTGAAGGCACAGGAGCAGGAGTTCAAGCGCGCAAGAGGTGCCATATCTTGCGCAGAATGCCGTCGTCTCAAGCTCAAGTGCGACAAGACCGTCCCATGTTCATCCTGCAAGCGCAGAGGTTGCTCTTCCATCTGCCCCAATGGAAGTCTCACGACGGGCCAGGGCACAAGGTGCGCGAATTTGCAGAGTCAGCACAGGCAATGCGAACTGACTGTCTCTCCACAGATTCATCCTCGCAGATACTGACCGCCTTCACCGAAAGATAGCGGAGATGAGCGATCGCATTCGCCAGCTCGAGGACGCCCTCGCGATCATGCAGTCTTCCGTCTCGCGCGAACCGCACCCTCTTCTCGCTCGCGAACTACTCAAGATCAAGTCCGGCCTCGAACTGCACTCGGCGGCAAACGCGAGACATCTCGACGGATTGGTGGAGGAAAATGACGAGATGGGGGAGGAGAGTCAATATATCGACGCGTTTGGGACGCTCGCTGTGCGGGACGACGGGGCGGCGACTTTCTACGGGCGTTCGGCAGGCTCAGAGGTGCGTAGCGAATGTTGTGTATGTGGCAATTTCCAACATGTCCTGCGCAGAGTTTGTTGATCGGTGAAGCTCCTGCTCCTGCTCCCTTGCCTGTCACTCGGCCCCCCAACAATCGCACGTTACTCCCTGCATCGTTGTCGCGTTTGACGACATCCTTCCCTTCCGCACCGTCAGACATTCCTGCCTTTGATATGCTAGACCTCATTGAGGAACACCTTCCGCCGTGGCCACGCGCCGCTCAGCTGTGCGATCTCTATCTCGAGCAAGCCCCATGGTTCTTTGGAGCGATTACCCGCCGACAGCTCGTTGAGGAGGTCCTTCCGCTGTTCTATGATGAAGCTGTCGATGCCACAAGGACCAGCGGACCGACCGGTTCCTCCGCTGCGTTTGATCTGCGTGCAAAAGGCGCAGGGACAGGTGGATCTTCGCACGACCTTGCGTTGTTGTTCGTGACCTTCTGCTTTGGGGCCTTGACGGACGTAGAACTACCGCCCGCGCCGCACAACTCAGAGGCGGAGAGGTACTTCCAGCTTACAAGGGCAGCACTGAATCTTGAGCCGGTCTTGGAGCGACCGCCCAGTGTGGTCACAGTGCAGACACTCAGCCTCATGGCCATTTATCAGGTATGCAACATGCACTGGTTGGTCAATTCCCAGGAGAGCTAACAACGTGCGTTTATCAGGGCCTAGTAGCGGATGAGAATAGTATTGAGAGCACGTGGGCACTCATGGGGCTGAGCTCGAAGCTAGCACAAAGTGTGAGTCGTGATTCTTCGACACCACTCTTCCAGCTTATGCGCTTCGTAGATTGGATTGCGTAAGTTGCTTCTCATTTTCATAGGCCAGCGCGTCCTTTATTCTTTCCGCTTCCTGTGCAGACCGCGACTGCGCCCGATGGAAACTCTCCCCTGCCGAAGTACAGAAGCGGCGGGCATTGTTCTGGGAGATATTCATCACGGATTGTTGGCAAGCGCTCGCGACGGGGCGTCTTCCGACATTTGCGCTTCCATTCGTGGATACAGAACTGCCTGCTGATCCCGATGAGACTCTAACGGAGGATGGTACACCACAGCTTTCGTGTGAGCGTCATGTCCAGCACATCTCCCGCCTCCCACTAACAACTGCCTCAATATAGTTCCGGCCTGGAAGGCGCGTTGGGGCAAAGAATGCGTGGCTGGGGTCGTGCAGGACACTTTGACATCACGCGCACCGAAATATACAGTCATCTTAGAGCTCGACCGTAAATTACGAGACATGGCGCTGCCAAAGTATGCGAGCGGACAACCGCCGAAGGGAAAGGGCCTTGCGGAGACAATGAGCCACTACATGCCGATCAACTACCTCCATCTGAGTGAGTTTCTTATTTTACAACTTCCGGTAGCCGCTTAAGTATACATGCCACAGCGCTGCTCTATGTGCATCGTTGCTTCTTTGCGCAGGCACTTAGTGATCATCCCAATGACCCGTTGCGGAGTCCATACGCGCCTTCATTCCTTGCAGGCTACAGAAGTGCTTGTGTGTTGCTTAGCTCATTAAGGGAGCAGTTCAACCTGTTCCCGATCCAAATTGCGAGGTTCTGGGTACTGTGGACACACGCATTCTCCAGTGCCGTAAGTCTTTGCCAACGATTAGTATGTGAAGTGGAGCTCATCCAGCGCAGGTCATGCTTGCGTCAGTTGTGACGCATGGAGGGACGACGAAATCCGCGCAGGCTGCTCTGGGGGAGTTGAGAATCGCATATGAATTATTCGAGAATGCATCAAAGCACGGTGGGCGTGCCGTCAAGTTTCTGGTCAGTCTCGTCATCCCTCCTTGTCTCCACCAATCATCAATGATATCGTGCTACTACAGCCAATCATCCGCCGACTGCACGACAAGGCATATGCAAGTTACACACAGGGTGTTCAACCAACCCGTGATATTTTTGCGCCCCGCGTCGATGGATCTCAGCATGATGAATTGCAGATCTTCAGCGGGCGCACGCGCACCGTAACGACCAAAGCGAATAAAACGCAGCGGGCGCGCTCCGTGTCGAAGCGCCGCCCTGGAGCAAATGCTGCACCAGATACAGGCTCGGTATCAGTGTCACCCGACTCATCGATCTCGCCAGGCTCTGGCTCAGGTCGCTCCTCGGAGAGCCCACAGACATCCGCTGAGATGTTCCCGGCTCTGGAGAATTATGGCGGAGTGGTACATCCGATGCTCGTAGACGAGATGCGCGGATTCCAAGGCGCATTGGATGACCGGATTCGAGACGTGAACATGTATTATATGAACAAACAGGAGGCAGGCCGACTAGAGGAGCAGAGGAGGCACGGAGGCGTGGAGCAGCCACATGCCTACCAGACTTCGACCCAATACCAGCCACCGCAGCAACAACAATATGAATATACACAGGACTTTGGAGGGGATCAAGTGTACCAGGAATCGCAAAACCACGGCGACGAGCATGGCTACTCAGGATGGTATGGTGCTCCTCCATCCATACACCCGCCAGAGCCCGTGCCAGGACCCCCAGTGTCACAGTACTTTGCACGAACGTCGCAACTCGTTCATGTCGACCCTCATCAAGTTGGTGTAACCCAGGGACAAACCCGAGTCTATCATGAGTACGCCCCCGCTGACTCGAATCCTGCGCCGGTTGTCCAGTATCAATCCTTTGGTGCGCCAGCTCCGGCGCCCAGTCAGCAATACCACACGGACATGCCCCCGCCTCCCCCGCCCCCGCCTGCTCGCCCGCAACTCTGGCAAGTCCCTCCTGCGCAGTCAGAAGGAGGGCTCATGTACCCGGCGTCCCCCACCGATTACCAGCCGCAGCACCAGCATGTCCAGCCGACGGTGTCGTACGCGCACGCACCGAGCCTCAGCCGGAGCCAGAGCATGTCCAGCCATCACCAGCCACAGCATGAGTCGATGCTGCCTCCCGCCATGCCCCCGCCTTTGCAGCCCGTGCACCCGGGATACAGTCTGCAAGAGACGTGGAATTCTTTCATGCAGCACGAGCTGCCGACGTCCATTACCCCGCAGCAGCGCGGGCCACCAGGCTATGGTGCGCGTTAGCAAGGGTCGGCCAGCCAGGAGACTTGCTGTGCGCTGAACCGTCTTCTCGCCTGTTATATCATATGCTCTCATCTCGCTGTCATGTTTTCGCAGTTTGTCCATGTACATGTATTTTGGAGGTAGTGCTGTCGTGTCGTCGTGCTCGTTGTTGCCTCGTGAAGCATTCGCCCTGCTTGTCGGGGTTGTAGTATATAGTGCAATCGTTATATGGATCGTTTGCATGAGTGTCCGCGGCTCAGTCAAATCCTGACTATCAAATATTGTCCCACTTACACGAGCCTGGTATATGCCCATTGCCCTAGTGTGTGTGTAACTTACTAACATCAACTGACGTTCTCGCGTGCTTTCAAATTCGGACTCATCA
This sequence comes from Fomitopsis pulvina, assembly GCA_964035675.1. Taxonomy (NCBI): domain Eukaryota; kingdom Fungi; phylum Basidiomycota; class Agaricomycetes; order Polyporales; family Fomitopsidaceae; genus Fomitopsis; species Fomitopsis pulvina. The sequence goes on from OZ037963.1 coordinate 1,202,518, forward strand.
CCTGCCAGGCTGCCCGTCGTCCCTTAGCTTGTTCTCAATATGTTGTGCTGTGGAGTTAAGAGTCCATTCATATTCAGGTATCCCCCGCTGTCACCGTCGTAGTCGTGACCAGCGGATCCTGCAGGTCTGATTGTTAGGTTCCTATAGTTCTCGTATGATTAGTCTGAAGGCATGGACTCAAGCTATGCACCCATACACTACTTGGTTCGTCCCAACCTTCGCTTGATAACCCAGAGGCAGCAGCGCTGCCGCCACCTCTTACTCTGTCATACAGTAGCGGCGCTGTCAGAGACTGTCCGGGACACGGAAAACGAGACATCGACTTGTATTTGGTGAACTTTGTCCTTGAACATCAGTCTCCTTTAACATCAATATCCTTTCATAATGGACGTTAGTCTTCTGGGGTATCGCTGCTTCTCGCACACGGTGATGCGGCAATGCTAGTCGCATCCCTGCATGCTAGGAGAGTCCAGTGAGCGTTACGCCGCCCACCTTATACATACTCAGGTATCTCAGAGGTTATGAACTAATGGATTCTGGCTTTAGGGCGGGCCGCGCTAATAGGCCCTTACGGGAAGCGTCACGGGTCCCTACTTCCCACTTCTTAGAACACGGTACTCGCCCATTCATTTTCCGCACCTGCTCACATTACTGCATTGAAACAGAGTCTCGTCAGTACAAACAATCGGCGCCGATCATTGAGCACGTGTTGACCATGCATGGATAAGGCTGTAGGAGGCTCCCGAGTCCTGCCCCACAACACGCCTTTGCGGCGAGGCAGTTGCGCATGATCGCGGGACCGCGCAACAGACAGGGAACTCATCCCGAACAACAGTGAACTTTGTCTGCGGGTATATCCTACTGTACTTCTACCACCTGGCTATGACCGCACCGCGTGTCTGCCGTCCCCAATGCGCTCTCTAGTCGCTCACTTGATTCATGGCATTTGACCGTTACTGCACGGACCGCTCCCGTCATGTTCCCTTTAATCGAGGACGAAGGCCGGTGCGTCTATCTCGTTGCATATGTATCGTACTTCCGCTGAGCGCCGAACATGTTCACAGTACCGAGTACCCCTTCCCTCCCATACCTGCCCCGGCTTCCATGGACGCCGTCGAGCCGTCCTCGTCCTCCAGTGACACCCTCCCCTCGGCCCCCTCGAGAATAGGTTCACGAAGCTCTCGATCCTCCCCGGCGCCCCAGCACCACTCGCCTCGCGACCATGATCTTGCGTACGATCACGAACACTCCTGGGCCGGCACCAGCGGGAAGGCTAAGCTGCTGGCACGGCTGATGACGCGTTCGGAACGCGATGCAAGTCAGTACCGCATGCAGCTCTTGTTGGCGAACGAGCGGCTCGAGGCCGAGACTCGACGCGCAGATGAGGCAGAGCACCGCGCAATAGACACGTTGCAGTTACTGCGTCAGGCGCGTGCACAGACAACTCAGGCACAGGCGGACGCAGCGCGCGCAAGCGAGGAGACGCGGTTGTGGAAGTTGAGGTTGGAAGAGGCGCAGAAGGAGATTCTGAGAGCACAGGAGATCGTGGATAGGTTGGAGCAAGACAAGCTGGATGCAGAGGCGGAAGCTGCGAGGGCAAGGACACTCGCGCGGAAGTTCAGAGAGGAGAGAATTATCGCAAAGGCAAGGGAGGAAGGACGGAGGCAAGGATTTGAGGAAGGACTCAGCACAGGGAGAGAGTTGATTTACTACGAAGTGCGAGGGAGGACATCCGCTGCTCATCGTGAGCCGAGACGATACGAGCAGCGTGTCGTTGACGACATGTCCGATGAAGAGGAACAAAGCAGCAACGCAGCAGGAAGTCAACCAGAGGAAATCATACCTATCACGCGCTCACCACCTCCGCAATCGTGGCAGCCACCTTCGCGGTAGGTCAACTCGCTCATATGCAAGCAGTTTGACCAACATTGCTATGTCAGCCCTGACGAGATGGAGTCTAACATACACAGTCCACCCAGGCAGCCATCAAGCCCGATCAGAGTCAAGAGGCCCCGAGATATCGCCCCTCCACTGGACAATACAGCCGTCCCTCCACCCGCCGCGTCACCGACCCCGAATCCTATACCTGATCAGAGCGCTGGCCGCTCCCAATCCCGACAGGACGTACCTATCAACCCCATTCCAATTCAGAACAGTATTCCTTCTCCCTCTCACCCTCCTATTAACATTCCGCCCGACAATTGGATCCCCTACATGAGCAATGACAAGTTGATCATGGTGCCACCGCCACACGAATTGCAGAAGCCCCTGTCACCGCGCGCGTCCTCCCCTTCCATGATCGAGGCTACGATGCGTGTCCCAGCAACTGTGCCGACGACGTATGAGCAGTCTGTCAGGGCCCGCGACTTCGCGTATACCGCCGGAGCTGGGCCGTTGCATCCTCTGCCCCCAGCACCGTCTGCCCCATTCTCGCCTCAGTCGAGGACCTCCACCAACATATCGCAGTACGAAATTCTCACCTCGCGAACGGGCAAGGAGAGAGCTCCCAGCCATAGCCGGTCTCGCTCGGACGCGCTCGCTGGCCTCCATGAAATGTTCGGGCCACAGAATCCAGGTGAACGCGCGCGGACACCCGCGGGACAAGTACGAGAGGACGTACGTCCGGCTCACCTCTCGTGATGAGCTGTTCTCTGACGCGGCTTCCTCGATCGAAGAGGCCACCACAGTCACCCACAGGCCCACGCACCAGAGAACAGCTAGCCTCGCCAGCCCCAGTCCCTGAGCCTGCGCGCTCGAACACACCAGGACGACCCAAGACACCCGGGCGGCCAGAAACACCGGGACGGAATAAGCCACCGGCGCGCCCGGAAATGTACAAACAGAGTGGTTCACACGGCACATTGGATCGGTTATTCAGGAGAAAGTGGAAGAACCGGGCGTCCATTAGCAGTGGGGTCCCAGACATCACCGTAGAATCTCCGGTGAGCAATGTCCGCGCATACATGTCCTCACCGAGCTGACGGCGCGCATACAGTCCACCAAGGAGGTCTCGCCAGTTTCTACAGGAACCGTGCCTCAGCCGCACATGCTCAGTCCCGAGCTCTCCCACTCGGACCTACCTGGGCTCGAGATCGTGCAGAACTACATCAACCCGGAGCTGATGGACAAGGACAACCGGCCCCTGCCACCCTTACCAGGCATCGGACTGTCGACGCCCGACGTTATGTCTGTTTTGCCAGACGGACAGCTGCCGCCGGGCTTCGTCCCTCTCACCCCGCCCGTGCCTGGGCCGCCTATCCCCCCCGACCCGCGCGACATGCAGAGGGTGACGGGCACCCCGAGCGCGCAGTATCCAGCCTCTATGCCTGGCGGCGTCGCCCACTCCGACACAGACCAGACGACGAGCTCGTCTTCCCGGACTGAGTCTGACGCCAGCATGTCGCGGACCGCTGCTGGCCGCCGCAGGTCGGCCAGTGCTCCGCGCGCGGCCACACCCAGCGGGAAGAACCGTCCTGTCTACGACGAGGCGCCGCTCCCACCGCACATCCGCTACCCAGACCCACCGAAGAGGACCCCAACGCCGGGTGCCACGACAAGGGCCTCCTCCCTTCCTTCCCCTCCGCGCACGACGACGCCGATGGAAAGGGGCAGGCTGTCTGGGGCCCTGTCGCCGCTCTCGATCCTGTCGCCTTTGCGAACGCCCCACTGATAACCTTTGGTACATCGTGAGATTCCGACCCACACACAGTCGCCCACATTGACCTCCTGCAGCTTTTGTCCTCCACGGCCTCAACTCATCTAGCATTGCTATGTACCTCATTCATCTGCATCATTGTACTCTTTGCATCGCACGTTAGGATACGCCTCATGCCCATCTGGCTCATTCAATGTATAGTACGGACGCAAATTCGAACCTCAGTACTCACGCCGCAGGGCACCATGTTATCATTGTCGTCAGTATGCCTGTGCATTCGCGTCTAAAGACCACCGGTCCTGCCACGAGGAACTGGCCTGTGGGTATGTGAGGTATGTGAGTTTAGTCTCCGTGAGTATAACGCATGACATTGGACACGAAGCTACGTGCATTAGGCCAGAACCCTATTCAGAAAGCGTCTATATCGTAACGTCCGCGTACACAGGCCGATGATCGCTGGCAAGGATCCCGTCATCCGTCAGCGATGTCCCCACTCTGTACGCGTCCGCGGTCCTTCACCAGGCCATGAGTGATCGAATAGTGAGCGTAAACACCTGTGACGCACCATCCACTGTTGCTGCCCGCAAACACAAAGTCAATCCTCGTGTATACGCTGGGGTCTCCCGGGCTGTTGAACCCCGTAAACGTCGCAAAGTCGCCGCACACGCGCATCCGCGGTGCCTCCGCCTTGAGGTCCTTCATCACGAACTCCCCGCCCCCCGGCACGCTGAACCTCTCCGCGAACGTCTTGTTGATTGGCACCGGCGGGATCATACCCGTCACGATCTGGTACGCGCCCGAGTCGTATCCGTACGACGCACTGTTGAAGTCGCCCGTGATGAAGACCGGCGCTGCGCCGGCGTGTGCCTCGTACCGAGCACGCGTGAGGAGCATCGATGCGGCGAGCCGGCGCTGCGCGTCGGAGCGATCGTCGAGGTGGGTGTTGAGGATGGTGAACGTCGCGTTCGAGGTCTTGAAGCGAGCCACCTCGCAGACACGGAAAGAGCCCGCGCCAGGGTACCTCGAGGGTTCGAACGGTGTGTCGCTGCAAAGTGGCCATTCAGATATTTCCTAGGTGCGCGAGACAGGAGGTGGGGTCTTACGAGAGCCAGAAGGATTCGTGGTGAACCAAGATGAGCTCGGATCTACACTCGGAAAGCGATGAACCCACCGGGTAGGTACGAGGAGGATTCACTTACTTCTTGTAGAAAATCGGACAAAACTCCCCTGCCTCCCGACCGTCGTCTCGTCCGACTCCAACCTCAATGCAGACATAGAGCTGTGGACAGGCTCGTCAACGCGATGCTGTGGGCACTCACCCATGCCCACTCATCGCCGAGCAGTTCTGCGAGGTCGTGAACTTGCCTGACCAGTGCTTCTTGGAAGCCTGGAACGCAGTGCGGGTCGTCAGGACATTTGTATGAGCGATGCTCCGAGTCGGACACGGACTGACCTATCAAGTCCGGTGCCTCGCTGAACAACTGCTGAGCGACCTTCAACCTCCTCGTACTCCACGGGAGCTCTCCGGTCCATCCCAGAAACCGCGGTCGCTGCAGAGCGCTTGGCAGGGCATCGATAGACTCACGGACAGATATCCGATCGGGCTGAGAGTCGTAGCGTAGGTTGTAGGTAGCTATGCGCATGCTATCGTAGTGGTGTAGACTGGATATGTAGCGACGGATGTACTCCGGCTTCACAAACCAAAGGAGGAATGCGACACAAATGGCGACGGGTGGTCTCATTTCTCCCTATACTAAGTCCTTCAGACCTGCGAATACCGATACAACTTGGGAGGCTTGGCGATGTGTATGACCCTGTCGGCCAATACCTAACGCAGATATTTGCAACGTGGCGTTGAAGGCATAGATCTGACTTACTGCTCTTATGCGAATGAACCTGAGAACCGAGTATAAGCGATGTAACTGTGTCGGTTTAGGAGGTTGAGAGCAGTTGTCGTGTCAGTTGTACTGTTGGTGAGCAGGGGATATATAGCCACTGCCACCGCCTGAGCGAGACACCTTGGAGGCACTGCAAGATTGCATGGCGACCACCGCGACATCCAGTAGCACTGTTTTGATCGAATCAGATTAGAGCGAACACTCAACACGGCGGGGATACATAATAATGCATTGATAGTAGAGCCCGAGGGCCCGGGTTTGGCATCTACACTAAGAGCCTGCTACCAACAACGAAAACTGAAGCGATCATTGGGCGAAAATAATTTAACGAGGTGGTGATTTGGTACTGTGGGCGTCCTGATTGGACAGAATGAACGCTGCATGAGATCTGAGGCGGATCTCAAGGTGTGTCAATGGCATACTGGATTGGGCACACCCCATAGCATCGTGTTGGAGGCTATCAAGAATGGTCAATCTCTATCGGACATAGCAGCCAATGCAGCCCTGAATGCCTCCATGGCATTTAGAGTCTCTCCAATGTGGGCATAGTTTAGCTTCTCTCTGCGGCTCATGACCAGTGATGTAGCCGTCCTTGCAACGTTCTTGACCTGGCGTCCGTTGACCTCTCGACTGGCGAGCTTGTCCGGTTCATCAGTCCGTAAGATCGTCGGACAAGTCAATCCTCTGCAGGAACGCTCTCCAGATCTTCAGCTCGGCGTCCTTTGAAAGCTCTTGCAGGTGCAGTGCCATGTGAATGCGAGAAAGGAATGCTGGGTCAAAGACTTAATCCCTGTTCGTGGTCAGGAAGAGAATCCCGCGATGATACTCGATGTGGCGCAAGCTGAAAGTATGTCAATGAAATGCGAATCAAACACATTTTCATAACACGCACAAAACTGCAACCATGGCATTGCGCTCCAGGTCCCGCACGGAGCGCTCCTCTAGGAAGACGTCGGCCTGCAGATCAGGCTTGGGTACTTCGTCCGCTCATGAACTTGGGTGCAGATTTCGTATTTCGTCGATCAGGACAATCGCCCTCCACTCGGCGGCAAGATCCAGTGCCTGCCTCAACATACTATCTACTGTGTTGGAATGGGTGCCTAGATTGCCAGCACCAACCATGTAGAGTGGGCACTGGTGGCTTCCGCTGAGAGCATTTTGCCTACACCAGGTGGACCTAAAAGGTTGATGACAAGACCTTGCCCCTTCCCTTGGACGAAGTCATCGAATTGCAAAGGGCTCCTCGTCCCATTCAATGGGATGCACCTTCCCGACATTAAACTCCACTGCGTGTGGTGAGCTGTTGCTATGAAACCATCATCACGAGGAATGACTCACGCCATAGCTTGTCTGACAGACTGAATCCGTAAAGAACAGGTGAAGCAAGGAGTATCTCATCCTCGGAAGGCGATGTCGACCTGTTAGCCGTGTCTTGAGCTTCACCAGGATGATCCGAGAATACTTAGTTATTTAGACACCTGGTTCATACAAAGCAATCAAACTGACCAGAAACAACCTGGGATAGGGTCTCGTGTGACGCCAGCTCATACGTCGGCGAATGCGTCCGTGGCCGTTGTATTATTATCGGCCAACTATCTGGCGGCACAATGCTTGGATTCTGGGCTTGAGGGTGCTGGTTCTTCATCTGTAGATACCGGACTGATGAAAATTCAGATGATGACCATAGGAATATGACAGAACTGCGTACATCTGTCTATCATAACCCTAGAGTCCACCTTGATGCGTGTCAGCCGCGGTTGCCAGAGATAGATCTTCAGCTTACCTCGAACTGCACGCATGGCCCTGACGTAGCGATACCTCGGTAGTGCATGTGATGCACCCCGATCAGGCTTTGCCATTTCAGTGCCCGGGTGAGGAGTGCCGCTTTGAGCCTCACCTCGTTGGGGTGGTACTTGAAGGGGTATGTCGCCAGCGAGCTGATCTTCACGACTCCTTCGAAGGAAAACATTTGTCTGTCTGTGAACAAGATGGATCACCAAAACACGCAAGTTTTCAGCGTGACATCCATACCTCGAGGCGAGCTGTTGCCCAAGAGATTCCGCGCACTTCGCCCATAACATCTCGACAGGCTGCCCTCAAATATGGGCTCTTCACAGCAATGGCCACTGTTGGCTCCTCGCCCCTCATCACACCATTTTCCAATGGCATCTTACGCACGACAACGAAACAGAAGGGCTGCCAGGAATCATTGACCTTAGTCGTCGTGTCATTGGGACGGACTGCCGGTTCCAGCGAAGTGTCCTTGTATCTCCATATGCGGGATTCGGGGTCGTAGTATCGACCCGCTTCACCTCGAGGGTCACAGGGAGATTCGTTGAATCTGAGCCAAGATCTGAGCTCGAAGACAAGGAGACAAGCGGGTCAACTCGCTCCCAATCGGCTCGGAGGGGGGTGATCTGTGGTCCAGATCACGCTTGATGGATCGCAAACGAAGCAGAGCCAGGCCTTCCCACACAAGCAGGTACCTTTCAACGAAATACTTTTACAAAGTTGTACGGTACCGCGAGGACGAGCTAACAATGAAATCACAGTGCGGGTATGCGGCTCAGATGGTAAGTGCTCAGCTGCGAGTTGGGTTCAGACTCACTGGCGAAAAGAATGGTGCCTTGGACGAACAATTCAAATGTCAACGTCAACGAGAGGGCTGATACTGTACGTCGCCTACTTGAGAGCACACATATGATTGACGGACCAGATACAATTGGGAAGAGCCAAAAGGTTTAACGGCCGGGTGCTGAAAAGAGTCATCGTGGGCGGCTATATATGGGTTCAGGTTGACGATGAGGAGCAGCCGCAACGACCCAGAAAATGATGATCGTTACTGTCTACTTATGCATGTTCTGAGCACGTCATTAGACGACAGTCAGAGCAGCGGTCGTGGCGCCGCGCTACGTAGCGCGTCTACAGTAGTCAAATTCTGGAAACCTTGTTTGGCTAGGCAAATGAAGGGTTCGCTGTCATAGGTGGGAATGGCCGCTGTGAGAGTCGTGAAGTTGTCATTGAGCTAGTGGGGATAGGCAACGCAGCCAACTTTGATGGCCCGCTTAATAACGAGCCGAGATGATAGCCGTGTAATCTACGATTATCTCTACCAGCGATAAGACACAATTGCATCTTATCGTTGCCACACCGATCAATCATGAGATGAGATCGAGAATTTGCATGGTATTGTCCTATTCACGGCCAGACAACTCACAATGCAGCCAAGATCACACTCTTATTCTCTGTGTCAATGCAAAACAGACACCCCTGAATGTTCTCAACACAACCCCGACCCTGATTACTACCATATCCAAGTCCAAGTTGCTTTCCTCACCAACCTGCTCGCCTGCGCTTATCTTGGGCGCCTAGATCACTGAAGTAGGCAAACCTCCCTTCATGTCTGTGGTCGCACAGTCTCACCTGATGGCCAGGTCTACACACAGGATCTATTTCATTGCATGTTTGAATGAATATCTTGGTGGAAAAAATATTAAAATCACTGGACATACATATGATCCCACCCTATAGAGGTGAGATCAAGCAGTTTGCAGGTGTGTAATTACAAATCAACAACCAAGACTAAACTCTGAATTCTTATTGCGGAAAGGCTATGTACACCATCGTGCGCGATCTCTGCTCTGGGAGACCACTCTTGCTGGTACCATGGAGGAGTTAGTTGGCACTGCATTTGGCGTTATCTACGAGAGAGATTGTGAAGCCGATGACAAGGCATCTCGGCGGATTGTACGATGGCATCAATTGCACCCTGCAGCCTAGTTGGGCGCTAGGACGCGCGCTTACAGCATTTTGCAGGAGCGTTGCCTATCCCCAGAGCTAGTACCTAGCTATACTGCCTACCATTATGAATGATGACAGCTACTCACAGTTGACTCACAGCAATCGCAGAAGCAAGGACGACTCGCAACGATCCAGCGCCGCGAGCATATGTATGGTGTTTCGTACCAGAGTGTTAGTTGCCATGAAGGCGCAACGTGATGGCGTTGAGCTTGGGCCTGCCAAGTGAGCGCAACTTGACCATAGCCACCGGCTCAGTTGTAGTTTGTCTGTATTTAGCGCTCATAGCCACGGAGCCGAGCCAGCTCGGCACGCCTGAGAGTAACTGTACAGTACTTCTCGGTGATCACCGAGTGGCTGAAGACCATCCATGTTCCAGTGGTCCCACTGAGGGCCAAGGGAAGGAATCTCGCTGTCATCCGTAGCAGTCACCTCAAGATGCCCCGTGGTATGTTGTCGCGGTTAGTAGTCCTTGAGGGAATGCTAACAGTTCTTCGCAGTATACAAGCCCGGAAAAGTGAGGACAAGTGTGTTTAGTCAAAGTCCGGTGTGTTCACCTCAGTAATAGGTCGCGATCGTTCTCCAGGGACGCCAGGCCGGAAAGAAGGTCGTTGTCATCAAGCAGCTGGATGAGGGCACGAAAGAGCGGCCATACCCTCATGCGATCGTCGCTGGCGTCGAGCGCTACCCTCTCAAGGTGACGAAGCGTATGGGCCAGAAGAAGCTTGCAAAGCGGAGCAAGGTCAAGCCTTTCATCAAGGTACGTGCTTGTTTGCACGGTCTTGTTGGATTTGAATAACGAGCAAGCTTTTACAATAGGCCATCAACTATTCGCACTTGTTCCCGACTCGATATGCTCTCGAACTTGAGGGTCTCAAGGGTACCGTTGCGGCGGAGACGTTCAAGGAGCCAACACAGCGGGAGGATGCAAAGAAGCAGATCAAGAAGCTGTTTGAGGATAGGTACACGAGTGGGAAGAACAGGTGGTTCTTCCAGCCTCTCAGGGTAAGTTGTAACTGCTGCATTATGACTGTCCAACCTGATTCCTGTTCGTTGTAGTTCTGATCCCACTGGTTGCTTGAGGAGACTCCAAAACCCTTACATGTATCTCACATGCATATTCATGACGCATGTCCGTATTCTGTCGTCTCGTATCCAATCGGTTTTTATGCAATGACTCCCTGCGTTACTTGAAGTCGGTTCGAGTCTGGAAACCTTGTGCATGATCTCTCTTCTCGAAAAAGGTGGGGCGCTCCAGCAATAGTGTGTCCGGATATGACTCTTGTTAGTGCGTTACGATTTTTCGACTGCCGTTGGCCATGCTGAGACAAGGGGCGGTGCTATCATATGCCTTCTATCCGGCTTTGGACGACCCTCCAACTCAACGACAGCAAGTCATGCATAATGGTATTGTCATCGTTCCTACCCCGATCAGATGAGCAAGCATCACCAGCGATGATCCACATCGTAGGATATTTATGGTCTAGCAACAGCTCCTATCATAATCGTCGGGTATAGCTATACTGAATATAGTTGCAGGGATAACGTCGTAGTTTCAGCAGCTTCTAGCTACAATTCTGAGTCGTGGTTGAAGGTCGTCGCGAGGTACGCTGCGTAGCCCAGAATTTGATGGGCGCTGCTTATGAGCTAAACACCTAGATGTGCGTGTTTGTGCTCGGTACCAATCTACAACCAACGCTTCCTGCTCCCCCATCGATTGTCGTCCGCGTGAATGTAGCAGTCAGATTCTGGCTCATGCCGAGACTCGCTTGGTCAGCTCTGTCTTCAGCCGTCTTCTGAAGGGACTCATCGAACCTGTTGTAGAGCCCGATGTAAATGTTCTATCCTCCCGTTGCTCGTGTTCCGTGTGAACATACCGCTGGTAGACCTTGCGGTAGGATGCTTAGAATCCGCTGCAACATATGAATAGGCAATCTTACCAACGTAAGGGGACTTCGCCCGAGTGCCCCAGCGTGTTCATTCTCACACTGACCCCGCTATAGACTAGGGCGACATACAGGGTCGACTGGACATCTGTCACATTACCGAGGTTTCAACCCCTTGGACCGTCAGCGGGTAACCTGGAGGCGACTACGTCGACTGCCGGGCCCAGCGCCACTAGGCGCAACGCTCCACCAAAAAAAAACATACAGGGTCGAAGGTCATCGCACTCATGTCGCGTAGTATTGCACTGACCACATTCCTTATGTCTATTTGTCTTGTTTCCGACTTCGTGTCTCCTGTTATTGCCCCTGCTGTGCAACACAGAGGTTTGCTCTGCATTCTCGCTGTATGTGTGGAGATTGCCATGACAAGTTCTTCTGCGTCCCACTGGCAGGTACTGTATCCCCGTGAGTGCTGTTGTATGTTCCCACTTCAACCTCGACTTCAACGTCTTGTCCCCGGCCTACAGTTAAGCTCTACTGCGTCCGCCCATCTAAGACGATGTGTATGCTGCGTTTCAGCAGGACCGTGGGCGGCCGCTTAACGAGAGTTGGTGTAGCAGGTTTCATCTTGGGAGGGCGAGATCTGGGATCCAGGTGAGATTTTATTCAGATGTGTATGGGACTTCTTGCTCTGCATTCACTAGATAAGTCACGACTTAACAATGAACACTGTCGCAGTGTTTGAATTGGCATTACGCAACGCGATTGCCACAAAGGTAGCCAAGGCGAGTATCTTCCACACATCGATGCTACGGGATGTGCACTCAACAGATGGCAGAGTAGCCTTAACAACTTCGTCCGTACTGCGGCCTTACAGGGGTGGGTACGTCTCTGTTTGATTCCGATCGAATCTGGTTCATTTATTGCACAGGGCGGGCTCAATTCTGTATTGCGATCAGAGGGCGTGATGCCGTCGAGAATGCTACTGACAACTTTCACGCGATTGTGATGGACCCTAGAGCGTCCATTCAGACGACTGTCAACAGGGACACCGGAGATCGTGAGTTGTTACCAGGCTAGGCTAGCTAGGCGTATAAATATACTCGCTTCGCCGACAGCCGTAGAGCTCGATCTCCTGCACCATGCACCATCGCCACCTGGCGGCATCTTCGATCATTTTGTACTTGAAAACGAGATAGGCAATGCAACGTGCTCCCGGTTGACTGTGGCAGAGAAGGGGACTATATGCGAAGTTGACGGTCTGGCTGAACCATAATGTGAAGGAGTAGCGGATAAGGGTGAGTGGTTGAGTTAATTCTTTTCAACAAGGTGCCCCGGCGGAGGCTGAGCGGTCGAGATAGTAGGTGTTGCAGTGACAAGTATGATGACGATTATCCCAGCCAGTTGACGTTCGAATCGTTTGTGTAACTAACTCCTTTGACCTACCCAATACTGACTTTCCAGTTCTAACTAGCTGCTCGCAGGATAACGCATGGTCATTGGATCCAATACATTGCTCCCCTAACTGAACGCACGGATCCTGCAGGTGATCCTCATCGGGTCGAGAGTTTCTGCTGAGCGCCATGACCCCATGCGGATTTTTCTCGAGACGTCTGGCATTCAGTTGAGGCGACAATTGCTCTTGGAGTAAGTGTGCTCTGTTGTGGCGAGTCCAACGCGGCTGTTACCAATATCGTACAGTGTGTAGAACCGCTCCAGCCACGTCATGCCGTTGATGAAGTCGAGGCCGCTGCCTGATGACGAGCCGCTGTCAGAAACAATCAGGTAATAGCCATCCCTTTCGCCTCCGATCACCTCGTTCAGCTGTGGCCACCCATCAGACACAATGAGCCCCATGAATTCACGTGACTTACCGATCGAGGCCAAAGCTGAGCATCGGGAATGAACTCAAAAGTTCTCTGTCAAGGTGCGGCATGAGTTTGGATAACCCGCCGCGTGCATCAACCACTCACGCCGCCGATATTGAACAGCAGGTTCTCTAGGCCATGGTACTGCGCCTCGTTGATTTTTAGAAGCCCCGTACTGTTGTCCATGATGGCCCCCGTCATGGTCTTGTATGCATTAAACGCATCTGATCCGCAGAGGAGCATCAGAACCGCAAGGTGACATTACTGACAAGTTCGATACCTGTTGCCAAGAGGAGGAGCGTTGTCCCGGTATCCACAATCCCAGCAGTCGTGGCCAAAATCTGGGTATCTCCATACGAGATGGACTGATCGATCCCGACGTACTTATTTGCCGGTGAGGTAGACGTGATATTGCTTCATTCGCACGTCGCTAGGTTAGCAACAATCGAGAAGAGACACGTCCTGGGAGACCTACGTTAGCGTCAAGGACCCCTCATACTTGCTCGGGTCGGTTCCACCGAAAGTGAGTTCTCCATTCATTTCCGAGACCTCCTTTGACGGTGCAAACGATATACCCACTTCATAGGCTGGGATGAGGTTTTGCGCGTACGCGTTGTCCACCACAGTCGGTATGCATTGCTCCACATCGGGGAACCCATTGCCTGAATGCATTGTCAACTCGATGTTGTATTGACGGAGCGTCTGCAAGAGAGCTCACCACACGTCAGATCCATCGGACCAATGCTACGGCACTATGTCAGCGACCCAGTAGCCAAGTCGAGGTCAACGTGTGCTCTTACCCAAGAAGTCCGTCGACGCCATCAAAGCCCTCGGTCGATACTGCAACACCGACACCCTGGTTTGCAATCGACAGTCCGGGCGCCAGAGTGACTTGATCTTCCACCTCATAGCCTGTTCGGCGAACATGAGATGAGCGAAACAATGAGTGACGCTATCACATACCGAAAAATGTCCCCGAACCATATTGTATGAGCTGCCTTGTGTCAGGGCAGACCAACACGTACACGGAAACCAACTCACGAGGAGCTCCGATATCGTCTGCGTAGATTTCGAAGGTGAGAAAGGTTTGTTCGCACCTACCCATGTATTGGAGCTGCCCGTGTCGATCAGCAAGCTGTCTACGTCATGGGACCAAGTCAGCGAGGAGCATGCGGTGATGCGCGGTACTCACAGTACGTAGGTGGTGTCCCGATGCCGACCTGCGTTCATTCGACAGTTAGCGAGTGTTGCTATCAGTGCGTGCCGAAATGACTCCGAACGCGTACAGTCACTTGATAGCTGACTGCACTTGCAGTCGCCACGTCATCTATCCCCGACGCATCTTGCGAGACTCCGCTGCCACTTTGCGTGCGCTTGGACAGATATTCCGCCCGCGCCTTCTCGAGTTGCCCCATGTTCGCGGACCCAGTCCGACGGTTCACCCGTCGGGAGAAAGGCATGGTGTAGACTTGAGCGGGGACCGTAGACGTCATATCTCCCCCTGTGGGGGCTAAACTGGAGAGGAGGTCCGAGCCAATAGTGGGTGCGGCAGTCGACAGTCGAAGCCAGCATAGGGCGAGAAGAGTGGTGGCGATCGTGCGCATTGTGGACGAGGACTTTGATATCCAGTCGCGCTGAACGCTATGCGGAACTTGGATTCCAGAGCTGTATATAAGGAGGGAGGGGAGGCTGACCTTGCCACCAACGGCTTGAAGCGGCTGGCAGGAGGGCCACCGCTGCGAAAGGCATAATTCAGGTTTTGGCCAAGAGGCTGGAGCTCAGTTCCGGGTGCATTGTCAGCCTACCTCCTTGTTTGTCAGCCTCAACATCGCAATTAGCGGTTTTGGACTCGAGTAGAGACTACGCAAGGAGAACAAGCAATGTATATAGCCAAAGGGACAGAGCACGAATGACAGTGACAGAGAGCAATGCGGAGACCAACAGCGTACAGAGAATAGCGCAAAGTTCACAAGAAAGCCCACCCAGATCTCTAGATCGCACCTCTGCACACCGGACAGACCACCGGTGGAGCGTACCACCAGGATTCCCGTTCTAACTGGCCTTGACGACGCATCCAGTACGGCCCATATGGCGACGCAAGCCGGAAACTGACATTCACCTTGTCGCATAGCTCCTGCGCACTCAATGCCGACCAGCTTTCCTCAGCCGAATTGTGGTCAAATGCCGCATAAATCGATCTCCGAGCGATGACTACCTCCTGCACGTTCCCTACAGGCGACCAGCCTCCTTCCGACGGTCCAGGGCGGCGGACAATGGGACATTGCGCGATGTGAATGAGTGCAGGCGGGAGATGTGCTAAAACGGATGACCTCGACATGCTCACTAGAGCAGCTTCCAACGGTAGTTCAGTCGATGAGTCAGGGTCGCATTCCACATCCTGCATTGCTAGTGTCAGTCATGTATGCAGAATGCTGGACAGTTTTACCTACCTCTGTGATGGGCTGGCTGAAGAAAGAAAGTAACGGACAGTCTACTTCAGCGTCTGGGTCAACTGCGAGGAGTCGAACCGCTCGATTACCAAGGTAAATTGTTGAGGGCGTGTCGATGTGCCCTTCCTTAATCAAACAGGAGCGGTGATACCATCTGCGGCATGTCAGTCGAGAACAGAAATGCATAACCTCGTCGTCTGGGTTGGTAGATGGAGTGGTTGGGAATGGGACATAAGCTCCCTGAATGCACCGAATTGTGCAGGCCTCATATCCAGGCTTTGGCTGAGAACAACCCATGGTGAGTATGCAATATATTATGGGTTTCTGACCATGACCTACCTCCAGGGTTTTCTTTGAGTAATTGAGCTTTGATCTGACAAAAAAGGAGTTAGGACCGAGGTCAGGTGGGCTTAGATCTCCATCATCCCACTCATGAAGATTGACAACCGCTGAGACATTATATGTCAAGGGCCAAGGTACATGAGAGGGTTAGCAAACATTGCATACCATGCAAAGTGCGAGCAGACTCTATTGTCACATAGTTTGACATAGCTCGCTCATATGGTGCAAAGTTGGAATCGTGACTGGCACGTGAAAATGGATGATGAGTACAAGGAGGAGAGCTAATAAGTATTGATCAAACACATACAATGATTTGACAAGGCAGGACAAGTCAGATCCTGACCAGCACCAGTAAATCTTAGCCCACACATCACTATCACCAGCATCACGCAGTTGGGCAATCAGCCCCAACCAGCAGTCAGAAGTCCCATTCTGCTCTGACTCTAAGATAGCACTGCAAGTAATGCATCACTATGATCCTCATGGGAAGAATTTTACCACATACACATCACCCTTCCTGAATGTGGTCCAACATTGTGTTCCATCTTCTGACTGAGTGGACAGACTATCAGAGTCAGAATCTTGCTCATCCGAGTCTGACCCTGGTTCGGAAATGCATGTGATGAAATCCCCGACTGAGATGAATAGACTGTATTCAGTATAGTAACGCAGTATGATACAACAATACGTACCACTACAGCTGCCAATCTTTGGCATGTGTTCGAACTCTGTGAGCCTGGGTGCACCTTCACAGTGGTGCACTTTGTCAGCCTTTGCCTTCTTGCCCTTTGGTATGGAAGTCTTCTGAGGCATGCCTAAGAGCTTGAGAAATTTAATATCGTATCAGCTGGACAATACGCCGTGACAAGACAAGGACTCGGATGTAAAAGCATCCCTGACGACATACAGTATTTGGTTTTGGGATCGAGTGGCCCACACCGCGAGTGGAAGGGAAAGGGAAAAAACAGACAATGAGTTCGAAGAGAGCCCTTTATAGTGTGCAGTACATGCGGTAGCGATGTATCCTAATACAACGAACAAAAGAAAACATGCCTGGTTGGTGGCTGCGCTTGCCGAGGGGTTACGTGATCTCCTTGTGGCGGTTGCTCGTGTACGCTGATGCGTAAGTTCAACATTTGGCTGTTCAGACACGCCCTGGGTCAACTGCTTGTTAGTCGTGCGTTTTCCAGATTGTACTGTACTATGCGAGACAGCAGATGCAACATACTGGAGCAAAATCGGTCAAGGTAAGAAGTAGGCGGCGACCCGCCAACGGATTGGAAGCAGGCCAAACTTTGTCATTGTTCATCGACACCACGCAAGATACCTTTCGATGCCGCGGAACCTCTGCCATTGCCAAGTAATGGGACACCGTCGTTGACTATTCCGCATTGCGGAAATGCCCGGAAGCTTGAGTCCGACTTTGTGAATATGATATGGACTTTTCATCTGTTACTAGACAGATGGGACTCGCCACTGGACTTGAACACAGGAATTCCTTCGCATCTGAAGCAGTCCCGACAACATGAGCCCTCTTCGGCACAAGTGCCCACAATTGTTCAATGCCTGTTTGCCCACGTACACGGTTATTCGTCGAGCATAACGTATATTTTGCGAGCGTATAGTACTGGTCTGCATGGTGTGCCATGCCGGACGTTACTCTGCCGTCGCAGGCGCGAGGTTAGCAAGCCCGTCTCGCTCCTTATCATAGAAGGTATGACCTTTTCAGACAGTCCATAATGATCTTCAGTGTGTGCCGCTGTGAGGATGACGCCTTCCAAGAGTCATCCCACCGCACCTTACGACGTTGCAGGACATAGAATACCTCGTTGTACTACGGTGTTGCGGGCGGTGGAGGTAGCAGAGCGAAGAAAAAGTTACTTCTACCCCAATCTTGCGGGCTCTCTGCAGCCTTCTCCAACTTTCTTGCACCCCGACGCACCTCCTCTTCTCCTCGAGCGCCAACGATTCTGGCGCCATCTTCACGATATCAATGGCCCCGATCATCTGTACGACGTCGGAATAGCTGAGTGTGGCCCGTGGGTGTTGAATCGAACGACAAAATAGCAGACGCACCTTGTTAAACAGTTCCAACACGCATTCACTACTGATATGCTTCTGAGTCATCCTTTACAAAACCCTCCAGCACGTCGGAGAAGAACTACCTATTGTGAACATTGGACAACCAAATTCGCCATGTTTTGCGCTTCGAGAATCGTACGTTGCTTCATTTTCCCCTAATACATGCCTGGCTAGAAACGCGTTGACAGGAACAGTACATTCGCCAGCATGAGAAGTGATAGGCAGCCACGAAGTAATGGTGTAATTTTGCGAACTGCAGCCACTCCACTTCGGCGCCTACGCGGTCGCTACTGACATATGGTGCTGCTGGTCTGAATGATGACCAGCTCAGGTCTCCGATATACAGGAAGCGTGCCAGTGTGAAAGCGAACGATGGACGGTGAAGAAACTAGCAGCTGGGTATCTATCAATGTCTCCCAGGAAGAAGTGATGTAAGAGATGGCTGCGACGACGACGCAGCGAATGCAGTGAATGTGCGCGCAGGCGCTCGCCCAGCGGGCACTGCTGGTGGTTTCCTCCGCTTCGCCGGCGGGGGAGGCGCGGCCCTTCTATGCGGCTTCCCAGTCGAAGATGACGACGACAGTACGGAGATAGGTGAGTCTGGCGGCTCCACTGGCGATGCAGGATCGATGCTTGAAATGGCCATCGACTCCTGTCTCGCCGGGGCCGATGTTGGAGAAATGTAATCGTTCCGTTCTCGCGTTGTGAGTGACGAGAACGCTGCAGTAGCCGCCTCCGTGTCCATGGAGCCTGCTCGATGCCGCGACTTCGGAGCCGAGGAGGAAGTGGAAGCAGTGATGATCCTTGGCAAGCTTGTCGTACTATCCGCGCTCGGGTGGCGTAGCGCGTCCAGATGTCCATTACGAGGGCTCTTCTGCTTCTGCTCAGACGACCGCCGGGACATGCCCATGTCAAGCAAGTTCTCCGCGCTGCGACTTGCCTTGAGGTTCTTGTCACGGAGTGAGTTGAAACGGTCTGTTCGCGAAGCAGCGAGCGAGTCGATGCTCTGAGGTGCGGAGATGGCAGACAGCGCGGGACTGCCCACCTTCTTGCGGAACTGCACGCACCAGCCTCCAGATAGACATCGCATGACAAGACGCTTAGTGGTCGGGTCGATGTCCCGGATGGACTCGTTCTCAATGAGCGACTCGAGTGTGTGCACGATTTGAGCACGTTTGTATGGCATTGATCGAAGTTGCGTTTTGGTTAACAGTGGGTGCAAGACGCGGAGGTAGGTGTGTCGGAGCTATACCAAAGCGGGATGAGGCTACGCGCGAAAATCGAGATAAGCTACTTACCGATTCGTTGTCCTCATCGATGTTGCCAATTTCCCGCAGGAAGACGTCGACTAAAACACAGAGATCGTTGGTATAGAAGTATTCTGCCATGCCTTCAGTCTTGAAGAGGAGATAGAGAAACTTCAAGACTAAGAGTTGCATGCATAAATCCTCTGAGGTCCGACCTGTAGACAAGGAGCATACGCTATCTAACTCAACAAAATAGTACATCGGGAAATGGCTCACCTGCACGGTTCAGCATAAAAATCATGTTCTCACCGAATGTGCTGGTTGACCCTCGCAGCGCCGTAAGGACCTGAAGTACACGATTGACTCTCTCGGTCTTCTCGGTCCTCTGGTGTGTGCCATGCATATGCTTGCTGCTACCCTTGTCTTCGTCGGGATGCAGTCCAATCACCATGAATTGCTCGTTAAGAGCAACCTAGGCGACGTGAGGTTGTTACCCAATCTCTCGAAAGAATACCCACTATTAGCTTGATCACGGAATAATTGAACGTCTCATCTTGCATATGCCGGGTCTGTTCGACAAGGTCGAACAGGTAGTCAATGAAGGAATCGCTGAAGATCTCTTGAAGTACATGAGCATGCCTCGGAGCGGGCGACAACCACCCAAAGCACCCACCTAAGTCTTGCAATGTCATCTTCTGTACACGACATACTTCGTAAAGAAAGCGCACAGATACTGTCCGTAACCTCGCCTCGATTGGAACTGTAACCGCTCGCTGATATCCACCACCATTGGAGCTCGCTCCCGCAAATGAATCCTCCACGTCGGGGTCGACGTCGATAAAAACGTTGTCCATAAGTAATACTATTAGCGGCTGCCATCGTTTTTGGTCGCGCAAGAAGCTGGGTTTCTTTCTTCCATAGGCCAGCAGAACATAGTAAAGGATGAGTTGTTCGTGAGGGTCCGTAGCCTGCGCATATCATGAGTTTGGTTGACATATGAGAGTCGACACGAACCTTCTGCGTGTCGTCACACAGGAGCTTGGTCATGCGCTGCGAGTGGAATTGGAAGAGCTCCGACGCTATTAGCAGGTCGCATGCGTGCTCCATCTGCAGCGGACTCTGTAAGTACTGTTCTGCATTAAGCTCGCACTCAGTAATATACTGGATGCACTAGAAGCCACGATCAATCACCGTGATATGCAGCGCAGAACGAAACAAAGCGCCTCAGGGTGGCGTCCAGTCGATCCAGTGTGAGCCCGTCTGCTATGTTGAGCATGTCCTCCAGCTCTGTCGGACATTGTTCCGTCAAAGTGCATCAGACACATACGACCTGGAAACGTACCAGACCAAAACTGCTGGGCATTCTCGATGATGTATACGATCCCGAAGACATCCGCCGGCGGAAGTGGCATCTCAAGCAGACCGTGGTGGATGACTTCCCTGCAAGTGATCAATGTCGACTTTCGGAAAGGCGGCGGCTCGCTACCCACCTCAATCTTAATCGCCACAAGGGTCGAATACTCTGCCCTGCTGCTCTGGTGATGGTAAGGGATGACGGTCGTGGCGGGAATATTGGAGCACCATATATTCATGTGTAGTCACGTGACAGGCTCGTTTGACTGCAGACTGAATCTGACTGATTTGCAACTTGCGGTTGCGGTACTTGACCACCTTGTCTAGGCACACTCTTGCTCATTGCCTAGCTGACTCTGTCATATGTAAAAGTCCGCGAGGCGGACATATCTTTGACGAGCCGGGTGTCACATTGAAGTCACAGCTTATCGTTCATGAACAAACTCAGGAAACACCAGCATCGACTCAGAGAGGTCTACAATATCGGCACTCAAACAGGCGATGCGGCGAAGACTGGCCACAGTGCCCTTCTATCTCCATCTCTGCCACAAAGTCGCACTATGATGTATGCCCGTGCGTTGGCACCTGTGGCGAACACCGCGACAGGGACTGCAACTCCAATGAGACTCGCTATCAATATCCCCCCTGTGGTGAAGTCCGCGGTCACCGCGGAGCAGTACTGGGCTGCAAGAGCATTGACTGCAGAAGCATTGCTATCAGCGCGTGTTGTACATCAGGGGGATCTGGTAGCTTCTGGTGCTATAGGGAGAGAGAAACGAACGGTACGTGCTTCATGTTGGACGCGGTGAAAGACGGGTAATCTAATTATCTATATCACCTCTAGCACGAAGTAGTCGCTCAGCATAGTCACTATGAAGCACGCGATGCAGAGTTAAAGACGGTTGTGGTGAGCAGTGTGCTTCCTTGTAGATCGCCGCCCAGCGCCGACGAGGAGACACAGATTGTTCTCTCATGTTGTCTCGTTACGAGTGTCGGCTTAATTGTGTACTCATATTCTCGGAACGTCCGCCATCCAGAGCCCACAGGATGGTCTATACCCACGCATTTCACTATACCAATTCTTTCCCCGTTCACTTCGGTGGTGAGTGTTCCGTTGGTGCAAACAAAATTGCTAGCTCATGTCTCGTTTGCGTCAATGCTAGGTCGAGCACGAGACATCTGCCATCAGCACTAGACTGGTCGTATCATGCGCCGCAATTCTTGCCACACTCGCATATGCATGTTTCCGCCACTGGGCCAATGTACGACACCGATGAGTGCTGAAATTTCACACCTGTCTCGCGTTGGTCTTGTGGCTTCTCGGAGATCACTGTCTAGCATCTAGATAACTCAGTTGCTCTGTGGCCTTTGTGGTGGACCTGACTGCACACTAAGTGTTAGCTCGCTCGTCGCAGACGGAACAGTCTGCTCTACTACTTGGCACACCGCACGACCTCTATATGAACGAGTAGGAAGTGCACAAGTGGGCGTTGACAGCCGTTGTGCAGGAAGGTGCAGGAGCCTTGGAGAAAGGGTAGGTCGAGTAGCGAGCAGGCAGGGCTGCACACTGAGATGTCGTCATCGTGCTGTTGTGCGTTCAGACGGCAGCACACGTGCTGCCTACAAGATGGTAAGCGTATAGCTATTAGCTACACTGCACTACAATTGTATTAGTGGATGGTCGCAGAAATAGACGGAGATCGGCAGAGAGTGAGGATTCACAGGACATTGGTTCGAACATACAGGGTGAACAAGAGGTGTTTTGACATCGCCGTTGTGTCAGCACGGACACTATCGCCGCCGGGGGACTTTGACCTAGGCATATACAAAGGACGACCATATACCCAACACAGACACGGATTAGCTGGATCATTCGAAGGCTGAATGTATACACGCTTCGGGTGCGCAAGCGAAGACGCTGGACCGTATTGACATGGCCTGAAGGAGGCGAAATCGGAATGCAGTAAGGACCGTTCACAGTATCGTTTTTGCGTTGTATCTCATGAGCTAGTAGTCGCGGACGCTCTTCGTGGTCCCTCGAGAAACCTCAACAGCAACGATGATTCTTCATACCAATCCAAAGAATGCAGGCATCTTGTTCCAAAATTCGCTCCGCATTCGGTTCATCGCGGCGAGCAGCGATGCAGAACACTGGGGGCAAACCATGTACCGCGCAGGCCGTCCTCCCACTGCAGTGATTTCCTTCCACACCTCGATTGGCTGTCGCGACATAGCCGCATTTTGCGCTTGCATCAGGACCGTAACTGATTCCTGCCAGTAGTGCATGATGCCTGTGTAGCAGGAGGATATGGCATGGCCTTCCGGGAGACCCAGTGTGACAGCAGTAGGGCATGCAGTCGCCAAGTTTGCTGTGTGGCTGCGGATATGCTCCAAGCCGATGATGAAACGTTCGATGTCGGCGTGCGTGAGCGCGGAGATGAGGTGTCCGATGGCGGGCCCGCCAAAGTGCCACGTACTGCAGCTGAGCGCGTAGAACAGCGGCGCGAGTGTCTGTGAATCGTTGCAACCGCCTTCTCTGAGCAGGGAGATGACACTCGCGGGGGGCACCGCCAGGTCGTCCTGCCTGAGGGATGCAGCATTTTGATTGGCATTCGGTGCGTATGCGGCTTGAATGACATGTTGTTGCCCTCCGAGGCGTGCTCTCCTCAGGGTGTCGTATTTCGCGTCATACATGGCCAACTCGAAGGGCCATTCTGCTCGGATGCGATTTAAGATGTCTGTCCGCGTACGGTCCAAGCGATACTTCGTAGCCATGCGGAAAATATTGGACAACAGCGGGAAATTCTCCACCGTCAACTCAGGGAAATCGATGCGTCTGGGGAGACGGTCATCCTGACGCATATATCATCTATAACGCCTCATCATGGAAAAACACTCACAGACCATCATAGATAACATTGAGCAATGCCTCCACCTCCTCCCTGGTATCATCTAGAGCCACGTGAACGCAGTTTCGAAGAATGACTGGTTTCCTGTCCTCCCCGGGGCTAAACAGACCTCTAAAGACCGGGGAATGTTTCGATAGAATGGATCGATGCACGCGGAATAGAGTGCTTCCGCAGCTCAAAATAACATTTCCGTCGTCATGATATAAGGAGACATGATTGACCAAGTCGTCCTCTTCGACGTCTGCAAGACGAGGTCGCTTGCGAGCCGGCTGCGACGAAGCCATTCGCCAAGAAGTTGACGAAATAAATGCAATTTGGTGCAAGAACTATGTAGAGACTTGTTTAATGTCTTGACGGTGAGAACGTGCTCGTCGATGTAGCCCAGTGCATGGAGGCTCGACAAGAGTGATGGAACTGCCCACAAAAATACATGGTGCTCACTGCTCCATCTAGTAATACTTAATTATCTGAGTACTGTATCGGGCAGGGATCTCTGAACGATGTCTACCCCTATTGTGTTTGTATCAAACGTAGCCATTGAACGGTGCACTTGATGTGGGCAGTGCACTCGCTTGTGGTACTCAACTGACCGAGACATCCTTCCAACCACATCCATATCCTCCCTGAACTTCTCTCGGGTGCAATCTCTGTTCTCCGTCGCCCATGCCCACGAAAATCGTGAATTTGGAACTTGATGGAATCACTCCGTTCTTGTTACGGTCTGGTTTGACGAGACGGAATAGCACATACGAGCACCGTGACCTATTTAATCACCAGCGCTGCCTATTCGCCACCCATGCGAGAATTCCTCCGTGCTTCTTTTCTGCCCATGAGCAGAATGAACCATACACGGTGCCAGTGCCAGCTGCGGAAACTGGTGACCCCATACCCGTAGACGATGCTGCCGCTGCTACTGTAGAGCGGGCAGAAGCCCGAAACCTTTCGACCTTGACGGCAATGGGAATTGGGATCCTGGTTTTCGCCACCGAGGAATGAAGCAGGGACGTAAAGGTCAAGGAACTGGAGTGGGATGGACCGTAGTTCAAGCACTATGCATACCCCATCTATCAAGGCGGCGCCAATGTGCTCTGACATGTATACTGTTCACTCGGAGAGGCCTGTGGAAAGGGATCCTGGTACACCTACGAGCGCAACATATGCGTCGTCCCTGACCGCAGTGTACTCACCACTGGGAAACCTGTGTGAGACTGTGCGGTCCTGTCATACCGTAATTTCAGGGATATGAGACGCGATCGAAGAGAACGGATCCGAACACAAGAGTCACGACCGTTGACAACTTATTGAAGCCGTCTGGAGGGGAGGATGCTTGCGGACCACATTTCACTGTTCACAAGCACACCGGATATCACTGCATGAGTGTCCCGGTGGGTCTTCGAATAGTCTGGCGAGGGAAACTTCTCACAGCCCGCTGCTCCGTGGTCCGCCTGCGGGGGTGAACGATGCCATGTGCGTTTCGCAAGGAGAAACGAGGAAGGCAGCTGATTGCTTGTCTCGTATCCAGCTGAATTTGCGACACATACCTGCCACACCAACGACACGGAGATTGCTTGAATGTTTGAACTTACTATGGCTGTGTCACAGTTTTACCAGTCGTCAACGCATTACAAAACTCGACGTGGTCAGGCCGGTCACACGCACCTTGCCAGCAGGCATGTGGCTTTGATTCCCTACATCATTGTTTTGGGAAATACACTCTGGTCCTGGCTCGAGACTATCGTCATGCGGCCTACCTAGTCTCCGTTGCCAGCCATAAACGGACATAGATGACACCGTATCATCCGCAATTATGAATACAAGGCGGTGATGGTGCAGGCTCAGAGCAACACTTTGTGGGCATTGCTCGCGCTATGGCAAGATGGCATGAAAGGTGAACCCAGCCCTACGAAAATCGGGTCCTGGTCTTCTAAGAATGCCTATCCGAGCTACGTTCGGATACGAAATCGTCGTGTAAGTTAGAAGTTACAAAAAGAGGGTACTGCGCCAGTATTGACCACGCTGCGTGGCGTTTCAAAGGAACCATAATCGGAAGGTACTGACAAGTATGGAAATTACTTCACCGCCCGGCCGTAGGAGCCTGATCTCCAGCCTCAAGACAAACTGCTCCTTCTCCGTCACGCTGCTCTCACCCTCCCCTCCACCGACGACGACGACGAGCTCGTCTCTGCCAACCATGGCCGGCCGTCCTGGTCCCAGAAGCCAGGAAGGCGTGTACATTTCCCCCTCCCCCACCTCCGACCAGGACCCCTTCAGCAACTCGCAGGCGGCGGACGGGAGATACTATGATAACGACTCTGACAACTATAACCGACGAGACACGTACATGTCGGACAGCAGCCAGAACGGCCTCAACGATGATGACCGCTACTACGACCATCATGGCTCGTACGACCCGTACGGTGAGTGTCGTCCTTCTCGGCGCTGTTTTCGGGCGGGCGGGCAGGTTCGAGTGTGGTTGCTTTGGGTTGTAGGATTGATTGTTCCTCACCCTAATCGACTGAAAGCCGACCTGGTGAGAAGTAAATGGGCATCGGGCCAGTGTGCAATGCCATCACACGGTCCAGCAGTCTCTGAGCGTGAATGACCCTGCTCCACCTGTAGGCGCACGGAACTAAAAGTGTTAGTTCGGAGATGCCTGGCCAGATTCTCCAACTCGACTTCAGGATTACCTGTTTGTTTGTAAGTGAGGGTGCTGGGAAACTCTGATTTGAGGGCGACGGCCAAGCTAAACCATCTTCCTATGCTGATTCTCGCTCTGGTTGCACCCACCTGTTGTCGGCGGCTAATATCCTCAATTCATAGGACCGCAGCCCGACACAGACTCGGAGGCAGACGTGTACGGGGCCAAGTATGCACCCTCGGCAGAATCGTTGGGTCCTCCCCGAATGGGCATGTCGGAGGCGTCGACGTACGTCGACTCGGCTGGTCCCGCTGGTGCTCGGGAACCGTACCCATCGTGGAGTACTGAACGTCAGATACCGCTCTCCAAAGAGGAGATCGAGGACATCTTCCTTGATCTGACGCAGAAGTTTGGGTTCCAGCGCGAATCCATGCGGAACATGGTGGGTGTTATGAAAACGGTGTTTTGCTGTGCCGCCTGACATTAGGTGGTAGTTCGATTTCCTGATGCAGTTGCTGGATAGTCGGGCGTCGCGCATGTCTCCGAACCAGGCACTGCTGACGCTGCACGCTGACTACATTGGTGGGCAACACGCGAACTACCGCAAGTGGTACTTCGCAGCGCAGCTGGACCTGGACGATGCGGTCGGGCAGAGCCAGAATCCGGGCTTACAGCGGATCAAGACGGTGAAGAAGCGAGGTGGGCCGAAGAACGCATCAGAAAAGACATTGCAGAGCGCGATGGAGCGTTGGCGGCAGGCGATGCACAACATGAGCCAGTACGATCGGGTGCGCCAGATCGCACTGTGGTTGCTGTGCTGGGGCGAGGCGGCGCAGGTGCGGTTCGTGCCGGAATGTCTCTGCTTCATCTTCAAGTGCGCGGACGATTACTACCGGTCACCTGAGTGCCAGAGCAGGGTAGACGCGGTGCCGGAGGGTCTCTACCTGCGAACGGTGGTCAAGCCATTGTACAGGTTCATTCGTGACCAAGGGTACGAGGTCGTCGACGGGAAGTTCGTGCGGAGAGAGCGCGACCACGACAGCATCATTGGGTACGACGACGTGAATCAGCTGTTCTGGTATCCCGAAGGCATCGCTCGGATTACCCTGATCGACAAGGCGAGTGTTGCGCTCATGGGGTGCGTGACTTCTGAACAAGCTTTTTGCAGACCCGCCTGGTGGATTTGCCACCCGCGCAGCGATTCATGCAGTTCGAGCGGATTGACTGGAACCGGGCGTTCTTCAAGACGTACTATGAAAAGCGGTCGTTTGGGCACCTGCTGGTGAACTTCAACCGGATCTGGGTGATTCATATCGCGATGTACTTCTTTTACACAGCGTACAACTCGCCAACGATCTATAACGGTAATAATTCGGCGGCCCTACGATGGTCAGCCACTGCACTCGGGGGCGCGGTCGCAACGGCCATCATGATCGCAGCGACACTGTCGGAGTTCTCGTACATACCAACTACATGGAACAACACCTCCCATCTGACGCGACGACTCCTGTTCCTGTTGATCACGCTCGCGCTTACTGGTGGTCCCACGATATATGTCGCAATCGCCGAGACGAACTCGCCAGGCGGGTCACTGGCACTCATCCTCGGCATAGTGCAGTTCTTCATTTCGGTCGTTGCAACGCTCCTGTTCGCTATCCTGCCTTCGGGCCGGATGTTCGGCGATCGTGTGGCTGGAAAGTCGCGGAAGTACCTCGCCAGTCAGACCTTCACTGCGAGTTATCCAGGGCTGTCGCACATGGCGCGGCTGTCATCCATCCTCGTCTGGGTGCTCATTTTCGGGTTGAAGTTCACCGAGTCCTACTTCTTCCTCACACTCTCATTCCAGTTACCGATCCAAGTCATGGTTGGGATGAAGATCCAGAATTGTAACGACAAGTACTTTGGCAGTGCCCTTTGCAGGAATCAGGCGGCATTTACGTTGACGATAATGTACCTGATGGACCTTGTCCTGTTCTTCCTCGACACGTTCCTGTGGTGGATCATCTGGAACACGGTGCTTAGCATCGTGCGGTCATTCGCCCTCGGTCTTTCGATCTGGACGCCGTGGAAGGATATCTACACCCGGTTGCCGAAGAGGATTTACGCGAAGCTGCTTGCTACTGCAGACATGGAGTCGAGGTACAAGCCCAAGGTGCGGTTTGATCCAGATTCAGTTTATTGTCCGTGCTGAGTATATCGCTCGTAGGTGCTCGTATCGCAGATCTGGAACGCGATCATCATCTCGATGTACCGCGAGCACTTGTTGTCCATCGATCACGTGCAGAAACTGCTATACCACCAGGTTGACATTGGTAATGACGGTCGTCGCAGTCTACGTGCCCCACCGTTCTTCATTTCGCAGAGCGACAAGGGCCTTAAGGGAGAGTTCTTCACACCTGGCAGCGAGGCCGAGCGTCGTATTTCGTTCTTTGCGCAGTCACTTACCACCGCAGTCCCGGAACCCCTTCCAGTAGATGCTATGCCGACGTTCACGGTTTTGACTCCTCACTACAGTGAGAAGGTGAGGCAAATTGTGCTCGTTTGCTCGATAAGCTCTGAACCTTGTGAGACAGATTCTTCTGTCTTTGCGAGAGATTATCAGGGAGGAGGACCAGAATACTCGTGTCACTCTCCTGGAATACCTCAAGCAACTGCATCCGGTCGAATGGGACAACTTCGTCAAGGACACGAAGATCCTCGCTGAAGAGTCTGCGACGTACAACGGCACTAGTCCCTTTGGTACCGACGAGAAGGGTCAGTCGAAGGCTGACGATCTTCCGTTCTATTGCATTGGCTTCAAGAGTGCGGCGCCAGAGTTTACTCTGCGGACGCGAATTTGGGCCTCGCTACGAGCTCAGACACTCTATCGTACGGTTTCCGGTATGATGAACTATGCGAAGGCCATCAAGCTACTCTACCGTGTCGAGAACCCCGAGGTCGTACAGCTTTTCGGCGGTAACACTGACAAGCTCGAGCGCGAACTCGAACGTATGGCTCGCCGCAAGTTCAAATTCGTTGTGTCGATGCAGCGATACTCGAAGTTCAACCGGGAGGAGCAAGAGAACGCAGAATTCCTTCTTCGAGCGTACCCTGACTTACAGATTGCCTACCTTGAAGAGGAAGCGTCTCGCAAGGAAGGCGGCGAGGTTCGCTTGTTCTCTGCTCTGATTGACGGTCACTCCGAGTTCATCCCCGAAACGGGTCGTCGGCGCCCGAAGTTCCGCATCGAGCTCCCTGGTAACCCGATTCTTGGCGATGGCAAGTCGGACAACCAGAACCACGCAATCATCTTCTACCGCGGCGAGTACATCCAGCTCATCGACGCGAATCAGGATAACTACTTGGAGGAATGCTTGAAGATCCGCAACGTACTGGGTGAATTCGAGGAGTACTCGGTGTCGAGTCAGAGTCCATATGCTCAGTGGAGCCAGAAGGAGTTCAGTCGCAACCCCGTTGCGATCGTCGGTGCTCGCGAGTACATTTTCTCGGAGAACATTGGCATCCTCGGTGATTTGGCGGCCGGAAAGGAGCAGACGTTCGGTACCCTCACCGCGCGGTCGCTGGCATACATTGGTGGCAAGTTGCACTATGGGCATCCCGACTTCCTCAATGCGCTATACATGACGACCCGTGGCGGTGTGTCCAAAGCGCAAAAGGGTCTGCACTTGAATGAGGATATCTATGCTGGCATGAACGCTTTTGGTCGCGGCGGACGTATCAAGCACACTGAATACTACCAGTGTGGTAAAGGTCGCGATCTTGGTTTCGGCACGATCCTGAACTTCCAGACCAAGATCGGCACTGGCATGGGCGAGCAGATGCTAAGTCGCGAGTATTACTATCTTGGAACGCAATTGCCCATCGACCGCTTCCTCACATTCTACTATGGTCACCCTGGTTTCCACATCCATAACATGCTGGTTATTCTCTCTGTGCAGGTCTTCATCACGACGAGTAAGTAATTTTGTTGCTCATCGCTGTCATCAACTGACGTTCGGCCGCAGTGGTGTACCTTGGGACGCTGAAGGGTCAGCTGACGATCTGCAAGTATTCATCCTCTGGGGCATTCATTGGCGTGCCGGGTTGCTACAACCTTACGCCAGTGTTCCAATGGATCAACCGATGCATCATCAGTATCTTCTTGGTGTTCTTGATTGCGTACCTACCCCTGTTCTTGCAAGGTGAGCCTTCTTGTTCGTCCAGAAGTTGCTATTCTCACGAGTCGCAGAGCTCGTCGAGCGTGGAACGTTGAAGGCCATTATCCGTCTTAGCAAACACTTCGCGTCACTTTCGCCTGCATTCGAAGTTTTCTCCACAAGGATCTACTCGCACTCGATCGCCAGTAACCTGACGTTCGGTGGTGCTCGATATATTGCAACTGGCCGTGGCTTTGCGACTACAAGGATCTCGTTCAGCATCCTCTACTCACGATTTGCTGGTCCCAGTATCTATCTGGGAATGAGGCAGTTAGTGATGTTGCTGTATGTAACAATCACGCTCTGGACGGGATGGGTCCTCTACTTCTGGGTTACGGTGCTCGCCCTTTGCGTCTCTCCGTTTCTTTTCAACCCGCATCAGTTCTCCGCGGCCGATTTCATTGTCGACTATAGGTGAGTGTATTGTATGTTCTCAGAGCGTTTCTGACCTTGAATCAGGGAGTTTCTGCGCTGGATGAACCGTGGCAACTCCCGTGTCCACCAGAACTCGTGGATTGGGTACTGCCGTCTTTCGAGAACTATGATTACGGGCTACAAGAAGAAGAAATTAGGCCACCCCTCTGAGAAGCTGTCCGGCGACGTCCCTCGTGCAGGCTGGCGTGCAATCATATTCTCCGAGGTCATTTTCCCCATCGCGATGGCCATCCTAATGGTTGTTGCGTATATGTTCGTCAAGTCCTTCAAAATTGACGGTGTGCAGCCACCAAGTCCGCTCGTGCGTATTGCGATTATATCGCTGGGCCCTATCGTGTGGAACGCCGCAATGCTCTTGGTGTTGTTCATGTTCTCGCTCTTCCTCGGCCCGCTACTCGATACGCCCTACCCAAAATTTGGCTCGGTCATGGCTTTCCTCGCCCATTCGTTCGGCGTCATCGGTATGATTGGATTCTTTGAGTTACTTGTGGGTGTCTTGTTCCTCGTGGTGTGTGGCCGTTCACACACTAACGTTGTTTGCAGTGGTTCCTGGAGTCATGGAACGTCGCTCATGCCGTACTTGGTCTCATTGCTGTGATCTATATCCAGCGTGCCATCCACAAGGTGCTCATCTCCGTCTTCCTTTCGCGTGAGTTCAAACACGACGAAACGAACCGTGCATGGTGGACTGGAAAGTGGTACGGCCGCGGCCTCGGTGCACACGCAATGTCACAGCCAGCTCGCGAATACATTGTCAAGATTATTGAGCTGTCACTCTGGAGCTCGGACTTCCTCACTGGGCACTTCCTGCTTCTTATCTTGACCCCTCCCGTCTTGATACCCTACATCGACCGTTTCCATTCGACCATGCTCTGTGAGTGCTCGCGTAATCATTGCGGAGGACACGATTGACAGTTTGTTCTAGTCTGGCTTCGCCCGTCGAAGCAGATTCGTGCGCCTCTGTACTCTATCAAGCAGAAGCGTCAGCGACGCTGGATCGTGATCAAGTACGGCATCATATACGTACTAGCCATTGCCATCATCGCAGCCCTGATTGCTATTCGTACGTCTGCCGCTACTTGGACTGTCTTGTGTGACTAATTGTTCTGTGCAGCCCTTGTGTTCCGCCAAGAGCTGCGTGTAAACTGCACCATCTGCCAGCGGATCTGAACGGAGTTGACGGTTGTTGCTCCTATAATCGCCTATCCCGTCTACTACCATGATCTCATACATTATAGACTATCCCACCTGTACGTTGTTTGACTCGCTTACCATGTACGTGACGGACTTCTAGGCGTCGCTAGCCTTCTTTTTCTTCGTAGCACGGAGATGGACTTGTCTTATGCCCGCCAGGGTGTGCTCATGATTACAGCTGTCAACGACCCTACTTACTAAATGTTACGAACGATATACATTGTATCTTTGACCCTGGATCCGAAATGCCCACATTATAGTGCCGCGGCTGCGGCTGCGACTGTCTGCGGTTATAAGATAGGCCTCACCCAAAATCCACCACATTGTGGCGCGGAAGTCGTCCACGTACTTGCACGCTGGGAAAGGACCCGACGCCCTTCTGCGGCGGTTTATCGAGCTGCTCTGTGTATGTACCTGTCAGATCGCACGTCCATATCATTAAAGTAACTGTTAACTTACTAGTCTCAGGCTCAGAGCCAGGGCGCTTGTCTTTGAGCTGGTTGCAGTGTTTGCTTGTGTGGGTTTTGGATGAGGCCTAAGTTATCCTAGGAGGACGTCATGGTCATTGTGAAGTAGTCATCGGTTGAATTTGCATGCCAACGCCGCGACCAAGATGATGCTGGTCGGCTATTCACCGCGTGCTCGGTAGCCTCATAAATCTTTGTATGACGAAAAGGAAGACAGTCGTTCCTCTTGTATACTTGAATTGCCAAAGCTCGTCGCAGACGTGGCGCCGTAATTGATGAGACGGTCACGACGGCATCCAGCTCCAGCTCGGAGCATCGCTCGCGCTGTGCAGATGCTGACATGCATATTTAAACGAGCGTCCGTTACGTGAAAGCTAAGTGCCTCGGCAGAGCAGACTGTCATTTAGGCACAGCAACGCGACCCGAAAACGCCCAAGCGAGCGACTTGTTGCACAGCGCCGGAGCTTCAGTGCCAGTGCTTGTGTGTAATGCTACGATCGGGAGCCAAGCCCGCAGCCTTTGGCAGAATGTATATAAAAGCATCGAGGACAGGGGTGGCACACACAAACGCCCTCCTCAAATCTTGACCATGTTCCACTACCTCCGCAAACTCGGTACCCATAACCGCAAGAGCGACAAATCAGACAAGTCGCCGACACCGCCGAGGAGCATAGCCGCTACATCCTCGCAGGCGGCCGACTCACTTCGTTCGCATATATCAGAAGGACAGGACAGGGGCGATGCAGGAGAACCGTCGATAGAGGGACGAGGGAGGAAAGGAGAGCCCTCGGCACAGCCCGACAGAGACCAGGCGGTGCGTCTATTCTCTACAGCGCCCCTGCGACCTTGTCTACGCCTGTGCTTATATCCGCATTCCTGCTGCTCTTAACGGCCTTGCCACACTCGCACCTTTACCTCACTTGAATCCTGCGCCAGCCTAACTCATCGGTAACGTCGACCACGATGGCCCCAGCGACGGTGCCCTGCCAGGCAAGTCCCCGTGATTTGACTGCACCGCGACGCTCAGCCTAACCTCAAACGTACGTGCGACTGTAGTACCGAACTGGGAAGACTCTTGGTAGCGGGACGTACGCCATCGTGAAGGAAGCTGTCCACATCAAGACGGGGGAGTACTACGCATGCAAGGTGATTAACAAGAAGCTCATGGAGGGACGAGAGTACATGGTACGCATACATCACAATATCTCGGTCGCCTCAGACATCGGGACTGTCCTCCGACGCCCTGTGTGAGGTGCTCCCGGATTGCATTGACTGATGGTGGTGATGGCTGTGCGATATACAGGTACGAAATGAAATTGCGGTGCTGAAGAAGGTCTCGAGGGGACACCCAAATATCGTTACGCTCCATGATTACTTCGAGGTGAGTGTGCTTTTGGCGTCCATGAGTCGGGCACGTCTTCGCTTCCCCCAAGGCGCGTGCGCGACGAGACAACAGTCGTGTCTTGGCCGCAATGACGCAGGACGTGACCGCGAGCACCTTGGTGGCGCGAGTTTGTCTCTGCCCATGGTGCCGCACACGGCAAGCCTGCAGGCTGCGCTCCAGGCTAGGATCGTTCTTCTCCGATAGGCTCATACGGCGATGACGACCACCGGCTATGTCGATGGGAAATTGGTCACACCATTTCGGGGCGACTCCGGCACCCCAGCGCTGGGTTCCACAGGTCGGATGACCGGAACGCGGCATGAGGCTACCAACTGGGCATCGTGACTATAAGTGCTTTCAGAACTCCATCGTCCAGCCTACAGACGTTGTCCATCACCAGTATTGCTGTTCGACGTATGTTCTGATGTTCAACATTTCCTTCCCAGACGTCACACAACCTATATCTATGTTTCGACCTCTGCACGGGCGGCGAACTGTTTGATCGGATATGCGCCAAGGGAAATTACTACGAAGCGTACGTACACCTGTGCGCGCAAGCCAGCTGCCGCTGATACGTTTTTACGTCAGCGATGCTGCCGGTCTAGTCCGGACGATCATGGGTGCAGTGAAGTACATCCACAGTTGTGGCATTGTTCATCGAGGTACGCTTACATTCAGGGCGTCTTCAACGAATACTAATTGCGCGGTCCAGATCTGAAGCCCGAAAATCTGCTATTCAAGTCGAAAGAGGAAGATGCGGATATCATGATTGCTGACTTTGGTCTGAGTCGGGTCATGGACGATCATCCGCTAACTGAGGTCTGCGGTACCCCTGGGGTGAGAAGGCTTTGTTCGTGTGATGGATCGTTCTAATAATATGTTGACGTAAACAGTACATGGCCCCGGAAATCTTCAAGAAAGGTGCGCATATATCCAGATTTTGCACGCGAGGATGTTCCAATGACCACGCCGACCTACAGTTGGACATGGCAAACCAGTCGACGTCTGGGCAATGGGTGTGATCACGTACTTCCTCCTTTGCGGTGAGTGATCCCTGTGATCCAGGCTTGTCAGTGCAGCGTGTGATACCATGGCAGGCTACACACCTTTCGACCGCGACACACAACAACAGGAGATGGAGGCCATCCTGAAAGGTGATTACAAGTTCGAGCCTGATGAGTACTGGGCGAACGTCTCGGAAACTGCGCGGGACTTCGTTACCAAGTGCCTCACGAGCGACCCCGCTCAACGACCGACGGCCGAAGAGGCTTTGGAGCACCCCTGGCTAGCGTCGCAGACGCCTCACTACGTCCCTGACCCCACGAACCCGCACGGCGGCCCGCGGGATCTCCTCCCGCAAGTCAAGAAGGCTTTCGACGCGAAGAAGACCTGTACGTTGTTTCCCTTCTTGGCGTTACTCGTTTCGTCGCTGACGGCTCGGCCTGAAGTCCGGAAAGCTGTTCTCTCAATGGTAGCAATGCGTCGCATGTCGGCGCTCGCACACTCGCACGCGCAGGATGCGCAGAGCGAAACCCTGCAGCAGCTCATGGAAGAGTCGGAGAAGGTGCGCCTCTCACAATCTGGGCTATAAGTACCGGCCCTCCGTATGCACCCGGTGCTGAGATGTCCCGCAGGAACATGTGGACGCCGAGCATCCAGTCATGCACTTCGACAGCGCGTCGGAAGGCAGCGGTTCTTCCGGCGAGCATCGCCCACGCGAACTCGCGGAGGCGCTTTCAGATGTTACGCTCTCCCCTACTGCGCCGAAGTGACCGCGTGCATAGTAGGCGGTTCGGACTCGTCGTGGGCACGATGCCATGGACTCGTGTTTGGGCTGTCTATATCTGGGTCATAGTGGTTGGGAACCGTGTAGGATATGCGGCGGCTTGGTTCTGTTCAGTGCTGCGTCGAGGTGTCGTGGGCGTCGACTATATCTAAAGTAGGGTGTTAATGCCAGTGCTATGAGGATACCACACACCACGCAACCGGCGACCCCCTGTATGAGCCTTCTGCAAGTCTTCCACCACTGCCTGGACCAAGTACTGCGCGTATTGCGCTGCCAGTCAAGAGAACTGATTGCTTCACCGGGAAGATTGTCAGATGCGACACTCAGTAGTGATTACAAGTAGACTGACATGAATAACCCAGACTTGCCAGTGAAGTCATTTCTACGGAAGAGTCAGTGCGACGGAGCCAAATGCCAGCGGAGAGATACCGTGACAATGAATCCGCGAGGATCTAAATTCGTTGCCTCGTCCATCTTCACTGCCATTTGCCATGCCGCGGAACTACTAGGTGGTGCATGAGCTGGCAGATCATACAAGTACCTGAGCAATGCACTTGCGGGACAATAGTAAGTCCACCGTTTGGCGGAAACTGGACATCTGCTAGAGTTGGATTCTGTCTAGTGTCCACATAGCAGTAGCAAACTCGACGCTAGTTCTGTGTATCAGTCGCAAGCCATTTATGTTCAGGCCGAACATGGCCTCGAATGCCTCAGCTGACATTTGCCTGTACACATAAGTGCATCCGGCATCAGATGGCTTCGGTTCTGGTGTACCTTCAGAAGACGGTATCTTTCAGCACTGAATTGAATACCACCATACCAATAGTCAGAAACAAAAGCACCCGTCTTCTGGCTTACTATCTTGTTTCAGTTGCGATCCAGTCATTGAAAGGACTCCTGTCTCGATATTTTCCAAAAACTTGCCGACGCAACACTTTCTTGAATTCATACTAGACTGTGACATACATACCGATGGCATCTCTCAGCATATTCGAGTCTTATGAGAGAAGTCGTTAGACTGATTCTGATGTATCCACAAAGGCAACCATACAATACATAATCAGATGAGGTTGACTGCTTAACAGAAGACTCACAATTAGGGGACGGCACAAGACCGAATGTGCTAAACGGGTGATCCCTGTAAGACCACAACTTGAAAGCCAGCGTAACAAATAGGCTTCGCACCATCTCCGTGCCGCATCCGAAGCACTGTAGATATCACTTTACTAATTACATGTGCATGCCACAAAAATTGTCAGTCGAAAGAACTGCTGTGAATAACTTAGTCCGAGGAGTCGTGCAGACAACCGGTTTTCGCAGGCAAACCCAGCCGGGTTCAATAGGTTACTCAGTCGGACACATTGTGGGCCCAGTTCCTGAGAAAACTACATGATAGTTGTACCGTCTTGTAGCTACAAGATCAAGGAACACAACAGTGCAAGCCTTGTGCGTAAATTCCGGGGGGAATGTTGAGCAATGCCCTAGGGTGGCCGAGATCCCAGCCAGATACAGTATTTGGCGCCGAGGCAGTAGGCGCCATTAGAGCTCTTCAACAGACCGTTTAAAATGGTGGGGCCAATTGCATTAATAAGCAAACCCAGAGGTGGCGCGCGGCGGAGACAAGTGGGGCTGAGCTGGAACACGGCGGCTCGCACAAGCGTATGCATTGTTTTAGTGGAAGGCAAGACCTGTCTATCCAGACTGTCTGCATGTAGTTGAAAAACTGTACTGTTGAGCGGAGCTCCACTTGCAGAATGTTTTTCTCCTCGGTGTGCTCGAAATCCGCGCCACCCCGTGTAGAGATCCGCGCCACCTGTGTGTAGATTCGGTGGGGCCAATTACGGCGCTAACGCCGTGCTGAAGAAGCCCTATTGCACAAGTTTGCGGTGACACACCATGTTCACCTCGTCACCTCTGCTCAAGGAGATTATCAGCGTACCGTTCAAACGGTCTCAGCTAGGCCTGTTTCACGGGAAGAGCATACAATACGGAAACAACGTGCCTTTCTCCAAACACAAGACGAGGAGAACATGGCTACCCAATCTTCATAACAAGCGTTTTTTCTCCGATGCGCTGCAGGACTTCGTGAGGGTGAAGGTGTCAGTACGTGCGCTGAAGTCGATCGACAAGGTGCGCCCGATGTGCTATCACCCGCTGGGCGCATGCTGAAATCCCCTGGCGTCGTACAGCTCGGCGGCATTGACAAGTATGTTCTGAAGATGAAGCCGGGTGTGTTGGGTTGGGAGGGAATGCGGATACGCGTCATGGTACGGGAAAAGCTGCAGGCTCTTGCAAAACAGGACCAGAAACAATCTCTCCCCGCTCCGCCACCACCGATTGCAACATCTACGGACTGAAAAGCATGATATCCTCCGGCATCGTGAGGTTCGTACTAGGGATTATGTGCGGTGTTTATCTCATGGCTGTACAGGTGTAACACGGTCACCAACCCCCTGAGAAGGCCGTACCCATGTTGGAGCGAGCCAGGCGTCCTAAACCTGGAATCTCTGATGAGCAGCTTCGGGGGAGGGTCCGGCGTGATACACAACGCAGTTCGGAGCTGACGAGTATCATACGCTCATGCAATAGATGTGGGGAAGCGAGCTCACAAGCTTCGTATTTCCTGTAAACGTTCCGTGTTCTGCGGCGCTGTCGTCTCGTCTCAACTCCCTGAGCTACCGACTGGTCACGTGTAGCTTTGCTGCAACAAAGGATTCTGAGGAAGGCAACGAGCAGTAACCCCGAATGCTTAGAGTCGACGTTTGACGCCATGGTATTAGCTCGTGCTCTCACGGTGCAACTGCCCAACCATCATACCTCCGCGACGTACACTGCACAGCCGTGCACATTACTTGTCACGCACGACAGACTACAATCCAAGGCCAGTTTCCGAACTTCAATTATACTCCACAGTATGTAGCAAAGGCAGAAGTTGAAAGATTACTGACTCATGTGTGCAGTGCTTCTCGCAAACGTTATCGATGATGCTGGGGCTGATACTGTCCCCTCCACGTTCGACGCACCTCCACCCTTCAACAGCTCCTCAGCAGACGTGATCATCCGTTCTTCAGACGGCGTGAACTTCCGCGTCCGGAAAGCTGTCATGGCTGAAACATCCTCCGTATTCGAGACAATGTTCAGTCTCTCCAGGAACGTTAACGAGAGCACCTGCGGATCCGACTCGTACCTCCCCGTAGTGTGTGTGGAGGAAGACAAGGTCATCTTAGAAGGCATCCTGCGCCTGTGCTACCCGGCGGAGGTCATCCTCGTGCAGACCGTGGACGAGGCTGCAAATCTGCTAGAAGTGGCGAGGAAGTACGCTATGGACAAGGCTCTAAAGTATCTCACCGGGAGGCTACATAGCCTTGTGGCGAGTGGGCCCGTCCGCGTGTATTGCTTGTCCATCCTCCATGAGCTAGATGAAGAGCTGCTGAGGGCTGCAGCGAGAGCGTTCTTGAGCGAGCGTCTTGTACACGTTCGGATCCCGGAGATGCGCCGCCGTGTCGATGCGGATTCCTATGCGTGCCTCCTCCAGTATCGTGACCGGTGTTCTTCACTTGTCCAGGGTGTCTTCAACAATCTATCGTGGACACGTCTGCCTTACTCTGGAGGAGGGGTTCATCTCAGTTGTGCTAACAGAGACTGTTCAGATGACCGCAGCTTGAACGTGGACGGGCGATATGCTAAAGCTTGGTGGGTTCAGCACCTGGTCCGTTGCAAGAACCTGTTGGAGTTGGAAAAATCCTCCAGCGTACTCGGAAACCGCGGGTGTATCGCTCAAGCCCTGCTCGACGCAGGGCAGTGCCCCAGCTGCAGACGACGTGCAGGTGTTGAGCTGGAGGCGTTGATGGACAGGCTCGCAGCTATAATAGACGAGGTAATCCTTCAGGTC
This sequence comes from Fomitopsis pulvina, assembly GCA_964035675.1. Lineage (NCBI taxonomy): Eukaryota > Fungi > Basidiomycota > Agaricomycetes > Polyporales > Fomitopsidaceae > Fomitopsis > Fomitopsis pulvina. Next base: position 1,241,998 of record OZ037963.1, read on the forward strand.
AGTACAACCAAGCATGTCCGTCTCTTCATGGAGAGAACATGACACTGATGGACACATACGCAGGTTAGTTTGGAAATTCCTTCGAGGACAGCTTGAGTTCGTGTTCGCCAGAGTCGGGCCAACTGTGCGTATTACGAGCGAAGTCAATGATCCGATGTGTATGCAGACTACCCACGAGACACACCATTACATCTTGCAACCAGGAGCCCACTGTCAAGTCCATTGTCCGGACTGGCGCATCTCATCTGGGGTCATGTCATTGGCGGTCCTGTCGTAACACAACGGTGGTTTCCTGCTGTCGTTTGAGGAACCCACTGAGGCATAGCGGCTAGACCACTACGATACCCTGCCTCAGGGATTCACATTAGTCATGCATAGTCATTCACGAAGGTCCATGACCATACTGGGCCGCGGAGCTGAATGATATACAGACTTGAAGCAACGCTTGTAAGTATTGCATCTGCGTCCGCGTGTTGAAACGCTGGCTTCCAGGACTGAAGCGCCTCTATGGAATCATGCTTCTGCCACTAGGTTTACGGTCCCATTACGTAAGATTTACGGTGATGTAGTGAGCGATGTACAGTCCCAGTAGAGCTCTAGACACCGGGGACAACTCACCATGTCCCGAGGTAGAACATGCTTAGAATGTGCTTAGGGTAGATAACAATTTCCTTGGGTGTCCAAGCCTGGAAAATGGGTATAATATTTTAAATAATATCTGAATGGTCTAAGTAAGGAACATGGTGAGTACAAATAAGATATCCTGGCTTGGGATATATGTCACATTATTCTTAGCATGACCCAAATCAGGATATGATAAGAGCATTTGATCTGTCATCAGCATGCTCCTGCTCAGAGTCTGCTGATCAATCTTAAAATGAACTAGTCCATAACATTTGAAGTATATCCTAAGATTAGTTTAAATGCTCATGTTCAGGACATTGTGAGAGCATTTTGGATTTTCCAGGAGAGGATCACCAGCCCAAATCACAGTTGCCACAGTCATCCCAAAAAATATGCATTGCAAGTTGGAAAAAAGTGCAACAGAAAAAACATTGGTGGCTGCAAAAAGAAAGTGGCTTAAAAAGGTTTTTGGCAACTTTAAAAAAAAAGATAAAGTATCAAATGGTATGCCATGCTGACTCCCCAAACTCAAACCACAGGATGCAGGTTAGGATAAGACATGGAAAGATATCAGAAAGATATGCTAAAGATAGGTAAGACATTTTTAGCATATATAGAGTTGAATTATAATTAAGATATTCCAATCTGAGATGACCATAATCCAATCTAATGTACAGGAATGATATGCTAAGGTTATGCAGTGTGTGATTTCTTTTTTTGGGTTCCAGTGACTCAATAGAAATACCTACATAACTGGAGAAGATATATGCACAAGTTAAAGGAATAGTCTGCCAATAATGCATGTACAGGGATCATCTTGGTATTGTTGGAATATTGTGACCTCCAATGTGACAAAACATGACAGATCTGTGACACCAAGTCACAGCGTAACTTTACAGTAACTCGAGATGACATATGGTGTAGATATGGTAGGATTACTGGAATGCCACTCAGCTCAAAAGATAAAACAGTGCAACATACAGTTTAGATACAGCAAGATTATGAGTATGCCACTGGACAGAGCAGTGTGCTTGCACTGTTTTATCTTTTGAGCTGAGTGGCATTCCAGTAATCCTACCATATCTACACCATATGTCATCTCGAGTTACTGTAAAGTTACGCTGTGACTTGGTGTCACAGATCTGTCATGTTTTGTCACATTGGAGGTCACAATATTCCAACAATACCAAGATGATCCCTGTACATGCATTATTGGCAGACTATTCCTTTAACTTGTGCATATATCTTCTCCAGTTATGTAGGTATTTCTATTGAGTCACTGGAACCCAAAAAAAGAAATCACACACTGCATAACCTCAGCATATCATTCCTGTACATTAGATTGGATTATGGTCATCTCAGATTGGAATATCTTAATTATAATTCAACTCTATATATGCTAAAAATGTCTTACCTATCTTTAGCATATCTTTCTGAGATCTTTCCATGCCTTATACTAACCTGCATCCTGTGAACACTGCACAGAAAAAAAGGCAAATGAACAACGACTATTTATCTGTCTACCTCCTCTTGCAAATCTTGTATAAATTGTGTTCTGAGCCTTCCATGAAGCTCATCACAATGTAGCTGTGACAAGTGATCAATACTTATCTGAGCACAAGAGTATCCAAGAAATGCAACGCACCATCTCACGGACAAATACCATTGATGTCATCAACACATCTGCCTTCTCTTTGCCCTCATTAAGATTAAACATAAAGTCATTCAGCTTGAAGGTCCCCATGCGTTGCTGGTAGGGGCGGCCCAGCTGATGCATCCTGTTTGCAGCAAGTATGGCAGCAGTATTCAGAAGGGGTTTGGCACCCTCAATGAGTTCATTCTTGTTAGCTCCGTGTTTCTCAACTAGTTCCTGATACTGAGGCGTGAGGGTAAAAAACTTGAGGTCATCTTCTTTTGGAAGTGGCTTTCGGATGAACCACCTAGCACCATTTGAACTGCCAAAGGCCACCGTTGCTTCACCATACTGGTATCACACCAGGAGTTAGCCCATGTACAATTACACAACATGAAGGAGCATACCGGATAGACACTTCGGAATGGCGGTCCCGAGGAATACTTGATTGCCAGAAGGGGGGGATCATGAATCGGAGACGACACATGATACACTTGGGTATTCCATGGTGACTCAGGAGTAGAACTGACGGTGTAGCTCTGCCCACGAAGCTTGATTGCTACCACGCAACAATGTGAGACAATTAACAGAGTTTAAGGCCAGATCTTACATATGTCAGCGGCATCAGCACGTCGTTGGACTTCAAGTCCGCCAATCTGGACAAGCAATCAGTTAGTCATTTAAGAACGGCGAATGATCAGGAATGGCAGACGCACCATGACAGGAAGCGCCGCGGTGAACACAACGGCAGCACAAACAGAGAGCACGAACACAGTAAGAACGTTGGGTCGCATCCTGACAGAAGGAGTCTTGCGTCGAGTGTGACTGCAACAGAAGGATCGAAATCGAAACGAAGATAAGTGGAGACGGGACCGGCCGTGCTCAGACTACCACTGTCTGCCACCCCCTCATTCTTATAAAGCGTGGCGTGAGTCGGTAGAGGCCGGGATGATGTCTGAGACATGGAGACGCATATCATCAGCGGACAGATTCAATAGATGAGTCGTTGATCAGTCTAGTCTCGCAACCGCCACAAGGACACTAGGCGGAGCCTACTGGTCGTGGTGCACTGGCAGCGCACTGAGACCTGCAGCGACTTGCATCCCATACCAGTGTAAGCTCGACGTCTCGCGAGTCGCACATGTAAGTATTTTGCCCCTCCTCGTCGCACTCGGACGACAAGTCAATCGTATTGAAGAAGGCTGCTTGATTCTTGTGCCTCGCAGCGAGCTCATCTGCGACGCGACCGTGAGCTCATGGAAAACAAAATCTCACCGCCTCGTGGAGCATGCCAATCAAATCAATCAGTTGTAAACCCACGAGTTGGTTGCCCTCCTTCTGTCGAGTGAACCGAGAGTTCATGGTTGTGAGCTCGTCATACGCACTTGGGTCCTGCACTCGTCCACATTGTGCTCGCTTCTATGCATGGCAATGAGTTTTATCAGTCATCAGGGGTAGCATCGGACTACGCGACGTACGTGCGATTATGTCGTCTCGTACACACCCATCGCTGCTATGATGCAACCACCGCCTTGATATCAGATATAGGCCGCCAGGCTGGGTAGCCTCTATTGAATTATGCTTCTGCCACTAGATTTACGGTGATGTAGTGCGATTGAGCGATGTGTAGTCCCAGTAGAGCTCTAGACACCGGGGACAACTTTGTCTCGTACCCATCCCTGATACTTGACCGCACCCCACCACCGCGTCAAAATCAGGTCAACTTAAGCGGGACACCCCCATGCCCCAGGCGCCCGCTTAGTAATGGTCACGATCACAGATATCATTTCCATTTGAGGGTGACTGCCACTACTGCTCCACATCAACAATAGTTGTCGCTGGTGTCTTGGTGTCCGCGTCAGTCGTCGCTGGTGTCTAGGTGTCCGCGTCAGTCGTCACTGGTGTCCGCGTGTCTGTGTCAGTCGTCACGGACGTCCGCGTGTCCGCGGAGAGTGGGCAGCATTCGACAGTAGTCTGTGCGAGACGAAAATCTGCAACAGCATGGCCAATCAGACAACCACGACAAGCATGGTCTGCCACCGGAGCGTGATACAGAGGGCGTTAGCTCGAAGGCAAGGGAATTCACATTTAAACTAGCCACGGGCTAACATGAAGTCTGCGCCACGACTCGAGCACCGACTAGACAGCAGACGTGAACATCCGCAAGCGTGAACTTAGGAAACCAAGATGGAGGATCACGTTGTAGCTGCCTCACCAAACGCCCCATATTTCGCCGTCCTTCAGGACCCTCCGGCGGGAACTGCAATCGACTTTCAGCCCGACGGAAGGCCAATACCGAAGTTGTTCAAGCCCATTAAGATCCGGGGCCTGTAGTTGCACAATCGCGTCCTGGTAGACCCTCCCCACTATCGCGCTCAGTACACCGACCTGGCGACGCTGACACGGATGCCTGATAATTGTCACCCATGGTTCAGGTATCCGCGGACAATGGAAAGGCCGCGCCATGGCACATGGCGCACCGTGAGCTCTCCTTTCAACACTCCAGCGTGGGCTCATCTCAGGCTGACGCGGCGCGCACTAGTCGGTGGGATCGCCACCTTCGGGCCCGGCATCGTCTTCTTCGAGAGCGCTGGGGTCACCCCCGAAGGTCGGGTGATGCCCCAGGATCTCGGCGTGTGGGACGACGCGCACATCGAGCCGCTCCGGCAGATAGTCGAGTACGTGCACGCGCAGAGTCAGAAGATCGGCATCCAACTCAACTACTCCGGGCGCAAGGGCTCGACGGTCGCGCAGTGGCTCGCGCCCCACGCGATCCCGACTGAGGCGGTGGGCGGCTGGCCGGACGACATCATCGCGCCGTCGGCGATCCCGTACGTGGAGGGCAAGCCAGTTCCGAGAGCATTGGACGAGGCAGGCATCCAAAGGATCGTGACGGCCTTTGCGGACGCCGCGGTGCGCGCGATCAAGGCGGGCGTCGACGTGATTGAGATACACGGCGCGCACGGGTACTTGATCCACCAGTTCCTGAGCACGGTGACGAACAAGCGGACGGACAAGTACGGAGGAAGCTTTGAGAACCGCATCCGATTCGCACTTGAGGTAGTGGACGCTGTGCGAGGTGTCATGCCGGAACACATGCCTCTGTTCTTCCGGTGAGTCATTTCAACTAGCGACAGTCGAGGCACACTGAAAAAAACCCCTCAGCATCTCTGCGACGGACTGGCTGGAAGAGGTAGCACCGACCGAACCGTCCTGGCGCTCCGAAGATACCATCCGCCTCGCCGAGGTTCTCATGAACCACGGAGTGGACGTATACGACGTCTCCACCGCTGGTCTCGACGCGCGGCAGAAGATCCAGTTCAGCGAACCAGCCTACCAGGCGCCCTTTGCAGAAGCTGTCAAGAAGGTTGTTGGCAACAGGATGCTCGCCGCTACGGTCGGCGGCATAAAGACAGGTCATATAGCCCAACACGTCGTCGAGGACATGAACATCGACTTGATCTTCGTGGGAGGCAGTTTTTGCGCGACCACCAGACGGTGTGGACGTTCGCGGAGCAGCTCGGGGTCGAGATCAAGCTTCCTACCCAGATCGGCTGGATATATGCGGGGAGAGGTGGAGTCAAGAAGGCGAAACAGTAAAGGAGATGTACATTGGAAGTTGAGATACTAGTAGTTGACGCGTCATGTTGCTTGAATCACCGTGCCACTCACTCAAGCTCCTTTATACAATTTCTTCCGTGGGATGTGACCAGTGACGAGCATTCAAGTTGAAGCCTAGATGCAGACAAAAAAGCTCACCAAATGTGTGTTCACCGCAACCTTTTGCGAAGGAACACGACGGCAACAGCTATTTCTTTCAGCACTACTACAGTTTACTCTGCGTTGCAGCAATGAGCTGACTGAGCCTCGCAATCAAGGCGCACATCACCTCCGCCTTCGCATAACACTCACAGCGCTTCGTGTTATCCAGACGGACCGCATCAGCAACATCCACGGATTGAAAAATCATCAATCATCGCCAGACAATAGTTAACAAGCAAAAGCAACATTGCACTGCACACTCTAGATGTCGCTGTTTCGACCATCCATCAGGACGATACAACCAGAAGCGAAGCGCCGCCATCTCTTGTGACACGCAGTCGCGTCTTGATCAACACACACTTCCGCCCGAAATGGTGTAGGATGTCGTTTTTGCATTCAGATGGTTTCGCCGATGGGATTCGAGACACTCCCAGTCCTGATGGGGTAAGCAAGAGCGCCTGCCCCGTCTGCGCGAGGAAATGAACAAGCAGACCGTCAACGACTGCCAGCGGTAGCAATGAACCACTACGTTACCTGGAGGACAGTCACTTTGTCGAAGGCATCTTTGGAGTCGATGTCGGCCGACACGTGTTTGGAAACATGTTCCCACCACGCGGGAGACGAGAATCGATGAAGGATAACCACACCGCATAGTTCCAGCAAAATGGATGGGACGACGGTGGGCTCTGTTTGAAGGCAGGGCATTAGCACCCACGTCCCCATCAACTCGGAAGGGAGCCGGACGATACCTTGCGTACTAATGATTATGCGCATTGCCTGGTGACGCTGCTGCCTGATGAGTGACAGAAGTTCCTTGGTGAGGCCAGTCGCAGTCTTGTTAGCGGACAAGTACTGATGGTCACGGCAACATTAGCTGAGTACCTGACACATCGTACCAAGCGCACCTTGTGAGCTTCATCAACCACTAGGAACTTTCCCGTGTCGACATGAGCGCGAACAAACAGCCTCGTAAGGATTTCGAAAAGGCCACATGCCGAAGAAGGGTCAATGAATGGATCAGATAGATCCACTATGGTGAGTTGTCCAGCGGCGAACCGCGCAGACGCTGCCGGACGCTTTCCTGGACGCTTCTTCTCCAGGAACGACTCCAGCAGCGCCATACGCTGTTCTAAGCCACAGATTTGTGCGGGGTTGAACTTGGCCTTCTTTATATCGAGCATTGACTTGAACCCCTGGTAGGTATAATTCTCCCCCATGTCGCGGAGGATCGACTGGAACAATGCGGGTAAGGATCAATCCATGCACGAGGAACCGAGACCTGTTACCAAGATGGTCTGCATGTAAAGAGGCACATGATCTGATGCGCCGATGGCCATCATCGAAAGGAATGCTTTAGCATCGAGCTCCTCTTCACTGAACTGCAAAGCTTCGACAGAGATGGAGGAGCCCAGCGGGGCGTAGACCTGCCGCATAGTGTTCAGTGAGGATTTTGAAACATAAACTACCACTCGGGGTGATTTCGTCAATTCGGAGCCTTTAGACATCCCGACCCATGCTGCTTCGCAAGGCAGAGAGGAGGGTCCGCCTTCACCGAAATGAAGTACCAGTCCAGCAAGGGGCTTCTCAAGCTTTCCGATTGTAGCATAGTCCGGCACGAGCATGTTCTCGAGTATCACTGATGTCGTATGTGACTTCCCTGACCCTTGCACACCGCACACCAGTGCCGAGAAAGGGGCATTCTAAATCGTGTTGTTAGAAGACGAGACATTGCTATACACTAGGAATGTGACATACGGTATTGAGATAGATGCGCTTCTCTTGAGAGATGTCTTGGTCACAAACCCCGGCCCTGTCACTAGGACGCGTAACCACTAGCATACCAGGGCCTAAAGAAGCGTCGTGTAACTTACTAGACTCGAATGACGGAGCCAAGGAGACCCCGCTGTGGGAAGGTATCCTGCCCACCACCTTGCACGTAGGCGTCTCTCGTAAAGACCGGTGCTGTTTGCAGCTCATGATCTGCAGAGTTCCGTTCATCGAGCGGAAGATGCTGAAGCAGCTCATGCTCATGCTGTAGGGCATCGGCATCATCATCAAGTGTGTTCGAAGGCTCACAACACCCGCAGTACACATACCACGTCGTCGTCGACGCTCACGGCCGTAGAAGGAAGTGAGCCCTCCATGTCAGACTGATATAAGTGTCGCAGCGCATGAGTGCGTCTTCTGTAGACAAACAAGAAGGGAACGTGCCTCAGAAGGCGTCGAGGTGCGGTCGCTGGAGTTATGCCAAGACATGGGCTGGAAGGACAGCTCGGAGTTTGAGTGATAGTGCGGACGGCAGATACTTGGAAATGGGATGGCACGTCAACCAGCCGCCTGTCTTATATGCATTTGTCGCAGATCCGAGCAGCCACAAGTTGGCTCAGGATAAGCCATCGAAAAATCTCGAAGTCCGTTGTGGGCTGGACCTGTCCATAGTTGAGCCGGAACTACCACTGTCGGAAGAATGCAAATAGTTACGGGAGGTGAGCTCGGGTCGACAGACACATCTCAACACGCGATCGCCCCGAGAGGTACTCGCAGCACCATGCTCGCCCGAATCTGCACCGTAGGCGTGTGCTCCCAGATAAGAATAGCAGCCACAAACGATACCACTGCACGCCACAGCATGAATGTCCGCGGGGGAGGAGGGCACATACCAGATGGCCGTCTCAATTTCTACTCCTGTTATCTGCAGTGAATACGTTAGCCTTCCTGATGTAGAGAACTGGTAATCTAATCCCAGCAGTTGGTGGTTAGGAAGGAGCTATCATCGGCCCACCTGCTATGACGCTCGCACCGGGAAGCCCGACGCATGAATAAAGTGGATCAGCGCCACACCTTCTCTTCGCGAATCTGGGTGTAGTAGCAGCGCGGTGTCCTTATTATTGTGTGGCTTGGAGACGGAACAACCAACCCGTAATGTTTCAGGATCAGAGCTAGTTACTACTGGAACTTGACTAGGTTGAATATGCATTACATGTTTCTTGTCGGTTCGCTCGCGAGCAATCAGGATTATCTTCGGTAGACCCTACTGTGCAAAGCCGTTAGCGACAGAAGTGCGCCCGAAAAAATGGTGCCACATGCAAAGAAATTTGGGAGGCGGTGAGCTGGGACATGCGTCAGCATCCGGCTGCCAGACTTCCACCTCAAATTGTTGATTAGACACTGATGCTCCCAATGGGCCTTCTGACACTGCTGTGAAGGCACTGAGGCTGATGGAACTACCACCGCCGAGCTTGCTCATTAAACTAATACTTACATTCATCCCATGTACCCAAGAATCATTTCTAATTCTACTTCCGCTCCGTAGCAATGAGCTCAATGAGCTTCGCCACTAAGGTGCGCATTACTTCCGCCTTCTGTCGGCCTATCGAGAGCACCTCCTCATGAGACACTTCTGCCTCTTGCGCTTGTTCGGTCGTCCCACCTGCGAGCTGCACCAACGCACGTCCATCAGCCCCTTCCCCGTCCGTAGGTAAGACATGCGACATGCCTCCGCCTCAACCTCTTCTCTTACGCTCCGATACTCCGGGATGAGCACCTTATTCGTGATCAAGCTTATCACGCATACGTTCAGGCCCTCCTCCTTCGCGGCAAGCACTTCCGGCACGGTGCTCATGCCCACCACGTCTGCTCCCGCTGCGCGAAGAAAACGCCCCTCCGCAGGCGTCTCGTACGACGGGCCGCTCACCCAGGCGTATGTCCCCTCCGCGAGGGCATCACGGGGAAGGTGGAGCTCGTGTGCAGCACGGAAGACGAGTCGACGGAGGGGCCGCGAGTAGGCGGTGGAGAGCGGGAGGAAGCGCGGGTAGTTCGAGCGTGCAGACCCAAGGAGAGGGTTGAAGCCAGTGAGGTTGGGAAGTGCTATGTGGTCCTGGATGGACACAACTATGTGGACGACATGTAGCTTGTCAAATAGAATGGGACCGTGATAGGAAACGTACTTGTACCGACCTCCAGGTTAGAGTTGAGCGCGCCTGCAGCGTTCGTGACTAGACAAGGTCTGTTTTACCATCTGTTATCGCGCTGGATGCAGATAACTACTCACCGATGATATCGCGAACGCCTAGTCTTGCGAGCACGCGGATCGGGTAGACTACTGTTGAGAGCGAATGACCCTCATAGAAATGAAACTGGTCGAGCTCGGATTAGTTGCAATGCTGCTGTAAAAATGGAATCGCGTACCCGGCCAAGCATTGCCACCACCGGTATGCCCTTTCCTTCACCGATCAGACCAAATGCGAGTGCACTCCTATGTCCCTCGACTGACAGACAGGGAGGCACACTAGCGGCTCATACCAAGCCGGACATCATTTCAAGTATCATACCTGTGCTCTTCCCAAACCCCTGGAGCGAAGAGTAGGGCACCTCGACTACATCGCGCAAGCTACTTGCCAAAGTCGATAAACCTGATCCACAGACGATAGCGACTTGCGGTTTGAGCAGGTGCGCAGGTAAGATACGCGCGAGTACATCAAGAGTTGCTGAAAAGTCATCCGAGGAGGAACCTTGCACTGACATTTGGAATGAGGATGTCTTGAAGCTTTCAAGCTTGAAGTCGCTATAGCAAACAAGCGGAGTATATGCACAAATAATGGTCCCCCAAAGACTGCTCCATTGGGATGAGCGCGCCAGCGCGGACCGGCCGCACTCGGCAGATCTGAGGTTGCGACGAACTAAATAATGCGACAAGTCTCATGCCTCCACGTTGGTGGTTTCTTATCCCCTGTCTGTTTCGCGAGTAACGTCTTCATCGTCTCTTGTTGTCCGCCGTTGTCTGAACCCCTAAGACGAGTACAGGATCAACCATCCGAGGACGGGGTTCCAGCGTGGTCGAGCTTGTCGTTGAACGGCCGCTCAACTGGTAACAACGTGCTACCGAACCACCCTTAGCTAAGGAAGGCTAGACTCGCGGTCATCGACGCTCGTGTGGTTCATCCAGCGCCTCCGTATCTATCAGTTCGAGCGGCCGCGCTCTCAGCGGCATGTCTCTCTTTCCCTCGACATATGAACCCCACACTTCCTCATGTCCTATGAAACAATGAAGACCTCCTCTAGCACTCCTAGCGCCGCCTCTACTTCCTCTGCCTCAACCTCTGATCTGCAACCCCATAGTCATGGCTTCCTCAATCAGTTCGGGCAGCTCCTCCCCAAGCATGCGCTCTTCCAGGTCAATGTTGAGATAGACCAGCTATCGAACGTACCACTCATCAACGGCCAGTTCGCCGTCCGCTGGAAGTTTAAGAATGTCCAAACCCGCTCGGGGCTACTCGGCCGGATGCGTGGAAACCAGGCGTGGTCGTCCAGGGGCCGGAGCAGCAGGGGCAAAGGGCGCGCGTCAGAGCTCGGGCTCGCGATAGAGGTAACACCTGCAGATGACGAGGAAGAGGAGGAAAATGGGAGTAGCCCACAGGACGAGGGCATAGAGCGCGACATGTATCAACGCGCGAGCGGGTCATCGCTGGATTTACTCGCGCCTTACACTCCCGACACTGCGATGCCTCCTGTTGCGCCCGCGACCGCGGGTCCAGGGGACATGCAGAAGACAGCATCCGTTACATCCACTATTACGACCGCAGTGGCACGCGGGATTACGCCATGGATGCCACTGCAGAGCTACAATGTCAAGTGGGGACACCATATTAATGTTGTCGTGCAAATGGATGTCCACCGGGAGATGGGAGATTTACTGCCAAACGAACTGAAGCTTGTTGTGATGCAGGTGCGTAAAGGCGCTATGGAGAATCCGATGTGTACTAACAGCAGTCGTAGCGAGTTGTTCCAGGCGACCCGGATGCGCCAAAACAGCCCCGACTAGGTGCTGTCTATCTTAATCTCGCCGAGTATGCGGATGCGGGACCTGTTACTCGGCGGTATTTACTCCGTGAGAGCAAGACCAACGCAACTATCAAGGTATGCCCTCATGCCTGTCCTCTGCCCCATCAGCTAACCCTCTTGCAGTTGACGATATCGCTAGAACACATCGGAGGGACAAAACAGTACCATCCACCGCCACTCCGCAAGGGCGAGATCCTGGCGTCAGTAACCGGCCTGCTCGCCAACAATGACCTCATGCGCACGAGCATCGCACGCCAGCTTGATGAATTCACTCACGCTCACCACGCAGGCCCGCAGTCCTTCATGCAGGACGACGGGTCTGCGGATGGCGACGGCCTTGCCGCCGACTCTGGACTTCGCGCGACCGAAGACCTCATCGAGACACTCTTCAATCCCCTGCCAAGTACGTCGGCGGCGCCGTCACCCTTCACGTACTATACCCCTGCGCAGCGGCAGAACAGCGTCGGTAGCGTCAGGTCAACGGGCAGCGCAAGCGACTCCTATTCCGTTGCGCACAGCTCAATGCGCAGCGTGAGCAGCGATGGCCCGAGCATGGGTGTGAGCGTCGACAAGCTTGCGGTGGACAGCATGCAGGACGTCTCCACGCTGGAGTCGCCTCGCGATGCGAAGGGCACATGGTGGAAGAAGGTGCGCAGCCGCCCGGCCACGCCGCACGGGAGGCATTTCAAGCTTCCGTCGCCGCTGCCGCCACGGCATACGGAGTCCCTTCGCGCATAACCTGCATGGGTCGTATATTGAGTACGTACATACACGAAACGGGACCAGAAGGGATCCCATCGCGAGGTGCTCGTTCATTTACACTTTCAGATTTCATTTCACGCTTTTTGGCCTGCTATCCGGCCGCGATATGGTTATCTCGTTCGTCACGCCTTCGTTCGGACCGATTTCTCGTTAAGTTATCTTTTGTGAAGTACTATTCCTTAGAGCTAATGTGTTACAATGAAGACCGCCTCTTCATACCCTTACTAATTTCACTTTGGTCATCCTTGTCACCCCAGGTCCGCGACTTACTTACACTGAATCATGCACCATATCATTGGCTTCATTCACAATGTCACGACAGTGCGCCAGACGGAGAGGGGCCCCAAAAAGAGACTTCAATGGGAATAAAGGTGCATTCAGATTTCAGTGTGGCGGGAGTGGGACGCGTAATAGGTACTTGGTTGAAGTTTGAACTGGAGATGGACGTGAATGTTTGGACCTTGTTGACTTTTAACGTTTTATGCTTGAGCTCATCCAGGCCTGTCCTCGACTACACGCAGGGGGTTCTGCTTATGGCAGCCGGCTGCCACCCTCCCTTGAACACTAGTGTTAGATCACTCGAACGTAGAGGCTACACTTCTGCAGCGTGCTACCGCCCCCTCCCCGAATCCCGACTCTCGAGTCTCCGTTGCCACTAATGCTCAAATTGTTGTGTGCATTTTGCGATACATTTCCTGAGCAATTGAGTCAAGACTTCGACTCATCCAAAGCGAGGTCACATTCATTGTAGTTGGATATTATTCTTTGGTTATATTCGGCCTGCAGTAACAGCAGGCAAGCTAGGGAATGCAAAGATGCAGATGCAGAGATGACGTCAGGTACGTATACTAGGGTAACCGTATTGGATTTGTATTCTAAAGTTCAGCAATTACTCGTGGTACGGTGCCCCAGACGCAGAGACGTAGGGAAGGGCTGTGAATGTGTGCATCTGGAGGTACTAGTGAGGCACGATAGAGAATGTACATGAAGTTCGTAATTAGTGTTCGATGCGCAAAGTTCGTGCGAAATGCAGATGAGACGAGATGGAGCATGCGGCGTGCGTGTAGTGAATGATGAGTGGGATGTGGATGCGAGGGAGAAAGAAAGTTCAGTTGAGAGGATGAAAGGAGAGAAACTATTGACACAACGCAGTAGTAAACGGCGATTAGACGATGGGGATAAATATAGCCAGCCGACCAAGATCCAGAGTGAGCAGCGAGATCCCACGAGACGAGAAGCGAGCAGTTGACGATGTTAGCCTTGCAATTCTGCATAGGATGGTTGTAGGGTGAGAGCGGACGGAGGTGTGTTATGACCCAGTCACGTTGAGATGATATAACGATAGGCTGGACGGCGGGGGGTGGCGGCAGTCCTCAGCGCACACCGGCACCCTCGACCCATCCGTCTCTAACGTTCACGCCCACCTCCATCTCCACGCTCATCTTCGTATACGACGACTCTTCATCCGCGTCCGTACCGTCATCGACCAACGCGATCTTCGTCTGGCTCTCAAATCGTGGCTTCAGCGGCTGGAAGAGGAGCGCAGACGGGGGAAGCGACGGTCGGTGTGGCGCGCTACCAACGGACGGCAGGGACTTGGCCATCGACACCGTCCGTGACAACGGTGGACCGTTCGGTAAGGACGCCCGCGCAAGGATCGGCGAGGGTGGTGGACCGAGAGCCATAGGGAAGTTCGGCGGGAGCCGGTCTTGGAATGGGTGTACATCCAGATCCAACGACGATATTCGCGGTGGTGGTGAGACCGTTGACGAAGCGTTCGGATGCCTTGCCGCATATATGCTTTGCGTCCTCACGCGTATCGGCATTGGTCTAGCACATGGGCTCGACACAGCCATCGGTGGACGCAGCCCATTCTCTAGGTCTTCCAATGCGTCCTCGTCGTTGCTACACCCTGCGACGCCCACGAGGCTGATTGCTTGTAGGTCCTCCACCTCGTCCTCCTCCGTCTCCTCCACGGGGAACAGCGCCTTCAAGTCGCTCTCGCGCGTGCACACCTCCAACCCGCCACCCTCCTCGAATGACTCTTTCCACCCAGCAGTGATCGGCTCGCACCGCGCCAGCGGCGAGCCTCGCACAGGTGTCGCGAGTCCGCACAGTCGTTCCTCTGCCCGCCCGAGGTATGCACGTGCGCTCCAAGCCCTCCGCCGGCTCTTCACCTCCAAGACAGCGCGAGCACTCCGCGCGTCCTGTGCCGCCGTCGCACGGTGATCGGTCATGCTCCGCAGCAGGTTCAGCAAGTGCGTCCGCTGCGCGCTGAGCGCCTCGTACGTCGCCTGGCTCGACGGCGGGGTCGGACTCCGGGGCACGTCCACAGGCGTATGGGGGTGCGCATCGACGAGCGCGTCCTCGCGCGACTGCGGTGCACGCGCGGAGGCCACATCGAACGGGAAACCGTACGCGCCCTCCTCGCCCTCGACAGGCGTGTGCACCGATTCGCTGTCGTCCGTCTCTGTCTCCGTCTCCGTGCAGCTGCTCGCCTCCGTGCTCACGCTCTCCTCCCACTCGTCCACGTCCAACTCCTCTGCTTCCCCGTACATCATCTCGCCCACCTCCACGCGCACCTCCCGTCCGCCCTCGCCCTCCTGCGGCACCAACGTCTTCCCCGACAGTTCGCTTGCGCTTCGCTCTGGCTTCGGCACCGGTATCGACACCGACAGCGCCGTGCTCGCCGGCCGCGCCGCACCCACTGCCTCCAACTCCAACGTCGCCGCGCACGCCGCTCTCGCCTCCTGCACCAGCCACGCCATCCACTCTTCCGTCCGCCGCAACATCCGCGCCGCCGTCCACCGCGGGTAGTCGTACTCGAACGTGCCCCCCTCAAACTCGTTCTCCCGCACCACGAACCCGAGCCGCACGCGGAGCTCGCCCAACGCGTATCGTCGCCACGCGTCTACGACCCCCGCCCGCGCCTTCGCGTGCAGGATGGCCGAGCGCGGCCGCGCCACGCTCACTGGCAGCGGCGTCTTGCGCGCCGGCGGCAGGAACGCGAGCGTCGTCGTCCACGCCGTGCTCCGTGCGAAGCTCGCGTGTGTTGGGCTCGGCGAGGTCGACAGCTCGGAGCGCGTCGGGCTCGGGCTCCTGGGAAACGTGGCCTTGGTCGGCGACGGCGATGCCGACGCGGCAAGCTTGTGCAGCCCGCTGACGATGCTCGACAGGAAGAGCAGGGAGCGCTGCTTCTTGTGCTTCGCGCCCTTGCCAAGCACAGGTGGCGGCAGCGCGAGCGTGTCGGACGACTTTGCCCACTCTGCTCTGCCCGCACCGGGATATGTGTGATGGATGGGTGCCAAGGGGTGGGGGAGGAAGGCGGCACGCTCCCGCTCAACCTCCGCCTTTGCAGCAGCGAGGTCGTGCAGCGCCTCTCTAAGCATCTGCGCGCAGTCTCCACCGTCCGTATCCCACACGACGGAACCGCCGCCAACAAGGATACACTCTATCCGCACGCCTTCGTCGTCCCTGAGCAGCTCGAAGACGCACTCTTCTACGATTGCCGACCATCCGCTCGAGCCGTCGAGCGCGTGCACACTTGATGGGATGTCGAGACCGTCCTGGTGTAAACCCGTCAACTGGACTGCCCACGACGAGGGAAGCGGCGCTCGTGCATGTTGAGGTTCAGGGAACACGAGCGGGTGGTGGAGAGCTGGCGACGACGCCGGCGGGAGCAGGGTGAGAATCATGGTATAGAGTAGCCAGGACGGCAGGTCGGTCTGCACAGCCGGTACTTAGGCAGCGGTCAGCAAGCAGTCGCATGCGGCGAGAAAATGAAATAAGAATAATGGAAATGCGAGGATAAGGCGCAGGGAATGCAGCCGCCCGGAGACTCGAGGCAAGCAAGATCCGTGAATGCCCAACACCATCGATGGAATATCCCCATATCGCGCCTCGTCCTGCACACAACCGGTCGGAAGCTTGGCGCGACCTTCTCGCAGGGCCCACGTCGCCAGTCACGGGGTGCCACAACCCAGAGCGCTCCCTGTCAACGGAAATCGAGCCGCCATTCCTAACCATCCCAACACCCACTCCCCATACCCGGCCACCCCTCCAGCCGCTCTCCACACCTCGCGCAGGCTCAAACGGTGCGTCTCGCGTGCAGACTCTCGTAATGGTCACCGCCGACGGGCCCAGGGGATGCCCGATATCGAGACACCGATGCCAGCTTGAGCAGCACTCACCGGGAGAATCCGAAGAAGGCGAGAATTAAGGGCTGCGTAGGGATAACGCTGTGACAGACAGCCCCGTCAGTAACGCAATTACGCGCAAATGCACCCGCAGGAATGAAGGGAATCGGCCTCGCTACGTGCGCCCGCGTATCGCAGCAGATATGCACGGTCTGAGGCGCAATGGCGCGGCTGACAGCACCGAACAGTGGCCAATGGCGGTCAGAAGGCAGGCCCGGTCAAAGTCCAGATGCATGCCCTTCGTCACCACACAAGAAGATCACCCCAGCATATTTCATCGTACCAGTGCCCTCGAGGCTGGCACGATGCACCAACGGACAAATACTCACCACGAGAGCCTCGGCGCGTCCAGGTAAATGGGGTTCTTGGTGACAGGCAGCTTGACTGTCTTGAGAAAAGACACTAAAGACGGATATTCAGCACGCGAATTCATGCATTTGAGCGCACAAGATGGCCCACGAAAGGCAACGGCACAGCCAGCGTTGATGACCGAGGGTATCCCAGTGACAAGCCAGAGGCACTGAAGGTGCAGTGCGAGCGGGCATCGTCATGTCCCCTGTTTGGAAAACAAAAACGAAAAAAACAAAAACAAATGTGGTGAGATGGAATAACGAGAGCGATCCCACGCGCCCCTCGAGGCAGCAACGCAACAAGGATCACAGCTGTGGCCATGACATAAGTGCAACAACCCCGGAGTGTTCTAACCCGGAATCCAAGCCACAGTGTCCAGCAACGTGAGTACATCGCTTGACGACACAAGTCCTGGCACGCCTCCCGTGTTGGAAGTCGACCCTTTCAGCCTCTCAGGCCTTCCACGCAAGGCTCCTCGAGGAGGCTGTTCTGGGAATGATGATCTTGCAAAGAACATATACTCGCAGCAAGGAGGACTCTCCAGCAACGGCCTAGCCAACTACAACCGTTCGCATCTCATTCACGATTTCGTCCTGACGCGGCCTGCCCAGGGAAATCCCGAGCGGCTGGCGATGTCACCAATTTTGATCGTTCCGCCACCCACTTGGTGCGACCAAAGTCGTTGCGAGAGCCCTATTGGCTAGTGATATGGCACACTCGCTGCCGTGGACCAAAGAATCCGTGCCTGTGGTGGAAGCAGACCTTGGGGGGGAACAAATCTGACTCTCGGGTCACGGTCCCTGGTCATTGCGGCCTTCGCATCTCCACCGGGGCCGATAGCCTGGAGGTGGCGACATAGGGGCCAACAAAAGAAAACAGACTCACCGTGCCAGCCTCGTCCGAGGTGAGACCGCGATGATTGCTGGATTGCACTGAAGATGCAGATGCTGCAAGGAAGCCGTCAGCACACAGGTTCTGGGCGCAGAAGAGCCCGAGCGGGAGATCCTCTTCACGGTCAATACCAGAGAGCCTGGCTTTTGTGACGAACCGTGTTTTCAGTTGTGGCAGGAGTAAGACATCGTGCACCAATTGTTTCCATCTCAACATGACAAGGTAGAATCCATGACTCACCGTGGCGATAGCCTCGTTGCTCGACAGGAGGTATGAGATCTGCGGCGACAGCCCGGTTGCCTCGAACACGTAGACACTGCAAGGAAGGGCGGTCAGCACACAGGCTTCGAGTGTAGAGGAGCAGTAATGCATGGAGTAAGGCGACTGTGGCGTGTCGATTGGCAATGGACACGGAGACGTGCCATGCAGATGCGAGTGGTAAGGTAGCCTTGCGCAGGCTGTCTCGAACGAAACAGATGTTTAGGCTTTTCGTAATTCGAGAACGGGGCCGGGATCGTCCAGCATGGCCGAGTTCGCTGTCTCGTGCGCTGGCCTGTTTGCACTCACTTCTCGCGACAACAAGACTCACCAGTGGTATAGGCCACAGGGGTCGGCAGTCCGGTATGCGTAGACACTGCAAAGTGAGATGGTCAGTACGTGGGGGTCGCGTAGCTGAGCGCTGAGTTGGCACGAATATTGAATGCATGGGATAAAGCGACTGTGGCATGTCGATTGGCAATGGACACGGAGACGTGCCGTGCAGATGCGAGTGGTAAGGTAGCCTCGCGCAGGCTGTCTCGAACGAAACAGACGTTTAGGCTTTTCGTAATTCGAGAACGGGGCCGCGGTGGAGCATACCCGAGTCCGCCTTCCCACAACCACAGCCTATTCTTGCAAACCGCCCTCCCACGTCGGCGTCATATTGAAGACACTCACCAGCACTAGAGAGCGGACAGAGCGAGCAGGGGACGTGGCGCACACAATGTTAAAGTGCTGGCTTGAATTTGACAGAGGTGTACGACGTCGGCGCCACGGGAGACTTGGGGTGCTCGGTAGCGGTCAGCGGCAATGCCGGACTGGTCGATGGGACAGACGATGGAGGGAGAGATGGTCGGGCGTGCCACACGCTCGATGCGGAGAGTAAGCGAGCGGGCCAAGCGCGAGCGGGTGGGGACGACCGCATAAATATCCGAGCGCGATGCGCGGACGCTGATCCTGCCACATGGCGCATGCCATATGTTGGGCTTGAATATTGAATCCACCAGGGACAACTCAGTGTCCCGAGAGAGAACATCCCGAGGACATGCTTTAAGCAGACAAAATGTGCATTGGCTTTTCCGAAAACAAGAATGGGTTAGAATCATCAAAATATCCTTGCTTAGTCAGGACATCTCTGATTTGTCACCATGTTCTATGAATATTCACGCGCCCGGAAACTCAAGAAAGATGTTATCTACCCCAAGCATGTCCTAAGCATGTCCCGTTTGGGGACATCGAGAATTGATGATGCCGAAGTCGCCGCACCTCCGCAAGCTGTCTTCCGTTACAACTGATTCCAAAATGCTAGACCGCCTGGAAAAATGCACACACACCCGGACAATCCAAAAAAGACACCTAATCAGATCCTAGTGTGTGCCATCAAATCTCCAAAAATCATGGTGTGGAAATGCTGAACAACAAGATGCATACAGTATCTAGCGACATAGTAACAGAGGGTCAACCACACGAAGGGATCACTGTTACTGCATTGCAGAGGGACAATTCAATGAGTGTCATCGGCGACGAGTGCAATGAGCGGGACGGGCGGGCCAACCGTCAATGGGCCAGAAAGGTTATCTGGTCATATTACTAACTGATAGGACATTGCAAATCAAACCTCAGCTGTGTATGTGATTTCTCGAGAGGTCTAGCGCTTGGTCTAGCATTTTGGAATCAGCTGTAAATCAGATGAATTATGTTCCCGTCCTAGGTGGAGGAGCTGCTGGTATGCCGGCAGACTTCTACTTGACTCGATATCTGACTAGGTGTATGACTAGGTCATAGTATGAGCATGTATATTATCGCCGCCAAGAGTTCTCTCGTCCCGTTCTGCGCCCAGAGCTCCAAAGAGGACAGGGTGAAACCACACTTACAGTATGCGGGGCGCTCCCTCGCCTTGCCCGGAGATCGCTCCTGCCGATGCGGTCTCCTCTCCCACTGCGCTTCGCCCTTTTGGCAGCGTGCGCACATGCTAGTAGGCCACTGCGGGCTGTGTGCTGTGGCTCCTGCAGCGAGTGCACTGAACGAGGACTAGCCAAACGGCATGGCAGGACCGGTCAGCGTCATCACTAGTCAACCGCTTTCGCGCCTGCTTCGAATTCTCGTGCCTCCCTCCGCGAACGCGAGTCCCCGCACGCTGTGGTGTCCCTCCTCTGGCAGACGCTTTCCTCCGCCGACAACAGACCCATGTCCCGCCCACCGGGCACTTCCCCCGCCGTCACGCAGCGTCGTGCACCTTGTCCCCGGTACGCCACTCCTCGCATTTAGTCCGCAAATGCGGTTCATATCCGCACCGAGTAGACCTTGATTGAATCATCAAGTGCTGACATGTCAGCGAGTGCTCGCGGATCAAAGGCTGCCGGTATCGAGTCTACTAGTTCCGTGTTCAAACGTTCGCACGACGCCGATAGCCCAACTCTATTGACGTGCACGTCCCAAGGTCCGTCTGGCTCAAGTCCGAGGCTTCTTTCCCATATGACATCGATGGAGACAGCGCAAGGCCACTGCGGGCTGTGTGGCCCCTGCAGCGAGTGCACTGAACGAGGGCTACCAAGACGACACGGCAAGACCGCTCGGCGTCAATTGAGTTCGCGCACGGTTCGGAATCTCGCGCCTCCTTCCGTGAACGTGAGTCCCTGCACGCCTCCACTGGCAGATGCTTTCCCCTGCCAACAGCAGGCCCATGTCCCGCCCACCGGGCACTTCCCCCGCCATCACGCTGCGTAGTGCACCTTGTCCCGGTACGCCATTGCGCTCCATGCTGATCCACACCACACTAGACGACCCGCTGCGCCGCATGTTCGTTGCGCATGCCGGTGTGCACACCTGTGCGAGTTCCTCCACAAGCGGTAGAGTCCTCATTCCTCCTCTGCGGCACATGGCCCCAGTCCGTGGGCATGCTCTGACGCTTCTGCAGGAGCCTCAGCGTGCCCCCGAGTTGTGCATGCGCTGACTCGGCTGCTCCCGCACACTGTCTACCTATGCTACAAACTGTACGCGACAGCCTCTGCCCGACTTGCCTCACCTCTGCCCAGTCCCCAGATACCTCTTCGAGGTGGTCAAGGGTTCGACAACGTTCTCGTTCGACACTTTTCGGAACGAGTCGCGCCTTGACCCATAGCCAGGACCCTATGGCTATTCAGCGTAAGGCGACCTCGCAGACCGAGATCAACCTGCCTTTCATGACCGCCAACGCATCTCGCCCCAAACACATCAACCTCAAGACCCTCCGCTCACGGCTTGGTCAGCAACCTTCAAGCCCAAGGTGGTCGATACCGTCAAGACCATCTTTAACCGCGAACCGGGCAACGAGGGCGTGCACACTGCTATTGACGGCCACGGCGAGCTGCTCGCGTCCACCTCCATATCTCGCGATCACTGTATGTTCATCGCGCACTCCCTTTGGCTGCCGGCGTGTACACCCATGCGAATTTCTCACCAGGCGGCAGGGTCCCTCCTCCACGGTGCACAGCGCCGGCGCGCCTACCGAGTCGCGTATGCGCCAACACGACAGCTTGCGCGCACCGTCTATCTATGTTACAAAATGAACGCGCGACAGCCTCCGCCTGACCCGACCACTCGCCTGGCCTCCGCCTTGAGTACGCACCCTAACAGTGGTTGCGTCAGCATGCCGGAAGACGCAGGAGAATGGCGGTCACGTACCGTGGACGACTGCAGGCGCCGACGTGTGTCCCTGTCGCGTGCTGCGCGACAAACTGGTCAGCAAGCCGTGACGACGTCAGCGACGCAGCAAGCGTGGACAGTGGGCTGGGACGCACTCGTGACGTCCGTGATTGCGGAGGGTGCGCGCGCACATCACCACTGAACGGCTGCAGGACGAACAGGTCTGCGATGTGAACAAAAGAGGGCACGCGGACTCACCCCGACCACGGGCGGTGCGTACCGCCTCCCGACGAACACTTGCCAACACCCCGCGCGTGCCTTGTGGACTTCCCCGACCAACACCGGCTGAACGCTGAGCAGCAACAGGTTTGCTTGCTCGCGACGATGGGGGCACCACCCCTGGCAACGACCAAGGCGAGACAGGTCTGGTACGTACCCGCGGGCTTGCACGCATGCTGCACTGCTAACCAGCTCGGAACCTTAGATCGCACCGCAGACTGGACAACCGAGCAAAGTCAGATGCGACGACCCTGAATGCAGGGAGAAAACGGCGTACCGAACGCGTACAACACGGAAGTGACGTCAGGCTGGGAGACACCTCATCGAGGTGGTGAAGATGTCGCCATCGTTCTCGTTCTTGTTCTGACCGAGTCGGGCCTTGGCCACAGCCAGGAGCCTATGGCTATTCAGCGTATCCGTGGAGCTGCAGAGAAGTCACGTACCGAGCTTCCATCAGCCTCGCAGATGGAGATTAACCTGCCTTTTCATTACTGCCGACGCATCTGGCCCTAAACACATCAACCTCAAGATGTTCCGCTCGCAGTTCGACGGCTTGGTCAGTGACCTTGTTCGCAGGCAGGAACGAGGTCATTCTCATCGGGGTCATAGTATGCCAAGGGTCGTGGATACCATCAAGAGTGAGCCGAGCACTGGGTGAGGTGGTCAGGTCAGCCAACTCGATGGATTGGGACGTACGAGGGTCACCGCGAGAGCGGTACGCGAATGGAGGTACCCGGCACGCTGCAAGTCCAGCTGTAACATCCGAGACCACGCGGTCAGCGGCGGGGGGCACAGATGCAAGTCAGCGACGTACAGGAGGTAATGGGCGAGGAAAGGACTCTACACAAGGAAGAGGGATGAGCGGTGGCAGTTAAGACGAGGTCGGAATGCAGGTGGGTGACATGAAATGCATGCGAGGACTGCACTTGCAGCTGTGGCAGTGTGACGAGCAATGGACGAGTGAGTAGACGCCTCGAACAATGACGAGGCAAGTACACACCTTGTACCGAGGGTGCACGCCGTCCTGCTAACCACCTATAGATGGACGCACTGTCCAGTGGCTCGTCAGTCCACATGGGAAGACAACCAACAGAGGGGCGGGCAACATACCATGTTGGTTAGCCTGTGGTGACTGCGGACCGCGAATGGTTCATCGTCGTACCTGCAACACACGGAAACCAGACCCGGAACGGACGAGGCGGCGGACATCAGAAGGGGGCGCACACAGAAATGTGGCGACGCTCACATGCTGACCATGGCAACCGGCCCATGTCATGTCATGGGGCAGCCGAGGGAGCCTTGCGTCTACATGACACCAGGATGGTGCGTGGTGAGGTGGCTGATGCAGTCGTGGGGGCAAGCGAGCATCGCCGGGCGCCGGGCGCCGGGGAGGTGAGCAGGGGTGATTGAGCGGTGGCTACTGTCTGTTGTCGGGGCGGTCGCAGGGCCACTTCTTGCCAGGTGTTACGAGACTGAACGATTGGTGATGGCGATCACAACTGGCATGGACATGCACCAGCTCAGTCGGCGTGTGCACGGTGTGCACGTCTGATGACCGCTTTCATGGATGTGGTTGGGATTTATTGGGTGCCGCCTGTATGAGCGTGTGCCTGCCGGTGTGTTCTCCCTGTGCGGAATGGTGCGCAGAGAATAGCTACGGGACTAGGAAACACACGCCGGCATTCTTGCGGCACGAGTGGTTACCATGGACTTGCATGACCAGGCCGCGAAGAATCTGGTCTACGAGAGCAAGTACAGAGTACAGTGAGACTGGGCCTGACGTGTTTGGCATGCCGTGTAGACTAATGGTGCGTGCTCTCGTCTCCTGTACGCGTGATGATGCTGAGGACAGGGACTGTCTGTGTCTGAGGCAATGGGCTGGCTCTCTAACAGCTAGATACTACGGTACACTACTTAGCTAACAATATATATATATTTGCTGTCAATTCACACTGGCACTGCACAAATCGAGTAGACTTACCACGGTAAGCAGCAAACTGTCAGCTTGTGGTAGAAAGACAGTCACGAAGGCGAAACCTGGATTTGTGGGGGGTGTCAATGATTGCTATGGGCGGACAAATGAGAGCTTAACAAGCACACACCGTTGGGCGGTTGCGCTCCCTGGCGCGCCGCACCAGCCGTGGTTAGTAAGTTAACACACCTGCAATGTAATTAACAGTGAGTACACGTGCAGTTAAGAACAGTCAATAACAAACCATGCTTGTGCCGGTGACAAGCGGAGACTGTTAGCCCCAAAGGATGTACTCATAGCATAGGTGTCTGCAAACCGACTGTTAGCCTCGAGCAGTACTGATCACAAGGACAGATTACCAGTCAGTCACTTCTTCAGGGTGTGCGGAAGAGCATGAGGCGGATGTTCAATAGCCTGTAGGATAGGTGGTTTCTGGGACGCGGAGAGAAAGTGAGATGATAGTCTCGCAGGGCAAGCACATCACAGATTTATATGCCAGGGATACTGGTCCGTGCACAGAAAAAAATCGAGGGCGGACATCGTACGACACATGGACGCTATCTCAAAACAGGGTGGTGCTTGCCGGTGTCCTCGCTTCTGTTGGCATCACTACAGAGACAGCCAACGTGGAGAGTTTACAATTGCTCACCGACGGATAACCTGTCAATCACCAGGATACGGCGAAGCTTCGTGATTTGATGAGCATCATTCCGGCGCTTGGATTGGCGCGCTCTGTATGTTTCAGCTACGAAGAATACGTACATTCTCGGTGCATCTCTGGAAGATATTTCCTTCGGTGTTCACAAAATGACTCTGCATTGTGTGAATGACCCACGAAATATACAGAGAAATATGTGGATGCACTGACACAATACAGCACATTATGTAAGACAAGGTAGGCGCCAGACGACCCCATTGCGTACGGACAATGGGAGATGCTGCAGAGGAAGAGAGCGGAGGGTCAGAGGTTGGGCGCTAGCCACTGGGGCGGTCAAGAGCCTCATGTTGCGAGATTGATCTCGAGCGATCCTCTGCCGCCTGCCTGTCTTTCACTCCGTTCATGCTCTGCATCATGTGTCAATTCACTACTCAACATCCCATAAGTGAGAGTATTCAGTAAGTTTTTGATGTGGTATCCCTGGCATACACAACTTGGTCAACTTGATCTGTGGTATATCACACAAGTCGCGAGTGATCATTCATAATCACATGAACTTCAGATAAACCTGATTCCGGATTGTGTTATCTGTGCCCCTCAGAATGAGTTACTTAGTCTTGATTCCATATTGTGGGCTGTGAGATCGCAGAGGACACTCCCTACCCGAGGCTATCTGTCAATCTCAGGCACTCTGAGAATGACCAACATCCTCGGGCAGACAGAATCCTCAATGTCGGACATACCTGTTGCATTGGAAACCATCAGCTGCCCATGCCCAATGCCATCAGATGATTGTGAAATGATTTCTAGTCAAGAATAGAGACCATCAGTGAATGTTGATCGGTGACGTGCAGAAATTGTAGTGGGTGTTCAAATTGGTGATTTGCCCACACATGTTGCTATGCCAATTAGGGTGCTTGTGACGCCCCAGAGCGTGCACTGAAGTGTACCCACCATCGAGCTCCTCCCATACGTCGTTCAACTTGTTTACTCTACTAGCTCTACCCTGATTGTCCTGGACAGCCTTGGGTGCAAGGCTCCAGGTGAGGTACACAGAAACTCATCTTGTCAACACTGACTCACTGCAACCGTCATTGAGTTACTTGTTCTGGAGCCCACCCTCATACCGGCAATTGGGTACACTTGTCTGTGGTCTGGCTTGACCAGTGTTGCTGAATTGCTCCTCTTCTGATTACTCCTGTATGGTGGTCCGATCTTTAGATGGTAAGGTTCAGCCATTCTCGTGATTGCCAACTCTCAGTGGGTCGTGATTGGCTAGAAGGAATTGAATGGTTTACTGACTGCTATCATCGACTCTCATCGTGCACTTAACATCTTAATCTTGGCCCTACTGCCCAGCAATCACAGGACTTGGGGACATTGCTGTCCTGCAAGTAGTTGGGAGGTCAGCCATGGATGGAACCTGTGATGGAACCGGGCACTGACATTGCAACTGGACTAGGTTAGTACTTGCTGTGTGCCCGCACCACCATCTGAGAATGCACCACCCTCGCCACTCCCAGGTTGTGCGGTAATTGGTCAGCATCAAACTATTACGGTGAGCTTCAATTACTATATAATTGGGATTGGCTGATATACCTGGTACATTGCGACTGGACTAGGTTAGGACTTGGTGTGTGCCCGCACTGCCATTCAAGAACGCACCATCGCTGCTCCCAGGTCGCATGGTAATTGGTCAGCATCAAATCATTACGGTGAGCTTCAATTACTGTATAATCGGGATTGGCTGGTACATTGCGACTGGACTAGGCCGAGGCTTGTCATCTCGTATATCCATCTACAAAAGGTGAGTTTCATGTGCTGTACCAGGACTGGGAACTAACATATCCAGTACATTGTGACTGGACTGGGTTTAGGCTGGTATGGTGGTCCATTGGCATCGACACGGAGGTCAACCTGCCTCCGCTGTTCACATGGTATGTTACAAATGCTGCTCGCATCCTTATCATCCTTTTGATGTCTCGTCTTGGCATCATGTCGGATGCAATGCAAGGGAGGCTTTCTCTACTAACTGGTTGCTGATCATTACACCGTGGATCATGAACGAGCTGACCGCACATGAACAGAAGGTGAGAGTGAATTGTGACCAGGCCAAGTTGATTGGGTCATGCAAGTCACAATATGACTTGTTTAGGTAATCATGTACATTGCGACTGGACTAGGTGGACGGGATGCAGAAATTATGCTGTAGATTACCTATGGAGACAGCAAAGTGTACCCTGACAGTGTAGTAGTGGCCATGGTGTGGGCAAAGTGACTTGGGCGTGCAAGAACATGTACTGCATGTCGGCACCAGGCCTACAAGTATTCTCACATGCCCTTGCAGTCTTCTCCTGTATCCTCGCATGCCCTTCCAGTTTTCTTCTGTCCCCTCAACACACTCTTACTCTCGGATTCCAGATGGTACGCATCGCGTGCACGTGCAGCGAGAAAATATATTTAATAATGCACGTGCAAGGATAGTGCACAGAACAGGCAAGCAAGTCCGTAAATACCCACCACATCCCTATATCACGCCTCACCCTCCATGCAATGCACGACCTTCTCGCAGGGCCCACGTCGCCAGTCACGGGGTGCCACAACCCAGAGCGCTCCCTGTCAACGGAAATCGAGCCGCCATTCCTAACCATCCCAACACCCACTCCCCATACCCGGCCACCCCTCCAGCCGCTCTCCACACCTCGCGCAGGCTCAAACGGTGCGTCTCGCGTGCAGACTCTCGTAATGGTCACCGCCGACGGGCCCAGGGGATGCCCGATATCGAGACACCGATGCCAGCTTGAGCAGCACTCACCGGGAGAATCCGAAGAAGGCGAGAATTAAGGGCTGCGTAGGGATAACACTGTGACAGACAGCCCCGTCAGTAACGCAATTACGCGCAAATGCACCCGCAGGAATGAAGGGAATCGGCCTCGCTACGTGCGCCCGCGTATCGCAGCAGATATGCACGGTCTGAGGCGCAATGGCGCGGCTGACAGCACCGAACAGTGGCCAATGGCGGTCAGAAGGCAGGCCCGGTCAAAGTCCAGATGCATGCCCTTCGTCACCACACAAGAAGATCACCCCAGCATATTTCATCGTACCAGTGCCCTCGAGGCTGGCACGATGCACCAACGGACAAATACTCACCACGAGAGCCTCGGCGCGTCCAGGTAAATGGGGTTCTTGGTGACAGGCAGCTTGACTGTCTTGAGAAAAGACACTAAAGACGGATATTCAGCACGCGAATTCATGCATTTGAGCGCACAAGATGGCCCACGAAAGGCAACGGCACAGCCAGCGTTGATGACCGAGGGTATCCCAGTGACAAGCCAGAGGCACTGAAGGTGCAGTGCGAGCGGGCATCGTCATGTCCCCTGTTTGGAAAACAAAAACGAAAAAAACAAAAACAAATGTGGTGAGATGGAATAACAAGAGCGATCCCACGCGCCCCTCGAGGCAGCAACGCAACAAGGATCACAGCTGTGGCCATGACATAAGTGCAACAACCCCGGAGTGTTCTAACCCGGAATCCAAGCCACAGTGTCCAGCAACGTGAGTACATCGCTTGACGACACAAGTCCTGGCACGCCTCCCGTGTTGGAAGTCGACCCTTTCAGCCTCTCAGGCCTTCCACGCAAGGCTCCTCGAGGAGGCTGTTCTGGGAATGATGATCTTGCAAAGAACATATACTCGCAGCAAGGAGGACTCTCCAGCAACGGCCTAGCCAACTACAACCGTTCGCATCTCATTCACGATTTCGTCCTGACGCGGGCTGCCCAGGGAAGTCCCGAGCGGCTGGCGATGTCACCAATTTTGATCGTTCCGCCACCCACTTGGTGCGACCAAAGTCGTTGCGAGAGCCCTATTGGCTAGTGATATGGCACACTCGCTGCCGTGGACCAAAGAATCCGTGCCTGTGGTGGAAGCAGACCTTGGGGGGGAACAAATCCGACTCTCGGGTCACGGTCCCTGGTCATTGCGGCCTTCGCATCTCCACCGGGGCCGATAGCCTGGAGGTGGCGACATAGGGGCCAACAAAAGAAAACAGACTCACCGTGCCAGCCTCGTCCGAGGTGAGACCGCGATGATTGCTGGATTGCACTGAAGATGCAGATGCTGCAAGGAAGCCGTCAGCACACAGGTTCTGGGCGCAGAAGAGCCCGAGCGGGAGATCCTCTTCACGGTCAATACCAGAGAGCCTGGCTTTTGTGACGAACCGTGTTTTCAGTTGTGGCAGGAGTAAGACATCGTGCACCAATTGTTTCCATCTCAACATGACAAGGTAGAATCCATGACTCACCGTGGCGATAGCCTCGTTGCTCGACAGGAGGTATGAGATCTGCGGCGACAGCCCGGTTGCCTCGAACACGTAGACACTGCAAGGAAGGGCGGTCAGCACACAGGCTTCGAGTGTAGAGGAGCAGTAATGCATGGAGTAAGGCGACTGTGGCGTGTCGATTGGCAATGGACACGGAGACGTGCCATGCAGATGCGAGTGGTAAGGTAGCCTTGCGCAGGCTGTCTCGAACGAAACAGATGTTTAGGCTTTTCGTAATTCGAGAACGGGGCCGGGATCGTCCAGCATGGCCGAGTTCGCTGTCTCGTGCGCTGGCCTGTTTGCACTCACTTCTCGCGACAACAAGACTCACCAGTGGTATAGGCCACAGGGGTCGGCAGTCCGGTATGCGTAGACACTGCAAAGTGAGATGGTCAGTACGTGGGGGTCGCGTAGCTGAGCGCTGAGTTGGCACGAATATTGAATGCATGGGATAAAGCGACTGTGGCATGTCGATTGGCAATGGACACGGAGACGTGCCGTGCAGATGCGAGTGGTAAGGTAGCCTCGCGCAGGCTGTCTCGAACGAAACAGACGTTTAGGCTTTTCGTAATTCGAGAACGGGGCCGCGGTGGAGCATACCCGAGTCCGCCTTCCCACAACCACAGCCTATTCTTGCAAACCGCCCTCCCACGTCGGCGTCATATTGAAGACACTCACCAGCACTAGAGAGCGGACAGAGCGAGCAGGGGACGTGGCGCACACAATGTTAAAGTGCTGGCTTGAATTTGACAGAGGTGTACGACGTCGGCGCCACGGGAGACTTGGGGTGCTCGGTAGCGGTCAGCGGCAATGCCGGACTGGTCGATGGGACAGACGATGGAGGGAGAGATGGTCGGGCGTGCCACACGCTCGATGCGGAGAGTAAGCGAGCGGGCCAAGCGCGAGCGGGTGGGGACGACCGCATAAATATCCGAGCGCGATGCGCGGACGCTGATCCTGCCACATGGCGCATGCCATATGTTGGGCTTGAATATTGAATCCACCAGGGACAACTCAGTGTCCCGAGAGAGAACATCCCGAGGACATGCTTTAAGCAGACAAAATGTGCATTGGCTTTTCCGAAAACAAGAATGGGTTAGAATCATCAAAATATCCTTGCTTAGTCAGGACATCTCTGATTTGTCACCATGTTCTATGAATATTCACGCGCCCGGAAACTCAAGAAAGATGTTATCTACCCCAAGCATGTCCTAAGCATGTCCCGTTTGGGGACATCGAGAATTGATGATGCCGAAGTCGCCGCACCTCCGCAAGCTGTCTTCCGTTACAACTGATTCCAAAATGCTAGACCGCCTGGAAAAATGCACACACACCCGGACAATCCAAAAAAGACACCTAATCAGATCCTAGTGTGTGCCATCAAATCTCCAAAAATCATGGTGTGGAAATGCTGAACAACAAGATGCATACAGTATCTAGCGACATAGTAACAGAGGGTCAACCACACGAAGGGATCACTGTTACTGCATTGCAGAGGGACAATTCAATGAGTGTCATCGGCGACGAGTGCAATGAGCGGGACGGGCGGGCCAACCGTCAATGGGCCAGAAAGGTTATCTGGTCATATTACTAACTGATAGGACATTGCAAATCAAACCTCAGCTGTGTATGTGATTTCTCGAGAGGTCTAGCGCTTGGTCTAGCATTTTGGAATCAGCTGTAAATCAGATGAATTATGTTCCCGTCCTAGGTGGAGGAGCTGCTGGTATGCCGGCAGACTTCTACTTGACTCGATATCTGACTAGGTGTATGACTAGGTCATAGTATGAGCATGTATATTATCGCCGCCAAGAGTTCTCTCGTCCCGTTCTGCGCCCAGAGCTCCAAAGAGGACAGGGTGAAACCACACTTACAGTATGCGGGGCGCTCCCTCGCCTTGCCCGGAGATCGCTCCTGCCGATGCGGTCTCCTCTCCCACTGCGCTTCGCCCTTTTGGCAGCGTGCGCACATGCTAGTAGGCCACTGCGGGCTGTGTGCTGTGGCTCCTGCAGCGAGTGCACTGAACGAGGACTAGCCAAACGGCATGGCAGGACCGGTCAGCGTCATCACTAGTCAACCGCTTTCGCGCCTGCTTCGAATTCTCGTGCCTCCCTCCGCGAACGCGAGTCCCCGCACGCTGTGGTGTCCCTCCTCTGGCAGACGCTTTCCTCCGCCGACAACAGACCCATGTCCCGCCCACCGGGCACTTCCCCCGCCATCACGCAGCGTCGTGCACCTTGTCCCCGGTACGCCACTCCTCGCATTTAGTCCGCAAATGCGGTTCATATCCGCACCGAGTAGACCTTGATTGAATCATCAAGTGCCGACATGTCAGCGAGTGCTCGCGGATCAAAGGCTGCCGGTATCGAGTCTACTAGTTCCGTGTTCAAACGTTCGCACGACGCCGATAGCCCAACTCTATTGACGTGCACGTCCCAAGGTCCGTCTGGCTCAAGTCCGAGGCTTCTTTCCCATATGACATCGATGGAGACAGCGCAAGGCCACTGCGGGCTGTGTGGCCCCTGCAGCGAGTGCACTGAACGAGGGCTACCAAGACGACACGGCAAGACCGCTCGGCGTCAATTGAGTTCGCGCACGGTTCGGAATCTCGCGCCTCCTTCCGTGAACGTGAGTCCCTGCACGCCTCCACTGGCAGATGCTTTCCCCTGCCAACAGCAGGCCCATGTCCCGCCCACCGGGCACTTCCCCCGCCATCACGCTGCGTAGTGCACCTTGTCCCGGTACGCCATTGCGCTCCATGCTGATCCACACCACACTAGACGACCCGCTGCGCCGCATGTTCGTTGCGCATGCCGGTGTGCACACCTGTGCGAGTTCCTCCACAAGCGGTAGAGTCCTCATTCCTCCTCTGCGGCACATGGCCCCAGTCCGTGGGCATGCTCTGACGCTTCTGCAGGAGCCTCAGCGTGCCCCCGAGTTGTGCATGCGCTGACTCGGCTGCTCCCGCACACTGTCTACCTATGCTACAAACTGTACGCGACAGCCTCTGCCCGACTTGCCTCACCTCTGCCCAGTCCCCAGATACCTCTTCGAGGTGGTCAAGGGTTCGACAACGTTCTCGTTCGACACTTTTCGGAACGAGTCGCGCCTTGACCCATAGCCAGGACCCTATGGCTATTCAGCGTAAGGCGACCTCGCAGACCGAGATCAACCTGCCTTTCATGACCGCCAACGCATCTCGCCCCAAACACATCAACCTCAAGACCCTCCGCTCACGGCTTGGTCAGCAACCTTCAAGCCCAAGGTGGTCGATACCGTCAAGACCATCTTTAACCGCGAACCGGGCAACGAGGGCGTGCACACTGCTATTGACGGCCACGGCGAGCTGCTCGCGTCCACCTCCATATCTCGCGATCACTGTATGTTCATCGCGCACTCCCTTTGGCTGCCGGCGTGTACACCCATGCGAATTTCTCACCAGGCGGCAGGGTCCCTCCTCCACGGTGCACAGCGCCGGCGCGCCTACCGAGTCGCGTATGCGCCAACACGACAGCTTGCGCGCACCGTCTATCTATGTTACAAAATGAACGCGCGACAGCCTCCGCCTGACCCGACCACTCGCCTGGCCTCCGCCTTGAGTACGCACCCTAACAGTGGTTGCGTCAGCATGCCGGAAGACGCAGGAGAATGGCGGTCACGTACCGTGGACGACTGCAGGCGCCGACGTGTGTCCCTGTCGCGTGCTGCGCGACAAACTGGTCAGCAAGCCGTGACGACGTCAGCGACGCAGCAAGCGTGGACAGTGGGCTGGGACGCACTCGTGACGTCCGTGATTGCGGAGGGTGCGCGCGCACATCACCACTGAACGGCTGCAGGACGAACAGGTCTGCGATGTGAACAAAAGAGGGCACGCGGACTCACCCCGACCACGGGCGGTGCGTACCGCCTCCCGACGAACACTTGCCAACACCCCGCGCGTGCCTTGTGGACTTCCCCGACCAACACCGGCTGAACGCTGAGCAGCAACAGGTTTGCTTGCTCGCGACGATGGGGGCACCACCCCTGGCAACGACCAAGGCGAGACAGGTCTGGTACGTACCCGCGGGCTTGCACGCATGCTGCACTGCTAACCAGCTCGGAACCTTAGATCGCACCGCAGACTGGACAACCGAGCAAAGTCAGATGCGACGACCCTGAATGCAGGGAGAAAACGGCGTACCGAACGCGTACAACACGGAAGTGACGTCAGGCTGGGAGACACCTCATCGAGGTGGTGAAGATGTCGCCATCGTTCTCGTTCTTGTTCTGACCGAGTCGGGCCTTGGCCACAGCCAGGAGCCTATGGCTATTCAGCGTATCCGTGGAGCTGCAGAGAAGTCACGTACCGAGCTTCCATCAGCCTCGCAGATGGAGATTAACCTGCCTTTTCATTACTGCCGACGCATCTGGCCCTAAACACATCAACCTCAAGATGTTCCGCTCGCAGTTCGACGGCTTGGTCAGTGACCTTGTTCGCAGGCAGGAACGAGGTCATTCTCATCGGGGTCATAGTATGCCAAGGGTCGTGGATACCATCAAGAGTGAGCCGAGCACTGGGTGAGGTGGTCAGGTCAGCCAACTCGATGGATTGGGACGTACGAGGGTCACCGCGAGAGCGGTACGCGAATGGAGGTACCCGGCACGCTGCAAGTCCAGCTGTAACATCCGAGACCACGCGGTCAGCGGCGGGGGGCACAGATGCAAGTCAGCGACGTACAGGAGGTAATGGGCGAGGAAAGGACTCTACACAAGGAAGAGGGATGAGCGGTGGCAGTTAAGACGAGGTCGGAATGCAGGTGGGTGACATGAAATGCATGCGAGGACTGCACTTGCAGCTGTGGCAGTGTGACGAGCAATGGACGAGTGAGTAGACGCCTCGAACAATGACGAGGCAAGTACACACCTTGTACCGAGGGTGCACGCCGTCCTGCTAACCACCTATAGATGGACGCACTGTCCAGTGGCTCGTCAGTCCACATGGGAAGACAACCAACAGAGGGGCGGGCAACATACCATGTTGGTTAGCCTGTGGTGACTGCGGACCGCGAATGGTTCATCGTCGTACCTGCAACACACGGAAACCAGACCCGGAACGGACGAGGCGGCGGACATCAGAAGGGGGCGCACACAGAAATGTGGCGACGCTCACATGCTGACCATGGCAACCGGCCCATGTCATGTCATGGGGCAGCCGAGGGAGCCTTGCGTCTACATGACACCAGGATGGTGCGTGGTGAGGTGGCTGATGCAGTCGTGGGGGCAAGCGAGCATCGCCGGGCGCCGGGCGCCGGGGAGGTGAGCAGGGGTGATTGAGCGGTGGCTACTGTCTGTTGTCGGGGCGGTCGCAGGGCCACTTCTTGCCAGGTGTTACGAGACTGAACGATTGGTGATGGCGATCACAACTGGCATGGACATGCACCAGCTCAGTCGGCGTGTGCACGGTGTGCACGTCTGATGACCGCTTTCATGGATGTGGTTGGGATTTATTGGGTGCCGCCTGTATGAGCGTGTGCCTGCCGGTGTGTTCTCCCTGTGCGGAATGGTGCGCAGAGAATAGCTACGGGACTAGGAAACACACGCCGGCATTCTTGCGGCACGAGTGGTTACCATGGACTTGCATGACCAGGCCGCGAAGAATCTGGTCTACGAGAGCAAGTACAGAGTACAGTGAGACTGGGCCTGACGTGTTTGGCATGCCGTGTAGACTAATGGTGCGTGCTCTCGTCTCCTGTACGCGTGATGATGC
Source organism: Fomitopsis pulvina (assembly GCA_964035675.1). Classification (NCBI taxonomy): domain Eukaryota; kingdom Fungi; phylum Basidiomycota; class Agaricomycetes; order Polyporales; family Fomitopsidaceae; genus Fomitopsis; species Fomitopsis pulvina. The sequence continues at coordinate 1,276,916 of OZ037963.1, forward strand.
TGAGGACAGGGACTGTCTGTGTCTGAGGCAATGGGCTGGCTCTCTAACAGCTAGATACTACGGTACACTACTTAGCTAACAATATATATATATTTGCTGTCAATTCACACTGGCACTGCACAAATCGAGTAGACTTACCACGGTAAGCAGCAAACTGTCAGCTTGTGGTAGAAAGACAGTCACGAAGGCGAAACCTGGATTTGTGGGGGGTGTCAATGATTGCTATGGGCGGACAAATGAGAGCTTAACAAGCACACACCGTTGGGCGGTTGCGCTCCCTGGCGCGCCGCACCAGCCGTGGTTAGTAAGTTAACACACCTGCAATGTAATTAACAGTGAGTACACGTGCAGTTAAGAACAGTCAATAACAAACCATGCTTGTGCCGGTGACAAGCGGAGACTGTTAGCCCCAAAGGATGTACTCATAGCATAGGTGTCTGCAAACCGACTGTTAGCCTCGAGCAGTACTGATCACAAGGACAGATTACCAGTCAGTCACTTCTTCAGGGTGTGCGGAAGAGCATGAGGCGGATGTTCAATAGCCTGTAGGATAGGTGGTTTCTGGGACGCGGAGAGAAAGTGAGATGATAGTCTCGCAGGGCAAGCACATCACAGATTTATATGCCAGGGATACTGGTCCGTGCACAGAAAAAAATCGAGGGCGGACATCGTACGACACATGGACGCTATCTCAAAACAGGGTGGTGCTTGCCGGTGTCCTCGCTTCTGTTGGCATCACTACAGAGACAGCCAACGTGGAGAGTTTACAATTGCTCACCGACGGATAACCTGTCAATCACCAGGATACGGCGAAGCTTCGTGATTTGATGAGCATCATTCCGGCGCTTGGATTGGCGCGCTCTGTATGTTTCAGCTACGAAGAATACGTACATTCTCGGTGCATCTCTGGAAGATATTTCCTTCGGTGTTCACAAAATGACTCTGCATTGTGTGAATGACCCACGAAATATACAGAGAAATATGTGGATGCACTGACACAATACAGCACATTATGTAAGACAAGGTAGGCGCCAGACGACCCCATTGCGTACGGACAATGGGAGATGCTGCAGAGGAAGAGAGCGGAGGGTCAGAGGTTGGGCGCTAGCCACTGGGGCGGTCAAGAGCCTCATGTTGCGAGATTGATCTCGAGCGATCCTCTGCCGCCTGCCTGTCTTTCACTCCGTTCATGCTCTGCATCATGTGTCAATTCACTACTCAACATCCCATAAGTGAGAGTATTCAGTAAGTTTTTGATGTGGTATCCCTGGCATACACAACTTGGTCAACTTGATCTGTGGTATATCACACAAGTCGCGAGTGATCATTCATAATCACATGAACTTCAGATAAACCTGATTCCGGATTGTGTTATCTGTGCCCCTCAGAATGAGTTACTTAGTCTTGATTCCATATTGTGGGCTGTGAGATCGCAGAGGACACTCCCTACCCGAGGCTATCTGTCAATCTCAGGCACTCTGAGAATGACCAACATCCTCGGGCAGACAGAATCCTCAATGTCGGACATACCTGTTGCATTGGAAACCATCAGCTGCCCATGCCCAATGCCATCAGATGATTGTGAAATGATTTCTAGTCAAGAATAGAGACCATCAGTGAATGTTGATCGGTGACGTGCAGAAATTGTAGTGGGTGTTCAAATTGGTGATTTGCCCACACATGTTGCTATGCCAATTAGGGTGCTTGTGACGCCCCAGAGCGTGCACTGAAGTGTACCCACCATCGAGCTCCTCCCATACGTCGTTCAACTTGTTTACTCTACTAGCTCTACCCTGATTGTCCTGGACAGCCTTGGGTGCAAGGCTCCAGGTGAGGTACACAGAAACTCATCTTGTCAACACTGACTCACTGCAACCGTCATTGAGTTACTTGTTCTGGAGCCCACCCTCATACCGGCAATTGGGTACACTTGTCTGTGGTCTGGCTTGACCAGTGTTGCTGAATTGCTCCTCTTCTGATTACTCCTGTATGGTGGTCCGATCTTTAGATGGTAAGGTTCAGCCATTCTCGTGATTGCCAACTCTCAGTGGGTCGTGATTGGCTAGAAGGAATTGAATGGTTTACTGACTGCTATCATCGACTCTCATCGTGCACTTAACATCTTAATCTTGGCCCTACTGCCCAGCAATCACAGGACTTGGGGACATTGCTGTCCTGCAAGTAGTTGGGAGGTCAGCCATGGATGGAACCTGTGATGGAACCGGGCACTGACATTGCAACTGGACTAGGTTAGTACTTGCTGTGTGCCCGCACCACCATCTGAGAATGCACCACCCTCGCCACTCCCAGGTTGTGCGGTAATTGGTCAGCATCAAACTATTACGGTGAGCTTCAATTACTATATAATTGGGATTGGCTGATATACCTGGTACATTGCGACTGGACTAGGTTAGGACTTGGTGTGTGCCCGCACTGCCATTCAAGAACGCACCATCGCTGCTCCCAGGTCGCATGGTAATTGGTCAGCATCAAATCATTACGGTGAGCTTCAATTACTGTATAATCGGGATTGGCTGGTACATTGCGACTGGACTAGGCCGAGGCTTGTCATCTCGTATATCCATCTACAAAAGGTGAGTTTCATGTGCTGTACCAGGACTGGGAACTAACATATCCAGTACATTGTGACTGGACTGGGTTTAGGCTGGTATGGTGGTCCATTGGCATCGACACGGAGGTCAACCTGCCTCCGCTGTTCACATGGTATGTTACAAATGCTGCTCGCATCCTTATCATCCTTTTGATGTCTCGTCTTGGCATCATGTCGGATGCAATGCAAGGGAGGCTTTCTCTACTAACTGGTTGCTGATCATTACACCGTGGATCATGAACGAGCTGACCGCACATGAACAGAAGGTGAGAGTGAATTGTGACCAGGCCAAGTTGATTGGGTCATGCAAGTCACAATATGACTTGTTTAGGTAATCATGTACATTGCGACTGGACTAGGTGGACGGGATGCAGAAATTACGCTGTAGATTACCTATGGAGACAGCAAAGTGTACCCTGACAGTGTAGTAGTGGCCATGGCGTGGGCAAAGTGACTTGGGCGTGTGAGAACATGTACTGCATGTTGGCACCAGGCCTACAAGTATCCTTGCATGCCCTTGCAGTCTTCTGTATCCTCACATGCCCTTCCAGTTTTCTTCTGTCCCCTCAACACACTCTTACTCTCGGATTCCAGATGGTACGCATCGCGTGCACGTGCAGCGAGAAAATATATTTAATAATGCACGTGCAAGGATAGCGCACAGAACAGGCAAGCAAGTCCGTAAATACCCACCACATCCCTATATCACGCCTCACCCTCCATGCAATGCACGACCTTCTCGCAGGGCCCACGTCGCCAGTCACGGGGTGCCACAACCCAGAGCGCTCCCTGTCAACGGAAATCAAGCCGCCATTCCTAACCATCCCAACACCCACTCCCCATACCCGGCCACCCCTCCAGCCGCTCTCCACACCTCGCGCAGGCTCAAACGGTGCGTCTCGCGTGCAGACTCTCGTAATGGTCACCGCCGACGGGCCCAGGGGATGCCCGATATCGAGACACCGATGCCAGCTTGAGCAGCACTCACCGGGAGAATCCGAAGAAGGCGAGAATTAAGGGCTGCGTAGGGATAACACTGTGACAGACAGCCCCGTCAGTAACGCAATTACGCGCAAATGCACCCGCAGGAATGAAGGGAATCGGCCTCGCTACGTGCGCCCGCGTATCGCAGCAGATATGCACGGTCTGAGGCGCAATGGCGCGGCTGACAGCACCGAACAGTGGCCAATGGCGGTCAGAAGGCAGGCCCGGTCAAAGTCCAGATGCATGCCCTTCGTCACCACACAAGAAGATCACCCCAGCATATTTCATCGTACCAGTGCCCTCGAGGCTGGCACGATGCACCAACGGACAAATACTCACCACGAGAGCCTCGGCGCGTCCAGGTAAATGGGGTTCTTGGTGACAGGCAGCTTGACTGTCTTGAGAAAAGACACTAAAGACGGATATTCAGCACGCGAATTCATGCATTTGAGCGCACAAGATGGCCCACGAAAGGCAACGGCACAGCCAGCGTTGATGACCGAGGGTATCCCAGTGACAAGCCAGAGGCACTGAAGGTGCAGTGCGAGCGGGCATCGTCATGTCCCCTGTTTGGAAAACAAAAATGAAAAAAACAAAAACAAATGTGGTGAGATGGAATAACAAGAGCGATCCCACGCGCCCCTCGAGGCAGCAACGCAACAAGGATCACAGCTGTGGCCATGACATAAGTGCAACAACCCCGGAGTGTTCTAACCCGGAATCCAAGCCACAGTGTCCAGCAACGTGAGTACATCGCTTGACGACACAAGTCCTGGCACGCCTCCCGTGTTGGAAGTCGACCCTTTCAGCCTCTAAGGCCTTCCACGCAAGGCTCCTCGAGGAGGCTGTTCTGGGAATGATGATCTTACAAAGAACATATACTCGCAGCAAGGAGGACTCTCCAGCAACGGCCTAGCCAACTACAACCGTTCGCATCTCATTCACGATTTCGTCCTGACGCGGGCTGCCCAGGGAAATCCCGAGCGGCTGGCGATGTCACCAATTTTGATCGTTCCGCCACCCACTTGGTGCGACCAAAGTCGTTGCGAGAGCCCTATTGGCTAGTGATATGGCACACTCGCTGCCGTGGACCAAAGAATCCGTGCCTGTGGTGGAAGCAGACCTTCGGGGGGAACAAATCCGACTCTCGGGTCACGGTCCCTGGTCATTGCGGCCTTCGCATCTCCACCGGGGCCGATAGCCTGGAGGTGGCGACATAGGGGCCAACAAAAGAAATCAGACTCACCGTGCCAGCCTCGTCCGAGGTGAGACCGCGATGATTGCTGGATTGCACTGAAGATACAGATGCTGCAAGGAAGCCGTCAGCACACAGGTTCTGGGCGCAGAAGAGCCCGAGCGGGAGATCCTCTTCACGGTCAATACCAGAGAGCCTGGCTTTTGTGACGAACCGTGTTTTCAGTTGTGGCAGGAGTAAGACATCGTGCACCAATTGTTTCCATCTCAACATGACAAGGTAGAATCCATGACTCACCGTGGCGATAGCCTCGTTGCTCGACAGGAGGTATGAGATCTGCGGCGACAGCCCGGTTGCCTCGAACACGTAGACACTGCAAGGAAGGGCGGTCAGCACACAGGCTTCGAGTGTAGAGGAGCAGTAATGCATGGAGTAAGGCGACTGTGGCGTGTCGATTGGCAATGGACACGGAGACGTGCCATGCAGATGCGAGTGGTAAGGTAGCCTTGCGCAGGCTGTCTCGAACGAAACAGATGTTTAGGCTTTTCGTAATTCGAGAACGGGGCCGGGATCGTCCAGCATGGCCGAGTTCGCTGTCTCGTGCGCTGGCCTGTTTGCACTCACTTCTCGCGACAACAAGACTCACCAGTGGTATAGGCCACAGGGGTCGGCAGTCCGGTATGCGTAGACACTGCAAAGTGAGATGGTCAGTACGTGGGGGTCGCGTAGCTGAGCGCTGAGTTGGCACGAATATTGAATGCATGGGATAAAGCGACTGTGGCATGTCGATTGGCAATGGACACGGAGACGTGCCGTGCAGATGCGAGTGGTAAGGTAGCCTCGCGCAGGCTGTCTCGAACGAAACAGACGTTTAGGCTTTTCGTAATTCGAGAACGGGGCCGCGGTGGAGCATACCCGAGTCCGCCTTCCCACAACCACAGCCTATTCTTGCAAACCGCCCTCCCACGTCGGCGTCATATTGAAGACACTCACCAGCACTAGAGAGCGGACAGAGCGAGCAGGGGACGTGGCGCACACAATGTTAAAGTGCTGGCTTGAATTTGACAGAGGTGTACGACGTCGGCGCCACGGGAGACTTGGGGTGCTCGGTAGCGGTCAGCGGCAATGCCGGACTGGTCGATGGGACAGACGATGGAGGGAGAGATGGTCGGGCGTGCCACACGCTCGATGCGGAGAGTAAGCGAGCGGGCCAAGCGCGAGCGGGTGGGGACGACCGCATAAATATCCGAGCGCGATGCGCGGACGCTGATCCTGCCACATGGCGCATGCCATATGTTGGGCTTGAATATTGAATCCACCAGGGACAACTCAGTGTCCCGAGAGAGAACATCCCGAGGACATGCTTTAAGCAGACAAAATGTGCATTGGCTTTTCCGAAAACAAGAATGGGTTAGAATCATCAAAATATCCTTGCTTAGTCAGGACATCTCTGATTTGTCACCATGTTCTATGAATATTCACGCGCCCGGAAACTCAAGAAAGATGTTATCTACCCCAAGCATGTCCTAAGCATGTCCCGTTTGGGGACATCGAGAATTGATGATGCCGAAGTCGCCGCACCTCCGCAAGCTGTCTTCCGTTACAACTGATTCCAAAATGCTAGACCGCCTGGAAAAATGCACACACACCCGGACAATCCAAAAAAGACACCTAATCAGATCCTAGTGTGTGCCATCAAATCTCCAAAAATCATGGTGTGGAAATGCTGAACAACAAGATGCATACAGTATCTAGCGACATAGTAACAGAGGGTCAACCACACGAAGGGATCACTGTTACTGCATTGCAGAGGGACAATTCAATGAGTGTCATCGGCGACGAGTGCAATGAGCGGGACGGGCGGGCCAACCGTCAATGGGCCAGAAAGGTTATCTGGTCATATTACTAACTGATAGGACATTGCAAATCAAACCTCAGCTGTGTATGTGATTTCTCGAGAGGTCTAGCGCTTGGTCTAGCATTTTGGAATCAGCTGTAAATCAGATGAATTATGTTCCCGTCCTAGGTGGAGGAGCTGCTGGTATGCCGGCAGACTTCTACTTGACTCGATATCTGACTAGGTGTATGACTAGGTCATAGTATGAGCATGTATATTATCGCCGCCAAGAGTTCTCTCGTCCCGTTCTGCGCCCAGAGCTCCAAAGAGGACAGGGTGAAACCACACTTACAGTATGCGGGGCGCTCCCTCGCCTTGCCCGGAGATCGCTCCTGCCGATGCGGTCTCCTCTCCCACTGCGCTTCGCCCTTTTGGCAGCGTGCGCACATGCTAGTAGGCCACTGCGGGCTGTGTGCTGTGGCTCCTGCAGCGAGTGCACTGAACGAGGACTAGCCAAACGGCATGGCAGGACCGGTCAGCGTCATCACTAGTCAACCGCTTTCGCGCCTGCTTCGAATTCTCGTGCCTCCCTCCGCGAACGCGAGTCCCCGCACGCTGTGGTGTCCCTCCTCTGGCAGACGCTTTCCTCCGCCGACAACAGACCCATGTCCCGCCCACCGGGCACTTCCCCCGCCATCACGCAGCGTCGTGCACCTTGTCCCCGGTACGCCACTCCTCGCATTTAGTCCGCAAATGCGGTTCATATCCGCACCGAGTAGACCTTGATTGAATCATCAAGTGCCGACATGTCAGCGAGTGCTCGCGGATCAAAGGCTGCCGGTATCGAGTCTACTAGTTCCGTGTTCAAACGTTCGCACGACGCCGATAGCCCAACTCTATTGACGTGCACGTCCCAAGGTCCGTCTGGCTCAAGTCCGAGGCTTCTTTCCCATATGACATCGATGGAGACAGCGCAAGGCCACTGCGGGCTGTGTGGCCCCTGCAGCGAGTGCACTGAACGAGGGCTACCAAGACGACACGGCAAGACCGCTCGGCGTCAATTGAGTTCGCGCACGGTTCGGAATCTCGCGCCTCCTTCCGTGAACGTGAGTCCCTGCACGCCTCCACTGGCAGATGCTTTCCCCTGCCAACAGCAGGCCCATGTCCCGCCCACCGGGCACTTCCCCCGCCATCACGCTGCGTAGTGCACCTTGTCCCGGTACGCCATTGCGCTCCATGCTGATCCACACCACACTAGACGACCCGCTGCGCCGCATGTTCGTTGCGCATGCCGGTGTGCACACCTGTGCGAGTTCCTCCACAAGCGGTAGAGTCCTCATTCCTCCTCTGCGGCACATGGCCCCAGTCCGTGGGCATGCTCTGACGCTTCTGCAGGAGCCTCAGCGTGCCCCCGAGTTGTGCATGCGCTGACTCGGCTGCTCCCGCACACTGTCTACCTATGCTACAAACTGTACGCGACAGCCTCTGCCCGACTTGCCTCACCTCTGCCCAGTCCCCAGATACCTCTTCGAGGTGGTCAAGGGTTCGACAACGTTCTCGTTCGACACTTTTCGGAATGAGTCGCGCCTTGACCCATAGCCAGGACCCTATGGCTATTCAGCGTAAGGCGACCTCGCAGACCGAGATCAACCTGCCTTTCATGACCGCCAACGCATCTCGCCCCAAACACATCAACCTCAAGACCCTCCGCTCACGGCTTGGTCAGCAACCTTCAAGCCCAAGGTGGTCGATACCGTCAAGACCATCTTTAACCGCGAACCGGGCAACGAGGGCGTGCACACTGCTATTGACGGCCACGGCGAGCTGCTCGCGTCCACCTCCATATCTCGCGATCACTGTATGTTCATCGCGCACTCCCTTTGGCTGCCGGCGTGTACACCCATGCGAATTTCTCACCAGGCGGCAGGGTCCCTCCTCCACGGTGCACAGCGCCGGCGCGCCTACCGAGTCGCATATGCGCCAACACGACAGCTTGCGCGCACCGTCTATCTATGTTACAAAATGAACGCGCGACAGCCTCCGCCTGACCCGACCACTCGCCTGGCCTCCGCCTTGAGTACGCACCCTAACAGTGGTTGCGTCAGCATGCCGGAAGACGCAGGAGAATGGCGGTCACGTACCGTGGACGACTGCAGGCGCCGACGTGTGTCCCTGTCGCGTGCTGCGCGACAAACTGGTCAGCAAGCCGTGACGACGTCAGCGACGCAGCAAGCGTGGACAGTGGGCTGGGACGCACTCGTGACGTCCGTGATTGCGGAGGGTGCGCGCGCACATCACCACTGAACGGCTGCAGGACGAACAGGTCTGCGATGTGAACAAAAGAGGGCACGCGGACTCACCCCGACCACGGGCGGTGCGTACCGCCTCCCGACGAACACTTGCCAACACCCCGCGCGTGCCTTGTGGACTTCCCCGACCAACACCGGCTGAACGCTGAGCAGCAACAGGTTTGCTTGCTCGCGACGATGGGGGCACCACCCCTGGCAACGACCAAGGCGAGACAGGTCTGGTACGTACCCGCGGGCTTGCACGCGTGCTGCACTGCTAACCAGCTCGGAACCTTAGATCGCACCGCAGACTGGACAACCGAGCAAAGTCAGATGCGACGACCCTGAATGCAGGGAGAAAACGGCGTACCGAACGCGTACAACACGGAAGTGACGTCAGGCTGGGAGACACCTCATCGAGGTGGTGAAGATGTCGCCATCGTTCTCGTTCTTGTTCTGACCGAGTCGGGCCTTGGCCACAGCCAGGAGCCTATGGCTATTCAGCGTATCCGTGGAGCTGCAGAGAAGTCACGTACCGAGCTTCCATCAGCCTCGCAGATGGAGATTAACCTGCCTTTTCATTACTGCCGACGCATCTGGCCCTAAACACATCAACCTCAAGATGTTCCGCTCGCAGTTCGACGGCTTGGTCAGTGACCTTGTTCGCAGGCAGGAACGAGGTCATTCTCATCGGGGTCATAGTATGCCAAGGGTCGTGGATACCATCAAGAGTGAGCCGAGCACTGGGTGAGGTGGTCAGGTCAGCCAACTCGATGGATTGGGACGTACGAGGGTCACCGCGAGAGCGGTACGCGAATGGAGGTACCCGGCACGCTGCAAGTCCAGCTGTAACATCCGAGACCACGCGGTCAGCGGCGGGGGGCACAGATGCAAGTCAGCGACGTACAGGAGGTAATGGGCGAGGAAAGGACTCTACACAAGGAAGAGGGATGAGCGGTGGCAGTTAAGACGAGGTCGGAATGCAGGTGGGTGACATGAAATGCATGCGAGGACTGCACTTGCAGCTGTGGCAGTGTGACGAGCAATGGACGAGTGAGTAGACGCCTCGAACAATGACGAGGCAAGTACACACCTTGTACCGAGGGTGCACGCCGTCCTGCTAACCACCTATAGATGGACGCACTGTCCAGTGGCTCGTCAGTCCACATGGGAAGACAACCAACAGAGGGGCGGGCAACATACCATGTTGGTTAGCCTGTGGTGACTGCGGACCGCGAATGGTTCATCGTCGTACCTGCAACACACGGAAACCAGACCCGGAACGGACGAGGCGGCGGACATCAGAAGGGGGCGCACACAGAAATGTGGCGACGCTCACATGCTGACCATGGCAACCGGCCCATGTCATGTCATGGGGCAGCCGAGGGAGCCTTGCGTCTACATGACACCAGGATGGTGCGTGGTGAGGTGGCTGATGCAGTCGTGGGGGCAAGCGAGCATCGCCGGGCGCCGGGCGCCGGGGAGGTGAGCAGGGGTGATTGAGCGGTGGCTACTGTCTGTTGTCGGGGCGGTCGCAGGGCCACTTCTTGCCAGGTGTTACGAGACTGAACGATTGGTGATGGCGATCACAACTGGCATGGACATGCACCAGCTCAGTCGGCGTGTGCACGGTGTGCACGTCTGATGACCGCTTTCATGGATGTGGTTGGGATTTATTGGGTGCCGCCTGTATGAGCGTGTGCCTGCCGGTGTGTTCTCCCTGTGCGGAATGGTGCGCAGAGAATAGCTACGGGACTAGGAAACACACGCCGGCATTCTTGCGGCACGAGTGGTTACCATGGACTTGCATGACCAGGCCGCGAAGAATCTGGTCTACGAGAGCAAGTACAGAGTACAGTGAGACTGGGCCTGACGTGTTTGGCATGCCGTGTAGACTAATGGTGCGTGCTCTCGTCTCCTGTACGCGTGATGACGCTGAGGACAGGGACTGTCTGTGTCTGAGGCAATGGGCTGGCTCTCTAACAGCTAGATACTACGGTACACTACTTAGCTAACAATATATATATATATTTGCTGTCAATTCACACTGGCACTGCACAAATCGAGTAGACTTACCACGGTAAGCAGCAAACTGTCAGCTTGTGGTAGAAAGACAGTCACGAAGGCGAAACCTGGATTTGTGTGGGGTGTCAATGATTGCTATGGGCGGACAAATGAGAGCTTAACAAGCACACACCGTTGGGCGGTTGCGCTCCCTGGCGCGCCGCACCAGCCGTGGTGAGTAAGTTAACACACCTGCAATGTAATTAACAGTGAGTACACGTGCAGTTAAGAACAGTCAATAACAAACCATGCTTGTGCCGGTGACAAGCGGAGACTGTTAGCCCCAAAGGATGTACTCATAGCATAGGTGTCTACAAACCGACTGTTAGCCTCGAGCAGTACTGATCACAAGGACAGATTACCAGTCAGTCACTTCTTCAGGGTGTGCGGAAGAGCATGAGGCGGATGTTCAATAGCCTGTAGGATAGGTGGTTTCTGGGACGCGGAGAGAAAGTGAGATGATAGTCTCGCAGGGCAAGCACATCACAGATTTATATGCGAGGGATACTGGTCCGTGCACAGAAAAAAATCAAGGGCGGACATCGTACGACACATGGACGCTATCTCAAAACAGGGTGGTGCTTGCCGGTGTCCTCGCTTCTGTTGGCATCACTACAGAGACAGCCAACGTGGAGAGTTTACAATTGCTCACCGACGGATAACCTGTCAATCACCAGGATACGGCGAAGCTTCGTGATTTGATGAGCATCATTCCGGCGCTTGGATTGGCGCGCTCTGTATGTTTCAGCTACGAAGAATACGTACATTCTCGGTGCATCTCCGGAAGATATTTCCTTCGGTGTTCACAAAATGACTCTGCATTGTGTGAATGACCCACGAAATATACAGAGAAATATGTGGATGCACTGACACAATACAGCACATTATGTAAGACAAGGTAGGCGCCAGACGACCCCATTGCGTACGGACAATGGGAGATGCTGCAGAGGAAGAGAGCGGAGGGTCAGAGGTTGGGCGCTAGCCACTGGGGCGGTCAAGAGCCTCATGTTGCGAGATTGATCTCGAGCGATCCTCTGCCGCCTGCCTGTCTTTCACTCCGTTCATGCTCTGCATCATGTGTCAATTCACTACTCAACATCCCATAAGTGAGAGTATTCAGTAAGTTTTTGATGTGGTATCCCTGGCATACACAACTTGGTCAACTTGATCTGTGGTATATCACACAAGTCGCGAGTGATCATTCATAATCACATGAACTTCAGATAAACCTGATTCCGGATTGTGTTATCTGTGCCCCTCAGAATGAGTTACTTAGTCTTGATTCCATATTGTGGGCTGTGAGATCGCAGAGGACACTCCCTACCCGAGGCTATCTGTCAATCTCAGGCACTCTGAGAATGACCAACATCCTCGGGCAGACAGAATCCTCAATGTCGGACATACCTGTTGCATTGGAAACCATCAGCTGCCCATGCCCAATGCCATCAGATGATTGTGAAATGATTTCTAGTCAAGAATAGAGACCATCAGTGAATGTTGATCGGTGACGTGCAGAAATTGTAGTGGGTGTTCAAATTGGTGATTTGCCCACACATGTTGCTATGCCAATTAGGGTGCTTGTGACGCCCCAGAGCGTGCACTGAAGTGTACCCACCATCGAGCTCCTCCCATACGTCGTTCAACTTGTTTACTCTACTAGCTCTACCCTGATTGTCCTGGACAGCCTTGGGTGCAAGGCTCCAGGTGAGGTACACAGAAACTCATCTTGTCAACACTGACTCACTGCAACCGTCATTGAGTTACTTGTTCTGGAGCCCACCCTCATACCGGCAATTGGGTACACTTGTCTGTGGTCTGGCTTGACCAGTGTTGCTGAATTGCTCCTCTTCTGATTACTCCTGTATGGTGGTCCGATCTTTAGATGGTAAGGTTCAGCCGTTCTCGTGATTGCCAACTCTCAGTGGGTCGTGATTGGCTAGAAGGAATTGAATGGTTTACTGACTGCTATCATCGACTCTCATCGCGCACTTAACATCTTAATCTTGGCCCTACTGCCCAGCAATCACAGGACTTGGGGACATTGCTGTCCTGCAAGTAGTTGGGAGGTCAGCCGTGGATGGAACCTGTGATGGAACCGGGCACTGACATTGCAGCTGGACTAGGTTAGTACTTGCTGTGTGCCCGCACCACCATTTGAGAATGCACCACCCTCGCCACTCCCAGGTCGTGCGGTAATTGGTCAGCATCAAACTATTACGGTGAGCTTCAATTACTATATAATTGGGATTGGCTGATATACCTGGTACATTGCGACTGGACTAGGTTAGGACTTGGTGTGTGCCCGCACTGCCATTCAAGAACGCACCATCGCTGCTCCCAGGTTGCATGGTAATTGGTCAGCATCAAACCATTACGGTGAGCTTCAATTACTGTATAATCGGGATTGGCTGGTACATTGCGACTGGACTAGGCCGAGGCTTGTCATCTCGTATATCCATCTACAAAAGGTGAGTTTCATGTGCTGTACTAACATATCCAGTACATTGTGACTGGACTGGGTTTAGGCTGGTATGGTGGTCCATTGGCATCGACACGGAGGTCAACCTGCCTCCGCTGTTCACATGGTATGTTACAAATGCTGCTCGCATCCTTATCATCCTTTTGACGTCTCGTCTTGGCATCATGTCGGATGCAATGCAAGGGAGGCTTTCTCTACTAACTGGTTGCTGATCATTACACCGTGGATCATGAACGAGCTGACCGCACATGAACAGAAGGTGAGAGTGAATTGTGACCAGGCCAAGTTGATTGGGTCATGCAAGTCACAATATGACTTGTTTAGGTAATCATGTACATTGCGACTGGACTAGGTGGACGGGATGCAGAAATTACGCTGTAGATTACCTATGGAGACAGCAAAGTGTACCCTGACAGTGTAGTAGTGGCCATGGCGTGGGCAAAGTGACTTGGGCGTGTGAGAACATGTACTGCATGTTGGCACCAGGCCTACAAGTATCCTTGCATGCCCTTGCAGTCTTCTGTATCCTCACATGCCCTTCCAGTTTTCTTCTGTCCCCTCAACACACTCTTACTCTCGGATTCCAGATGGTACGCATCGCGTGCACGTGCAGCGAGAAAATATATTTAATAATGCACGTGCAAGGATAGCGCACAGAACAGGCAAGCAAGTCCGTAAATACCCACCACATCCCTATATCACGCCTCACCCTCCATGCAATGCACGACCTTCTCGCAGGGCCCACGTCGCCAGTCACGGGGTGCCACAACCCAGAGCGCTCCCTGTCAACGGAAATCAAGCCGCCATTCCTAACCATCCCAACACCCACTCCCCATACCCGGCCACCCCTCCAGCCGCTCTCCACACCTCGCGCAGGCTCAAACGGTGCGTCTCGCGTGCAGACTCTCGTAATGGTCACCGCCGACGGGCCCAGGGGATGCCCGATATCGAGACACCGATGCCAGCTTGAGCAGCACTCACCGGGAGAATCCGAAGAAGGCGAGAATTAAGGGCTGCGTAGGGATAACACTGTGACAGACAGCCCCGTCAGTAACGCAATTACGCGCAAATGCACCCGCAGGAATGAAGGGAATCGGCCTCGCTACGTGCGCCCGCGTATCGCAGCAGATATGCACGGTCTGAGGCGCAATGGCGCGGCTGACAGCACCGAACAGTGGCCAATGGCGGTCAGAAGGCAGGCCCGGTCAAAGTCCAGATGCATGCCCTTCGTCACCACACAAGAAGATCACCCCAGCATATTTCATCGTACCAGTGCCCTCGAGGCTGGCACGATGCACCAACGGACAAATACTCACCACGAGAGCCTCGGCGCGTCCAGGTAAATGGGGTTCTTGGTGACAGGCAGCTTGACTGTCTTGAGAAAAGACACTAAAGACGGATATTCAGCACGCGAATTCATGCATTTGAGCGCACAAGATGGCCCACGAAAGGCAACGGCACAGCCAGCGTTGATGACCAAGGGTATCCCAGTGACAAGCCAGAGGCACTGAAGGTGCAGTGCGAGCGGGCATCATCATGTCCCCTGTTTGGAAAACAAAAACGAAAAAAACAAATACAAATGTGGTGAAATGGAATAACGAGAGCGATCCCACGCGCCCCTCGAGGCAGCAACGCAACAAGGATCACAGCTGTGGCCATGACATAAGTGCAACAACCCCGGAGTGTTCTAACCCGGAATCCAAGCCACAGTGTCCAGCAACGTGAGTACATCGCTTGACGACACAAGTCCTGGCACGCCTCCCGTGTTGGAAGTCGACCCTTTCAGCCTCTCAGGCCTTCCACGCAAGGCTCCTCGAGGAGGCTGTTCTGGGAATGATGATCTTGCAAAGAACATATACTCGCAGCAAGGAGGACTCTCCAGCAACGGCCTAGCCAACTACAACCGTTCGCATCTCATTCACGATTTCGTCCTGACGCGGGCTGCCCAGGGAAGTCCCGAGCGGCTGGCGATGTCACCAATTTTGATCGTTCCGCCACCCACTTGGTGCGACCAAAGTCGTTGCGAGAGCCCTATTGGCTAGTGATATGGCACACTCGCTGCCGTGGACCAAAGAATCCGTGCCTGTGGTGGAAGCAGACCTTCGGGGGGAACAAATCCGACTCTCGGGTCACGGTCCCTGGTCATTGCGGCCTTCGCATCTCCACCGGGGCCGATAGCCTGGAGGTGGCGACATAGGGGCCAACAAAAGAAATCAGACTCACCGTGCCAGCCTCGTCCGAGGTGAGACCGCGATGATTGCTGGATTGCACTGAAGATACAGATGCTGCAAGGAAGCCGTCAGCACACAGGTTCTGGGCGCAGAAGAGCCCGAGCAGGAGATCCTCTTCACGGTCAATACCAGAGAGCCTGGCTTTTGTGACGAACCGTGTTTTCAGTTGTGGCAGGAGTAAGACATCGTGCACCAATTGTTTCCATCTCAACATGACAAGGTAGAATCCATGACTCACCGTGGCGATAGCCTCGTTGCTCGACAGGAGGTATGAGATCTGCGGCGACAGCCCGGTTGCCTCGAACACGTAGACACTGCAAGGAAGGGCGGTCAGCACACAGGCTTCGAGTGTAGAGGAGCAGTAATGCATGGAGTAAGGCGACTGTGGCGTGTCGATTGGCAATGGACACGGAGACGTGCCATGCAGATGCGAGTGGTAAGGTAGCCTTGCGCAGGCTGTCTCGAACGAAACAGATGTTTAGGCTTTTCGTAATTCGAGAACGGGGCCGGGATCGTCCAGCATGGCCGAGTTCGCTGTCTCGTGCGCTGGCCTGTTTGCACTCACTTCTCGCGACAACAAGACTCACCAGTGGTATAGGCCACAGGGGTCGGCAGTCCGGTATGCGTAGACACTGCAAAGTGAGATGGTCAGTACGTGGGGGTCGCGTAGCTGAGCGCTGAGTTGGCACGAATATTGAATGCATGGGATAAAGCGACTGTGGCATGTCGATTGGCAATGGACACGGAGACGTGCCGTGCAGATGCGAGTGGTAAGGTAGCCTCGCGCAGGCTGTCTCGAACGAAACAGACGTTTAGGCTTTTCGTAATTCGAGAACGGGGCCGCGGTGGAGCATACCCGAGTCCGCCTTCCCACAACCACAGCCTATTCTTGCAAACCGCCCTCCCACGTCGGCGTCATATTGAAGACACTCACCAGCACTAGAGAGCGGACAGAGCGAGCAGGGGACGTGGCGCACACAATGTTAAAGTGCTGGCTTGAATTTGACAGAGGTGTACGACGTCGGCGCCACGGGAGACTTGGGGTGCTCGGTAGCGGTCAGCGGCAATGCCGGACTGGTCGATGGGACAGACGATGGAGGGAGAGATGGTCGGGCGTGCCACACGCTCGATGCGGAGAGTAAGCGAGCGGGCCAAGCGCGAGCGGGTGGGGACGACCGCATAAATATCCGAGCGCGATGCGCGGACGCTGATCCTGCCACATGGCGCATGCCATATGTTGGGCTTGAATATTGAATCCACCAGGGACAACTCAGTGTCCCGAGAGAGAACATCCCGAGGACATGCTTTAAGCAGACAAAATGTGCATTGGCTTTTCCGAAAACAAGAATGGGTTAGAATCATCAAAATATCCTTGCTTAGTCAGGACATCTCTGATTTGTCACCATGTTCTATGAATATTCACGCGCCCGGAAACTCAAGAAAGATGTTATCTACCCCAAGCATGTCCTAAGCATGTCCCGTTTGGGGACATCGAGAATTGATGATGCCGAAGTCGCCGCACCTCCGAAAGCTGTCTTCCGTTACAACTGATTCCAAAACGCTAGACCGCCTGGAAAAATGCACACACACCTGGACAATCCAAAAAAGACACCTAATCAGATCCTAGTGTGTGCCATCAAATCTCCAAAAATCATGGTGTGGTAATGCTGAACAACAAGATGCATACAGTGTCTAGCGACATAGTAACAGAGGGTTAACCACACGAAGGGATCACTGTTACTGCATTGCGGAGGGACAATTCAATGAGTGTCATCGACGACGAGTGCAATGAGCGGGACGGGCGGGCCAACCGTCAATGGGCCAGAAAGGTTATCTGGTCATATTACTAACTGATAAGACGTTGCAAATCAAACCTCAGCTGTGTATGTGATTTCTCGAGAGGTCTAGCGCTTGGTCTAGCGTTTTGGAATCAGCTGTAAACACCGGAGACATGAGCTGATGTCAGACCGGCGGATATTTGGCCGGAATTTGGTCTCAAATTGTGACCATTGAGACTGGATTTCAGACCGCCGAATAGGGTCACCGAAAAAGGAAGATTTGAATTGAAAACTGGAGCATATTTACCTGGCGAGTATCCCGTCGCAATGGTCACAATTTGAGACCGAATTCCGGCCAGATATTCGCCAGTTGGACATCAACTCATGTCTCCAGTGAAATCAGATGATATGTTCCCGTCCTAGCTGGAGGAGCTGCTGGTATGCCGGCAGACTTCTACTTGACTCGATATTTGACTAGGTGTATGACTAGGTCATAGTATGAGTATGTATATTATCGCCGCCAAGAGTTCTCTCGTCCCGTTCTGCGCCCAGAGCTCCAAAGAGGACAGGGTGAAACCACACTTACAGTATGCGGGGCGCTCCCTCGCCTTGCCCGGAGATCGCTCCTGCCGATGCGGTCTCCTCTCCCACTGCGCTTCGCCCTTTTGGCAGCGTGCGCACATGCTAGTAGGCCACTGCGGGCTGTGTGCTGTGGCTCCTGCTGCGAGTGCGCTGAACAAGGACTAGCCAGACGACACGGCAGGACCAGTCAGCGTCATCACTAGTCAACCGCTTTCGGGCCTGCTTCGAATTCTCGTGCCTCCCTCCGCGAACGCGAGTCCCCGCACGCTGTGGTGTCCCTCCTCTGGCAGACGCTTTCCTCCGCCGACAACAGACCCATGTCCCGCCCACCGGGCACTTCCCCCGCCGTCACGCAGCGTCGTGCACCTTGTCCCCGGTACGCCACTCCTCGCATTTAGTCCGCAAATGCGGTTCATATCCGCACCGAATAGACCCTGATTGAATCATCAAGTGCTGACATGCTGGCGAACGCTCGCGGATCAAAGGCTGCTGGTATCGAGTCTACTAGTTCCGCGTTCAAACGTTCGCACGACGCCGATAGCCCAACTCTATTGACGTGCGCGCCCCGAGGTCCGTCTGACCCAAGTTCGAAGCTACTTTTCCATATGACATCGATAGAGATGGTGTTATTACTAGTACACAAGTACAGGTATGTAGCGTGTGCGGCTCACTCTACCACGCATTCGGCATGCCATACTATATTGGTATTTTGGGGCATACAACATGCGAGTGGCAGATGCGAGCCTGCCAGTGCTCAAGGTAACTTTCTTTCGATGGAGACGCGAAGTGGGGCAAGATGGGCGTTTGTGAGATTCGTTGACAGTCTTTGAAGTGCAAGACAATCTTACGTTTGTCATGTATAAAGTTTGTCAGGTATTGCAAGGCATTCACTATGATCCGCTAGGAAAGTGGGGGACGTACTTAACATTGAGGCTTCAATGTTCCTGCCGTGAGACTCATTTTGAAAGTGTTCTAAATCCTACATGATTCAATCTCAGACATCTCAGAGAGCATAGAAGAGAGGAAGAGAAGGCACCTGACACCATGAACCGTGAGCTGCTGCACAATGGGCACTCTTTTCTTTTGTAAAGACATTCAGGTACCTGGATTTCTTTTGCTCAACCAATGCTCATCTGTAAGTGTAAGTACTGTGCTGCCATAAGCATTCCGACAATGCACTGTATCGGTATCAGAACACACCCTGCCAGAACCGTATGAAACCGCAACATGGAATCCTATTATAAGTGCCAACCTTCGCTCCACTCCGGCGTATGGCTGCAGCGCGCACAGTGAATATTAATGGCTGTCACCTCTCTGTAAGTAAGTCTGAGAGTCCCTCGGAGCATGACATGAAGGCTTCTGCTCAGTGAAGCGCGATGCGGACGCGCCTGCCCTCGCGACGCGACTCGCTGAACGCCGCAAATACGATCCCAGGATGGCTTCCTCTGACTGGCTAGTGGGAAGCGGGTGGCCTTTCCTTTTCGACGGGCCACGGCAGCGCCCCACCCGACTCGCCTTGCTACTTCGGGGACCGTCTGGCCTCGTGGCATTGTGGACAGCAAAACCCAGAGCCTGCTCCACGGAACGCATGGCATAGCACAAAGGCCGCCGAACGTCGGCTGACGGGTGTAGGCGTGCGCGCGCAGGCCGTGTGGGATCGGTCGACGGGACGTGCGAGCATGACGCAACTCCGTTTGACCTGCATAAGCTAAGGTCCGGTCCACAGCCCTCGAAGCTTCGTGCACATTCGAGCTGGACCGATATCAGCTGATGGGCTGCGGGGAACAGAAGAGTCAGCATACCGAGGATGAGGAGCGTGTATGTATGGGGCGAAAAACCATTTATCAAGTCCGCCAGGACCGAGCGCGGCACGTCATTCGGCGCGCACACACGCTATATTTGTTGCCAGGGCCCATCCGAGTGCCCGACGCACCCACACGGGACGCGGCACAAGGTCGCGAGATCAGATCGTCCCGCTCACTGGTATACTGTGACATCGCGAGCGCAATAGTTGTGCGGAATTTCATTGATTCTCGCGTAGCCATTGCATCGTTGCGACGGGACGGGATGACCTGTTTCCCCGCACGGTCGGAATGTTGCAGGGCGATGCTGCTATTGGCGATTCAGCGAAGACACTCACATTCGGGATGTCGCCCTGGGGTGATGGTGCCCGCTGCTCCTTGATGGGTCAGGGATTGTCTGTTCAGAGTGGGCTGGGCTATCCAGGTGGGTGGTGTCTGGTTGTGTTGTAAGTACTGTTACTGACACTTACTGCTAGTGTGATGATGATGATGATGATGATGATGAATTTTGCATTTCTATATCGCTATTACAAGCAACTGCTGTATCGGGTCGGGATCTCGGCCACCCAGTGCATAACTCCCCAGTCCTTGCATACTTTTGCATGAGAATTACATGGTTGTGATCCTGTAAATTATAGCTATCTGCTGATGCACTTACTTTGGAGATATGACAAGTATTTCGCCTGCTGTACTCAACTGACCGAGTAGGCTAACCCGGCCGAGATCCCGGCCGGACACAGTATGTGTGCTAAGACGCGGCGATTGCTTGTACAGTAATGGACATTTAAATGCGCCATATCCCGATATGGGTCGGTCATCCTCTCGAGGGGTTAGGGGCTGGTCTGGACGGGTGGTGTAGTAGTGGTATATCGGCGTGGTTTGGTAGCGGGTGTGTATGCGCGGTGGGAGCCGCTGGTTGTAGGTAGCCCGGGGCATGATGGTGGGGATGTACAGAGCATATCTATCTACAAGAGAAAATGAAAACCATGGGCATAGGGTGTTGTCGGTGGGTGTCTTCTACAGGCGCAAGTCGAAGTATGTTCCTCCAGTGCACTGGTTGTCGGTGATGTGTGGGTGGGGTTCGCAGTGTGTTGCCGTGCAGCGAGCACTGCGTTACTCGTCACTGACACTTACTGTAGCTGTTGGGCTGTACTTAGATTTGTAGGTGGTTGTGCACGTGCCATATAGACTAGGTATTGAGCCGGAGATGGTACAGAACCGAACTAAATCCTTTCCCCAAGCTGAGCGGACGCGAATCTGACATGCCCGTGACCATGCAACGTTGGAGCGTCTGTAATCCAGTTCGCGCGAATTCTTTCATTCATTCCCTCCACATTCCCTTGTAATTGCCCTCTGAGATCTGAACTGCCACCTCGTCTTCATCCTGCATTCCTGCAGAGGATTGCACTGTTCTCCCCCTTACTTGATTTCAGGAGATACCCAGCACCGCCCCTGTCGTTTGATTGTTCCCTGCGAGTCGCATCGGCCTCATCTCGTCCCACCTCGAACTACGGACCGACCCCGCGTTCTCGCTAACTTATAGACGACCTCTCATCGGACCTGTCATGACCACCCCGACCATCCGACGCAGCTACAAAGCACACACCACGGACGAGGAGGGCACGCCCCGCTTCAGCAATATGTGCACGTCCGCCCTCGGCTCTCCTTTCGTCACCACCTCCGACTTGCCCACAGACGATACCCCCCGCGCATCGACTTCCGCGAGCACGGCGTTCACCATCCCATACACGGTGGACATGGAGCCCATCGACGGGGCGTTCGCCTCTGTGCCGCGCGAGCTGACGGTCACACGCCCGTCCTCGCCCTCGCCCAGCTTCCGCACGGAGACGTACTCGATCATCAGCTGGGAGGCAGACACCTACCCATACCAGTCCCCAGAGAGCACGCCGCGCTGCGGCAGGCGCACGATGTCGGGACACTATCCGTACGCGACCTCGTACCGCAGTGGTGCCTCGTCCCCGCTGAAGCCCTCGCGCAGCTTGACGCTAGGCATCCTCCCGCGCATTTGGGACGCTCTACGGGACGGCTCGCCAGGGCGCAAGGGCAAGCGGCGCCCCGGTCTGCCGACGTATGCGAGCTGGCGTGAGGGCATCGTGACGGACACCGAGTACATCGATTATCTGAACATGCCACCGCTGGATGGCGAGGAGGGCGAACTCATCGATGACGAGGCGTGTATCATTGATGCTACGCGGATCACTGGTACTGGTAAGTGGTTTGTCCTATGTTCCGACCGCTGGGCACGGAGGATAGGCTGTTCGCTGTCCGATGCAGTGTGCACTGGATGCACAAAATCCAACCAGAAGTCACGTGGAAGAAGCACGTCGACGTCGTCGATGTTCTCCTGATATTAAGTGGGGAGCTTCTGGAGCTGTTGCCTTCATTTCAGGCAACAAGCTGTTCTCGTTTTCATACAGCAGTCCTGTCTTATGAACTAATCATGGTCACTGCCTCCACTAGATATAGTAGGGCTGCTGCCCCCGGAAATAGCCATGCATCTTCTGTCCTTCCTCGACTTGCAAGCTGTGCTTGCGTGTCTCCGCGTCAGTAGGTGCGTGTAGAGTGCATGTCATGCCGGCTCCGATCTGACCGGTCTCACAGGGCATGGAACCGACTCTGCCGGGACAACTCCATCTGGCACTCACTTTTCGCGAGTCGCCTCCCAGATGGCTGGAGTATTGACCTCCGACGCGGAAGTCTGCAGCCGCTGTCCACCTCGAGAGTGCTACTGCCGGCCCCACTCGAGCTGCAGTGGTACAAGACGTATCGGACGCGAGCGGAGCTCGACCGCCGGTGGAACAGTGCAGGTGAGGGTGTGGACGGTACCTCCTCATGGGACCCGAAGGTAAAGCGGATGAGTGGGCACCTGGACAGCGTGTATTGTCTTGAGTTCGACTCGCGGAGGATCATCACGGGCTCGCGCGACCGGACGATCAAGGTGTGGAGTGTGAAGACAGGACGCTGTCTCGCAACGTTTATGGGACACCGGGGGAGCGTGCTGTGTCTCAAGTTTGACAAAGACTGGGACATTCCCTCTAGCGCGGATGGCGATGACTGGGAAGGGAATCCGTGGAGGTATGGATTCATGGTCAGCGGCTCGAGCGACTGCTCGGTGTGCGTCTGGGACCTGCGCACACGCACGTCGGTGGATGGTGAGGACCAAGAGGTGAGAGCGGAGATCGCAGCCGTACTGAGGGGCCACACTGGTGGCGTGCTGGACCTCCGAATTGACTCGAAGTGGATTGTCAGTTGGTAAGCACTGATCTGCACGGTGCTGACGAACGCTGGTGATCATGACATCTGCAGCTCGAAGGACGCTCTTATCCGTGTCTGGGACCGCGGCACGCTGCAGCTGCGCTGTACCTTCCGAGGCCACGAGGGACCCGTGAACGCTGTGGGCTTACAGGACAATAAGGTGGTGAGCGCGAGCGGAGATGGCAAGATGATGCTCTGGGACATCATCTCTGGCGAGCGGCTACGCACGTTCGAGGGCCACGACCGCGGCCTCGCGTGCATCGAGTACAAGGGCGACTACATCATCTCGGGCTCGAACGACTGCAAGATCAAGGTCTGGCAGGCGTCGACGGGTGCGTGCCTGCGCACGCTTGTCGGACATGATATGCTCGTCCGAGCGCTGTCGTTTGACCCGCGGAGCGGGCGGCTCGTAAGCGCCAGCTACGACAAGACGGTGAAGGTGTGGGACTGGCGCACCGGCAAGATGGTGAGGGAGTTCCGGGGCTGCCATGTGAGCCACATATTCGATGTGAAGTTCGATGTTTGTCGCATTGTCAGGTAAGTGTGCTGCGTTGCTGTTGCTGTTTTTCTTTAAATGCTGATGAGGACCGCTAGCACATCGCACGATCAGAAGATCGTGGTGCTCGACTTCTCTGAAGGCCTTGACGTTTCGATGTTTGTGTGAGCTAAGCAGTCATCAACAGACACCACCCAACTACTAGAGACATTGACGCGAAAGCACTGTATTTATGACCCGCTGGTTTCTCATCTCAGCTGTCGCTTCTCCTGGTTGCGTAGTACATCCCCGCGACCGCATCATTCGCCATTTCTTATTCGCGTACATAGTCATCCGTTCGCTTCGCATCTCACTTTAGCATATATACCCCTGTCTCGAGCACCCAGCATGCACGTTGTACATATGCATACACTGAGGCCTGTGTCATAGTTATCCTTGTATTTTTTTCCGTGTACTTATATATCCTCAAGGCGATCCTCATCGAGCGAACGCACCGTCTCCAACTCAATATTGTTATGCGCCGAACACTTTGCGAACTGCCTTTGGTTTCGTTGGTATCCCATGCAGATGAGAAGTGTGCAACACTGGTGCAACATGTTCATCGATTCTGATATCATGCTCACCCACTCAATTCCCCGCAACTTATCCCCTCCTTTCTCTCGCTCATCCACCGCGCCCACGATTGGCGATAGGGATCTCATTGCCTGGGAGTTTCATCAGGTTGCCTGTCCTCGCCCCCGGGGCCCTGGTCTGCAGAGCGTCCACGTGAGTTCCCAAGGCTGCCTTTCGGACGCAAAGCCGACAACAAGGCCGACAACACCTTCCGCGACGAACAGGATAAGCACCGGCTATATAGCTCTGCGAGATACCGGCATCCACTTGTAGCTTGGCTCGTCGCGCGGGGCAGAATCTACTACTATCATTAACGACCCCGACCCTGGGATTGCGTTCTGTGTCCTATAGCTTGACCACCAAGATGAGTGCGATGTGGGCTAGGTCCGTCTCGTACGCCAGTTTTGCGCCGCGGCCAAGAGGGTCTCCCGTTCTTCGTCGAGGATTCGCAAGTAGCTTTGCCAGGTTGCGTGAGTGTAGACGTTGAGATTGCGAGTTCGCGATGGCGCGCTAACGTGGCACGATCATTTTGCATACATCGTCCGACGTCGGTCAAATTCACATCTCCTTGCCCAACTCGGAAACTCTCCTTGTTGTACACCATGATCGTCATTTCCGGGCTTATGGGACTTATGGGATGTAGAACAGAAGATTGCGGTGAAGAACGCCGTGGTGGAGCTGGACGGCGATGAGATGACGAGGATTATATGGAAGAAAATCAGGGAAGAAGTGAGTCTTTAATCACGACCATTCTTAGGACGTTGGAGAATTGCAAGGGGCTCTGGCGGTCACCCTCACTGTGATCCCCTTCTGAACGCAAATACACTAGCATACGTACACGGCGGGAAGCTTCCAGCCTTAGACAAAGGATTGTCCATCTCGGACGGAATTCCCGGGTGCTTTGTGTTCACTCACAGGCACTCATCAGGATATAGCGCTTCGGTGGTACGTGAAAACACCGTGCATTGCACCAGCCGTTTTATGGCCGCCCCCACCGCGGTCTCGAGTGGGGTAATCCCGAATTACTCCTCTATAATGCATTCGCTGCAAGCGCCGCAAAACCAGTTTCCTCTAACATATTGAAAGCGGGAATCCTCGCTTGCAATGACAGTGTGCTTACCCAAAACATCACCAGCTCATCCTTCCCTACCTCCAACTCGACATCAAATACTTCGACCTGGGCCTCGAGTATCGGGATGCGGTGCGTCATCCCAACTGTCTCCGACCCCTTACATACGGCCTTACTCATGTGCTGCACGCAGACGGACGACAAGGTCACCATCGAGTCGGCTGAAGCGATCCTCAAGTACAACGTGGGCATTAAGTGCGCGACGATCACGCCAGACGAGGCGCGTGTGAAGGAGTTCAATCTGAAGCAGATGTGGAAGAGCCCCAACGGGTCCATCCGCAATATCCTCGGCGGGACGGTCTTCCGCGAGCCCATCATCCTGAAGAGCATCCCCAGACCGGTACCCGGCTGGAAGAACCCCATCGTTATTGGCCGTCATGCGTTCGGTGACCAGGTGAGTGGGCCTGATGGCCTGCGCCTCTGGCAGTGTGTGCTGATACTCGAGGACAGTACAGGTCGACGGACTTCGTTGCTCCTGGGCCGGGCAAGCTTCAGCTTGTGTACACCCCCGCGGATGGTGGCAAGCTGACTGTTATGGACG
Source organism: Fomitopsis pulvina (assembly GCA_964035675.1). Taxonomy (NCBI): domain Eukaryota; kingdom Fungi; phylum Basidiomycota; class Agaricomycetes; order Polyporales; family Fomitopsidaceae; genus Fomitopsis; species Fomitopsis pulvina. The sequence continues at coordinate 1,302,821 of OZ037963.1, forward strand.
TGTATGACTTCAAGGGCAAGGGTGTTGCAATGAGCATGTACAACACGGATGACGTAAGGGAGAGTTCAGTGCATGAACCTGCTTCATGCTGACGAGAACCTTTGCACGCAGTCGATCGCAGGCTTCGCCCACTCGTCTTTCAAGATGGCGCTCGCGAAGAAGATGCCGCTGTTCATGTCGACGAAAAACACGATCATGAAGAAGTATGATGGGCGATTCAAGGACATCTTCCAGGAAATTTATGAGTCGTGCGTGCACATATCTCCGTTGTGCCGTGCTACAGAGAGACCGAGTCTCGTTTCCCACCAGGACGTACAAGACTCAGTTTGAGGCTGCGGGGATTTACTATGAGCATCGGCTGATCGACGACATGGTCGCGCAGGCGATCAAGTCCTCAGGCGGGTTCGTGTGGGCGTGCAAGAATTACGACGGTGACGTGCAGTCAGATATCCTCGCACAGGGGTTCGGTTCGCTGGGCATGATGACGAGTGAGTTGATCACCCCCGACGGGAAGACGATTGAGGCGGAGGCGGCGCACGGGACGGTTACACGGCACTACCGCGAGTACCAGAAGGGCAACGAGACGTCGACAAACCCAGTCGCGTCGATCTTTGCGTGGACGCGTGGGCTTAAGCACCGCGCGATGCTGGACGGGAACGACGCGCTGAAGGCGTTCTGCGAGGACCTCGAGGCTGCATGCGTGGAAGTGATTGACATGGACGGAATTATGACAAAGGACCTCGCGCTTGCGATCCACGGGAAGGACATGAAACGCGAGCACTGGGTCATCACGGACGCGTACATGGACGCGGTCAACGTATGTGATCGCATTTATGGCGTCGAGACGCGTATATTGACAGTTACCCTCGCGTTGCAGAACAAGCTGAAGGAGAAGATGGCGGCGAGGTCCAAGCTATGACATACATGAGATCGGTAAACAACGGACCCATAGACTGATTTTGGTTCCCACGATGTATACCAGATATACCAGATATATACAGAATTGAGATATGTTTCACATATCATGAGTAGGGCGTCTTTTTGACCAAGGCTGGCTAATGTGCCACCAAGTCCGCCGGGTTGGGTCAGAGCCGCAGGCGAGGAAACACAGCCCTACTTCTAAAGCGATACCTGCCATATTAGGCAGGCTGCCTGCTCAATACAGTAATGTGTTGGAATGAATTGAATTGACAAATAGTCAAGCTATATTAGGTTCATACATGATATTCATGGCGTTTGTCACAAATTCATTTCTAGGATCTCAAGTGATTACAGTGCGTTGGGATTACCTTCAGAGCCTGATGGATTTCAATGCATTGGCAATCAGGCCAAACCGTTGTAATTCCTCTTGTAATGCCGCCTGCAGCGTTGCAATGCTGCATGATAATGAGCTGGGGGCATTTCAACGGCTATCTGATCAATTTTTCCCATTGCAACGCACATGGCAATTTCCGGGCGCTGGAATCCGCGAAAGAAATTTGCGACATTAGGCACCGTGAGTAAGAGACACCAAAATTCGTGGTACAAAGATATACGGGTCAGCCCAACACCACCGACAGTGGATCCTGAGAGGTCGATTCGACCACGCAGAAGCAATCTGGCAGTGAGAAGATATACAACACCCTGTACGAGGCCCGCGACGATCCAAATTTCTATCGTCATACCGCTGGCCTCCGTCTGCTCCTCCTCGATGGTCAAGTCATTGTGTAATTGTCTGCGCCTTGTATGTATCCCTTTTTTGCTTCCGTCTACTTCCATGGTTCTGCTGTCCTGGAAAACCCATCTTGTTCCCATGTCGCCACACAGCTGTATGTTCATTTCCCATCTCTGCTCGATCCAAATCGTCACCTCTGGGGAACTCACCTGCAGGCGACAGTCGTATCGTCAACGTTATACAGCCTGCACACAGCACCTTGGCATCCTCGCAAAAGTCATAGGACGGCGCAAATCCCTCAAAATGACTGGTGTGTTTCTACTGTGTATCGTTGAGACCGCGTAAATTATTTACTGTACCTTCCTTATGCATCCCGCGTAGAGCGCCAATCTTTGATTGTCTTTGCATCTTCAGAGTCAGTACCTTGGTCAGTACGCACCTGTGTTTTTCTCGCTATCGGCTATTCACAGCAATAGAACGAGGTCTAACGCAGTCTCCAACGACTCAAAGATGACAAAACCTTACGGACGGGCTGTCCGAGCGAGACATAAGACGCAATCAGCCTGTAGCAAGAGACAAGGGAGCGTACGGAATCTGTCTGAGTACCACTTCGCTAGTAGCATTCTGTCAGTCGCGATCATCCGTCCGCTTTGCCAACACGATCCGTCGGCGTATCGGTCACGAAGGACAAGCATGTCTCTCACAAAGTAATCACACTGTAGTTGACGTTGAGAACTGACTGAAGACATCCAAGTGCCAACCTCATACAGTTATCTAGTTTTAAAGGTGCATGTCGATGTCACTGTTTCTCCTTCTTGACGCCGCCCCTCCCACCAAACACCCAGCCAACCTGTTTCGGAAGCGTGATCTGGACGCCCAGCTGCTCCGCGAACGTCCATACCGTCTGGTGGTCGCGCAGGAACTGCCTCCCAACGAGGGCCAGGTCGATGTTCTTGTCCTCGAGGACGTGCTGGGCTATATGCGCGTCCTTGATGCCGCCAACGCTGGCAACGAGCATCTTGTCGCCGACTGCCTTCTTGACGGCTTCCGCAAAGGGCGCCTGGTAGGCTGGCTCGCTGAACAGGATCTTCTGCCGCGCATCGAGTCCCGCGCTCGAAACGTCGTACACGTCGACGCCATGGTCTACAAGGACCTCTGCGAGTCTGACGGTGTCCTCGGAGCGCCAGGACGGCTCATCCGGGGCGACCTCTTCGAGCCAGTCCGTCGCAGACACACTTGGCAAACGTCGTCAGTGGTTCTGCAAGCATACTAACAGCCATGCCTACCGGAAGAACAGAGGCGTTTGTTCCGGTATAACAGCTCGCACGGCGTCCACGACCTCCACCGCAAACCGGATACGGTTCTCGAAGCTGCCTCCATACTTATCTGTGCGCTTGTTGGTGATCGGGCTCAGGAACTCGTGGATCAAGTACCCGTGCGCGCCGTGTACCTCAATCACGTCAACGCCGGCCTTGATCGCGCGCACCGCGGCGTCCGCGAAGGCCGTGATGATCCTTTGGATGCCCGCCTCGTCCAATGCTCTCGGCACCGGCTCGCCCTCCTTGTACGGAACCGCCGACGGTGCAACGATGTCGTTCGGCCAGCCGCCCACCGCCTCCGTCGCGATCGCGTGGAACGAGATCCAGAGTGCGACGGTGGAGCCCTTGCGCCCGGAGTGATTGAGCTGGATGCCGACTTTCTGGTTCTGCGAGTGCACATACTCGACGATCTGCTGGAAGGACTCGATGTGGGCATCGTCCCAGAGGCCGAGGTCCTGCGGCATCACCCGTCCTTCGGGGGTGACACCGACGCCCTCGAAGAAGGTGAGACCCGGGCCGAAGGTGGATATTCCACCAACTAACATGGGTTGTCCGTAAGTTCAGTCCAGTAAGGACAGAGAGGAGCTTACGGTGTGCCATGTGCCACGGCGTAGGCTTCGCGTTGTTCGCAGAGATTTGCACCATTGGAGACAGCTATTGCGCGAGCGTCAGCTGTTCAGGCCATCGGAAGGCGAAGGCGAGGTCAAACACACCAGGATGCGATTATGCAGCTCGAGGCCGCGGATTTTTACGGGTCTGAACAATTTGGGGATGGGCTTCCCGTCAGGCTGGGGACTGATTGCGGTGCCAGCTGGAGGGTCTTGAAGGGGCGTGAAATACGAAGTGTTCGGTGCGGCTTCCACGACGTAATCCTTCATCTTGTCTTCCTGGTTACTGTGGTAGTGTGGGTTCAATCTGGGGAGCTCATGCTGATCAGCGAGTTTAAGTACGTGAATTATGACGCCCCTCGTCCCGCTCCCGCTGATCTCAAGTCTTGTTCGACACCGGCTTGGTCATGAGTACGAAGATCCCCAGAAGGCAAGTTCAATGTCCCGTCTGAATGAAGCGTATCGGCTTAGAGAAGGTTATCGGGCACGTAATGACATCCGAGGCGTCGATGGTGACCGGGACTCAGGCTGTACCTGACCAACTCTGTCGCCTGGCCCATCTCTTCCTGGACTTTACTGTCAAACTCTATCCCGGAATGCAGGCTCATCGAACACAGAGCGTGCGGTATCACGGTACAACATTCTATTTATGTCCGCCTACGGATGACATCGCCTGACAACCGGGAAGAGCATCGAGTCGTTTGAAGGCCTTCAGAGAAGTTCCAGATGCCCGAGAGCGAAATTAGATTGCTGGTGCCTCCATGTCAGCTACATTACTGTGCTCTACTTTTGCTGACTGTGCTACCCTTCCCCAGGTCGCGTATTTGGCCACATGTGCTACATCTGACTAGGTTGCTGGGCGGTTGCTACTTCGTCTAAGGCTGATCGTATAATCAAACTTCACGGCACTTTGTAGACTATGGTCTGAGGACATAGCCATACACATTTCAAATCTGTTTCAACCGCGAGGAGAGACGGCATGATGTTAAAGCAACTCTTCATGCGCTACTAAGCAGGCTGCATTCAAAGGGCAACAGTCATCCTCAGAATCACTGCCTCACCGTGACTCAGCAACTATAGTACTGACGCTCGCCGCTGGCTAACTGAAAACACGAACAGGATTACCCAGAGTGATCGATCTTCGTAATCACCCTCGGGCACGTTCCCGCAAGGCCCCTGCGCGTTAGCGCAAAATCACTTATCAAGTATGGCAGGAGGTCTTTGCTTCTAGACGTGTGCTTGGCCGACTGGTGGAGGTGCCTCATCGACTGCTCTCGGGATTGTCAAGCACATCACCACCCTTATTAGAAATCAATACATCGGGTCTTCTCCAGTGGTGACGGCCATGACCATTCACTTCCTGATTTTTGTCCTACAAATTAATATCACCATCTCTGTAGTATATATAGAGCACATACATTTTTTGAGGGGGAGGCTCTTGTTACGGCGAGATATCGCAGTCGACTTCAGATGATTGTGGCCGACAAATGAAGATATCATTTCGATGTCACTGATCGTCACGCCAGGTCATGTCGGCATGTTTAAATGCCTACGGTGTTGTGACGGCGATGTTGGGTGTCACCATATCTTTGTGAACGTGCATTGAATGCACTACAATCCGAAAACACATCGCCCTCAGACTGGAACATTGACATTGTTGATTCAATTGTAACAGTGTGGATGTTATTGTTTCACGAGAAAATGCATTTCATCTTGGAGTCTTGAACCATCGATAGTGTGAACCACTGGCAAACCACAGTAATGTGAACTACTCTAATGACGAGGATATCGATCATTGATTGCAACCGTACACTTCGAACCCGTGCACCAGACTCTCGCAGCGCGCCTGTTGAAGGCTCTGCTAGAGACGCACAGTCCTCTTTCACAGCCGCGTCACAGACCAGACCAATTTCCAATACTTTTGTCCCCCAGGGCGAGGCGGACCGCCAATCAGCTCTTTCAGCCCAGCTTCCACACGCACCATACCCTTCGGGAAAACCTCTCCATCCCACATCTCCACCCAACTCTGAGGAGAGTGGCAGAAAATATCCATGTACATGACATCACTCTCAGAACCAGAAGGCGCTATGTCTTTCTTGTGCAGACCTGCGTGCCATCCAAGGATCATGGACCCCGGGCGCGGAGACAGCAGGCCGGCGAGGTTGCGTGCCAGGAGGAGCTGCTTCTGCTCGTCAAAGAGGTGGAAGACGGCGGATATGTGGATAGCGGAGACGTGCCCGGCTAAGGGGTTAAGGGTCGTCAGCGAAGATAGAGCAGGAGCCGGAGTGTCAAGAGGCAAAGTCAAGGGCGGAACAGGCTTGAGGAAGGAGGGATCAAGAGCATCACCCCCAACGAATGGCGCGGGAAATGTCTCAGGACTGTCCTTGAAGAGGTGGTAACCATGCTCCCATAGCGCTGTTGGTGGATGGTCAGCATAAATCGATATATGCCTGGTTAGAGTGGCAAACCGACCGGGCTCAATGTCCGATGCAACACAGTTCTGTCTGGGATAACCGTCGGCGATGGCTTTCCTGACGTCGTTCCCAACTACAGGAAGTTAGAGGTCGTCACGGTCCAGTAAAACGATGCACGGACAGCAGCAGCCTATGTCGAGAAATATGGCACCCCCACGTTCCCGTCCTAGCTGGAGGAGCTGCTGGTATGCCGGCAGACGAGAGAGTTGTATTCTACGGGATCGTCAGCATTAGCCACGAGGAGAACCACGGAGACTTGCTCTGTGAAGGTGAACCAACGGATACACGGATATGGTTTGACCTGTGGAAGAGCAGTCTCCATCAGTGCCTGCGAACTCGAGGTTCTCGCTATGCCATGGACTACCTGATACGCGTCCTCTTGAACTTTCATGATGTGTTGTTTGAGCGCGGCTTCATCGTCTATACCCGTCTGCTCCTTGAAGAACGCGAGGTCCTCGCCGCCCAGGTGATAGTAGCTCTCAAGAAGTTCTGGGTGACGTGGGCGTTGAGTAGGCTCGACGTCCGTCATGCCGATAGTAAGGTCAGTGCGACGGGCACACAAGTTGCAGGCCTAGCAACTATAAGTACATCATTGAGCCAAGAGGCATGCCAGTGGCAGGTCTGACTCGTTATCGGGGCATCTGTCTGGGCAACTTTATCATCATGCCGACGTCTTGCGGCTGAGGAGCATAATGATGAATCCCCGGCTGTCACTTCCACGAGATCCGTGATAGGCGGTGTCGTATTCAGTACAGTACACATTTGGTCTGGTGCTTTGGATGCAACCGTCGGAGGGTTCAGATGACTCTGGGATATTAATGATATGCGCTGTCAGTCAGCGGCGGTGTCGTATTCAGTACAGTACACATTTGGTCTGGTGCTTTGGATGCAACCGTCGGAGGGTTCAGATGACTCTGGGATATTAATGATATGCGCTGTCAGTCAGCACGTTTGACTGCAGTACTAGTGGAACTGTCGGAGAACCGAAGCCGAGGACTCACCTTGTCTTCAGGATCTGAATTCGAACACGGGTGCGAGCACTGTCAGAATGACACCAGCGGAGTGCAGCCGGCAGCTTAGTACATAGTCACTTCACCATTATATGTGTCAGCAGTGCTGCAGCCCTTCGGGTTTACTACCCCAAGATATGACTTTCAGTTACTGGGACTGCAGTTCGGTGGAGCCACTTAAAACGCAAATTGATGAGACAGTCCACTTTTTGAGAGATTATATTGTGCATATGTATACGTAGCGAGCTCCGTGGCGGTTGTTGACACTAACCTGCTCGAGCGCTATTCCAGGCCAACGGAGAGAAAGCAGACGAGCGAGTGATGAGGGGAAGGTCGATCACTCGGGTTAGGCTCTGCCATGTCGGCACACAGACCACTGCAGCGCTCGTGAGGACCAACTGGTGGAGGCCATATTACGACCCATACCTGTAGAGCACTGCCGATTCTCCTAGTCTCCCCTAGGTAGACACAACATCAGTTCTAAACGACATCCTTTAGGTGAGAGGGCGGTTAACTGTATTATTATGCGACTCTCCTGTCTAGTTGTACACTTGCATCACAACGTCGCAGTCCAACGCCAACCACAAACACCTAATCCTAGGCCGAGTCGGCCAGGATGTGCCTACAATCCGCTCTGTGAGGGGACGGACGGACGTCACCCTTCCAGACAAGAATACTCAGCGACCAACTTAGCACAATCTCGCACACCAGTCATGATGCAATGCAACGGCAAAATGGTTATTGCATACAGTCGTACTTTAGCTAGTAACACCTGCTGGCTAAACGTCGGGACACCATCTGCTCTCGAGGCTGGAGGGCAGCACTCTCGCGAGGCTACATGTGCATAGCTGAACTGCAAGTGCTCAACACCGCGGATATTGGGGGTGTATGCATGCTGTGGCACCGTATAGTATTTTTTGACGTGCATCCCCACGGTACAATGCTAGCTGTCGAGCAGATTACTCTGTGGTAAGGTGGCTTGTTAGCAAACATTGGCGAAATAGCAGGAGACAACACGCACTGGAGCGAGCCCGCATTTTTCTGCGCTTGCGTCTGAGACGACGAGACCTCTTCTTCTTCCACTTATCTCTCATTCTGTCAGTCGCAAGACGTCAATCGCAGGTGCAAGGAGATGCGAACGACAAACTCACTTAGCGAGTTATGGGAAGTGCTAACGTACCCAGATCACAGAGTGCGGGTTATGATTGTGTGGCGGGAGGTACTGTACAGCTCCGCTTATGTCATCATCACGCGTGGCGCAGAACATAAACGGGAAAGTCCAGCGCCTCCCACAACTTCTTCGCTGGCAACAATGGGCAAACGTCCTCACGTCCCTGCTGCCCTGCATGACGAGATCTCTGAGTATTCTGCACTTCTACGGGCTCTTCGGAACAAGGATACCCTCGACCTGACCACTCAGCTCATCCGTGCCCAAACAGCATCTGTTCCGACTGAGGAAGACCTCTCGGACGACGATGACCTCGACTTCATGAATGGGTCGCAGTCTAGTTCTGCATCTGAAGTTATTGTCGCTGAGAGCCCACCTCCTGGAGCATCGTTAAGATGGAAGCGCAAGGCCGCTACCACTAAGCGAGCACGCGACCACTGGACTCGATGGCCTCTCATGGTTGGCGACGTGCACATCCCCGAATGGCCTCTGGAAGAGGAGATCAAGACTATTGCTGTGCAGGCAATCAGGAGGTCCTTGTCTGGTCCCGACGCTAATCCGGAGGATGCGAAACTGCTCGAGGACCTGGATGACGACTTCGCCAATACGCTCCTCCCACCGGCACGTGTAGCGATCCTTGCTGATGAAGCTGTCAGACACCTTACGCGCATTCTCGCCCTTGTTGCTGCTCACAAGCCTCCTGCCGCGGACAGTATGCAAAACCGGTTTGCGCCTTACAGTTGGGAACTCGTCCTGGCCGTAATGTCTTCGAGCGGGCTAGTTGACGTGAAGTTTGTCTCTTCCGCTTTGTGTTGTTGAGCAAGTGTCAATGTGTGCTCGTAGTGTCATGCAAAATGTCCAGCGCCGGATGGAAGCCATCTACGGCCCGACGCAGTCTGTTGGTATGTTTGAAGCTTTTTGGTGGACTGCCGGTTGTTGATCATAGATGACGCAGCCGTTCATCGTGCACAGTACGCTGTTTCCTCCAACATTGGTCTGCAGACTGCTATGGCTCGCCACGAGTTCAGCTTCCTGGATGTTGGGTACAAGCGGCCACCTCCGCCCAAGCGTACGTAGTTTTCAGGTTTGCGAGTTACCGTGTCTAACGCCAGCGTCACGTCTAGGCAAGCGCGGTCCGTACAAGAAGAGAAAACCGAACACCCAAGCGACCGAAAATGTGGACACGTCACAGTCAGTCGTACCTAAGCCCACGTCCTCGACTGCACCCGTGCACCAGAACGTATAAGGCTCTGCAGGTGTTCTTGAAGGGCAACAGCACGAGGCGTCGTGAAGCTTCAGCGCTTTCTCAATTGCGGCGACAAGTTATCTTTGCGCGACTCGTCGAATACCGTGTGCAAAGGCGTCGGTGCTGGAGAACACCGTGTGTTACTATCGGCGTGTCTCGCGGTCATACAATCAACGGTATTACTTGGCTGGTGAGTTGTATTCTCTTGTGTTGGACTATCATGTCCTCGTCGTGATGTTTGAGGCATTTGGCTTTAGCGAGGTTTGCCTTGCGTTGCAGAAATCTATCTCAGCTACCTTCGGGCCGTCTGCTTTGGTGGGCGTGTCCGCTTTATCTGAACTTTGTCAATCTCCACTACAGAATCGTCGTGCTGACTCTTGCTCTGGTAGAAACGTTGGCTGCATACGGGTACGACAATAGTTGTACCTACCTGCAGTATCAGGGGGTCTTAGTGAGGAATGCCAGTCGTACTCCGGAAGGTCTGAAAGTCAGCGTCGCTGCGAGCTGCTGCAGTAGCCCATGCCCTTGCGTTTACTGTTCAGGTCGTACATGCAAAGTATACTGTACACCCACATACCTCCCTGCTCGCCCGCTGATCTTTCCGTCGATCCGAATGCGCTACACGACGGTCAGTGTTATGCCAGACCCCGTGATTGCATCCGCACTCGGTTATGTATTACAGTAGGCTAGAGTGAATACGGGACTATGCCCCCAGTAGACAATAGTTGAGAAGATTGATCTTAAGTTGTAGGTCGGATACTCATACATCGTACCATATTATATACATGTGTAGGACAAACCAAACCAGCTGCAATTATATACCTACACCGCCATTCCTGTCATGACCTCGTAGAATCCTTCCATTGGCCTTGTGCCCAGCCTTTCGCTCCAGAACCTCATGACTGGTCCCCATTCCTCCTTCGACATGGGCATGCCGTCCTTTGAGCCCTGCTTGACCTCGCTGAAGTGACTGAATCCCTTCCTGAATGTAGAGATGTCTGATGCTTTCAGGACGCCTTCCGCAGGTGCATTGCGATGGAACAGTAGCAGAGGGGTCGGGCACGGCGTGGACAACGTCGGATACGAGAGCAGGGGCCCGGATATGCTCACCACGGTCCCAAGCGGATGCGTCACGTAGCCCTCGTCCTTTCGCTTCTTCTCGAGCTCGCCGCGCCACCATTTCAGCGTGTACTCTGCTGCAACAGTCCCTCCTTGGGCGAATCCGAAGAGGTGTATGCGCAGTGGATGCCATGCGCAGTCGCTCGTGAGGTGAGCAAGGACCTTGTCGAGAAGGTCAAGCGCGGGCGTGGGGTTGGGCCGCTCGAGAAGCTCGCCGAGCGGGTCGAAAGAGGTGTACCATTGGAAGGCTTGCTCGTAGAGGAAAGGGATTCTGTGTCCGAACATTCATGACACGAATGAGCACTTGATGCATCAGACTCACTGTTCTGTTGCTCGAAGCGCGAGGGTCGCCGTCTGCGGCAGCTTCAGCTGGCGGCCCAACTTGCCAAAAGGTACCTGCGTATCGCCTGCCCTTCTGGTCAACAGAAGGATGAATGTTCTCAATCAAATGGAGCTCACCGAGGCCATGCAACAGGATCAGAAGGTTCTCATCTGTGCCATCATCGCTGGGAGAGTAGGTAAACGGGACTGGTAGCGCGGCGGCCTTGGGGGGCGGCTTTGTCCTCACGCCTTGCCCATCAATTGGATCTCGCAAATGGATGTCTGACATCGCGTCGCTAGCGGCTAGCCGACGTCGAACGCGCGTCGACCGAGGAGGATCCTAAACCTTGCCATCATGGAGTTCGATCGCTAGATAGTCCGAGATTGTTTGAGGACACACGGGCGCAAACTGTGGTAAACGACCTGGTCCACAGTGGACAGCGCCAGGATGGTGGTTTTTTTTGACGGTGGTGCGTTAGATCTGTTCACATTTGACATACCATGTCGCCTGCCCTAGCCAACTATCTTACGCAGACCGCCTGTACAACATGTACTCCATGTCTCACCATGATTCTGCATCACAGAACCCGGAAGGCACTGTAACAAGAACGGAGCGATATCGCCAACCTTCAAGATCGTGGTTTTGGCACGCATGGGCAATGGAGAACAGGGATAGAGGCACTGATGGGTCCCTGAGGTCCACTACCCTTCACTTCTGCTGTGCTGCTCAATTTATAACCAGCTGGCTATTCGCAGGTGTGCCAATTCATAGCCGCGGTCTGTTGTTCTTCACGAACCTGTGCGTTCGAACTGACATAGAAACCACCTGTGCAGAACGATACATGTCGAACTCAATGTGCCAAATCGGAGTCTTGAATTAGTGGTTCCTTGTAATTGTGCTTCTCGTCGTGCTATGTGGCACGTACACGCTGTCGCCTTACGACAGTATTACTCACCGACCGCTTTCAGTTGCCGCATCATGTTCCAACCGCATCGCCAATTGACTATCATCAACTCACCATCCACACAATCAACATCGAACGGACATGCGGTGACGAATCAGGCCTGCTCGGAGAGCTCAGCATACGAAAACTTCGAATCTAATTCTGTCTTGTGCTCACAAGGCTCCATGATGAACGCTCAAACCGTTCGTTGACATTGATGCAGTGCACAGCCCCAAGCATTCAGTCCTGCCGTTGCATCGCCGTTCGGCGTTCAGCGCACGGCGCCCAGCAACAGCTCAGCGGTGCTCCGGCGGATCCGCCTCTCCCTATAGAAAGTTGTCATTCTTGCCCGGCGTGCAAGGAACTCCCGGCCTTGTATTTGTGCTAGGGCTATGTCATTGACTGCGTGGCATCGGTCATCACCACATCTCTGGAACACGAGTTTACCGTAATACAGGACCCTGTCATTCACAGTGGACCTGGACGTATTTAATCCCCCCCTTCATATTCCTGTCCTGTATATATAGGTTATCGTCTGTGCCTACTCCTTAGCATGTGCCTCCCAACAGTGCGCCGATGTCGACCAGTCTTTTTGGGGATGAAGTAGTGCGACTGTTCAGGCAGAACTACTGCATCGTTGCATCCATAAGTGAGCAGTGCGCTGTTTTGTCATTACCCATGCTTTACTGATTGATTATTTCAGGTCTCCTATTGTATGACTGGAGCATCACCCTCGGGCAGGAGATACAGTATGTTTGGGGCTCCAGAAAAAGGGGCTATGCCGCTCTTTTTGTCTTGAATCGCCTCAATGCGGTCGGGTGGTGTGTGATATCCGTCGTGGGTTTCCTGCCATGGTATTCTGGGCAGGTGGGTCATTTCCTCTTGCATGGTTGCACTATATATCAAGGCTGACATTATTCCCAGAGGTATTGTATCTTTGCGATACGTGCATCAGACGCTCACGACATTACAGTTGCTCATTGGTCACTTGGGCCTACGCAGCTTTTACGATCATGCCCATGCTTCTTTGGGCTGGTACGTGCAATGTGCCTAACACCTCGGCAAGTGCTGATACTTCACTCTGAAGTTGTGTCAGCCCTGCGAGTATACGCGATTGGTAATCGCAGCGTAGGCCTCGCGGTCATCGCCTTGTTCCTGGGCTTGGTCCCAGTAGGTACGAACGTTGTGAGTCCCTTTGCCCGTGCAAGTGTCAGGTAGTAATCCCAGCTCCAAGTTCAACTGTGTTCAGTTGTCTGTCTTCGTCTGGCATACAGCAAGTTTCACTGAATGTGTAAGCAGTGCCAACAGTTCGGCCAGCATGGAGAATAGGTACGTCGATCTCCCTCAAGACATCGTATCTCCCTGACGATGATGCCTCTCGTTAACCCAGATGTAGGCTGCCACTCGATAATGCGAGGCATTGACATATGCTCATATCCCTGTCCGATAGTGCTCATCATCACTAGAGTGTGCTCGATTGCGTCGGATGCAACAGTACTGTTCGTGACATGGATCCACCTACGCGGGAGTTGGAAGACTTCCGCACGTATAGGCGTGAAGGTGTCTTTAGCTTTGTCCTTGCTTAGGGATGGTCAGTCCCTGCATGGCAGTTGTGTTCCACGACTCTACTGACTGTCCGTGAGTTTGTTTGTTAGGCACGTTGTATTTTCTGTCAGTGAGACTAATATTACGTAGCCCGAGGGATTGCTAACAATTTGGTAGACTGCTGCTGCTGCTGAACATTGCACAGATTGTGGCGCATGTGCGACTGGATGATGTACGTTCATTCTAATTGCTGTTCAGGCAGAGTCGGGTACTGATCAGGATGATCAGTTCAACACTATACCCTATTTCATGTGCCCGTATGTTGCTGTAATATTCCGTTATATTCTCCTTCTTAATACCGGACCTAGCATCACAATGATCATCATAGCTCGCTTCCTCCTGAACCTCCGCCGGTTCACCTTCACTACTCGCGACCCTCTCCGATCGGAGAGCCTATCTGCCGGGAGTCCGGACAGCGTGCAACAGTCACTACCGCGTTCATATCTCTCGAGCATGATTTTGCGCCCTAATTCGTTTCCACCGGATGCGTATCTTGTTGCGGATCACACTAGAGCGTCCGTCCACCACGGAGTCATTGAAACCTCCATGGCGGACCCTGCCAATGACGGATACGATGATCGATATTGTTGGGAAGGGGAGGAGGTCATAGAGCCGGAGTGCATACCCTCTTCTCAGGAGAGCGGGGGTGGTGGGGTTTGAAAAGAGTGATGCGTGCTAGCTGCACTGAAGGGTGCTACATTACACGTCAGTTATTACTATTTATGTGGGTTCTGTAGTCGCACTCCGTTGGATTGTATATCCTGCCATGCACTTGCAGTCACACCTGCACCGTCCCTTGCCGCCAGGCGTATCGGGAACCAAATCATCTGAGCCGACTAGCCAACCATAAGATCTCGAGAACGCCAACACCAGTCACTCGGTATTCCTGCTGGCTGCAGGGCTGCGCCAGATTCTGACTATTCCTGCATGTCGGCTCTGTCGTGGCACGGATCTCGGAAGGACAACACTGCGGCAGCCCCAGTGAGGCTCCTGCCAGAACGATGAATGTCCTATGTAACTATAGGATGTGATGCCCGTTGGAGTTTGCAATCTCGTGCATACAGACGAGTGGCTTACAGCTTAGTCAGCAAACATAGTACATAAAGTTGATAGCCCTTCATCTTGTACCTTACGCGTTTGACAGAGCTCAGACAAACGCGAATCTACTTGTTGCACACACTCTCCGTGGTCCTACAAGCAAATACAACAATGACCAGCTGGGCTCGCTGCAAGCTGCAAACAAGAGTCCGACGTCGAGCTATTAGTGAGTGTTGAATGTTCTGCGTGGGATGTCGCGCGGAAATCCATCCATGTCTGGGCGACTTGACTTTTGAGAAGCGCAATAGTCCACACACCGTCACGGTACACTCTCCGTGTCTGTGTGGGGTGAAATATCCGAGTTACACTCAAGTTTTGAGCCATCACTTTATATTCTGATTCACAACATCCAAATTCTCTTGGACCGTACATGCGACGGACGAGGAGACTCATTGGTCTAGATGTAAGATAAAGACGAATATCTAAGTGTGCACTTCCAGAAACAAAGTTAAGATACGGGCGTCCTTGTATGCGTGCAAGACATAACGGAGAACTAAGCGGACGTGGAACGCAACGATAGCGAGAGACTTACGAGAGAACGTACTGTATGGGTATGGGAGTAGTGGACCGTGCGTCGGAGCCGAGGACCCAAGGAACCCGGGGATGCCATTACAGAATGTAGGCTGTACGAATGATTATAAGGGCATCAACTATATGGAATGTAAAACGAACGCGGGGGTGCGCGCAACGGCTCACCATAAACTCGTAATTGAAATATACAAAGCGTAGATCCTCCGGTCGTGCGGTCATACGGTAGCACGTACACTACCGGGATCCACAGGACTGCAGCTTGTCCAGCAGCGAGCGCACGTCCGAGTCGTTATCAGACACACTGGCGCTGTCCAACACCTGACAGATAGAAGGCGACGAGTTCATCTTGAGGTTGCTCGCGTACGCAGAAGCCGGGGTGGAGAAAGAGGACGCCGAGATGCGCCGTGTGCGTGACGAGCCCGTCACGGTGCTCTCCCTCTTAGGTTGCCGGTGGGGGGTCTCCGAGACATGCTTGTCCATCGAGCCCTTCACCGGCGTCTCCGGAATAGCAGAGAGACCGGAGGAAGCCGTGTTCGCGGCTGTCAAAGACGGTATGGACGAAGAGGATGCGGGCATGCCATGGCCGATCTCAGAGTCTGGGAGAGATGGGATACTGGGGAAATCAGCGATGTCAATGCCCAATCCCATCGCCGAGCTGCTTGCAGCAGGGAGGACGGGTGAGCTCGTCCTCGGCCGTCGCGTCGGGAGAGCGGACGATGCAGAAGGCACACACCCCGTGTCATGCATGCTCCACGTGTTCACCCGCCGCAAGCCCATCCTGCCCACCGGTACGGGGCTCGCGAGCGCAACTGACGGCGACGGGCTAGCCTGGAGCGGTGCGATCAAGTCCGACACCGACTTCTGCATCTCGAACAGGCCCTCCTCCATGCTCTCCCGCTCGGCGTGCGAGTCGACGGACGCCCCGCGTTCCGGTGGCGTGCCCGAGTTCTTCCACCCATTCTTGTGGCTTCCCTGCAAGCCCGACCCTGTTCCCGGCGTCGATGGTGAGCTCCTCGCACGGTCCCGCACCTTCGCCGACGCCGCAGCCTTCGCCTGGCCCTCCTTTCCGCTCCCTGCTCCGTTTCCCATTGTTGGTGAGCTCCCAGCATTCATGACAAGCCAGCGCAAGCCGGTGATCTCTCGCTCGCGCCTCCTCGCCTCCCGTTCCAGCGTCTCGACGCGCCGCATCAGCTCGCTCTTCTCGGCCGCATGCCGCTCCGAAAGCGTGAGCAGGTAGTTCGAGAGCCGCTGGTACTTCGCCGTCTGCGCCTGCAACGCCTCGCGCAGCTGCGCAGTGGTCATCAGGTCATGGCCATCTATTTGATCTTCATGGACGCTCTCCAGTGCTGGAGCCCTCGAGGTCGACGCGTGCTCAGCGAGGAAACGCTCTCTCAGCGGCGTCGTCGGCGGGCTGCTGTTGACGTCGTTGACCAGTGCGCCGCTCCCCGTGCTCGCAAGAGTCCCACTGCCCGTACTGGTCGATGCGACGGACGTCACCGTCCCCGCACGGTGGCGGAAGAGCAGCTGGTGCACCTGCCCGACGCTCATACGCGATGTCATACTGGGGATGCTGGGCATCGTGTTCAGCGACGTGCCCGAGTCGCTCTGACACTGGTCGTCCGAGGCAATGGCCTGGTTCAGCGAATGCATAGACGCGGGAGTAGACGGTGGTGGCGACGGCAGCGGGTCGGTTGGTGGGCCGCCACGCGACCGTCGGAAGGTGGTGAGGAGCGGCGGTGGGACCTTGCCCCGCAATCCAGATGCGGATGCTGGAATACGGCTCCGCGGCGGGGAAGCTGAGCCTGCGCGCGTGCCCGATGTCGAGCCAGAGGCAATGGAGCCGGGCCCGGAGATCGAAGCGGTCGCAGAAGAGGGCACGAGCTGTGGCGAATGGGTGCTCGGCTCCGGCGCACTTCTGGATATGACGCGACCTGGTGTGTTGATCTTGGCCGGATCACGGAGAAGGGAGGTGCCAGCACGCTTCTGTTCGCGAGACGACCTGCTAGGAAGTGCGATGGCATCATGGGTGCTGGACAGACTGTTCGCGCTGATGCTGGATCTGTTGGACCCAAACTCCAGCTCTGCATCTGAGGAGGCATCATCGGCCGGTGGAATAGGGAAGTGCATGAGTGAATGCGGACTCGTTGGACCGTCCGATCCGCCAGAGTCTGGTGCATCCCGAGATTTGCGTCTATTTGTTCTCTCCGCACTCGTCGGACTCTGAGGGCATGGAGGTGAGGAGCGTGATGGTGGAGGTCGTGGTGTAGGAATACCGTCGTCGTCAGCATCTGGAGGAGCGGATACAGTGATTGTCGGCCGGCCTCCACTGTGCACGCGCGAATGCGAGGATCCTCGGCTTTGACGCCTGCCACTGCCAGGCGGACGACCTGGAATGGTGCTCTCGCTCTCTTCGCTACGCCGTGTGAATTCGAAGGAGGTCGACTTCTGTGGGCGTAAGCGGTTGAGAGCGGGGACTGGGATGGAGGAACCTGGTCTTGGCTTCTGCCCTTCATGGCCCCCACTCAGCCGTTTGACTGACTTTGAATGAATGAGTTGCGAGAGAGCGCCGAAGGTAGGCGGGGAGACATTCAATGGAGGGAGCGATGACGGGAGATTTGTATGCGGTATCGAAGGGGAGTGCGGAGAAGGCGGGGACCCTGTGCCTCTGTTTGGTCGTCAGTGTTTGCACGAGTCAGGAAGATTGCCTAACGAAGGGTCCTCAGGCTGGACATGCGGTATACACGAGGCAAAGATTCTTGACAATAGACTGCTCTGGGCACAACCGTCATATTACTCCCCAGCGATTTATAAACGAAGGATCATCTCTGATCACTGTCGGAAGAACAGCCAAATCTCGCGAACGTCTTTCCGCCCAGAAGTAAATCACTGCGAGGCGCAGGGGATGGAGCTATGTGCATAGCTCAAGATAAGGTGATTGTGCGAGAATCGTGCTAATTGTGGAACACCGTATTTTTTTGTGCACTGGTAGAGTGCACATGGTGTTCCAGAACGTTATTGACCACTGACTGCTATCGCGCAGCTTCAGCAGCGAGCACCGAGACCACCTCAGGGCAATATAGAACGTGCTATTGCTGTCCCTCCAAAGGCAGTGCACTTATAAAACGAGCAACCTTGTCGGGGGTGCAATCAACTCTTGTAACCCATACTTCTCGGCAGACATCCAAAATGATGGATTTCCACTGAATATGGGCACACGAAAAGTGTCATAAAAAGCAGTCAAGTTATGATCATGTCCACCACAGAATCAGCATTAATGAACGCCACAAGGTATTGATGTTTTGTGTGTCTTTGATTTAGCCACGGTATGGGTTAAGAGAGTGGACTGTGGTTCACCAACGTCAGGGGCGCGCGATCGAACAGCGCGCTGCATTCAGCTTGCCAGAGCTCATACTAGTGGTCCCGAACCAAACATGCTGGTTGGATATACGCCCCAGCACTCGCGCATGATGTGTGTATGCGTGCGTACACCAAGTATACGTGCATATCATGAATGTACGCAGAATATGGCGGCTGGGCGGACGCCATACACATAGGACAGCTCGTTAAGCTCAACTATCTCGTCATGTGTCACATCCTCTGCTGTGTTCAGCCGACACACCTAAAGGCCTGGTCTGTCATGGGCTAGGAAAGAGGAGCTTACCTGGTTGATATTCTGCCTGTGACGGGGTGTGGTAGAGGTGGGACATCGCAGTCCCGTTGCACCCTTCCTTCCGCCGATTTGGCAGACGCGGGTGACACTGAACTTGACTTGCGTCTTCGCGCGAAAAACGACATCTTGTGCTTGCTCTTCGTTGGCGTCTCAGCCTCGGCAACAGGTAATGGTGGGACAGGCGGCAGGTTCGATTCTGGATGTCGGTTGTCATTGCGTCCGCCGCGAAGGAGGTCGGAGAGGTCGGAGGTTTTGGAGCGCAGACGGGTGGTGGACGACGTCGGCGCCGAAGGCATCGCGAAGTCTAGGAGCTCGTTTAGCGTGAAGGACCGTAAAAGGAGTGTGGAAGGGAGGAACGAGGAGAACGTCGTCGGCGTTAAGAGTTGAATAGTTTACAGTTTTAAGGTTCCACGACAACATGAACGCTAGTTTAGAGTGGGTCTGGCCGGGAAGTAGGGAAGCCTTGTAAGTATCCCGCCCGATGCGCCGACTGAAGTGGTTCCGCGCTCTGATGTCTTCACCGGTAATCGTCGATCTACGCGCCGCTTAATTTTCCTGTCCCGCACGCAACGAGCTATCTCTCCATATATATGTTCAGCGCCAGTCGACGTCGTGGCGCCCCTCAGTCAACTCTCAGGTGTTCCTTCCCTCTCTGGCCCCGGTCGCACCGTCTCAGCAGCTATGCGACACCTCAATGTTGCGCAGCCCCTGGAAGAGGCCGTAGCGAGTTGTCTTAGCCACCATCGACCCTCGTTAGTGCACCAACGATTGTGATGGTCGCTGTCCGCCTCAGGTGCGTGACCACATGCACCCTCAATCGTTGCTTGTCGATTTCTTCCTTTCTCCGGCACATGTGCTTCTGGAATCGGTTGGTCTTTTCTCACACGGTGCACTATTGTTGCTGGCGTCGGGTCCTCGACCATGCTGAGGCTGTCGTAAGGAGTTCGATGCGTTCAATAGCCTCATTTACGCGCCACTGGATCAACTAGCCGCATTCGGAAAGCTTCCACGGCGCGGACGCCCACACGTTTGGCGCGCGTGTCGCACGAGGGTATGCTGCGTCGGCAACGTCCTAGGTTGCTACGTTGCTATGTTGGACGGGGATGCCATATTCAATCACATTGCAGGCTTGAAAGACAGCAATGCAGGAAGTTGTATGTCGTCTGCGGCGTGCGCAGGCACCCATGAGGGCGCTCACCACGAGCCCAAACAATTGTCTGATTTGATCTTTTCAATTCGTCTCACGACTGGCCGACCCGATCCAACCAATCAGATCGGTGTTCGCGTACTCGGCCACTTTACGAAGACTTGAATCCCGAAGGTCAGGTCTACGTAACACTCGGGATCATTCACAGCTTTTCTCACTTCTGCCAAGGTGCATTGGGTAGAGGCACAATCTTGTAGCAGACTTGCACGCGACGTTTGCATGTGGTCTACAAGCGGAAATGATACCCAGTCTCATGCCGCCCATCATGGTCGGACAAAAGATAGATATGATAGCTCGTCAGCCTTATACGTGATCGCGCTGAGTCCCATCGGCGGAGCGCAGCTGAGACCCGTTGCAGCCGTTCGCGCAATGCGCTCTCAGGGAAGAATAAAAGATCGCGTCTGTCATCAGTAGTCTGCGCCTGTGTGACCTAAGCTTGGCGAGCTGACGAGGAAACTGCGGGAGCCGGCGGTCAAGTGTTTAGAACGCAGCGGTAACCCGCCGATTCCTAATTGTCGCGGAGCGCTGACAGTGGGAGTACTCAGTGTGCTAAGGGACGGCATCCTGACAGCGAACGATTCGAGCTGGAAAGAAATGAAATTTGATGCTGCGGCCTCAACATTACAAAATACCTCGCAGTCCCACATGCAAAGGACGACAGTGATGGCAACCGGAATGAACAGGATCATGAACGAGAGTGAGGTGAGATGTCACAATAAAAAATAAGTTAATCAAATAAGATAGCACCGGTCATGAAGACCCCCAGGGTCCTCGAGGGTGCAACCAAAAGAAATCCCTGAACTCGTAGAGGTCTTCCCTTGTCTCGCAGGGGTAAGGAACGGCTGCGCATGGTATGGGCTCTGGCAATGCCGTACCGATCTCGGGAGCTTTCTCGAGGCTAAGCGCCGCAGCTAAAAGAAGAGGGACCAAGCCATAAAAAGGCAGTTAGGAGAAGTAGGCATACAGATCACAGGTAACTCACTCCCGGGAGACGCATGCGTTGGCTCTCCAAGGAGATGGAACACGTTAGACCTGAAATGTCTCAGTCAACTGCATTGAAATGTAGACCGAAGCAGGAAAGACGTACCCTCTCTCGTCGACGAAGTAGCGGTGGCGCTGGAGCTGCACCAACTGGAAGCGAGAACCAGGAGACAGGTGCAGTAACTGCGAGGGGCGCACGTCAGCCAATCAAACCTCCGAGGAAAGCCGCGTGAAAGACGCTTTGAGTGCGGATGGAAGTGTAATAGTACTCACCCCCAAAAGGACGTTTTCCTCTTCACGAGACAGGTCGGTCGCCCATCGCAGGTAAGACGTTCCCTCCTTCTTCGCGTCCCACTTTGCATACTTCGTTCGCTGCGTCTCGCTGCGAAATAGAAGCTATTACGGAACGTGTGAGTAAAACTGTATCTAAGTTTGAAAGATCTCATCGATAGCGCACTTCACCAGAAACCAGATCGAACATCACACAGCCCAAAGCCCACCAGTCGACCATCTTGCCGTACCAGCGCCGCTGGGTGACCTCTGGGGCGAGGTAAGGTTTACTACCGATGTACTCGCGAGTGTAGACGGCGCCGTTCTCGAGAGGCCCGCCTTCCGGGTGGAGAAACGCAGCGTTGAAGTCCGCGATGCGTACATTGTTCGTGCGCGTGTCGAGAAGGATGTTCTCAGGTTTGATATCGCGATGGATGATTCCCATGTTGTGCAATGCGTCTGTCCCAAGAGCCTGTTAACATGGGCGCAGGGGATTCGTGAGGAGAAGCCATGGCGAATGAAAGATGAACGAACTAATTGAGCAACCCACCGGCGGGTGCGCGCTCTATCGACGGGGCCCTGGATCGCGGAAAGCAGGTCGCTTTGCATAAGCGGCTGGAACGGCGCCCATCAGTGGAAATGCTTCATGTCCGACTGAAACTAGTTAATAGCCGCACCATTACAAATAGGATGCTCTCCTCGTTCTGCATTACGGCCTGCAATTCCATGAGGAACGTCCTGCTCTTCGCCGACTGCTTCGAGATGTGCTTGTACGACAACAGTTCCGTGAGCAACATGGTGTGCAAGTGGCCGTCGGTGCGCATTCTCTCTTTGGAGAAGACCCGGGTGCAATGTGCTCGACCGCTGGCTTGGTCGAGCGAGACGTAGGTCTTGCCAAACGTGCCTTTCGGTAGGACGCGGAGATGCTGGAAGTGACGCCTGTGTGGCGGAGAGGCCCTGCCACTGCGCGAGGACTGTGACGACGACCTTGAATGTCCCTGACTCGAGCCGACAAACACTTGCGATGATTTCCGGGTCAGCCCTGGATGCGAAGAGAGACCTGAAGCCACATCTGGAAGCGGAACGGATTGCAAGGCAGAGGTGCTTGGGTTGGTATAAGTGGCAGAGGAAACATATGCACCCCGACGTTCCGTGGCTGGGCGACTCGTAGAACGAGGACGGATGGTAGAGCGGTCGACGCCAGCGTCGTGCTTGATCGGGCTCCGAAGAGGACGCACCAGAATCTCGCTAGCGCGTCTCCGAGGTGAGGGGCCAGCTTCACCATTCATGGACATCATCGTGAAGGGGGTTCTTAGATCATTCTCCCGTGCAGCCTGTTTCTTAAATATGGACACAGAGGGAGAACCACGAGAAGGGGGCCATGCGACGCCAGGCATTGTCCAGTATGGCTTCTTGCGGAGCACAAAGCGGACAACAACGTGAGCAGAAAGGTGGGTGACGACCTCGAGCCAGATCAGATTCTTTGAGGTGGAAAAAAGATGCCACACCTGTGGGCAGACGAAAGAGACGAGTGGGATCGATCAGCGCGAGAGTGGCCAATGCCAATGCCTTTGGCCATCTTATTTGATGCGTGAAGGTGAGCCACCGCGCGAAGTGGCGATGAGGGCCACAGTCGGAGGTGGGCGCAATCCTCGCGGTGGTCACGCACGCGTCGGGTGCAAGGTGGATGCAACGTGTTACTGTCCGCAGCGAGGGCTGTCCGACGGTTGAGACAAAAAGACCCAACTCGAGTATTGCGCATGTTGTGCGCCCGCGTGAGTATGGTAGCACGGTGACGCAAGGACAAAGCAAGTTCAACGACTCGTGGCCAGGATTCAAGATCGCAGCTCGGAGTCATTCTGCGGTGGTCATTGTCTAATAGATATAGTAATAAGATGGCTAACCAACCACGAGACTGGGCACCATAGCTCATTGTTTCTCTCGAAGATGTCACCGAGTGCATCAGCAAAAAGCCTATGGTGTGGTGAAGATCGCCAAGACTCGCGTCAATGATAAGACCAAATAAGGAGTCATACTGGCAATGTCTTGATTAGGCAGACAGCGGATTCATATTTACAATTGTATACCAGGCTGGTTTGTCATTAAGTAAGCTACTTGATTCTCATATGGTACTTGTGTCGGACTGCCATGAACTATACAACATTGTCCTGAAGAATAATATGTTTGAAACCAACATAGGCATGGATATTGATTATTGCCAGTACTTGACTATAACACCGGTTGTCATTATAAAGGCATGTAACTCAAGTCTCTGTGCAGATCACCCATTCATCATCGACTGGTTGACCAAGAAAAGATAAAATGAGATAAGTTTGATAGACTACACTAAGTACATAGCTCAGGTCATATGCATGCCTTGTCTATTGCTAATGGCATGCATATCAAGTTGCAATGGCCAGATACAGAGCTGGACATGAAGCAGAGAGGATGAATGAATGTTCTGATATGAATTATCAATTATCAGTCTGCAGTGGCAGAATCTTGCCTTATGTAAACCTTAAGTTGGATGGCTTATGAAATCACACTGTCACCATCCACACTACTCTCACACAATCCATTAGAAAGAGAATTGCAAGAGTGAGGTGCAGACATCTGAGTGAACCAAGATGCCATGTCTGTCATCACATGCAGGTGTGTGGATTCAGTGGATGTGATGGATGTGGTGTCATCTCATTGATTGTATCAGAGTGCATATATTTTGATTGGTGAGTTGCAAGCCTTTCCACTTTTTCATGATGTTGACTACTTGCCTTTGAATGGTTGTGTGAAATATGAAGCATTAGCAAATTGGGCAATCTCTGAGCATCTGACAGGCTGACAGAGACCCCTCAGAGCATCAAATAGCTCAGCATTCTCAGACTCACCAGACAGTCAGACCCACCAACAAGGTCACAGGGTTGTCCCATCCAAGACACCTTCTATTATGTTAACTAGAGTAGCCATGAGATTACTGCTCATGCATGTACATATGACTCAAGGGCTCTGATTTGATCATTGTACATAAAGAACACATATTAGGTAACAGCATTGAAGCAGACAGTATCTTGAGTTTGGCCTGCTAATGACACCACCCCATGCCTGAACACATACCAGTGTACAGTCATGCTCATACAGTGGTGCAAGGGGCTCACACAGATGGGTGCTAGGGGGAGTTGAGAACTGGTTTCCCATATGGGATGCACTGGGTGGTGGTGGGATCAGCACATGATCTGACAGATCAGGGATGGGATCTAGTGCTGTTAGCAGGCTTAGGAGGGTGACAGTGGGTGCACAATGTCAAACAAAGTGATGGGAACAGTGAGAAAACAATGGGAAAGGTGAGCTCTACACTCTGAGGGTAAAACAGCTTGCTATTATATGGGAGCAAACTCTACTTCTTTCTACTATCCTATCTATTGTCCTTACCAGAAACATGACCCAATGTGGCACCAGGGGACATGCTGATAATATGGTGAGATTTGTCATCATGTTATCAGGATGTGCAGGGTCCAGCATATTGAGATCACATTGTGAAAACATTAATATACAATGTGCTACAACACTCAATGTTAACACTGGCGATGAGGCACTAATACTCAGCGTAGAGGGGTGCGAAGGTGGCAAGGGACAGTGTTCAGATGCTGATTAAAGGTTCTTATCTGATGACGAGGGCTGAGTCCCTGTCAAGTTCTCGCACCGCTGACCTATTGAGCCAAATAATAGTCAGATTGAGCTTAGGGCTCAACCTCGTCCACTACCGCTTATATACATGCAGAATCCACTAGCACTCTACTAACCAGCCGCTGAAGGTATTGCGGACATCCCTAGTCCTAACTACAAGTACCACAGAGGCAGCGTACCATTACTTGTCATCATCTCTAGTTTCCTGTGTTCTGTGAACCTGGGGGTTTTCTGTCCCTAACCATCAGTGACTAGCTGACCTCCTCCAAGGTTTGATGTTGTCAGAAGACCGGCCTACCTTCACTGTTGTGTGAAGGGTTCAGCATATAGTAAGGAATAAATAGAAAGAGAAGGAAGATAATCAAAAGGGGTATCAGAGATGGGAGGGATGGAAGGATGTAAGGTAGAAGTCCATCTCGATGTGAGTAAGGAGGAAGATAATCAAAGGAAGAAAGATGGAGAAGAGAAAGCATACTGTAAAGGAGTGATCATAGAATGTCTCTATGCTGCTCACTGATGTCCTTGAGTGGCCGCCTTCATAGAAGATACAAGCCAAAGATGTAGGTGGACATCTCGGATATGACTAAGAAAGAAAAGAAAGTCAGTGCGCTCTGCACGATATTGTAATGTTGCTGTACTAAGAGTTCTGTATCAAACAAACTGAGCGTCTTGTAACACAATGTGATTGAGTTATCAGTATGTGCTGAGTTGGCATGGGTGCCACATTGGGTCATATCTCTGGTGCCTTATGGAAAACACATGAAATCCTCCTGATCAACCTCCTGACTATTTTGGGGGTGATGCCATCTTGCCTTGTCTCAATTTTTCAGGCTGCTCTGAGGCAATGTAAAGCCATGGCAATGTAATTACATTGGGTGGCAGTGTGGTTGTTAATAGCACTAATGTGGGTGCTTGCACAATGTTCATGGGGCTACTCACATTAAGCTCACTGTTACAGCCATTCAGTATATTCAGCTGTTGAATGTTGTTCTTTGCATTGACCTTGAGTGCATTGTCAAAGGCATTTGTGGCTTAGAGCACATTGGAGCAAGATACAGCTGTCAAAAGATGCAGCCACATGATATGTGTGTTTGTATCTGTGGGCATATCACAAGCTCAAAAAAGAGGGGGCTGCTCATGTATTACTTACCATTGGAGCCCAGGCATGGCCTGTATTCATCATCACCACATGCACACAATAAGTACAACAAGCCCAATGAGCTGACATGATAAGCCCCCCAAGCATAAGGTCAGCATGAGCTCATGGACCAGGGCTGAATGAACAGAAGCTCGATGTGCATGTAGCTCATATGAGCCTAGTGTTAGTGCCCATGTAGTATTGATTAGTGATCAGTATAACAATATAGTTTAGGCTGATCTGTTTGCTGAGCTAAGATGTCTCATAGACTATCTGATGAAGTTACATTACAAAAGTCAGAGGTCATGAGGGCTAATCAACTGTAGCAATCTGAAGCAATCTGAAGCAATCTGACACCTTTGAAATCCCTGATAGTGCTGTCAGACAGATACCACATTTTCCTGATGAAGGGCATTATGATACTCATCAAAGAGTGCTTTTTGTTGCTGATGGTCAAAGTCTACTGGCTTTTAACCATTCTTTCACCTCCCTGATGTGAGCTGGATGAATGTCTTGCAGTGATCTTCACAGGTCCATGTTTGCCTAAACAAGTAGATTTTCATTGAATATCATTGTTGATTCATCACTCTCCTATTATGCAAGCTTTGTGCTGGCTAAAGACTAATCATTCTAATTATAATGATGTTGTTATTTCAGATGATAACATTGTCTCTTATTCTCAGTCACAGCCTCTGGTTTGTGTTGTGCACAAAACTACTGATGGGGTGCATGATGTTGATGAAGAAATTGATTTGGACAGTGTACCCTGTGAGTTTGTGGTGCATGCATTGACTGGTGTGAAACTTGCTAATATATTGTATGATGCCATGCAGGCAACAGCTCTGAAACACTTTGACAGTGGCCATTCTGTTCTTGCTTACAGGCATGACAGTCAATTAGCTTCAATGTATCACAATTCATCACTGTTCTCTGGTATCCTTTTACCTTTTGGCCACAGAGGCTTCTAAAACTGTCATATATCCACATGCACTGTTCATATGTGCCATTTGCTTATATGTGCTTATTGCTGGTTTCAGACAGACTGCTTCTTTTCATTTATTATCTTCAACTAAGAGCAAATAAGTGGGAGCACCTGAGGGGACTATTTGCTAACAGAAAAATGAAATTTCAATACTGTTGTGGATAAGCTTCTATTGGTCAATAGAACCACTTTGGATGATCTTGTCAAGTGGTCTGAGATCTCATCATATGTATCTTCTGAAACTGAAGCTGAAAGGGGCTGCTTTGAGTTAAGGAGCCATGTATAAAGCATAAGGGAGATCACCCTGTGCTTCACAATGCAGCTTGTATTTGCCATGCTCTCCCTTGACACCTGACCAGGCCTGTTCCCTACATTGAGCATCTTAAATGTAGTGATGAACACTAAAAGATGGCCACTTCATTGATAAGCTAGCCACCTGGCCATGCATCGAAAATGACCTCTATGCTACAACACTCGATGTTAGCGCTGGTGATGGGACACTAATACTCAGTGAGGAGGGGTCTGGAGGTGGTGAGGGAAGAGGTCCGAGCACTGATTGAGGGTTCTTATCTGATGACAAGGGCTGAATCCCTGTCAAGTTCTCGCACCGCTGACCTATCGAGCCAAATGATAGTCAGATCGAGCTTAGGGCTTGACCTAGTCCACTACCACTTATATACTGGCCATTCTAGTACCCTACTAAGTCTATCTCTGAAGACGTTGCAGGTGTCCCAAGCCCCAGCTACAAGCACCACAGAGGTAGTGTACCATTATTGGTCATCATCTCTGGTTTCTTATGTTCTGCAAACCTGGGGGTTTCCTGTCTCCTGCCTTCAGCAGCCAGTTGACCTCCTCCAAGGTTTGATGTCAATTCGTGATTGGCCTACCTTCACTGTCGTGTGAAGGGTTCAGTGTATAGTAAGGATAAATAGAAGAATAGAAGAATGATAAATAAAAGGTAGATCAAAGATGGGAGAAATGGAGAGATGTAAGGAACAGGGTGCCCATCCCATCTTGTCCGAAGAGAAGAAAGATAATCAAGAAGAAGGGAAGTGTACTGTAAATGACAGATCAAGGGTTGTCCCCAAGTTGCTTGTTGATGTCCTTGGGCGGCTGCCTCCATAGGAGATATAAGCTGAAGATGTAGGTAGACGTCTTGGGTGTGACTAAAAGAAAAGAAAAGAAACTGTCAGTGTGCTCGGCACGGTATCATAATGTCGCTATAGTAAAAGTCCAGAATCAATCTGTTTAAGCATCTTGTAACACTCTAAGGCCCCAAACACACTCCGAAAACAGCACACAGCCCCAAAAATGCTCCAATTCTTTGGCCCTTCACTCAAGTTTTTGAGCCCTATTGGCATCCCCAAGCATTCCTTGGGCATTCTCTGAGCACTTCTAGAACCCATCAGCCCTCAAGTGATAAGATTGGGACCTGATATCCCCAACCATGCCTCGGGCATCCATGCCTGTTGCAGTGACCCATGTGGACCTCCCTTTGCATCTGAGACATTAGAAGCTGAGACAGCTCTGTGATACCTCCCCTGATGCAGTAAAACAGGGTACCAGCCTCCTGGCCATATACACACCCTTGACACCTCTTGAAGGGGTTCCCTCCAAGGAACTATTCCACTTGGACTTGTTAACTTAATTCAGAGGCACACCAGACTTATAGGGTAGTGTGGCCGTGTCTCCTACATGTATATATACTGTACAAATTTTCCTCAATGACCAGAGCAGTTCACCCCTCAGTGTTACAATCACTTACTCAGGTGTGCTACATTGGGACTTATCTGTTTCTTTGACTTATCTTCCTCAGTTCTCATGGATGCTGTTTCCATTTGGTATGACTTGGTCTGTGCACTGTTGCTCATTGCTAACAGTACCCATTCCTTGGACCTGGCTCCATACCCTTCACCCATCCCTATCATTCCATAGCCTTACCTCATTGATGTGGTCTCTGTACTATATGGCCATAGTGCCTCATTTCCTGTCCCCTTTAACTTTCCATAGCCTTACCTTGTTCACACACCAGTGAGTCAGATAGGTTGTACAAGGCTGTGTGGACTGACACCTCAACCCAGATGTATATATACTGGTAGACTTAGTGGGTTGAGCTCAAGCTTGACCTGGTTAATCATACATACCTTGTCTCACTCCTAGCTTCACTCTGATAGCCTGGCTCTGGAGGTATCCCAATACTCCAACTGGAAGACTATACATCTCCACTAGTGTTGACCTTAGAAGATGGCCATCACACAGGCATGCCAACATTGTTGATCTACAGACAAGCCCACTCTTTCTATTGAGAAGAAGGTGCTGTTTGCACATACGCAGGACACATCATCGATTCATTCCCTGTCTGGGAATAGACAGTATTATCCGCTGGCTAGGTACTACAAGGAAGGAAGGACCTCGGGATCAAGCCTGCTAGGACCTTGGTTAATAATCATCTGTCCACGTTGGACAAAGGTTTGTTTTCTTGGTTAGAAGTGAACGTAACACTCAGATATAGAACAGAATAATCTCAGTCTGTATTCACAGGACTGCTACAACACTTGATGTTAGCACTGGTGACAAGGCACTAATACTCAGTGAGGGAGGGTCTGGAGGTGGCAAGGGAAGGTGCCCGGACACCGATCAAGGGTTCTGTTCTGATGATGAGGGCTAAGTCCCTGTTGAGTTCTCGCACTGCTGACCTATCGAGCCAAATGATAGTCAGATCAAGCTTAGGGCTTGACCTAGTCCACTACCGCTTATATACATGCACTGACCACTCTAGTACCCTACTAAGCCTACCCATGAAGATGTCATAGGCGTCCCTAGCCTCAGCTGCAAGTACCACAGAAGCAGCATACCGTTATTGTGCTATCGTCTACTGTTCCAGTGTTCTGCTAACCTGGGGGTTTCCTGTCTCCTGCCTTCAGTGGCCAGTCAACCTCCTCCAAGGTTTGATGTCTGTGAGTGATCGGCCTACCTTCACCGTCATGTGAAGGGTTCGGTGTATAGTAAGAATAAATAGAAGATGTAGAAGAAAGGAAGAAAGATAAATAAACTGTAGATCAAAGATGAAGGGAAATGGGGGAGTGTAATGTAGAAGTCCATCATTATGCTAAGGTGCGATGGTGGAATTCAGGCTAGAAGAAAGGCCCTTGATATGTAAGGAACAGGGTGCCCACCCCATCTCATCCGAAGTAGAAGAAAGATAATCAAGGAGAAGAGAAGCGTACTATAAGTGACAGGACAAGGGTTGTCCCCTAGCTGCTCGCGGATGTCCTTGGGCGGCCGCATCCATAGGAGATACAACCAATGACATAGGCGGATGTCTCGGGTATGACTAAGAAAGAAGAAAGAAAGTGTCAGTGCACACGGCATGGTATCGTAATGTCGCTACAGTAAAAGTTCAGGACCAACCTGTCTAAGTGTCTTGTAACAAGGACTAACTAGACAATATAAAGTACCTATAGAACAGAATAATCTAGGTACTAATCAGTAAGATGTCATGTAACAAAGTTGTTAATAATTAAGCTCACCTCAGTCTGTATTCATAGGACTGAGGTGTTCAGGCATGATTTGGAGTGTATAAGTACAATGTGAGACAAAAACATATCTTACACAAAAGAGACAAGACTGGGGATTGGGGCCCGCAGACAGATGGGGGAGAAAACAATAAGACATCCAATCAAAACAAGGTAGACAATGAACTGATTGAAACATCATGCTATGCACACTGTTGTGAGCTTGCACATGACTTGCTCGCATCACCCATGACCTCCAACATTAGAGTCAACCTCTCAACTTCCCCATCATTTATCTAAGCTTAGTCGAGCTCACTTAGAGCCCCCCTCATCATCACCTCTAGTCATCCCCTCATCATCATTGCTGTACTGCTGGCCCCTCATTATAGCCCTCTGTTGTAATTCAAGTATCATTCACCTTCACAGAGTCCCCCTATGTTTTCGAGCCCTTGACACTCGACCCTGACTCCCCCCAAAGAAGTCTTTGCTCTCTTGAGCACCCTCAATTGTCCAGTACACCCCCAATAGCATGAGAGCTCTCCTAAGCACCCTCAACCACTCAGTGCACCCTGAGTGCACCCCCGATAAGTCCTGTATCCTTCTATTGTTCACTTTTGCTCTTCTATCCCACCTTTCATATGCAAGCTGCTGCTCAAGTTTTCAAGCCTGTTTGTTGGTCTTAAAGGCATCTTGCATGTGTAGTGGTCTTGCTGTGGGCCGAGCCCACCCCTCTGGGCCCAGAATCAACCAAACAAACACCTTCTGGAAGTCCAATGGTTCCTTCTGGGAGTTGCACAACCTCTGCTCTTCCTCTGGAAGGAAGAATGTGAGCCGGAAGGAAGGTCACATACTCAGTCACTCAGCCACTCAGCTTGGACAAGATGTGGACAGCTACGATTCAACAGTGAACTATTGTCTATGAAATAGAGCACTGATATGCCTGGTGTTCAGCCGAGCTCTGAAAGTCTTTGAGGCCCCCAAACAACTCACCTTTTTCGAACTTACACTCGAGCAGTCGGCTCACCTTCAAGCACCTGCCCAACCCCCAGCCACCATGAGCCAGCCTTCAAGCGCTCATCGAGCAGTCGAACATCCCCAAGCATTGCTTGAGTACACTGGACTGTCAAACACTCCCACTCACTATCGAACGTCCTTGAGCACCATTCGAGCACATTGAGGACCTGTCAGTGCTCAAGCGATGGCATTGGCATCCAAACTCCTGGAAGAGCTAGTCTGCTCCAGGAGGCTGCTGCTGACAGAAGAAGCACAGTAGCTAGGCATACTGTCACCTGGAAACAACAACAGGAGAAGCTATGCCCACCCTGTGGTGTCCTTCCTGACATGGTAAAACACGTCTCAGGCCTCCTGGCCCTCCCACTCTGTTCCTGCACCACATGATCCACTTGATTCAGTCGAGGGGATCTTCCCACTTACTTCATCTTCAAGTGTGTGCGTAGACACACCCGTCCTCTAAATGTAGTGTAGGCGTACTTAAATGCATGTATAAATACTGTACATGTCTTCCTGAATAACCAGAGAAGTTTACCACCCGGAGTTAGTCTCTCAACTCCCCTCATTGTTAGTCTAGTCTGAGTTCACCTGGAACTCCCCTCGTCGACTCATGTTCTCCTTCACAGTGTTCCCCTCATTCTCAAGCCTCTGAGGCTCGACCCTCTCATCTTCCCTTCAACCCTTACCTGAGCTCTTGACAATGCCCGACGGCCCTTCGAATGTATGCCACAACTCTTTGAGCACCCTCCGACCAAGACCCTTCGCCCTGAATGCACCTGAATGTCCTCAAATGGCCTAGTGCACTTCGAGTGCACCTCTGCTGAGTACCTCGCACTCTCGAATGTTTCTCACACTTTTGAACACCTCATCAAAGCCTCAAATGACTCTACGCTTGCTTGAACATCCCAGATCCCTTTGAACGTTTGGCACTCCCCTTTGAACAGTTACCTCTTCATCGAGCCCTTGAGCTCTTTTCTTCAGCCTCTCGGGCCCCTTTGCTTGTCTCGAAGGCATCCCGTGTGGATCAAGGATCCTATCCTTACTCAGGGCACCTCCTAACTAGACCATTGTAGGGTACTCAAGTACCCTGACCCTCCTTGCATGCTTTCACCCAGGCTCCACATACCAGTGTTCCACCTGGTATAGTGAGTGTTGGGGTCTCTTTTCCCACACTTAGAGGCACGTTTGGTCACATCAGCACAGTGGAAGGTGACCAGATTCTGCTTCCTCATCCTCGCCGCCCAATTCTCTCTGCTCCGAAGGAACAATCTCTCCCACTCTATCAGATATGAGTCATACAGTGAGCCCCAAGTGCAGGTCCTGGAACAAAACACCTTCAAACAGCTGGTGATGGATGGACTGGAGGTGAGAGTTCATGGCAATGAGCCCTTCACTGAGATGAGCTATCTCCAGATGGAGGAGACTGAATGAGTCGCAGAACTCATGCCGGGTGGAGATCAATTGCCCAGAAAACTCTTCCTAGCTGTCAGTTGACACCCAGAGGGAAGACAAGAAGAGTGATGGGTCTTCATAGAGAATGGGGGGAAGAGGACCACCGAGGTCAGCAGCCTCCTGCTTGGCTTGAATGCATTTGGGAGACCAGGTGATGGCCGGGTACGGGACACCAGCTCCTTTGTGGGCACAAAAATTGAAAAGTATGCACTATGGAAGAAAGCATGAGGGGGCGGAGACAGGGAACTGACAAGGGGACAACACACAATCATCCACCTAAAGCCATGGGCCCATGCAAGCCACTTGCCAGGGTTGGCTAGGACCAGAGGTGGCTCAAACTCGTGCTCATGGGGAACCATCTCGAGGATGTTACAAGACGCTTAGACTAGTTGATCTAGAACTTTTACTTAGCGACGTTACGATACCGTGCAGAGCGCACTGACAGTTTCTTTCCTTTTTTCTTAGTTTACCCCAGACGTCCGCCTACATCATCGGATGTACTCCTTATGGAGGCGGCCACCCAAGGACATCCGCGAGCAGCTGGGGGACAACCCCTGATCTGTCACTTACAAGTACGCCTTCTTCTTCTTTTGATTATCTTTCTACTTCGGATGAGATGGGATGGGCATCATATTCCTTACGTATCAAGGGCCTTTCTTCTAGCCTGAATCCCACCATCGCATCTTAGCATAATGATGGACTTCTACCTTACATCTCTCCATTCCTCTTCATCTTTGATCTACGTTTATTTATCATTCTTCTTTTATTCTATTCTTCTATTTATCCTTACTATACGCCGAACCCTTCACACGACGGTGAAGGTAGGCCGATCACAAACCGACATCAAACCTTGGAGGAGGCCCGGCAGTTGCTGAAGGCTGAGGGTAGTGAACCCCCAGGTTTGCAGAACACTGGAAACCAGAGACGATGGAACTCAACGGTACGCTGCCTCCGTGGTACTCGCAGCTGGGGCTAGGGACGTCTACTATTAGTCTAACAGAGGTTGACTGGTAGAGTACTAGAATGGCCAGTGCTTGTATATAAGCGGTAGTGGACTAGGTCGGGCCCTAAGCTCGATCTGGCTATCTTTTGGCTCGATAGGTCAGCAGTGCGAGAACTCGACAGGGGGAGCCCTCGTCATCAGAACAGAACCCTTGATCGGCGCCTGGGACTCCTCCCTCGTCGCCTCCAGACCCTCTCTCGCTGAGTATTGGTGCCCCGTCGCCGGCGCTAACATCGAGTGTTGTAGCATAAGATCGAGCTTTCTTCACATCGCCCCCGTTGTTCAACAGCTGGGCGCACTCATCTTTCAAACACGCCTTACACACGACTCCCCAACTACACTGACTATAACCTTCCAAAACCCACCCAAGGTTACATCATCGCGTGGGACCAGCAGCAAGAAGTCTTTGCACTTACACCAGAACCGGGACGAAACGACCTCGCTCCCATTGAACGAATCAGGCCCAGCATATCGGCAGGGCAGTGGTTTCCTACCCAGAACTTTGACCAGGCTAAGCAGCACACCAGACGTGTCCTGTTAGCAGACGAGAAGGCCCATGTCCTGATCTCTGGCAGTCAGTCGAACACGACCACCACAGAGCCATTGACATCGGTCAGCGCACCGACACCAGTATTACGAACCCAGAGTATAGCCGAAGAAGACCCCTTGGATCAGACCTACTGGACAATGAGTTACTCCAGGGCCGAGGTAGACCAGAAGATCGCTGACGCCGTAGCAGCAGCGTTGCAGCACGTGCAGATTAATGCAACCACGACCACGATCCTCAGAAATGCAGAGAAGCTCGACATTCCCCAACCTGAAGACTTTGACAGAGAAGGAATCGATCTCGACCCCTTCCTCCGTCGCTGTCAAAACTACTTCCACGCCACAGGCAACAGCAACACGCCCGACCAACAGAAGATTGCTTATGCTATCACGTTGATGAACAAGGGCACGGGACGAGCCTGGAGGGAGTGGTATTACGAAACGGTTGGAGCCGGTCCCGGCATTTACGCAAGCTGGGCAGATTTCAAGACTGCCTTAGAAGGGCAGTTCCCGATTTATAACCAGAAGAACAATTTGATTGATAGACTCTCGAAATTGTGACAGAACAAAGGAATCTCCAAGCACGTACAACTCTTCAAAGTCCTCGCTGCACGAGCAGGACTTAAAGACCCCGAGCACCAGGACGTCCTCGTCACGTTTTTCAAGAACAGTATCAACAAAGAGTTACACCGAGACATCGCACGCCACGACCCGCAGCCGGTCACAATCACCGACTGGTATAACAAGGCCATCCACCTCGGATCGTCCGACATATGGAACCAAACCGAGAAGCGAGCGAATCAGCAGCATCGAGACGACGACGCGATGGATGTCGACCGACTCACAGAAGAACAGCAGCGCGAACACAGAGCCAAGGGCTTGTGCTTCAACTGCCATAAGAACGGGCATGTCTCCAGAGACTGCCCCACCCGGAAGACGAAGAATAGCCCGCAGGGAGGGACGAGTAGGAACGGTATGGCCAAAAGTGCTACCCCCGCCTACACCAAGGTCCGCTCCGCATTCGATGACATGGCCTCGGCCAGAGACAGAGTCCGAACTGCGTTCGGCGAATTAACCAAGGAAGAGAAAGCGGCGGCCTTCGAGGAGTTTGCCGCAGATGAGGATTTTTGAATGAGTCCAGTGAGTCGACGCCACTAGGACCCGTTTCCGTAACGCTACGTCGTGTACTTGTAGGAATAACCGAGGAGCGATCATTGTTCATTCCAATCCGCGTACACGGGCGAAAAGACGTCAACATGAGAGCCCTGCTCGACAGTGGGGCGGGAGGAATTTTTATCCACCCAAAAGCGGTCATCAGAAGCCGGCTAGTGCCAGCTAAGTTATCACGACCTATAGCCGTCTACAACGTCGATGACATGGCAAACAGAGCTGGGAGGATCACCCACTACGTGGATGTAGACTGCGAAATAGGGGGGAAGAGCACATCCTTCCGGGCCCTAGTCGCCAACATTGGAAAGCAGGACATGATCTTGGGTCACGACTGGCTCACCAAAGAGAATCCGATAGTCGACTGAAAGAAGGGAACACTTACTTTCGACATCCCAAAGGAACCGGAGGAAGTCCTCCAACAACTCGGACAGGAACTGGAGAGCGATGAAGCGATCTATCAGTACGACCCCGAGGCAGAGTTTCTTCTGCACTGGACAAAGCAAGAACCGCCTGTTTACCGGGATGGCACGGAAAAAATACATCAGACTTATGTGAAGCACCTAGGCAGATTCACACACGCCGGACGAGTCACCATGGCTACTGAATTAGCAGCTCAGGCAAAGGACAACCGCAACTGAACCATCGAGGAGATGATCCCCGCCTACCTCCTTCCCTATAGATTGGTATTCGATAAGCAGACGGCTTCACGGCTTCCCCAGCATACCTCTTACGACCACGAAATCAACCTGAAACCGGGCTTCGTGGAAATGAAAGCACAGGTGTACCCACTAAACCCCAGACAGAAGGAAGAACTCTCAAAGTTCATATCGGAAAATGAGTCGAAAGGGTATATTCGACCCTCCAAGTCACCACTGGCGAGTCCCTTCTTTTTTGTAGGAAAGAAAGACGGATCGCTATGCCCTTGCCAGGATTACCGAACACTCAACGAGAACACGATCAAGGACAGATACCCGCTCCCCCTGATATCTGACCTCATGGATAAACTAAAGGGAGCCACGATTTTCACGAAGATGGATCTTCGCTTAGGATACAACAACGTTCGAATCAAGCAGGGAGACGAATGGAAAGCAGCCTTCGTCGTCCCCGGAACGGATGGCAGACCACCCAAGTTATACGAACCTACGGTGATGTTTTTCGGGTTATGTAACTCGCCATCTACGTTCCAAAGGATGATGAACACGGTTTTCGCAGACTTACTTGCCGAAGGGTGGCTAGTGATATACATGGACGACATACTGATATTCTCGAACGACAAGACAACGCATGAAGAACGAACCAAGCGAGTATTGCAACGACTCGAGGCAAACGACCTCTATCTCAAACCGGAGAAATGCTTCTTCGACCAAGACGAAGTCGAATTCCTCGGGATGATTATACGCCCCAACCACCTCGCCATGGATCCGGTCAAGACCGACGGAATTGCCAACTGGCCCACACCAAAGACAGTGAAGCAAGTCCGAGCCTTCTTAGGCTTCGGGAATTTCTATCAGACATTCATTCACCACTTCTCCGATCGTGTACAACCGCTCATCGACTTGACCAAGAAGAATACGGCATGGCACTGGGAGGAAGCGCAACAACGAGCCTTTGACGACTTAAAAGCTGAGTTCACTAGCACACCCGTATTACTCATGCCCGACGTCACCAAACTGTTTGCCCTAGAGGCAGACTCTTCCAAGTTCGCGACTGGTGCAGTCCTCCGGCAAAAGGACGCAAATGGAGATTGGCACCCATGTGGCTACCTCTCCCAATCCCTTCTTCCGGCAGAACGCAACTACAAAATCTATGACCGAGAACTGCTCGCCATCGTACGAGCTCTGGAATCTTGGAAGCACCTTCTGATGGGAAGCCCACATAAGGTGACGATCCTCTCAGACCACAAGAACTTGACGTACTGGCGTACGGCACAGAAACTCAACCGGAGACAAGCCTGCTGGTCGCTATTCCTATCCGAATTCAACTATGAGCTGCTCCACCAACCCGGATCCCAGATGATCCAGTCCGACACCTTATCGTGACGACCTGATCATGACGACAGCCAAGCCGATAACGATGACATGACAATGCTGCCCGAGGCGGTCTTCGTCAACCGAATGGATACCGAACTCCTCGCAGAGTTTCTGGCGGTCCACGACCAGGACCCCATGGTCGCCGAAGCACTGCAAGCCCTTCTTGGCCACGCCCCGACACCGGCGCGCACCTCACTCGCTGACTGGAGTACCGATGGTGCGCTAGTATGGTACCAAGACCGGCTCTACGTCCCACCATCGACCCCGCTATGGCGACGAATCACTGCATTGCACCACGACACCCCCGCCACCGGGCACCCCGGTATACAGAAAACGTTGGCCAGCCTGCAGCGCGACTACTGGTGGCCAGGCATGGCTGCCTTCGTCGCCCGCTTTGTCAAGGGCTGCGCCGCCTGCCAACAAATGAAACCGAACACCCACCCAATCGTAGTGCCTCTCATGCCAATCCCACCGCTTTCCCATGCGGTGCCTTTCACCACCTGGACGATGGATTTCATCACTGACCTGCTGGTTAGCGCCGGCTTCAATTCTGTATTAGTCGTTGTGGACCACGACTCTACGAAGGGGGTAATTTTTATCCCAACTGTCAAGACTATTGATGCACTCAGAACCGCCAGACTCCTACACCAGAACGTTTACCTTTGGTTCGGACTACCCGAACGAATCATATCTGACCGAGGCCCGCAGTTCGCCTCTCACGTATTTCAAGAACTGTGCAAGCTCACCAAGGTGAAATCCTCTATGTCAACGGTATATCATCCCCAGACGGATGGACAGACGGAGCGCGTCAATCAGGAGCTAGAAGTATACCTGCGCATCTTCTGCGCCAATAATGCAGCTGAGTGGACGAGTTACCTTCCGGACACCCAATTCGCTCACAACTCTCGACTCCACGCCACGACTAAGCAAATCCCTTTTCAAGTCATGATGGGATTCATACCACGAGGGATCCCAACCGTCACGGAACGAACCAACGTCCCGGCAGCTGAAGAAAGAATGCGCGAATTACAGAAGATCAGAACAGAAGTAGAATCCACCCTCAAACTGTCACGAAGAACAGTTGAACAAAGAATCAAGCAATGGACACCACCATTCAGGAAAGGTCAGAAGGTATGGCTAGACAGCGGGAATCTACGACTTCCCTATGAATCGCGGAAGTTCAAGCCAAAGCGGGAAGGACCCTTCAAAATCATCCAAGTGATGGGAAAACTTACGTACCGCCTTGCTCTCCTGTCTTCATGGAAGATTCACCCCGTTTTCCACGCAGGCCTCTTGTCACCATATACTGAAACTGATGAACACGGTCCATCATATACGAACCCGCCACCTGACGACATTGAAGGCGAAGATAATTATGAAGTCGAAGCAATCGTCGCACACAAGGGAACGCGCACCGGTAGACGATACCTTGTGCAGTGGAAGGGGTACTCCACAGTGGAACGAACATGGGAACTGGAGTCGAATTTCAGTGGCACTGCAGACGATATCCTAAAAGAATATAAGCTGAGTCGCCATCTTGGCTGTCTCAGGCTATCTCCAACATGAACCCAGACACCGACCGAAACCTAGCCCAAGTTGCCCTCCATCCTCAGGGCCCTCGTCCGCTCAGGAGCTCACTGCCCGCCACGCCCCTCGACCCCGACATGATGGCCAGGGTGCACCTAGGCACGAATGCGGACCTGATGACGATGAGGACCAAGTCCAGGATCGACTGGGCACTGTTCAGTACGCTCCTCACCGCGCCTACATCCCTAGTTAACCATCTAGCGACGGACTACCTGACGATGGCAGCTTACCGTACGGCTGATGCCCTTGCGCACCTGCAGGAGGTCATGGGACAGCTTTACACAATGTACGCAAACGAAGAAGAATTGGCCCGAGGGGCCTGATACAATTCACTGGAGATAGAACGACGACTTGAATTAGCCCTTTTGGACCTGGGACGCACCCCCGTCCTTAACTGGGCACAAGCACACATCCCCGAACCGGAACGACACTGACACACTGCGTTTGTTCAGCCCCTGCCCCTGGAACAAACGACTCACCCTATCCCTGCACCAATCCACTACTCCCGAAGTTTATCTAGCATATTTATACTCCCGCACATGAAATGTTATTACTGTCCTAACGAAACCCACAACTTGGTCGATTGCGAAGGCTACATTTGCCCGAGTTGCAAACGACGCCAGTCAGGCCACACCCCGCTCAACTGCCCCACGAGCCCCGACTGGCCTCGACCCGCTGTTCACCAGGATACCCACACCCTCTACGAAGCCGGTATCCTTAACCGTGCGCAGGTACCCGTCTTCATGAACCAACACGACTGAGCCAATGACTGTGCCAGAAGGATCGGCGAACAGCTCTCGCCACCCGTCCTCCGCCCCACACGGTGGGCTCTCACCTTCACCTCAGACAACACGCCCAAGTATTGGTGCGTAGCCAAGGGACGAATCCTCGGCATCTTCATACGAGAAGAGGAGTACCGCCGCGCCCGCGGCCACGGTCCGCACGAGGTTACTACCAAGCGCATGCTGCAGGAAGTGAAAGCCTGGATGGATGCTCACTGCACCCAGGGATATTACGTGCCATGTGGCCAGGGGCCACATCTACTCGAGATCACTGACGAGGTCACGGTGGCACGACGACCCCTCACCCCTCCTCTCAATATACGCCCATTTCGCCACACAGCCACTATCCCGCCGCAGGATCGCCCACTCACCAGCCCTGCCCAACCCGGACTCCTCATCGACGATCCTGCCGAGGACCCTCCGCCGTATGCTACGCGTGAACCCTCACCCATACCCGACGACCCCATCAAACGACAGAACACCCTGCGAGAGACCGGCAAGTGGCTCACTCTCAACATCCCCGATGCCGCAGGACCCTCACGCGTAAGACCCTCACTCACCGACCTCGAACAGTCCGAAATCGAGGTCGACGACTTGTTGAGGGCCGCTGTCACCCCTGAGCGCAAATGGACTCCGCGCCGAGTCGCCGCTGCTCAGGCAGTATGGGCCAGCCCGTCACCTTCCTCCGAAGGCACTTACGTCACGGCTGACGAACAGCAAGACGAATACGCCGTTGAGGGAGAGTACGATGAAGACGGGGTCTATTGGGGACAGGCCGGAGAAGAATGGTGGCCTATGCAAGACCCGGAGGCCTAGATTCGTCGAAGAACATTGAAGGATTCGAAGCAGACTTCGATCGTAGTAGGGGGGTAATGTTACAAGACGCTTAGACTAGTTGATCTAGAACTTTTACTTAGCGACGTTACGATACCGCGCAGAGCGCAATGACAGTTTCTTTCCTTTTTTCTTAGTTTACCCCAGACGTCCGCCTACATCATCAGATGTACTCCTTATGGAGGCGGCCACCCAAGGACATCCGCGAGCAGCTGGGGGACAACCCCTGATCTGTCACTTACAAGTACGCCTTCTTCTTCTTTTGATTATCTTTCTACTTCGGATGAGATGGGATGGGCATCATATTCCTTACGTATCAAGGGCCTTTCTTCTAGCCTGAATCCCACCATCGCATCTTAGCATAATGATGGACTTCTACCTTACATCTCTCCATTCCTCTTCATCTTTGATCTACGTTTATTTATCATTCTTCTTTTATTCTATTCTTCTATTTATCCTTACTATACGCCGAACCCTTCACACGACGGTGAAGGTAGGCTGATCACGAACCGACATCAAACCTTGGAGGAGGCCCAGCAGTCGCTGAAGGCTGAGGGTAGTGAACCCCCAGGTTTGCAGAACACTGGAAACCAGAGACGATGGAACTCAACGGTACGCTGCCTCCGTGGTACTCGCAGCTGGGGCTAGGGACGTCTACTATTAGTCTAACAGAGGTTGACTGGTAGAGTACTAGAATGGCCAGTGCTTGTATATAAGCGGTAGTGGACTAGGTCGGGCCCTAAGCTCGATCTGGCTATCTTTTGGCTCGATAGGTCAGCGGTGTGAGAACTCGACAGGGATCCAGCCCTCGTCATCAGAACAGAACCCTTGATCGGC
Organism: Fomitopsis pulvina; assembly: GCA_964035675.1. NCBI lineage: Eukaryota > Fungi > Basidiomycota > Agaricomycetes > Polyporales > Fomitopsidaceae > Fomitopsis > Fomitopsis pulvina. Next base: position 1,344,614 of record OZ037963.1, read on the forward strand.
GCCTGGGACTCCTCCCTCGTCACCTCCAGACCCTCTCTCGCTGAGTATTGGTGCCCCGTCGCCGGCGCTAACATCGAGTGTTGTAGCAGAGGAGGCAGTAGAACTGCAGCGAGTAACTGGCAGCATATGGGTTCAGTCCATATGGTTGAGACATCGGGGGAGTGGGGAACAAGAGAGAAAGTTGCAAAGGGAGGGAAAACCAGCAGCCAGGAAGGGGTGGGAGAGGCCCAGGAGAGGTTGGAAGAGAAAGAGGGGACTCAGAAGGGAGAGGAAGAGGTAATGGGGGACAACAGGAAGGGGCCCAAAGAGGAGGAATGGAAGGGAGGTGTAGGCGATGCATGGGAAAGGGGGCAGGGAGGAGGATAAGAACTGGAGGGGAGGAACTGAGAAGGGGAGCTACCATGTAGTTACATCCACAAGTCTGAGTCTGCGCCTTGCGCCCTGAGTAGAGTTCGAGTACTGCATACTCCCCAGGATATACCACTGCTTCCATCTATTTTCTTGACCATCCTCCTTGCTTGCCTGCTGCACTTCCTTCTGGAAAGGGTATCAACCCATTGGTTTCTGTCCACCCACCTACCCCTTCACTCTCGTCAACATCTGGCGAGTACATTCCCTCTGGTAACATCTAACACCCAGAGACTCACAAGCACCACATTGCCCTGACTCTGCACCTTCTCACCTTGACCACCTAAAGTACTCAAGTATCCTTCCTTGTTGCACCATATCTTTTGCTGTGGCTCCACTTTGTGGTGTTCCACTGTAGGGTGTGTTTGGGTTTTTGTTGGTGTTTCGAGGTTTCTTTGGTTACATCATCGTTACAAACCACACTCTCTGAAAAACATGCCAAAGAGGTCATGGCACAAAATGAGAGGAAACACAAAAAGTCAGCAGATGCAGCAAAAACCCAGTCAAGCTCTAAGAAAGCAGGGCCCCTACTGGCATTGAGCATGGCAGAGCATAGAGAGCTGCCAACTGTGTGAGGGCCCTGAGGGGGTTGTATGAACAACACTGTTGTCGCGCCGGATGTCATGGTTCAACAATGTGAATCAAGCCTACTATTAGCTATTAGCCCTATGCACTAGAATGGAATGTAAGAGTATTTGTAACTGCCCCAGCAGATCCCCAGGCCACTGTGGATGCCTCACATTGGTGCCACTGGATCAAGCCCACTCATCCAGCTGAGTGAGTGAGTGAGTAACTTGAAGCTCACACTGCCTGGAAGAAGCAGCAGTGGCGAGTGCTAGAGGACCACACGAAAGCGCGCATCTTGACCATCAAACCAAAGCATGATTTCACAGGATGGCACATGCCGACATTCAGTGCGCAACCCCATCCCCAAACAGATGCAGTCGGTGAAATCCTTGAGAGCGGGGCCCCCACCAGAGAGTGGATACGGTCCCTGCACAACAACGGCGGCATAGAGCAGTTTGCCGCCGAGCTCTATGAAGCATGGCGCAGCGAGGATCGCGAGGCTGGCAACCTCCATCCTGATAACGAGTCGTCTGACGGCGGCGACTCGGACGGCAGCGACCACGGCGGTTCGGATCCGGAGGACGGTGCAGACCCAGATCCAACACCTCAGGCGCCGAGTTTCCCACCCGATCCGGGCGGGCCGGTCCCCTTCCCGACACCATACCAGTCATCCCAGCTGCCACCCGTGTTTGTGCGCCGATTGGACGGCCCCCCGCCGCCCGTATTTTTCCCCGGAATACAGGGCTCTTAAGACTATCGGTCCCATTACGCTCGCGTTCCATACTCTACATGTACCTATGTCGTACAGAGTCTAAACAAGCAGATTTAAAATTTAAAAAAACTTTAAAAAAGAGTGAGTGAGTAAGTATGTATTCGTCGTACGAGCGCTCATTACGTGGACGTGTACAGGTACGTAAGCGACAAGTAAGACCCGAACCACTGGCACACTCAGACAACCTCTCCCAATCCTAGCCCGAGCCCCACACCGGTACAGTACACCACAGTCAGGACGTCACAAGTGGAATCCAGAACGCACGCAATTGGATCGACACGAATTACAACGGTACTGCGGTTGAAACCACTGGGAAAAAACCCGTGGGGTCCGGGGAGGTTACCCTTCAGCCAGACATAACTCGCCACAGTCCGCACGGAGGGGACACTGGTCAAGACCGCTGCATGCAAGCCATTCATCTGTCCGATGGTTGTGTGATGCTCACTGACTCACATAGGATGCAGGGTAGGGTCCGGGAGCTGTCGTCATGCATGGCCCATGAGCCCACAGGACAGGACCGCCCGCCACAGCCGAAGCACACCAGACATCATACACATATGCGGCCAATGCACCCAGCACCTTCTTTCGCGATAGCAAGTCCAAAAAAAAAGGCCAGGCATCAATTGTTGCATGTATCGACGGCGATGCCGGTAGTCCCGCATCCACACGCAGGTAGAAGGCGCCACGCAGTCCCACCAGCGCAGCACCACAGCACTCCATGAGTACGTGAACCTCATCCTCGACACATGCAGGGGACGAGCAGAAGTGACAAAGGCAACGTAGATGCGGCACGGGTGGCAAGCGTCGCCGCAGCACTTCCACAGTGAGGGGGTGTTCGGAGGCGAGAAGTCTGGTCAGGGTGCACTGATGCTCCACGACAGGAAGCTTCAGGTACTCATGCAGGAGCAATACCAGGCGATGAATGGAGGACGTCGCGGGATTCCTATCATACTGATCGCGGAGCAGTGTCAGTCGGGCAGTCTGTGCAAGCAGCGACGTGACATAGGAATCCACGGCGGCATGTACCGCAGCCATGCGGTCGGCCACGTACTGTACAGAAAGGGGCAATCCAAGGTCAAAGACCACCAGGGGAGTGAGATTCCTCAGGGTGTGATATAAGTCTCCCAGCCAGTATGGTTCCTGTGCCAAGGTGAGCTGATGGCTAGTCCACAAGGCCCGAAAGGGGAATTCAGGTTTCTCCACCAGCACATAATGCAGGTAATGAAGCACGAACAGGACACGTCGGAAGGGAAGAGGCCACAAGCCAGTTTCGGTGAACAGGACAGCACGGGCAGACCGGCTACTGAGTGCCAAGATGCGGTGCAGGAAGGCGAGTTGTAAGGTTGCTAGCTCTTTTGCCTCTGACCGAGAGGAGTCACCATACGAGACACGCAGGGCAAGACTCCTGTTTATTACGTGGATGTAACTCTGTTGCCTAGGAGCCTGGTCAATCACACCTGATTATGAGGTGGAGACATGGTGGCTCGCACATGTGGCTGCCAGCTGGCGTCAAGGCCAGTCTCGTCTGAGTGGGCGACCTGACTCCCACAGTTTCACCCACCACACTCACACCTGACTCAAGATTGGCGGTGTAGACTATGAGACTAGCAATCTCGATTATGATGCCAACATTGATGTTTCATTCTGTGAAGCATATCACAATCACCAGGATGAGAGCTCAGCACGACTGGTTCGTCCTCCCCTTCTCGTTCGACATTGCCCACCGTTCATCGACTCTGTTCTTTCTCTGATAGGCTCCCACGTCATCTGTGCACGACCTCACGACCTCACGACCTCCGACCCTAAGATGCGCATTACCTTCCTGCTTCTTGTCTTTCAATGCCTAGCTACCATTGCCTTCACAGCACCAGTTCCGGTACCCACTCTCGTGCTTGGACACCAGATGCTGATGGAACAGGATGAACTGATTTGCACGTACACGTACATGTAGAGCTTCAATTTCTTGACGGGTGGAGTGGCACCTTCGTTCACCCTGCCGCGACGTCATGTTCCACCACCGCAGGACCAGGACCAGTGCCAGGAGCGCGAGCGGGCAGAGCAGCTGCAACAGGAATTGAACCGAGGAAGGCCGCGTAACCAGCAGCCGGGACAAGAAATGCAGCATAACCAGCAGCTGGGAATAATGGAGCAGCAGCAGCAGCAGCAAACACAAGGAGCCCAACAACAGCAGCGGCAGCAACAGCAACAGCAGCAACGTGTGTGCATTGTTCGTGCCTAGTTTGTATGGTCTGACGTTCTCTGCTTTGACGATGCAGAGCATAGACAACAGCGCTAGGCTCTACAGCCGCGGAGACGGTCAGGATGGTATGCACCGACGTCCTTTCTATTGCGTGTTCTGTTGATCGTCTTTTTCTCCCTGCGCAGGATCTGGAGGGTGGTATTGTAGGCCGGGATGGGGCGGGAGGCTCGCTCTACATGGTCACTAGTACCCGTGATATCACAAGATTCCATGGTTCGACTACCAGTGCCACGAAAAGAATTAGGGGATAGTCTTACTCGCGCCACCACTATCATCGCTTCCGCTGTAGCTCCTTTCCGAAAACCAGTCGCTCATCTACCTTTTGTCATACAACGATGACTGAGTCAGTGTCGAGCACACGATTCGCCACCCCGCAGAGAGCCTTTGCAAGTCTGACATTGCAAGTGTGTGCCAGAAAGAGCGAATGAAGTCAAGCCAAAGAGTGCCGACTTGCTCGTCAGCGTAGTCCCGTCATGACAAGCAGTCACTCGGATACGCGTGCACTCAAAATTCACATGGGGATCGACGCACACGCACCCGCTCCCACTCTCAAGGTCAGAGTCACAAGGACCGATAAGAACGCACCCAGGGGATGAGGCGCGCCTTAGCGTACGTGACCGATAGGGTTATGATAGCCAGTTGATCTACGTAGACGAGGTCAGGATGAGCAAAGAACGGGTATGAGGCCTCCGTTTGAGTCGTGCAGTGCGACGGGGACGGAACGAAGGGGGGTCTCGTCATCTGTATGCTCATGGCGACTGCATTAGACGAGTTCATCGATCAGCCGCACAAAACCACAACAAAGCTCGGCGTAGCTCTATCGTATCCCGTCGCCAGTTCGGCGCCGAACTCGTCTCTCACGGATGAAGCCTGCCCACTACGCGTCGACGATCAACACACGCAGACCACGACGTGAAGCGGCCCCACCAGGGAAGAGGCGTGTACATATATGGGCAGAGGCCCAGCCGCTCGGGTGGTGGTCAGGGTTGAACTGCGGCCGGGTGTAGGACGGGAGGGCAGACGTGATAATCACACCAGTTACATGACTAAGTGTTGGTGAGGTAGCATACACGGCTGGCACATGCAGAGGAGCCGTGCAGGAGGCGGAGCACGCCGTCTAGTAAGGAACCTCGTAAGCATGTGGGTACCCTTTGACAGGCAGGACAAAGACTGAGCAGCGTAGGTTGGGGAGCGTGTGCGACTGCAACCGAGGCCCGCTCACTGAGAGACGGTAGGGAACTCGGAATGATCATGAACCCGTGGCTTTCTCGCTTTCTGGCATCCCGCTTCACTCCCCGCATAGAGTCGTACGGTGGTCTACGCGTTCCCGTGGCCCACAAACCCGACCGGCTCCTACAGACCACAATGTGTTTTGGGTGATCAAGTACGTTGCCAGTCTACTTCGGTGCGGGCGAAGTGTGGGGTGTGGGCCATACAGCTGGCGCCGAAGATTGTCGCCTCCTGTTGCCCGTCGTACCCGTGCGCGATCGACTGGACTTGCGTGTCAACCCCCATACCTCCCGCAACCTCCATCGCACTTGACCGTACTGCGCGTCTGCTATGCGCTTCACCAACAAGCTCTCGTCTGGGTCATTGCAGGCTGCGAGCGCTGCAGACACCGAACTGGACGATCTCGATCTCGTCCTCATCTCCTCTCCTCAGCCGAGTAGGAGCCCATTGCCCGCCGGACCACAGCCATGGTGACTGTACGCGTCGCGCACACGGCTCCCTGCCTTGCGTCTTCCGCCATCCACTCGTTGACTCTGCCCACCATTGCCTCTCCATCGCTCGACACAGCTCTTCCCACCATAGCGTCATCCGGTGTGCCTCACTCTCATCATCCCGCGAGGGCGTGTTGCTACGTGACCGCCGTCGCAAGAACGCACGCGAGAGCGACTGCTGCCGCGAGATCATCGCCATCTGCACAACCGACTCTTCCTCCGGTGTGCGCACTCATGCCTGTTGACGCGGGGTTCGCCTTGGCGGTGGACGCCAGGCAGTCCGTTTAGCCGTGCTGAAGAGAGGTCGACAGGATGTGTGCAGTGAAAGCGAGAGCGCGACGATGTGTCCGAGACCCGGGCACTCACAGCACCATTCTGCACGGCGTGGAACGTGCCCTTGTTCACCACACACGACGCGACCAGTGTCGGCATTGCCGCCGCCATTCGCTGCCGGAACCTGCGTGTTGCACGCCGCCAGCCATCCACGCCGCGCGAGCTGCACAGGTACCTGCCCGAACCGTGAAACCGACACACTTCGTCTTCACCTCTCTCCAGGTACTGCAGTCCTCGATGCTGCTGCCGTCGCTGGCGTGATCGACGCGGTCAGGGCGGGCTCTGCCTGTGTGTCTGCGGGAATCATCTTCACTCGGGCCTCCGCGTCCACATCAGCCTGTGCGCGTCGCTCTCCCCCTTGGAGATCTACACAGACGCGTCAGCAGACAATTTCTTCACCCCACACTGCTCCGGCACGCACCTGCTCGATGCGCGCGTGGTAATCCTCGCCTGCGTCGTCCGCATCGTATACACGTGTTCATCGTCGCTGTTCGCTCTACTGGCAGGTATTCAATAATGGTTCTGGAGAGTTTGGCGGGGTCCTCAGATTACAAACAGGCATCGGGAAGCCGGATCGGGCTATCCTGTTACTTAAACCATTTACTTACACAGGGACTTACTTACTGAACCTTGGCCGAGTCACTACTAGAGTTCGTCGCGAGATGTGGACGGAGCTTGAGATAGTGCACATAATGGTGGCAACTGCGACATAAATGTTAACCCTCAAGAATTCTGGAAGGAGGGAAAGGTTGCCGTGACCGAGCGTTTGGTCTGCAGCTGACTGAATAGATGAGCTTAGAACATCCGCATTTGGAAACACATGGATTACGTAACAGATATGTGGCTACGGAACGCGCTCAGGCGAGAGGCGCGTCTGACGCGGGAGCACGACCACTTTCTCCCAACACGCGACGACCTCCCACAACCGCCATGACTGATGCTGAGAGCTCTCAGGAGCCGCGTAGGTCCCAGCGGGAGAGAAAACAGGCCACGCACTTCGTTCCCGGTGCGTCATAACGCGTTCCTCGCGTATCACTACTCGTGTCTGACATGCCTCCTGCCTCGCAGTGAACAGTAGTCTGCTCAAACGAAAACGGTCTGACGAGACCAGTGACGACGATGCTCAGAGCGATCCGAGCGATGTAGAGTCTAGGGCTGATGAAGCTGAGGCGGGAGACGAATTTGACGCGACGAAGGTAAAACCTAAGACGCCCGCAAAAGGCAGACGCAAAGTGAAGGAACCGACGGAGGCCAAGGCACCTCCAGCAGAGAAGAAACCTCGGGCACATAAGAAACTCGCCACACCGAAGAATGTGACAAAGTCTACACTCCCAAAGCCTGTGAAGACGGTCAAGACAGGGGGTCGCCGAGGGCGACGACCCGCCGTTGGTGCCCCCGAATTTGACGCAGAACAAGTTGCCAAGGACACGAAAATATTTGGGGACAATCCGCTCTTCAGTATGTGCGGCCGATGCTCTTCAGTCCGCACGCACTGAGTGACCATATGCACAGATGCTATCATGAACCCCGCGGCGGCTCTACAGTCGACAGCAGAAGATTTCTTGGAGTCGCTCTCCCGCACACCAGGGCTCAGCCTTGCGGAGCTTATCAACTGTATCCTACGCGCATGTGGATGTAATGACTCGGTGGATGCAGACGAAGTGGTCGACTACGATGGCGTCGTTGACAAGTTGGATGATTTTACCGAAGCCCTCAAGAAGGTATATGGTCTACTAATATCATCCGCGAACCACCCAACTGATACCCGCATTCCAGGACGATTCTCCTATCTACCCTCTCACCTCCAAACTGCCTATCTTCAAAAAGTTCCGTGCATCCCTCTCTGAGCTCATTGCTCGTCTCATCGCCTCCTCCGCCGAACTTGAATCCCTCTACACGTCTGACCTCATGGCCACCCTGCAGACGTGGGTAGTAGCCATGTCCTCCTCACAACTGCGCAGCTTCAGGCACACAGCGACTGTCATTGCCCTCGAAGTCGAGACGGCCCTGTGCGACGTCGCTGCAGTTGTAGAGAAGGAGGCAGAGGTGGTTAGTAGACAGAGGGAAGGCGAGCGGAAGAGGAAGGCAGCTGCCGGGAAAGGAAGCGAGAAGGGGAAGGCAGCGAGTGCAAGGGAGAAAGAGCTAGAAGGCAGAGCAGCGGAGGTGAGGGAGCGCAGAGCCAAGCTCGCCGAATTTCTCAAGGAATTTGTGGACGGGTGAGTGTGATGACGCCTTTTGCGTGCGGTGATTCTTACACATGTGCAGCGTCTTTGTGCACCGGTACCGTGACCTTGACCCCAATATCCGTGCTGAATGCGTGCGCGCGATGGGCCTTTGGTTCGCCAAGTATCCGTCCCACTTCTTGGACGGTGCGTATTTGCGATATGTTGGCTGGGTACTTTCGGATGCGCAAACACCGGTGCGGCTGGAGGCTGTACGTGCCCTCGCCCTCGCATATGACCAGACCGCCTACATTGGTGCGGCAGCACTGCAACACTTCACGGAGCGGTTCAAACCGCGCTTGGTGGAGATGGCAGTCGGCGACACAGAGCTTGGCGTGCGCGTTGCGGTTGTCCATGTGCTGAAGGCCGTAGACAGCCATGGCTTGCTTGAAGATGAGCAGAGAGAGAAACTCTGCCTCCTTGTGTTTGACGAAGAAGCGAGAGTGCGGAAAGCTGTTGGAGGTTTCGTTAAGGGTGTGTGGGAGGAGACCGTGGACGAACGGCTTGTCGGGAGGAAACCCACTGCCAGGGACAAGACACGAGCAGGACTGAAGGCATTAGGCTTGTTACTGGTGCAATGGGGGAGAGCACTGAACAATGACCCTGAAGATGATGAAGATGACGATCTCGGAGAAGGCACCTCAAAGAATGCAGGGACCAAGGACGTGGCTTCGCTTGTCGGCACAGGCCAGAAGGGCCGCATTGCGCTTGCGGTCGAAGCACTCTGGGACGAAGTAGCTCCTATGAGCGACTGGGAGAACCTCTTGGAGATGCTGTTGTTGGATCACTCTGCTGCAGGTAGTGATACTTCCTCACAGGAGTCCACCGAGAGAGACGAGGGTGTAGATGACGCATGGCGGTTGGAGGAAGCAGAGGAGGCAGTCTTGTTGGAGATGCTGATGGCGGTGCTTCGCAAGACCAAGGCTGACGCCGTAGGCGGGAAAAAGGTATGTCTTCAGTGCCAGTATTTTCGGCGTGAACATACCTGACTCAGCAAATCAGGGCGAAGAAGAGACAGTGGCTTCTGATACGACGCGTGCACTCATGAAAGCACTCCCGAAGCTATTCGTAAAACATCAGACAGACGAGAATCGGATAGCTGATGTTCTTGCCATTCCTCAGCTGATGAATATGGACATGTATCTCGAGATGAGGATGATGACTGTAGGTCTCCAATCCGCTTGTGAAGTTACGACACTTACATGATTAGCAGGCATACGCCAATTTATGGGAGGATATCACAAAACAGCTCATGTCGCACTCGTCGCCTACAGTTCTCACCAATGCCGTCGCCACCATTCGACACATGATGGCCGCTACCAGTCTGACCAATACTAACAGTACAAAGATTCTCGAGCTCGAAGACGAACTCTCGACATTATTGCGAGATGCCATTGCTGGAAGAGACGAGATCGAGATAGCTTCGTTCAGCGAAGATGAGGTAATTAAGATCGGGGCGATCTGTGCACGGTTGGCAGCCATGATCGGTATTCGGGACATGACAACGTGGATGGAGGAAGATGAAGGTGGGAAACAGAGTTCTGCGTGGGATATCGTCAGTGCTCTTGCGGAACGAGGCCGATTGGGCTACAAAGAAGAGGAGACAGTGAGTCATTGTTGTCTTGAGTCCATTGCCCTAATGAGGCTGAGATGTCACCCAGATGGTCGATCGAGCCTTGCAGGTGCTGACCGTGCACATATTTTGGAAGGCGAAGGGCTTGGCTTTGTTGGAGGGTGAACTATCTTCTGAGGAGCAACGTGCAAAGGAGAAGCTCACCGAACAGCGGGACGCACTCCTGGAGAAGCTGCTCGAGTTTGCCGTTGGGGCGCAGTCTAACACGGCTGAAGGAGTCAGGCGCGCAGTATGTTCATGCATTCTGACACGTTATCACATGCATTCATCGCAATTTGCAGGCTTTTCAAAATTTGATGAATCTGCACATCCTCTTCTCCCCCGCCCAGACGACGGCGCAAGACGGTCCCCGGCAGCCGATTGCCTCCATGTCCTTATCGCTTGACGACGAGACGCAATACAGGTGTGCAGGGTTCATTCAAGCGGAAATTGAACGATATGCGGAGGAACTAGATGAAGGGTCACCTGAGGAGCAAGGTAGCGACGATGAAGACAAAGATGATTCCGGCGTTAGCGAATCTGAGGCACAAGCTCCAGCTAAAGCCAGCAAACCAGCCCCTGGTAAGAATAAGCGATCTGCAAAGAAGACACCAGGTGAGCACAAGTGTCTGCACCTAGTAACTAAAATGCAACTGAAACGCCACAGAGACGAAACGCGCCGTGTCTCGCTCACAATTAGAGAAAGAATACGTCTTTATTGGCGTCATGACCACGTTCCTCCGAGCTATTCGTGCAGGTTTGATACACTTCCGACACTCCGCAACCTTGCTAGCGCATTGTGGCCGTTTGGGGCCTGCATATGATCTGTGCATCAAGGTCATCATAGACATTCTACGAGAGGAGGGCATGTTTAAGGATCACGGAGACGCTGTAGTTGAAGCCATTTGCCAAGGTCTTCGAGAAGTCGGGTTTTTTTAACTTCATACCACAGTTCTCCCGTTGGCTAACACAATGAATTGACAGGCCTTTTCCCTATTCCTTGACGGAATGGTACGCACAGAAGAACACGCCGTGGCGTTGGCCAAGACACTACAGGCGTGCTTGATCATTCGTGGAGCACAATTAGCAGTGGTCAAGAAACTCGATGGCAAATACGTCGTTAACATCCATACTACTCTACTTACATGGGCGGGCAAGCGTGTGGCAGCGTACGAGAGCGCGAAGAACAAGAAGGCGCGGAATAAGAGTCTCCTCTTCTTCAGAGCCTTGCTTCCTCTGTTGTCCACGCTCGACAATCGGGATGCTCTCATAATGTGAGCGATGTCTAGCCGAATATGAAAATGGAGTCTGATGATTCGCTCAGTAAAGCGCATTACGATCAGGTTCTTGGTCAAAACAAGCTTGAAGTGCCAACAACTTCACAGCCCTGGGAGCCTTGTCGTGCCTATGAGCGGAAGCTTTCGACTGTCATGTCAAAGGAGAAGGGTTAGTGTTCCGTCTACTGCTTAGGGAGTACTGCCCTGACGTCGATTAACAGCTTCTGGTGGAAGAGCTAAAGGTAGCAAGACCGTTGTCACCGACGACGAAGGCACCGGAGCAGATACTGCTGATGAAAACACTGTTCCTGTACCTGTGCGGCCGAAGCCCAGGCCGAGGCGACGGCGTGCCAGGGAACCTGAGACGGATGTAGAAGGCGATGTCACTGACGACGGTGCGGTACCTGTCATGTCCACGCCCAAACCGCGCCCACGCCCAAGACGCGTGGCGCGACCCGCAGAACCCGCAGAACTCTCTGAGAGTCCGCTGACAACCACTCCAGAGCCAGAAGTTATCGCCGCAGAGGTCGATCAGGATGACCACACCGAAACACCGCGAGTGTCACGCAAACGTCCTCGTTTGGACGATGACGAAGCACCAGGGGAGTCAACCGTCGAGGAGCCAGCCGATGTTGTCGAAAGCATACCAGATGAGGCGGATGCCTCGCAGCCCAACGCCTCACAAGAGACCCGGGCAGACGATATCCAGATACGAAGAAAGCGAATACGCCATTGACACACCTGAAGCCATTGATTTGCTCGCCTCTTCATTTGTTTCATTACCTGTTATCGTTTTCTGGTCTGGTAGCCTTGCTCGATTGATCACAATGTAAAGCATAACACACTATTATATTGATGTTGTACCAACAAACATTGGTCGTGGGAGTTAGCTGGAGTATACTTATTAGCTGGAGTATCCTGAGGTCCATCGACCAAATTGCAAACAATGAGTGGACACTTTGTGCATGAGAAGCGGTGATGATGGTGCAATCAGTGACAACAGACGAATCCAGCAAATAAATTAGACATTTGAAAGCACGCGGCCTGAAGAAACAACAGTGAGTATAATGACACCTGGAGGAAGCTGACCATCCTACACATGTATGAAATTATATTATAATTGAAGCTTGTAGGCCCGGTGATGGCCGCGGAGAAGCGAATCGACTTTCGGAGTTGCGCCTGACCCTGTTAGGTGACAATAGACTGGAAGAAGCTGGAGCATCAGACATAGACTGTCGTCTCGACGGGCGATGGCCTCTCAGATCATCAAGAGAAATGCCAAGCATATCGCATATTTCCTTTTGCGCCTCCGTCATGGCTCGGAATTCAGAGGAGGGAGTTTCTGAAGACGACATAGCTAGAGTGGTGGTCAGCCAATGGCGATCATACGTCAGGAATCAACGCACCTGTACGACCCGACGGTAAGTCCGTGACGATGCCCAAGACGGAGTGCGGAGGGACTGGAGGGACAGGCGGGATAGACGCGATGTGTTTGCCACTCGCGGGCCAAAGCGCGGACGAAGGGGTGAGGATGCTGCTATTTGGCAGGGTGCTGCTCACAGACGACCGTTGGCTTCGTCTGTGGCCTGGACCAGACCTCAAGCCAGTTTGGGCCCTGCGTGTACTGTTCTTCCGTGCTAGGACTACTCGGCTGGAACGACGGTTGGGAGCGATCTCTTTCGACCCAGTCGGCTCGAATGTCCGCTCCGCTAGATCGTCGAAGTCATGTGCAACCTCCTGTGCCTGTCGCCAGGCTTCGTCCCGTTCAGCCTCCAACGTCTCAACCTGCTCCCGCAGCTTTTGTCCCTCGGTGAGATGCTTCTTCAGACTCCGATTGAGCTTATGCAAGGCCATCATCAGTGCACTGCTGGAGTGAATGTCCTGCAGATGGTTGAGTTGGCCAAGTTGGGTGGTAACGTCGTACAGATCCTCGGTGATTTGGTCGAGAACATCCGTCACATCCATCAACTCATCTGCTATACGGCATGCAGCAGCTGGTTCGGAGGGTTCTGAGCCGTCCGCCATCGATGACAGCGTCCCCAGAAGCATTCTCCGCCTGCGTGTATTCAACTTGTAGTTCGTCCTCAGTTCCGCGCTGCGAGTTTCCAGACGGTCTATCTCGTCAGGGAGAGGGCCTTTGACAATCTCAAGCGGTAGTAAGCGGATCGAGGACGCATCTGCCGTCTGCCGGATCGCCGTAGACACAAGCTCCTGCAGCTGTTGCGACGAGAGTGTCCACTCTGCTGCTTCTTTGGTGAGCCCACGGAACCTCACCGGTGTCGTCTGGAACCTCGGCGAAGACGCAGACACCAGGGTCGCCACGGATGGCTTACGCATGCTACCGGCCCCCGCCTGATACTGGTTGCTGACAACAGAAGAGACGGACCCGGCGCGCGAACGGGTGGGCAATGAGGGCTTACGAGGGCCCAGTGGACGCGGTCTTGCCCGTGGACCTCTGGGCAGCGGTAACTCAGGTACCGCCGACGCAGCTGCAGACGATGCGGAAGAGGCGGCGGACAACGAGGGGAATGGGGTTAGCGGAGGAAGCTGTAAGGGAAGAGGCGCGGGTGCTCTCTGTGTCTCATAGACGTAGGGCGGAGGCGGAGGTTGCTCAATCGGATGCTCGTTGATGGAAGGCATAGGGGACGGTGGCATTGGCGAGGGCGGAAGGGGAACAGCAGACTCCGGCGGCGAGGGCAAGGACTGCGTTGAACTGATAGTCACAGAGTGGCGAGCGGGCTTCGATACCGAAGACCGGTACGATCGCTCCGATGTATGCGTTGCGGTCGACTGGATGCTAGAGTGCCTGGACAGGTCCACTCCGTTGGCAGCATCAGGACGCAAGGTCACCCTGTTTGGAGGCCCAGTCGCACTGGACGACGACCCTTCAGCCTGAGTATATGCGGGAGGGGGCGTCTCCTCGGGCGACTCCATCCCAGGTACAGGAGGCAGAGGCGTCAACGGAGGGGGTATGTTTGACCGCCCACGCAACGATCTTGCAGGCGGACTGCTCGAGGGTGTGCCAAAGTCCGAAGGCGTTGGAGGCGGAGCAACCACCTCAGTGATCGAGTGTGCATCCAAGGACCGCAGGACGGGCTCCGATACCTCCATAGGTACACGCGTGTCTCGTTCGTCCCCCCTCGAACGGGAACGTTCCATAGGCCGCTCCGGCGACGGGCTCATCGACGGCGACCGACACTCCTGGATCGCCGGCAAGGATCTTGAAACGCCAGCTGCTGCTTCGCTCTCGCTTCTCACATGGCCACGCCCGTCCGAGGCGTTCTCCATCGAGCTCGGCGGCGTGGGCAGCAGATGCATGTTGCCAACAGCCCGCCCGGAGGTCGTCGCGCTGCGCTGAAGCAGCACCTTCTGCTGCTGCCACCGCAATCTCATGTCGCTCATCCTGGCGTGGCTCAGCGACTGCGGGAGGGTGCTGTGGCTGCCGCCCGGCCCGCGGGGCGGCGTCGGCGGATACGGGCTCGCCATGCCCGCACTCAGCAGCGGGCTGAACGCGTACGGCGTCTCGGGGAACGGCGGGAGGTTCGCGGACGCGGGGAGCCCGGAGTCTGCGGCGGCGGTGAGCGTCGGCGTGGGCAGCCCGGCGTGGCGGTCGTGGATGGCGAGGGCGAGCGGCGTGGGCTGGTGCGCGGCGCGCCAGGAGCGGTCCGAGCTCTCGCGCGACAGCGTCGACATGGACAATGAGATGGACGCGCTGGGCGCGACGGGAAACATGAAGTCGAGCAGGTCCGGGGAGTCGACGGGCGTGTCACCGACGCCCGTCGGCAGGCGCGCGGTCACGGGCACGGTCGCGCTGGGCAGCGGGCCGAAGTGCGACGGCGCGATGTGCGGACGGAAGTCGCTGTCTTGCGACATGCGCCCCTCCGGCGACATCGGAACGAGCATACTTTGCGGACGTTCGCCAATGGGCAGCAGCGTCGGGCGCGCCATGCCGTTGTTACGGTGCACAGAAGAGTCAGAACGCGAGCGCGTCGTGTAGTCACTGCTGGGCACGACGGGGCTACCCATGGACGTCCTCTGGTCCCGGCCTGATGCCGAGGTAGGGTGTGAAGAGTCCGCCAGTCTCCCGCCCTCGAACTCCTGAGAAAGAGACATTGTCCCTATCTCTGCAGCCCTCTGACTACGCTCGATGTCGCGATGCGAACCAACTGAGGCCGTCCTGCCGCGTTCTGGCTCGTTGCCCAGTCGTTCGTGGTCGAGCGTGAACGACGACTGAGACGATGCGAGCGTCTGCACCTCGGACATGTTTGCGCTCTGCCGCACGGAGCTCGCCATACTAAGGGAGCCCGAGCTGCTGCCATTGCCATTACCCATGAGCGCAATGAACGTCGGGGTATTGGGCGCGCTCGGCACTGGGCTTGGCTGCTCCTTGATCGGCGAGATGGGGCTGAAGACCGTCGGAGGCTGGTCGCCCTTGAGGCACCCAAAGGAATTGCGCTTCGAAACCCCCGCTGTGGTCTCCGACGCATACGGCAGCTCCGCACTGCTCAGGCGGTTCTCCATCGCTGCGACCATCGAGTTCCGCCGGCTGCTCCGCCCACCCGGGGGTCCGTCCAGGCCGCGCGCGCTCAGCTCCGCGCTCGACGGCAGCGGCGGGACCGGCGGGATGAGTAACTCGGGGCTGTCCACGGAGTTCCGGCGGCGGCGGAAGGGGTGCTCGCCGCGGGGGAGTGTCGCGCTGTCCTGGCGCGTGATGCCGTTCTTATAGCGCGAGCCCCGCGAGGCGTTCGTGTCGATGAAGGAGTTCACTAGCGCGCGCGCAAGCGTCGTGCCCGATACGGACGAGAGGTCGTCCGAGCCGGGACTAGCCGGACGCGAGGGTCCATTGCTGTGCGCACTCGGGATGGGAAGTTTCTGTGGGCCGGCAGACGGGCCTGCTGAGGGGCCTGCAGAACGCTGGATGGTGATCTTGGAGGAAGCAGTGTTGTTAGGGATCTTTATAGGCGCGGGGGTAGGCTTGCGGATAAAGGGGACATTGTTCTGCGTGGAACACGTCAAGATGAGAACACCTGGGAGCGAAGAGGACGTACATGGCTTCCTTCTGACAAGGGCTGAACCTCGTATGAATCCTCTCGAATCAGGGGAGGTAAGGCCTTCTGGTATTGGTCTTGTGTTGGCGAATCATGTATCCACATAATGCTGGAATAGAAACGCACCTCTCGCCGATTCATCCGCACTGGCTCAATGATGATAACATCACCTCCCGACGCACCCGACGCGTTGGAGGCATCAAATGATCTGTCGTGCCCCCAGCGATCCCCCAGAGATACCTCGTTGACAGTGAACGAGCTGCCCGCCGCCTGATTCGCCAAAGATGCATCGCGAGGAGGCGGCGTCCGTGGTTCTCCCTTCATCATGTCCTTCGGGAACCAGTCGGAGTAGGACGACTGCCTGTGTGGGGCCAGGTCCAGATGAACTTGCGGAGTGGAGTCCCTCAGGTCTTGCGGTCGACCGTGCACAGACTCGTCGTCGGACAGAGGGGGGTAGAAACGATTGTGTAGGTTGTCATGGGTCTCGACGACGTCCTGTGAGACGAAAGAGGCGGGCGAGGGCGGGCTCTGTGCGCGTCGGACTCCAGTGATCTGGCCAAGAGTCCTCTGCACCTTTCGCTTGTTAAAAACGGACTGGAACATGGCTGGGGACGTCCGGGACGGCGAGGGTCATGAAAGTCGTTCGCAGACGGGTTGTCTGGCGGAAACGAGTGCTGTGGTGCAACTTAGTGTGGGACAGAGCCGGCGGGGGGTGCTTCGCTGCGGTGCATCAAAAGGACGAAACGCCGTACCAACCATCTTGATGATGGCGGCATACGGCTAAGTACGCGCTCGCCACCCTCGGCGCCAGCCATATTAGCTCGTCTAGAAACGTGCCTTGCACCGTGCAAGTACTCTCTTCTGGATCCCACTATCAATCATCAGAATTTTTACTCCTTCTGCCCTCTGAACAGAGCCTGTTGCTCTACTGACACCTGAAAGGTATTCCCGCTTATCGTCATTGCCGGCCCCATTCATCTGGAACAAAGTTGTCTCCATCATATAGGCAGAGGTCATCAGCTCGAGGATCCCTCAGTAAGTACGTTCTCCCGTGTCCCTTAATTGGGACAACTCGTGAGCTGTCCCACACCTTCTCTTGCAGGGCAGCGAGCACTGACCCTGATTGGCTGGGCGATGAAGGTGATCTGCACGCTTCCCAGCTTTTTCACGCGACCACTGCAGCGTCTGTCGCGTCTTCGACGTCTTCGTCTTCGCGATCGTCGCAGAACGGGCCGGCCTTCGATCCCGTCGAAGCAGGCTGAACCGCTCCAGTCCCCGCCGTGCTCGCTGAGACCGACACCACATGCAGGTCTGCATTGCCTCGTAAGTTCTAATCACAGTTTCATAGACGGTGTTGGATATTGCTATGACTCCAATTGCTGTGCATCCAGATATAGATATCAGTCTGTATTTGCAAGTACGCTCAAGCGTTGTGATGACCAGTATAGTTCAACTGTTGAATTTGTCCACCCACTGTCACCGGTACTTCTATCTCAGGCCCGCGATAGTCGCTACGTACTGGGTAGAGTGGTACCTACCCGGTCGAGGTGATCAGTCACACGAATCCATCCGACAAACCGACCCGTCCAAACACACATAGGTCTTACAGTATTGGGGTCTCATCGCCTCACTGTGATGCCTCGAGATGACCGTGCAGTGTTCCCAAATGGTGCCGCCTTGTGGCGTCTGATGGTTTGCGGGCAGTCCAGGGGCCAGTGTGGTCTTTATATCAACGTTGATCACTACATCACTCCATCGAAGACACAGTATATGAATGCCACTTCAGATTGGCCTGTGAGGGTGGTCCTCCAGCCCAATTTTCTCACTGCCATACTTCTATAGTATGACAAATACATGCTCATCTCTGCTGGTTTGTCGGTTTCTCAAAGCATACTCATGTCATCATAGAAGTACATGTCGACTCCACAGCGGTTTCGGGTGCGCATGTGCAAATCCTTATGAGGCTGAGAACGTTCACACTCTGTGTGAACCCGATGGTATAAACCTTCTCTTTCTGGACTGTCGATGGGAACGTTGAGAGCTGATCATGATCCATGACTTGGGTCCTTGGCGTTGTTCATCCGCAGACTGAGGCTCTGTACGATGGCACAGAGGCTGTTGCATCCACTATCCAGCCTCGGACGCACATCAAACGCACACCCAAATGCACACAACACCCGCTCTTGACTCTGCCATTGACACTTGACACAATCTACGTGCCTTTTGATCTCCGCGCACGATCTCTGAGGACGGCGGCGCGGTCTGGTCGCGATCGATCCTCCCATTTGTGGACCATGATGAGGTCGTACCACAAGTGCATCCTAATTTCGTCGCAGACCACTCGCAATTCATACCTGAAGGTGGGCGTCCGGGCAAGTGAGTCGTCGTCGCTTGATGCTATCGACACGCCTCCTGCCATTATATGTCCGTGATTTAGGCGGCGTTCTCTTCCAGTCAGTCCTAGCCAAGCGTTGACCGAGTCATGGTCGTCTGTTCTTGGATATATGGGGTTCCCGGAGAGGCCCTATACTTTCGAGAATATTGCTTTTGAACCTAAGGTCAACATACGCAGAGCCTACACCTCTGTTGTCTTCGTCCTAACTTACCGCTTCTCTTATACACTGGCCTCTACTTGCCCATCGCTGACAAACTGCTCGATGACGCCTTTCACTGTCGCGATGTCGTTCTGCACTTCCACCACTCGGCGCACTTTATCCAGGAGGCCCCGGAACTCCTGCGGCAACACGTCCCGTTCAAAGTTGAATGATGGCGCAGTATGGAGCGCACGTGTGACTGCCTCGGAGAACTTAGCCGGGTGGGCAGTCGACAGGACGACCTGGACCGTGTTTTGAGAGCTGCGAGAAAATCAGAACTGGCCGAATTCTCTTTTATATACGCACTTGTGGGGTGCAACCACACGCGCGGCACACAGCCCAACGGCGGTATGCGGGTCTGCAATGTAGGACGGTGAGGATTTGTAGTACGACTGAATGGTATCCAATGTCTACGATAAGCCCGGTCAGCATGACGTGCAAGGGAAATCACGACGGCACTCACCTGCGCGTCTGATATCCGTTCAGCAAGAAAGTCTCTCCGTGCGCTCTCCAGCACAGCGGTCGGGACCTGCACGCGCCCATCCGCCTTCACCGCGCCCATCCACCCGTCCAGCGTCTGGCACGCCTTTCGCACCCTCGTCGCCTCCTCCCGCTCGCCCTGCGCTTCGTACGCGAGGTACCACAACAGCCGCTCAAAGTTGCTCGATACGAGGATGTCCATCGCCGGGCTCAGCGTCTCGCGCACGCCGCCCACCGCCTGCTTCCCGTCGCTCGCCCCGCCCGCTGCCGGCGCAGAGTCGACCTTCTCGTACGCGCCGCTTCGCCAGAACCGCGCCAGGATGTCGTTCTCGTTCGTCCCCACGACGAGCCGGCCCATCCGCAGGCCCATTCGCTTCGCGTAGTACCCCGCGAGGATATCGCCAAAGTTGCCCGTCGGCACGACGAACTGCAGCTCCGCGCCGGCGGGCAGCCGCGCGTGCGCGTGGAAGTACGCGAGGAAGTAGTACACCGTCTGCGCGAGGATGCGCGCCCAGTTGATCGAGTTGACTGCGCCGAGGTGGTGCCGCGCGTTGAACGCGCCGTCGGCGAAGAGCGCCTTGACGATGTCCTGGCAGTCGTCGAACGTGCCCCGCACGGCGATGTTGTGCACGTTGGCGTCCGTGACCGTCGTCATCTGCGCTTCTTGGATGGGCGACACGCGCCCTTTCGGGTGGAGAATAAAGATCGAGACGTCGGCCTTGCCGCGCAGGCCATAGATGGCGGCACTGTGTAGTCCGTTTGCGAGCACGTCGGGGAATCACGGATTCGGTGCTCACCTGCCAGTGTCCCCGCTGGTCGCACCGACCACGGTCAGCTTCTCCCGCTCGTGTCCTGTTGCCTTCTTGCTATTTCTCCGCACGAGGAAGAACTCGAAGAGGTTGCCGAGCAGCTGCAGTGCAACGTCCTTGAACGCAAACGTCGGCCCGTGGAAGAGCTCGAGCACATACGTCTTGTCGACGCTCATTTTTTTGAGAGGCGTGATGTCGGGGTGGCGGAAAGTGCTGTAAGACTTGTCGACGAGAACGCGCAGCTCATCGCGGGAGATCTCTGAGGGTGAGATGTAGAGCGAGAGGACCTCTACCGAAAGCTGTTTGAAGGAGTAGTCTCGCCAGCGAGTCTGCCAGTCAGACGGAAGCGATGGGATGTGTTCTGGGATGTAGAGACCACCGTTCGGAGCGAGACCTGCGAGGACTGTCTAGGCGTCTCCTTACTTTCCTATGATTCCTCAGCCTACGAGGAGAGCTCACCTCTTCGAATGAGAGCGACTGCTCAGCTCCTCGCGTCGAGAAGTAGCGCATTGAGTATGGAGTCCAGAGGTTGTAGATGTTTTAGTCAGTAACTGACTCGGATGCTGCTTTCACGTCGCTCAGCCAAACACGAGTAAATTTCTGCTAGACGAGAACGTACTGTTGTAGTAAATAACCGTCCGACTGATCTCAGAGTCACTGTGGCTAGTTTAATGATTGGTGCTCATGAGTGCTGTCGCGGCAGTCGTCCAGTCCGTGCTCTGGCACGGCAGAGCTTAACCCGATGGACCAAGTGGGCGACTTTCTCCTCATCAATGTAACAGGGACTCGGGTAGCACTGTTGTCAACGACTATCGCGGCGTTCGCTATGCATATTTCCTACAAACTGCCCCAGCAACTGCAAGTCTTGTTTTGCGGGAGCACACTCGCTGGAAGGGCGCCGCTGACACAGACAGTCGGTATCAGGTGCCGGATGCACTCCGCCAGTGCTTTTCTGACAGTACTAGTGCTCGCTCTTGAAGGCGAGTGGGGTTCGGATCGGAGTATCGCGGTTTACGCTCGGGCACCTCCACCAGTATTGCAGTCAAACGTGCTGACTCAACAGTACAATATACGCATTTTGAGGCCTCTCACGGCTGAACCAATTGTGTAGAATGCGGGCCCCGTCGTCGGATGAAACCCTCAGCCGAGAGGTTTCGTACTCGCCTGGCACAACAGGGTGCCCAAACAGACGCCCGCGGCCCAGCTGCTCAAGTCTGTCCTATCGTACATCAAGACTGATGTGCACATGCCTCCGATCGGATATACCGTTAGCAGTACTTAGGTTATGTATGTAGTTGTTGCGAAGGTCGCAACTCACCTGCCCGTCGCACTGACCTTACTATCGGCATGGCGGACACCGAGCTCGCTCAACGCCAACGTCACCCAGAACTCCTTGAGAGTTACTATCACCTGGGCAGCGAGGAGCTCGCGTTCTTCAAGGGGCAGACGGGTATAGACGATGAAGCCGCGCTCAAACAACACATCATGAAAGTCCAAGAGGACGCGTATCAGGTAGTTCATGGCATTGCGAGAACCTCGAGTTTGCAGGCACTGATGGAGATTGCTCTTCTACAGGTCAAACCATATACGTGCATCCGCTGGTTCACCTTCACAGAGTGAGTCTCCGTGGTTCTCCTCATGGCTAATGCTGATGATCCCGTAGATTACAGCTCTCTCGCCTACCGGCATACCAGCAACTCCTCAAGCTAGGGCGAGAACGTGAGGGTGCCATATTGCTTGAGATAGGCTGCTGCTGTCTGTACACTGTTTCACCATACCGTGACGACTTCTGACTTCCTGTAGTTGGGAACGACATCAGGAAAGCCATTGCCGATGGTTATCCCAGACAGAACTGTGTTGCATCGGACATTGAGCCCGGTCGGTTTGCCACTCTAAACAGACATATCTCGGGTTATGCTGACCATCCACCACAGCGCTATGGGAGCATGGCTACCACCTCTTCAAGGACAGTCCTAAGATATTTCCCGTACCATTCGTTGCGGGCGACGCTCTTGATCCTTCCTTCCTCGAGCCTGTCCCGCCCTTGACTTCGCCCCCTGACACCCCGGCCCCTGCTCTATCTTCGCTGACGACCCTTACCCCCTTGGCCGGGCACATCTCCGCCATCCATACATCCGCCGTCTTCCACCTATTTGACGAGGAGAAGCAGCTCCTCCTGGCACGCAACCTCGCCGGCCTGCTGTCTCCGCGCCCAGGGTCCGTGATTCTCGGGTGGCATGCAGGTCTGCATGAGAAGGGCATACTCGAGACGCCTCGTGCCGGGGGGAATCCCGTGCACCCGGGCCTTTTCTGTCACTCTCCCGAGACCTGGTCGGCGCTGTGGGATGGAGAGGTTTTCCCGAAGGGTGCGGTGCGCGTGGAGGCTGAGCTGAGAGAGCTGACGGGCGGTCCGCCTCGCCCTGAGGGGCAAACGTATTGGAAACTAGTTTGGTCGGTGACGCGCTTGTGAAAAGAGGGCTGAGCGTCTCAAACGGAGCCTTCAACAGGCGCGTTGCAAGAGCTCCTCTTAAGTGTACGGTTGCAAACAATGATTATTACTATGATCTGGTTTATGATGTCAGTGGCTCAAGACCTCAGGATGAAACATGTTTTTTTCGTGGAGAACAGAAGCTGCGACACAGTTACGATTGTATCGTCAGTGTCAGCGTTCCAATCTGAGGGCGATGTGTTTTCGGACCGTAGAGCATTCAATGCACCTTTACAAAGACACGGTGACGCCACCCAACATCGCCGCCACAACACCGGAGACATTGAAACTCCGCCGAACGCTACTGTCATGCAGGACCCCCGATTATAAGTGGGGATCTATGATCCGGAATCCGGACAAAAAATGGGCAAAAAAGTGGGCCAACCCTGATCTTGTCCGGACAAAACCACGCAAAAGTCGTGGCTAACCTTGATCACATCTCCGGACATCATTGAGGGGTGCTGGGTACACCCTGATCCTTGATCCGGACATAAGTATAAGGATGGGGTGACTCTGTCATCTGTCATTACATTTACTACTAGTATCTGATATTATAGTTTTACACTCCGACTAGTACCAGTGACAAGCCATTGTATTATGTCCGATACAAGCTGTTACAAGCTAGACTTGCCACCGGGCAATCAACTACTGCAGGATATCTCTTTTCGTCCGGACACAGGAGGCATTGCGCAGACATTGATCCTCAAACCGGACACTTAGGTTGCGCCGGGAACCCTACTGCACAATCCGGACACTAAGGTCATGCTGGCGACCCTACTCCTCTATCCGGACATCCAGTCCGCCGGTAAGTCTGATTTTATCCGGACATTTTTTCCCGAAATCGGCCGTTTGGGATCATAGTTCACCGCATATAATCGGGAGTCCTTGTCATGCCGACATAACCGACACAATTGTGGTGACATCGAGATTGTCATTTTCCGCAGAATTCGGGCCACAATCATATTTGATCTCGTCCAGCAAGAACCTCTTCCTCAGAAAATATTGCATATGCTCTACATATACTATACGACATGGTGGTGCTGATTTGTTTTTAAAGAAAGGGTGTAAACTACAAGTGAGTGGTTATGAAATATGGAATATGACTCGCATGAAATGCCGAAATGTTTTGCGGCACAGATTGATACTGTAATACCTAAACCTTCAAGTCGCCTGAAGGAATTTCAATGCACCACAACGCGCTATAGCATTGTACCTTCGTATGCTGATGATCAGAAGTGCAAGGTTGCCATTGAGGACGTCGACTTGCCGCAGAGTCCACTATCTGATGATACACGCTGACGACGTGCAAATTTTCCCTGCAGACCAACTACGGCCCGGGACAAGGCGATAGTAAAATTGTACAGAAACCCAGAGATCAAGCTTGGCAACCTTGCTGTCACCACTGGAGAAGACCCTGATGCATCTCTAAGAGTGGTGATGTGCTTGACAATCCCGAGAGCAGTCGACCAGTACGTCGTCCCGTCACGATATTATTTAACACACTGCAGCTGATCCAAGGCCACTCAGACGCGTTTTGCGCAACTACCAAGCCCGCTAACCCGCGTTTCTAACATCCAGCTTTAACAAATGACTTCGCGTTCACTTCGCACGTAGATTCGGGTTTGAGTTAGACTCGAGGAGTCAGATGATACTCAACTTCAACTCAGTCTCCTTACCAGCTGTTTCCAACCACCATGAAACCTGTCGGGCATCTGCGGACATTACGAGGCTTCTAGATAATCCCAGTCATCTTCAGATGAGGTTTATCCACCAGCCTAATACCACCGACAGCGTATTCTGGGAGGTCGATCAAGCAGAAGCAATCCAGCAGTGAGAAGATTTAGCAGACCCTGTATGGGGCCTGCGACGGTCCAATTTCCTATCATCATACCGCTGGCCTCCGTCTGCCCCTCTTCAGGGGTCAAGTCATTCTGTGAATTTGATCTTCTGCAGCTTGTATGTGTTTCTTGTTTGCTTTCATCTACTTCCATGGTTCTGATACTATCCGTTCTGGCAAATCCATCTTGTTCTTCCTATATCGCCACACAACTGTACGCTTTGTTCCGGTCGATGTTTAATAATGCATCTTGTTTGCTCAATAGACTGCCGTTGACTCCGTCGTCCACCGATGACCGCCTTAGTCCTGTCTCACTACTTGCCATCATCTCTGCCCGACCCAAATCTTCACTTCTGGGGAACTCATCTGCAGGCGACAGTCGTACCATACAGCCTGCACGCATTACGCCCAGCTTCTCGATATCGTCATGCGAGCCACAGGATAGCGGAAATATCACTGGTGTGTGTCTACTGTCTATCGTGGAGACGGTGTAAGGCACTTATGGTACCTTCCTCATGCATCCCGTATAGAGCGCTCATCTTCAATCGTCTTTTCATTTTCATTTTCGCCGTCACTACGCACTGTATTTTTCTCGGCTATTCACAACAATAGAACGAGGTATAACGCAGTCTCCGATAGCTCAAAGTTGACAAAAGCTTCCAGGCTGTCCGGGCGAGATGAGTCATACCTGTAGCAAGAGACAAGGGAGCTTGTGAAGTTTGTCTGGGTGCCGCCTTACTAGTAAGTACTTCGCTGGTAGCATCCTGTCAGTCACGATCATCCATCCGCTTTGCCAACACGATTCGTCGGCGTATCGGTCACGAAGGACAAGCATGTTACTCACAAATCAATCACATTGTGGTCGACGTTGAGAACTAACTGAAGACATCCTATTGTCAACTTCATACAGCTGTCTAGTGCTAAGGGTACGTGTCAATGTCACTGTTTCTCCTTCTTGACGCCGCCCCTCCCACCAAACACCCAGCCAACTGGAAGCGTGATCTGGACGCCCAGCTGCTCCGCGAACGTCCATACCGTCTGGTGGTCGCACAGGAACTGCCTCCCAACGAGGACCAGGTCGATGTTCTTGTCCTCGAGGACGTGCTGGGCTATATGCGCGTCCTTGATGCTGCCGACGCTTGCAACGAGCATCTTGTCGCCGACTGCCTTCTTGACGGCTTCCGCAGAGGGCGCCTGGTAGGCTGGCTCGCTGAACAGGATCTTCTGCCGCGCATCGAGTCCCGCGCTCGAAACGTCGTACACGTCGACGCCATGGTCTACAAGGACCTCTGCGAGTCTGACGGTGTCCTCAGAGCGCCAGGACGGCTCATCCGGAGCGACCTCTTCGAGCCAGTCTGTCGCAGACACACTTAACAGACGTCGTCAATGATTGTGCAAGCATCCTGAACAGCCTTGCCTACCGGAAGAAGAGAGGCATGTGTTTAGGCATGACAGCTCGCACGGCGTCCACGATCTCCACCGCAAACCGGATACGGTCCTCGAGGCTGCCTCCATACTTATCCGTGCGTTTGTTGGTGATCGGGCTTACTGGTGGATCAAGTAACCATGGGCTCCGTGTATTTCAATCACGTCGATGCCCGCCTTGATTGCGCGCACCGCAGCGTCCACAAACGCCTTCACTATGCCGCCTCCGCCGCGATCGCATGAAACGAGAGCCAGGGCGCGACGGTGGAGCCCTTGCGCCCGGAGTGGTTGAGCTGGATGCCGACTTTCTGGTTCTGCGAGTGCACATATTCTACGATCTGCCGGAAGGACTCAATCTTGGCGTCGTCCCAGAGGCCGAGATCCTGAGGCATCAACCGTCCTTCGGGAGTGACACCGACGCCTTCGAAGAAGGTGAGACCCGGGCCGAAGGTGGATATTCCGCCAACTAACATGAGCTGTCCGTTAGTCTAGTCCAGTAAGGACAGAGAGGGGCTTACGGTGTGCCATGTGCCACGGCGTAGGCTTCGCGCTGTTCGCGGAAATCTGCACCATTGGAGACAGCTATCGTGCGAGTGTCAGCTGTACAGCGGAAGGCGAAGCTCGGTTAAACATACCAGGATGCGATTATGCAACTCGAGGCCGCGGATCTTTATGGGCCTGAACAATCTGGGGATAGGCTTCCCCTCAGGCTGGGGACTGATTGCAGTGCCAGCTGGAGGGTCTTGAAGGGGCATGACGAAGTGTTCGGTGCGGCTTCCACGACGTAATCCTTCATCTTGCCTTCCTAATTACTGTGTTAGTATGGGTTCAGGCTGATCCGGTGAGCTTAAGTATGTTGATTATGGCGCCCCTCGTCCCGCGCTCGCTGACTTGTTCATTACCGGGCGCCCTGATCCTGCTCTACACGGGATCTGGGAGGGCAGCGAATCCATATTGAGCTTGATCATGAGTACGAGGATCCCCAGAAGGCAAGGTGAGTGTTCCATCTGATTGAGGCGTATCGATCTAGAGAAGGCCATCAGGCCCAGAGTGAAATCCGAGGCGTCGATGACCTACCCTTCCTCATAAGCTGGCTATTCTGACGCGTGGCCCGTCGCTTCCTGGACTACTACCAAACCCTATCCCGGAATGCAGCCTCATCGAACACAGAGCATACAGTATTACAGCCCGACATTCTATTTCTGCCCGCCTACGCTTGATGACCGGCAAGAGCCTCAAGCCGTTTGGAGGCCCTTAGAGAAGTCCCAGACGCCCGAAAGCGAAGGTTGCTGATGCCTCCAGGTCAGCTAAATGTGTGCTCTACCTTTGCTGACCGTGTTGCCCTTCCCCAGGTCGCGCATTTGGCCACGTGTGCTACCTCTGAGTAGGTCGTTGGGTGGTCGCCACTTAGTCTAAGGCTGAACGCGGAATAATACATAACGCGGCACTTAGTGAATTATGGGGTCATAGCCGCACCCTTCAAGCAGTTTCCACCACGCGGGGAGACAGGATGATGTTAATGAAACTCCATAGGGCTACCAGGCTGCATTCAAAGGGCAACAACAGTCATCCTCTGAACCACTGTGACTCAGCAACCATAGTACTACCAGCGCTTGCCGCAGGCTAGAAACTTGAAACACGAAACCTGACAGGACTGACCGGAGAACGAACGACCTTTGTAATCACCCTCGGGGCTGAGAGACAGCCTGGCGGACTCGGTCGCGGTGAGGCACTGACTAACTTCAGTCGAAAAAACGCCCTACTCACGACATGCGAAAATTATCTCAATTCTGTATCACTCTGATACACATTAATGCCGGAACCAAAATCAGCACATGGGCCCATTGTTTACCGACCTCATGCACGTCATAACTGGGACCTCGCCGCATCTTCTCCTTCAGCTTCTGCAACATGACCGTACACCACTCACACGTTCGAGTCGCTGATATTGGACTGGATTGATTGTCATGTCGACGCGAGGAAATCATACAAGCATGGTCAACCAACATCAA
The DNA here is from genome assembly GCA_964035675.1 of Fomitopsis pulvina. Lineage (NCBI taxonomy): Eukaryota > Fungi > Basidiomycota > Agaricomycetes > Polyporales > Fomitopsidaceae > Fomitopsis > Fomitopsis pulvina. The sequence goes on from OZ037963.1 coordinate 1,372,479, forward strand.
TAGCTATCTCTGCCAGGTGGACATCCAGTATCCAATAGTGTTCCACTCAATGATGGCGACAGTGATGTCATGTCATGGGAAGATCACAGAGAGCATAGATTGTGCTCGTTCACAAGAATTAAGACGACACGGCTAGAAGTGAAGCGCCACCGTCTCTGGTCACTCGCAGCCTCGTCTTGATCAACACACATTTCCGCCCGAACTGCTGCAGCGTCGCGTCCTTGCCATCCGATGGTTTGTCTCAAGACACTCCCAGTCCGGATGGCGCCAGCAACAGCGCCTGGCCGGTCTGTAAGTGGCAATATGATTGTCAGTGGAAGTTCGCCCAGCGCTGATGCCGGAGAGGACCGTGTTACCTGGAGAAGGACCACCTTGTCGAACGCATCCTTTGGGTCGATATTGGCCGAGACATGCCGGGATATATGTTCCCACCACGCAGGAGACGAGAATCGGTGGAGGATCACTACGCTGCATAACTCCAGTAGGACCGGCGGGACGACCGTTGGCTCTTCAGGATGTCAGCATTCCTGACACCTCACTGAAGCAGACAAGAGGATACATACCCTGAGTACTGATGACGATCCGCATCGCCTGATGACGCTGCTGCCGGATGAGCGACAGCAGCTCTTTGGTGAGGCCGGATGAGACTTGGCTGACAGACAGGTACTGCCAGTGACAATTGAACGTTCAGCCGATGAGCAATGGTCCAGATTTTTTACATACCTTATGCGCCTCGTCTACAACTAGAACCTTGCCAGTGTTGACCCTAGCCCGAACAAAAAGCCTAGTGATGATCTCAAACAGCCCACACGCGGAAGAGGGGTCGATGAATGGATCCGAGAGTTCAACGATAGTCAGCTGTCCATCAGCGAATCGCGCAGGTATTGCTGAATGCCATCCTGCCAGTGAAGGAGTCTTCTGCAGAAACGACTCCAGCAGCGCCATACACTGCTCTAAGCCAGAAAGTTGTGGCGGGTTGAACTTGGATTTTTGCATGTCGAGCATAGTCTTGAAGTTTTGGTATGTGTACCTCTCCCCCATGTCGTGGAGGATTGACTGGAATGGGGAGCATGGCCGCTAACTCACAGACAGTGAGGTGAGGATACTTACCAAAACTGTCTGCATGTACAAAGGAACATGGTCCGACACGCCGACGGCCATCATCGAGAGGAATGCCTGTGCATCGAGTTCTTCCTCACTGAACCTCAAGGGCCTCACGACGACAGAGGGTCCAAGCGGGGCATACACTTCTTTCATTGTGTTTTGTGATGACCTCGAGACGTAAATGACTACCTGTAGCAGCTTAATCGATTCGCGCTTCGAGTTTCCGAGCCAGGCTGTCTCGCATGGTTGAGAGTATGGTCCGCCCTCGCCGAAATGGAGAACAAGCCCAGCTAGGGGTTTCTCCAGTTTCCCAATTGCGGTGTCATTGGGGATGAGCATGTTTTCCAGCATGACAGAGGTCGTATGCGACTTGCCAGACCCCTGCACACCGCACACTAGCGCTGAGAAGGGGGCATTCTATAGGGCACATCAGCTGGGCGGACCCTTCTATGTCCATGAATGGTACATATGGTATTCAGATAGACACGCTTGTCCTGGCCAACATCGTTATCACAAACCCCAGTCTGGTCACTGTAACGGGTGGACCAGTAAAGCAGAAGGCTCTAAGCAGACATAATATGACTTACTATACCCGCATGATGGAACCAAGGAGGACCCGCTGCGGGAAGGAAGCCCGCCCACCACCCTTCACGTAAGCATCCCTAGTGAAGATAGGAGCAGTGCGCAACTCGTGATCAATCGAGTCCCGCTCATCGAGCGATAGGTGTTGCAGCAGCTCGTGCTCAAGCTACATTACATTGCATTGTCAGCGAGGATACCTCCAGTGATACAAAGTCACCGGTGGACTCGCTGCATCATTATCAACTGCTGACGCTGCTGTGGAAGAGGGTGACCATTCTATATCAGACTGTCAAACAAGTGGCGAGTGAGCATTATGATGCGTTGAAGAACAGCAAGACGACGCACATTGAAAGGCCTCGAAGCAAAGCTGGGTGTGATCAGATGCCTGTGAGACATGCTAGATTCTAATGCAGGAGTAAGTCAACGTTTGTGTATAGGGGAGATGAACCCAGACGAGAGTGGTATATAGGGCTGCAAGTGGGCGGTCTTGTAGGTATCGCCACGACGCATCCTCATGCAGAACTGGACAAGCCCGTGCGACGAAGTGGGCCAGAGAACTCAATAGAACCCACTTCATGAAAGAAGCAAGCTACCTACAGACGTTTCGAGAAGAATTTGTAGCACTGTTTACGTATGCGGATGCGTGCCCCAAGACGTGAAGAAAAGCTACAGTGTCTGGTCACGCGTCAAAATTCGCGAGTGCTCTCTCAAGGCTGAAAGCCGAACTGAATTGTGTACATGCGAGTAGCCCTTGTTTTCCGCATTGCCACACAAGACTGGAGGTGCAAGCGACACGAGTGGGTGGTTGTATGGTACTCACAACTAGCTGAGTTGGCTCAGTTTGATGCACAACATCGAAGGCAAGTTGAATGCTTCAAGACGGCGCGAGGCACGAGTAGGGCCCCGCAAGATTTATCCTGCAAGCAGCGAGCTCCCCTATTCCGTCTGGGAGACGGGCATGCAACTGCAATGGATGACAGCAGTTGCATGCGTGATTGACTGGCCAATCGTGGACGGAGATCCAGATTGGCCACCACAAGGCCCGAACAAATGCTTGGGTAAAACATTCGGGGTGATGTTGCGGCCATTTGGGGGATCCAAGTGAAGACACTGCATTTGCCAGTTGAAGTGCAGGCCAGTTGTGCTCAGAGTCATTATGTGAGCACCTACCTTCAGTGTGTGAACTGGACAGCCATCATGATGGTGTGCAAGTCACACAAGCAGTTTGTACAGTGTTGTAGGTATCCCATTTGTCAAGTTTCTATGAGAATGCTTCAACAATCAACATCCCGAGATACCGTTATGGGCCTAGGGCACAGCTACATTTATGTTTGAGTATGATTTCTGGATATATGTCAATGATATTCTGCACAGCTCCCATGTGACGAACAGATACATAGCTCACACTGACAAGGAGCCTCACACAGCTTGGATTGGGAATCACATCATTCGCGCAACAACTTATGGTGAATGATCTGACTGTAACTGTACTCGAGACCAGTATGCATCCAAGCATGATCTAGATGTTGCTGACGAGGAGCTCGTCTATGAACGAGCCGAGCCGCAAGGCAGACGATAATGGCGGATAGCGCAATGGCAACAGCCTGCAGTATCATATTTCAGCAGTCGCAGATATACCGCTGGGCTCAGAGCCTCCTCATCTATGCCTATGTACTGAGGATCTATCGTCCTCCACTCTTGTCTAAGTCGGGAGGCCGTTTGAGAGGCTCAGTGCCCATTCGGCATTCTTGTGGCAGGCACTGCGAATCACAGCCGAAGCTAAAAGTCACAATTTGAAAACTTTATACACTCGTTGACACTGAGTACGCCTGACTGAATCCACAGTACCTTCGTAATCGCTGATAATTAAGATGGAAGAGGGTTTTACGGGCTCAGAGCGCATGAAACGGTTTTGCAATCCATACCGTCTCCGGAGCATTGGTGTGAAGAACAATTGCTGCATGGAGAATAAAACCACAAATTCCCGAACAACGGTCACACACTGGTCGCTGTCAGATCGGTGGAGACATTCCGCTGTGTGATGGCTGTGCTGCTACAATAATGTCTCGAATCAGTTCAGTCACCTGTCGTGCAACCAGATTGACAGACGCTCGCAATTTATGAACCGACCGTATCATACCGAGTAGACGGCTGGAGCCCTTCGAGGAGAGGTCCATGGTCGGGTTCGTTGAACGTATGGACGTTTCGCATCATAGTATCTTATGTAATTTAGAAGAACTCGCACGTACATAAACTTAGGTCAGCTCAACAATCCTCGTTTTATCCTACTTATCGAAAAATTCACACAGTTGAATGCAACGATTTCGAAACGATAACACATTAAGTAATGTGCCAAACTCTCACACCCACGACGGCGACCGCGACCACGCCTCTTCCTCTACCTTCGTCCTTATCCCCTCCTCTCCTTTCCTCTCGTCGACCGCACCGGTAGTTGAAGACTACCTAGGTGGCGCATCGGCCCGCCATGAATAGGCGAGAATCAACCGGGACCGTACGCCAACGGCTCGAAGCCGTGGATGACCTCTCGACGCTCTCTCCCGTGTCCGAGGACATCATTGTGACATGCCTCCGCGAACGGTTCATGTCCGACAGCATCTACACCAACATTGGCACCTCGGCAGTCGTTGCGGTTAATCCACACAAGTATGTCCCTAGTAACTCGGACGCCATACTGCACAAGTATGCCGCGGAGTATCGAGATACTTCCCCGGGCAAGACGCGCCTCCCGCCTCACATCTTCCAGCTCGCCAACAATGCCTACTACCACATGCGCAGAACTGCACAGGATCAGTCAATTCTACTGACGTGAGTCATCGTACGGCTTGTGGACGATCTAGTTCTCATGATATCTGCAGCGGAGAGACGGGGAGTGGGAAGTCGGAAAACCGTCGTCTAGCAATCAAGACATTGCTCGAGCTCAGTGTGAGCCAGCCTGGTAAGAAGGGCTCGAAGCTCGCAAACCAGGTGCCCGCCGCAGAGTTTGTCCTGGAAGCGTTTGGAAGCGCGCGCACCTTGTTCAACCCGAATGCTTCGAGGTTTGGCAAGTACACCGAGCTCCAGTTCACGGATCGTGGTCGTCTCTGTGGTATGAAGACCTTGGATTATTATCTCGAGCGTAATCGTGTCGCCGGGGCGCCGTCAGGCGAGCGGAATTTCCACATCTTCTACTATCTTGTTGCTGGGGCGTCCCCCGAAGAGAGGCAGCACCTGCACCTGCAGGACAAGGCGACATATCGCTACATTGGTCTGAGGAACACAGGCGGCCGTGGAGTTGGGAATGCAGGTCGGGGCGAGGATGCCGTAAGGTTCGACCAGCTAAAAATGGCACTCAAGAATGTCGGTTTCTCGAAGCGGCATGTTGCACAGACGTGTCAGCTCGTTGCAGCCATTCTTCACCTCGGCAACCTCGAGTTCACCATTGACCGTTTCCGTAATGAAGAAGCGGCAGTCGTGCGTAACACGGATATCCTTGACATCGTTGCAGACTTCCTCGGTGTGCAGCCTTCTGCGCTCGAGGCGTCGTTGTCGTATAGAACCAAGCTCGTCAAGAAGGAAGTCTGCACAGTATTTTTGGATCCAGACGGCGCGTCGGACAATCGGGATGAGCTTGCAAAGTCGCTCTATGCCCTTATTTTTGCATGGCTCAACGAACACATCAACCAGCGGTTATGTCGGGACGACTTTAACACCTTCATCGGCCTGTTCGATCTGCCTGGCCCGCAAAATCTCACCAGTCGACCGAATTCCCTCGATCAGTTCTGCATCAACTTTGCGAACGAGAGACTGCAAAACTTCATTCAAAAGAAGTTGTTTGACAGTCACGTAGCCGAGTACAACAGCGAGGGTATGTCGCGTTTCGTGCCTCAAGTGCCGTATTTCGACAACTCCGAGTGCTTGCGACTACTGCAGAACAAACCCGGCGGCCTCATTCACATCATGGACGACCAGGCTCGCCGCATGCCGAAGAAGACTAACCATACAATGGTCGATGCTTTCACCAAGCGGTGGGGCAATCACTCGTCATTCAAGCCGGGGTCGGTTGACCGCACGGGCTTTCCTACTTTCACAGTCAACCATTACACCGGTCCTGTCACGTATTCGTCGGAGAACTTCCTCGAGCGCAACTTGGAGGCACTCAACCCCGACTTTGTGTCACTACTTCGAGGTACGAGCGCTGGTGAGAGTCCGCCGGCGGACGGCTCTGGGTCCTCCAACCCGTTCATCCGTAGTCTCTACTCTGGCAAGGCCATTGCAACGCAGGCACATCCCCGTAATGAGGACACGATCGTGTCTGCCCAGCAGCCTGTGAAGCCCATACGTGCGCCGTCTGTACGTAGAAAGGGCACAGTCAAGCGCATGCCCACTGTCAGAGAGAGTGGCGAGATTGAGGAGAAGGACCGAGATGACGAGGAGCCACTTGGCACCGCCGTACAAGCAAGCGGTCCTCCCTGCGTTGCTGGGGAGTTCCGCTCTGCACTCGACACTTTGTTCGAGACGCTGGAGGAGACGCAATCTTGGTATATATTCTGCATCAACCCCAACGACTCCCAGCTGCCCAATCAACTTGAGGGTCGCTCCGTGAAGGGCCAGGTGCGCAGTCTCGGGCTCGCTGAGGTCTCGAGGAGATGTGTCGCTATGTTTGAGGCCAACATGACACCGGAGGAGTTTGTTCGGCGATACGAGGCGCACCTCACGGCGCTGCACGTAGTGGAGGGCGATCCTCGAGAGCGGATTGAACAGGCACGGACGGCGTTGGGGCTGAAGAACAATGACATTGTTCTCGGTATGAGTCAGGTACGTGCTGAACCTGGATCAATCAGTCGCCGCTTCTCACGTCAATGTTAGGTCTACATGTCACAACATGCATTTCATGCACTGGAGGATGATCTTCGCTCCAAGGACACGGAGGAGCAAAAGCGTAATAGGATGAGGGACGCGGAGGCGGAAGCTGGGCTCGGCCCGAGAAGCCTGGGCGATCCGTACGCTCCCTACCAGACTCCGGACATGGAATCTCCATACGAAGGCGGTTACAACGATCCATTCGGGCAGTCCAACCAGCAGCTCCCTCTCGTCGCGAACGCCTCTTCATTCCAGCGCGCAGACATGTTCGATGACTTCGATGAACGAAAGTCTCTGCGCAGTGACGATTACGACGGACGGAGTGCTTATACAAGTCACCGTGATGTGGAGACCGCTTCCGCTTACACCGAGTCTTATGCGCCTTCGCGCAACATGTTTCAGGATGCCGACAAGAAAGGTCTTCTTACCGGAAAGGAGCCTTTGGCCGGCGAAATTCAGGATGGCGAGACGACCGAAGTCGTCAAGGAGAGCACCGCACGCAGGCGATGGGTGATGGTTGTTTGGATGCTTACCTTCTGGATCCCGACCCCCTTGCTGAACTGGATAGGCGGAATGAAACGTCCTGATATCCAACAAGCATGGCGGGAGAAACTTGCCATCAACATGTTCATTTGGTTCATCTGTGGTTGTGCCGTCTTCGTCATCGCCATCTTCGGTGCACTCATCTGCCCCACGGAGCACGTCTTCTCGACCAGCGAATTGGCTGACCATTCGTACGCGAACAGCCCCAATGATGTTTACACTTCCATTCGCGGCGAGGTTTTTGATCTTACGGAGGTTGCGGCGACACACTTGGTGGTTGTCCCTGTTATAACGGAGAAAACGGTATTGGCCTACGGTGGTGTAGCGTCGGACGACATTTTCCCCGTCCAGGTTCGTTGGTTTCGATATTATTATTTATAGTCTCTTTACTGAGCCCTTGGCAGGTCAGCGCGTTGTGTAATGGTGTGACGGGTTCAGTAAGCCCGTATGTTCAGCTGAGCTCAGCCAATGTTACGGATACGAACGCACAATATCACGACTTCCGCGCTTGGACGGATGACTCTCGCCCCGATTGGTATTTCGAACAGATGGTGCAAATGCGCTGGAACAATCGTGTCGGGTGGATGGGTTACACCATGCAGGACCTGAGCAACATGGCAAACGAGGGAGACGCTGTGGGCGTTCTGGACGGGATCATATATGATCTCACGTCCTACATAAGCTCACCTCCCTCGACCGCCCCGCTCACCAACGAGGTGCTCCCTTCTGGTCTCAATATCGACACACAGTTCATGAGTCCGGACGTCGTTAGTGTTTTCCAGTACAACTCTGGGCAAGACGTGACCAAGAAGATCAATTCGCTCGGCCTCGATCCCCAAGTATTGACATGGCAGAAGACGTGTCTGCGCAACCTGTTTGCGATCGGTATGGTCGATTCGCGCAACTCTCCCAAGTGCCAGTTCGCTACCTACATTCTTCTCGCTCTGTCTGTCGTCATGGTCAGCGTCATCGGCTTCAAGTTTATAGCCTCTATCAACTTCGGTTCTGAGCGCGCCCCTGAGGATCACGACAAGTTCGTCATCTGCCAGGTTCCATGTTACACGGAAGGTTTCCAGTCGTTGCAGAGGACAATCGACTCTCTGGCGCAGCTGAAGTACGACGACAAGCGCAAGCTGTTACTCATTATTTGCGACGGCATGGTTGTTGGTTCCGGTAACGACCAGCCTACACCACGTATCGTCCTGGACGTCCTCGGTGCACCCCCGAATATCGATGCTGAACCGCTCAGCTTCCTTTCCCTTGGCGAAGGTGCTAAGCAACACAACATGGGCAAGGTATACTCTGGTCTCTATGAGAATGCCGGGCATGTCGTCCCCTATCTCGTTGTCGTCAAGTGCGGCAAGCCTGGCGAGAAGTCAAGACCTGGCAACCGCGGCAAGCGTGACACTCAGATGCTGATCATGCACTTCTTGAACAAGGTCAGTTCAACGAGTGGTCTTGATTTCGCGGAATTGAACTTGTTTAGGTCCACTTCAACGCTCCCATGAATCCGCTCGAGCTTGAGATGTATCACCAAATCAAGAATGTTATTGGAGTGAACCCGTCGTTCTACGAATACATCTTCATGATTGATGCCGATACCACTGTCCACCCATTGTCTCTCAACAGGCTGATCTCTGCGTAAGTCGTTGCTTCGTCTACCCACGATCTCCTGCTAAGCTTTGACCTGCAGAATGGTCCACGACAAGAAGGTCATTGGTGCTTGTGGAGAGACTGAGCTGGCTAACGCGAAGCAGTCCATCATAACAATGATGCAGGTCTACGAATACTTCATCTCCCACCACATGGCGAAAGCGTTTGAAAGTCTTTTCGGCTCCGTGTCCTGTTTGCCCGGCTGTTTTACTCTCTATCGCCTGCGTACACCTGATACGCACAAGCCACTCTTTATCTCGAACCAGATCGTCGAGGACTACTCGGAGAACCGTGTCGATACACTCCATATGAAGAACCTGCTACACCTCGGTGAAGATCGATACCTTACGACTATCGTCCTCAAATCCTTTCCTACATACAAGACCTCTTTCATTCGGGATGCACATGCGTATACAGTTGCACCCGACGATTGGAAAATTCTGCTATCCCAGCGTCGGCGCTGGATCAATTCGACGGTGCACAACTTGGGCGAACTCGTTTTCTTGGATCAGCTCTGTGGTTTTTGTTGTTTCTCGATGCGCTTCATCGTCATGATAGACTTGATCTCGACGATCATCCAGCCTGTCACGGTTGCCTATGTGAGTAGTTCCTCCGCTATATTACATACCCTCACCGGTGTTCTTTGTAGATTGTCTACCTGATCTATCGTGCAGTTGGTGAGAAGGAGGGTATTCCCGTCATCTCCGCGATCATGATTGCTGCGGTGTATGGGTTGCAGGCTCTGGTATTCGTTCTTCGTCGCAAGTGGGACATGATTGGATGGATGGTATTCTATCTCCTCGCCATCCCCATATTCTCGTTCTTGTTGCCTATCTATTCCTTCTGGCGCATGGACGACTTCTCATGGGGTGCAACTCGTGTCGTCTTGGGCGAAGCCGGCAAGAAGCTTGTCGTGCATGTGGGTTATCCCGCTTAGTGTTCTATTGTGAGCGTGACTTATCACCCCCGCAGGACGAAGGTAAATTTGATCCTCGAACAATCCCCCTCAAGTCCTGGAATGACTACGTATGTGGCTTGCCTCTCAGTCCCCAGTCCTTATCTGACCTCTTCGTGGCTACAGGAGAACGAGCTCTGGGACAAGGAATCCAACCACAGCATAGGTTCCTGGGTGCCACCTACGAAGATGAAGAACGAGGGATACGCAGAGTCACGTACCGTGTCCATCTATGGTCGCGAGACGTACTACGAGCCTGCCATGTCCCGCATGTACTCGCCAGCGCCCTCACAGGCAAACATGGTGTACCCACCGCCAGGCTACCACTCTGGTCGAAACACGCCCACAATGTCTGTTGCAGGCTACGCACCACCAGTGGGGCCGCCACCAAGTGGGCTGTATCAGCCGACACCTTCACGCCCAGCGAGCAATTACATCGGCGTAGATATACCTCAGACGCGTTCGCCTGATCAGATCAACTACTTCAGCGATGGGCCGTCTGATGCCGAGCTTGACGGTGCCGTGGAGGAAATCCTGCGCGATGCGGACCTGGCGACGACGACAAAGCGGGAGATTCGGAGCAAGCTGGAGCAGCGCTTCGGCATGGACCTTTCGTCGCGCAAGCGCGTCGTGAACGAGGCAATTGACAGGGTCCTGCTATGCCGTGCTGCTTGAAGTGAGGAGGTTTGGACAAGACTTGTAAGTTGGTATGATCATGGACCTAGGGACTTCGGCTATACTTTCGTTTCACGTTCTGCTGGATAGTAGCTCATACAAATTGGACTTTGTTATCTTGCTATATGACCGACATCACGTCGCCGCACGCGTACTCTCTCGTTTCATAGTAATCAATAGCTGCATACGGACTTCTCACCTGTCATGTACTCTGCCCTCGCATATTACCTCAGACACTTCAGCACTTAATGTCTTCTGTATTCATGTCTGAACATTGACTTCGGACGGCGTGCTAGTGTGCGGTCGCCGGTAAGGTATCTCTGTTCCTATTAGTGACATGCCTGCAGACTCAGATCCGCTCACAGCGACGTCAGTGTTCTGTAAATAGATCCCCCTGGACTTTCTTACATTTGTTAGTTACATATGAGCCCTAGGGGTATTTTCAACACATGTTAGAACAAGTCTAAGAGTGCTGGTGCAGCAAGATCGACATCTGACTTTGGAGGGAGGGTCAGTAACCTGGACAGATGTTTGCCTCTAAACTGAGTCTTCATCTGAATCACTGTCCGAGTGGTCAAGTTCAGATTTCGGACTCCCATCCCTTGCAGGTTCAAGGTCCTTTTTGATGTCAGGGAACTTGACAATCGGATGGTACCTCCATTTGTCTTCCTTGGACTGACTGGAATTCTGAATTATGTTCAAATTCGCGAGCAGAGCCTGTCTGTGCTCATCGAGCCGGGTGATACCATCGCCAGTGCTGCAATCTTTCCATCCGAAAACACGCTTCAATTGCTTATTGACAGTGCCGACCTGGCTTTCGGTCCTCTCCAGAAGGTCCGGGTCCAGCGCGAAGCTTAAGAAAGTCTGGTATTTTGAGTCTGATCCATTCTGGATGGGCAGCTGAGGCGGTAGGTTCGCGGGGTCAAGCAGAATGCGGAGGCGCGATAACTTAGGAAGGACGCGAAGGTCTGACCGTGTCCGCGTCTCTGGTGCGTATGAGTCTTCTTTGGGGATGCGATGCCTGTCCCGGTATTATCGATTTATCCGTCATCGCCGTCGGTGGTCGCCGTGTACACGTGCACCATCTCTGACTTTTTAACATCCTCTTACGGACCTCCTGTTCGGTTTACTGAACACCACGTAACAGCGTGTCCTCTGCCCATAAGTGGCGCCATGTCGTTCGCTTGTCCCTACAAGTAGCGGTTTCCTCACCTAGCCCTCTGGTGCACTCCCGTATGCTACATTGCGCAAACTACAAGGATGTCCTCTGGTGATGCAGGAACCACTCTGGCGGAGGCGTGCTGTGGATTCTGCTGTACGTCTTTTGACTGCTCAATCGTTGTTGCTCGTCGCTGAAGGAAGTTCTTAGGCATTTTCTGTGGGGAGGGATTGACCTCATGGCTGCAAATCAGTGTGTGCTCTCATGCCTCACCCGTCAACGAACCCCCCTGATGTTCGTGCTACTACGTACTCCAGCCAAATGCTGCCCAGGCAGTGGTAACCAGGCGGGCTGCTGTGGGCCCTGCTGTAAGCGGTCGTTTGACGCAGAGGATGACTGGATCGACAGGGAGAGGGAGCAGAGACGGAAGAAAGGGGACATATCACAACAAGGCACAGATGCCAGTGTCGGATTTGTGAGTGAGCAGCCGGAAGCGCGGACATCGATGTCGGCTGCTGGTCCCCTTGAAAATGGTGGGGAGGCAAAGCCAACGTAGTCTGAGGCAGAGGAGAGGGGGCGGATGCCTGACCCACCATATACTGGCTCCTACAGACAATTGTTGTAAGGCATTCTGTATGCCAGAGCACCCTCAGACTTTCAGTTCGTACACTCCCTTACATAACAGTCATCCAGGATGTGCGAATACTTGAATGCATGCATTGTTGGCTGTGAATACAGAAGAGGTTGTTTACGCCATACGTTGAGTTCCCAGTGCAGTATGGTAGTTAGGAGGGCAAAGTCCATCGAGTTTGTCGACCCTCCGAGGCGCGCAACACTCGGATTAGCCTCGGACTATTATCAGTCGGTATGGCCTTCATGGCACCAACAGCTCCGAACGTCCACTTTCTGACACTTTGCAACGACCAGCGAATGATGTCGAGCACGAGTTTGTTTTACATAATCTGTTTATCCTTGGATCCAAACTTATGGACACCACAAAAGAAGACTGAGAAATAACCATGACGAGGTAACAAAAACATACCACCTCCCTCAGCTGTCCTGATTCGAGTCACTTGTGCCAATAACGAGTGGATAGCGGCTGAATGGAATCTGTGCGAATAGGCCTGCCTTGCGGCGACTAGATAGCACCGATGATGCTTCCTAGGTGTCCCCGATTCAGCCCTTGAGAATGTCTCGTTTTTGTATCGTGGTGATGCGTTGTTCTTGAGACTCTTACCCGTACCCGTGCCGGTGAGCGTAGCCGCTTTTTTTGTGACCATCGTGCTTAGTTCACTGTGTTGGTATTTATTTATGAACCGCTGCAAGTCTGCAACAGGTCAGCGGAGATCATACGTTCCAGGCGAGCAAGAGAATACTTCCCACTGACATCAACGTTCCAAAACATACACGACATATGTCAGCCTTCACTGATCATGTCCAAAACTTTCCGCTGCGCAGACGAAACATATCTACCTATCTCAAGCTACTGCAAAACAGGACGCCCTCATATCGAGCTGTGGCAGCTAGATTCGCTGGCCCTGGGAACTGCGCCACTGCAGTACGTGAGCAAGAACTTGACGATCACATTTTGCGACCCGCAAAACCCAGGATTTCAACAATGCACACCAATCTAGATCATCACTTCACTCAATAGCACCTCAGCTGAGGAGGATACTGGTCGTGATATACATTGATGGTGCCAGTGATCAGCAAAAGGGCGTACAAATACAGATATCATAGTATCTAGTATTAGCCAGTTGTCGACGTTTACCGGCCATACCTATTTCTTGGTGAGAAGGACATCCGATGCAAGAAATGGACACATACTTCTGCAACTCCCATTCCCTGTTGTCCAACGGACAAACGTTCCTCGTCTTCAACCATCGTGAAATGCAATGGAAATGGAATGCATGCTGCAATGGTTCAACGCTTCAGCACCGCAGTATATGCTGCGTAGGCAGTGCTCACATTGCAGATCCCCCATGCAGCGTTGCACTCCTCACTCGTGGCAGATACCTGGTTTGCCTGACAGTCAATGCCTGATCCATTCTTTGCGGTCAGTACACAATTGCTAGTGAATAGACACATCAAGGCGTACAGAGATCCATGATGTGGTTCCTGCAGATGGCGCAGTTGTCGACAACAATGTCTAACAAGGATCGCGACTCATCAGGAAGCAAACACACAAAGCCCGAAGGCACCTACCCCACGCCCAGAGTGCAACAGCGTTCCACTACGGTCCAGAGTCATAGTCAGAGTACCTCGTTAGCATCCGGGGTCTCTAATAGCCTGCGGCGTACACTGAACGTACCTTCTTGACCTCGAACTTCTTTTTCGAGTCCCCTTTGTCGACTGCCTTGCCAGTCGAGGTTGCGGGAGGATCCACGTCCATATCAACGTCGGCCATAAATGATTCTAGCGCAAGGTATGAGAGTTGGATGCAAACTGCAGCAGTGAACGTCGAGGTAGGCAGCGAGGTGAACGACGTTATTGAGTTGGACAAGGACCACTTGGCCGCGTGTGTCTTGAGTGGCGTGATTACTGGCATCACCCCGTGACCATCGTGTACCGCTCAGGTCACAGTCCGGGTGAGTCAACCGCGACGACCACCTTCAAGCTTCAAAGCTGACTGCGACGGTCGTCTGAAATCTCCCGGTTCTGCAAGTGCATCATCTTTCGGGCTCAATCCCCTTCAGCCTGCAAAAACCTTTTGGAACGTCATGACAGAAACAAATCAGCAGCTAACGCAGCAATTCTATGCTCACTTCCAGGCCACACACTCTGGTCTGCTGCATTCGCCTCGGCGTACTGAGTCGTCCTGAACGACGCTGCGACAGACCTTGCATCTCGCGTCGACGCTTTAACTGCCAACGGCGCTAGGCCAGATGTGCTCCAACAACTCTCGGTCGACTTCGCGAAACTCAGGAAGGAGCTCACGGACGCTACTAACTTCTTACCGAGTTACGACCAGAGGCAGTGTGAAATTGTTCGTACTCAATATGCACCATCCTTCGTTGCGAGGCGACATTCGCTTAAACATTCGCAGCGCCTGAAAGCGGTAGAAGAGTCCTTGCAGACGCTGCGAGCAGCTGCAGCGCCAAAGTCCAAATTCGCGTTCAAGCGCAAAGCGAGCAAGACCGTAAATTCGGTTTCACCAACATCGTCTACTCAGGGGCCTCCGCCTGTAGAAGAGCACGCCGTTATCCAGCCGAACATTCTACATGCCTCCACTGGCGTGACACTCTCAGGGCACTCTCACAAGCTCCTCGACCTGTCGTCACTTCCGTCGCCAACCACAGATCTCACCTTGTCTGACCTCGATCATTGCGTGGTGTACATGCTTCCGTATGCGACATCTGGGGACGACGCAGATGGAGAGAAACCGGTCACCATCACCGCACTACACGTTCGGAATGTCAGGGATAGCGTATTGGTGCTACCGCGGATCGAGGGCAGTGCGCTACTGCATGACATGTCGAGATGCTTGCTTGCACTCGGCTGCCACCAGGTGGGTGATATCGCCTAGTATCGAGGACTTGCATTCCATACACGGTGTCTACAGTACCGCATGCACGCCTCCACGAACACGGACGTGTACATCGCCGTCGCGTCCAACCCGATCATCGAATACTGCATGGGCATCCGATTCGCGCAGTACCCCGCGACATTTGGCCTCGTCGGTGAAGAATTGCCTGTATGTCCTGGAATAGCTTGTCTACTCGTCATAAACCGATGTCGCTATCACAGAGCAGATTGTCGGTCCAGGACTTCTCGCACATACGAGCCACGCCCTCACCGAACTGGTGTGCTATCCCAGACGACAAGGTCCCGCCGCAGGAAAGCTGGCCGAGGCCTACACACGGGGAGAACTTGGATGTGGATGGCATCCTTCGTCGGCTTCTGCCCGAGGATGTCCGAGATGCCCAGAAGTGAGGCAGCTGGTCTGTTATGCAAGAGAACAGGCTTCGGGTGCTTGCACGTATACTACAGATGTGGCGAGTATCTGCAATGCGTATCACTTACGCGTGCGTGTATGAGGATAGCGGGTGGCACTGTAGCCCAACAGCTCGACGCCTGCACAGACATACCAACCAACTACCATTAGCAGTGCCCAGGGTCACGCACCACTGCCACTTCTTTTCTTCACAAGTAGGGGTAAACTAGCCTCACAAGGGAGTCCATCGACGAAGAGATATAGCTGGATGTGCATGCAGACCCCATTCTTTGAGTCATTGACATCCGCCTTGTGTTAGAGCCTGCAGTATCCCGGTCCAAGAGTTCGGATACTTACCTGCGATTGGAAAATCCAGTCAACATGACCTTGGCCACGCTACGTGCTATGATCTCCCTGAGTTGCAAGCCAGAAAGATGAGTTACTACAGTGGCGAAAACACTAGTTTGCATGAGGAATTGTTACTACGGTCCACGAGGCTTCAAAGCTTCGCAATTCACAGCCGTTCAACCATGCCTACTGCTCGCCTGACACTATCCATTCGTTGTCACGAGTGATCGACCACCTATAGAGGAGGATCCTGTTCTAGGCCACCGACCGATCGTCGTCATACAAATTCTCGATGTCCACTCGTAGATGTTGGCTTTTCACCCATGAAACCCAACCTACGGAAGTATTGGTTCAGTCGCAGGTCATGGCCGCTGCAATCGTGAATTCGAGAGTTAATCACCGGGACGGAGTCTGCCACCTATCTGCATGTCCGGCTCACCTATGTAAACTACGAGCGAGTACACTCGTCTGCACGGGGTTCGCTCTGTCAATCGTGAAGTCTAGAATCGGAGGGGCCTTGATCTTGACAAAATCAAGTGCTTCCTAGGGGCGGAGCAGTTTGAGACGGCTCTCGTGCGCAACAAGCTGCAATTCCGAGGAGAAGGTAGAGCGTCAGCCGGCGCAGTGCGGGGAAATGGTTATCAGGATTGACGACCGCCGCTAACATTCCCTACACGGATGACGCGCGCCGGTCATCGGAGACATACCGCGTCGTGGATTTGAAGTCTTCAAGACAAGGTAAGGTCGATCCTGTAGGGACACACGCTTGAAGCAATGGCAAAGCGTAGCCCTCGATCAGCTCCAAAATGCGCAAAACTCTATCGATGGGTAAGCTCCCTGATCAGTGTGTTTCGCATCGACATACTTGAGGAAAGCTGGCGCCTTATAGAATGGGATCGCACATCCGGTGGAGCGGAACACTTCAATCTTCAAAACGCGTAGCTGAGGCAACTGCAGGAGTATGGGTTGAAAGGCGGGCAGCGGGTCGTCATGTAGGTGGATAACGGCGTATAGAGTTCTGAAGCCAGGTATAGGGAGAGTCACACTTGTGTATCGTCTGATGTAGAATGCGCATCCGGTGGACCGCATTGACCAAGGTGGATGGGATGTCCATCTTTGCGTTCCAGCTGTGGCACAAACTCGAGGTAAACAGCGGTTGTGGTAACGAGATGACAGATGCTCACTCTATCTCGTGCAACCCTGCTTTGAATAGACCATCTTGAATAGCCTCCACAAGAATTTCAACAGGACCCAGCAGATGACTGTTTTCCGTATCTGCCCGTAAATGTTTTGGGAGCGCCATGTACCCGATGATCGCGAGTACTTTGATGTAGCCGCAGAGCTCTAAAGACGAACGGAGTACATCCAGCTTGTGTAAGCACCTCTGAGCACCTCTCTTGGTTGCCTATGTTGAAGGCAAAGCGTCGATAAATGAAGGGTCGCGACGCGAAGGCGAAATTCGCAGTTAACTAGGGATGTTGATCATATATCCTTGCGAGGAACCTGATGACTCCTAGCGTATCAATTGACGTGGGCAAAGCCATGTACGTCCCACATACATAGGATAGTACGCTCCACAGTACTTCGATCGGAAGCACTGCGATCCAGGAAATAACGGAGGGCACGGTCCCCATCTTTGTGAGACGTCGAAACAGAGAGCTGAAATGGTAATCATGACATTCAGCGTCGGTGGATCACGGATACAGCCATCACTTGAGCGTACATTGTTCTCGCCTTCGCCTTGCATACTTAGATTTACTTTGTAAGCTCCGGTGTCAAGCTAGATTGATTACTGTGTCAAAGGTTTGACGACTGGGATGATTGAAGGCAGCCGCAGGGAATAATCATCGAAACAGGCAGCCGGCTATCCTGGGGATTGCATTTGTTACATATCACAGGGTCTAACATCTCCGTCATCGAGGACAGCAAGATACAGTTGTTGACAAGATTCCCGAGTGACATGCCTGTCATATGCGGTATCGTCGGCTGAGGCATAAACACCTGTAAGGAGCAACCCAGACGACACACCACATTGTGAACATCAATAGAACCGGCCTTCCCGAGTGGGAAGAGGAAACCTAGAAGGGTTCTCTCGACACATTTGCTCCACGTATTCATCGAACTTCGCGGAGGAGCCTGCTGAGACGAGTCCTATTGTCTCGCAGTCCTGCGACACGGTGCGACACCAGAAGCGACAACCAGAGCCGGTGTCGTCGTACATATATCTGTTGCGTTTGCGAGGTGCTTGGATCATGAATTGCAGGACATCTTGTGCTGTGACTTGGAGACATCCTGTAAAACCATCTGGACCGCCTCCTGGGAGCATATCGAATTTGACGGTGCTGTTAGCACCAGTGTCGGCGTAAATGCACCAATGCAAGACAGAATTAGGGTCGGTAGCATTCACTGGAGATCCAGCAATGGTAAAGGTAAAGACCCGCGAGATCTTCCCGGTATCTGTTAAACCTCGCAACCAAAGAGTCGGGTCGGCCATTGCGGTGGGAAGAGTCAACCTGGAGGTAAGTAATGAATTATTATGAGGGTAATTGAACTATAGGCGCCTGAGGGTCACGGGTCACGGTCTTGCGAGGTGTTTGCGCCAAGGACGAAGCGAGCATATACGCAGGGCGCTTTCACTTTTCGCAGAGCTATAAACACCCTGCCTTGCCGCCCTTTCCTTTCAGGAGCCCACCTATCTCTCAGTACTTACTGACAGCCACCTGAAGGGCGGTTCGGATGTCGACACCCACAACAGAGCTGAGAACCTCCCTCGAGAGGCACAATGAGACGTTTCAGACTCTCTTGAAGCTCATCCCCGCGAAGTATTACCTGGTCCAGGAGGAGACAGAAGAACAGGCAAGCATCGCCATTGTCCTGAGTTATCAACTATCGATCTAACGAGGTGACATTGATATTCCTACGTGTGTTTCACGCGCAGATTACTTCGAGATACCAAAAGCATAGCAAAAGGCAAACAGCACCCAAACAGGCCCTTAAGGAGGCATCAAAAAAAGCCAAGAAGGAGAAAGTAGGCCATCTCAGTTCCCTACATTCAGACTTGTCACAATACGTGCGCTTAGCTTGACCCCGCAAATAACAAAACCGTCCTCGATATCCAAAATGAAGCTCTCCAAGCGGCCGGGAGCAATATGACGAGCACGAAGAGCAAGGGAAAGCGGAAGGCCTCCCAGGATGATGCGGGTTCTGACACAGGAGATATTGACGTCGACATGCCCATGGCGCTCGAGGACGACTCAAGAGAGCAAGCAGCCGATCAGCCAATGGTACCTATGCCCGAGTCCGGCGGCATCCAAGCGCTGCGAGACAAACTGCATGCTCGCATGGCAGAACTGCGCCGTGGGCCGAAAGTGAGTGCAGATGGCGAGGCTGGGAGCAGGGATGAGTTGTTGGAGGAACGCAGGAGACAGAGGGCGGCGATGCGGGAGCGAAGGCGGAAGGAGACGAAGGAGAAAATTAGGAGAGAAGAGCAAATGAAGGGGAAGAAAGGGAAGGATAAGGGAAGGGATAACGGGCCGTCAACGAAGGTGCGCACTCCTTGTGATAGTTCGTTGGAAGTTTCGAGCTTGAAGGCCTGCAGGCCCAGTTGCTTGTATCGCAGGAGGGCTCCTCATCGAAGGCGAGCGGGTCTCAGGACCCAAAATCCAAGCATACGAGCGTTGCATTCTCTGCTGTCGCTGGCTCTTCTAATAGTAGCAAGAAGGCCCAGCGCCTCCAGACATCATCCAATCCCTCACAGGCGCTGGAGCAGCTTGCCTCGCGCAGGGAGAAGGTTGCGGGTAAGCCAGAGGAGAGGCAAAAGGCACTCGCGGAGCGAGAGAAGTGGAAGAAAGCGGAGGCACGCATGGAGGGTGTGAAAGTGCATGATGACGAGGCGAGGCTGAAGAAGGCGGTGAAGCGGAAGGAGAAGACGAAAGCCAAGAGTAAAAAGGAGTGGTATGTTCGCAGATTTGTTTTTCAGGAATCGATACTCACCCAACCCACTCAGGGATCAACGCAAGGAAGAGCTTGCGACCAGTATGGCAGCGAAGCAGAAGAAACGTTCGGATAACATCGCTGCCCGCCATGAGCGCAGGAACGACAAGGGCAAAAGTATTAAGACAAAGAATAAGGGTCGGCCAGGCTTTGAGGGCAAGTCTTTCGGCAAGGGAAAAGGGAAAGCGCCTGCCAAAGGCAAGCATTAGCCACGTCTTCCTGATAGTATCATATGTCGTGTCCAACATGTATCGTCTATCCTGTGCTCCCTACTGCCACGCAAAGGCGACATACAAGGATATGTACACGAAGAGTTGCGACCTCAAGGCTATAAATACATCAAATGCCGAAATCCGGAGTAGAGCAGTGTATCTACAGGCCGACTGCGCGCAAGCTAGTCTCTTACGATACCGACAGTAACCTCTGCCTCTGCCTCGCCTCCCTCGCCGCCTCTGGATCCGAAATGCAGAGCATGCGTACAGCGCTCACATGCCCATTTGGACAGGGCCAACACTTCGTCGTCGCCCAGATTCCGGCTGACATGCAGCTCAAGAGTCACGATGAGAGACTGTGCAGGCCCGGGCGCCTTTGTATCAACAGCAGAGACCGGATGGTGAGCGTACATCCAGTGTTCTTGTGGGAGTGTAAGGTTAGGCGTAAGTTGCCATATGTGAGGCGCAGGAAGGTGAACGACTTGTGGATGCCGTTCAATCTGTGACATGCACGTCTAAGGTACGGTACAAAGGACGCAGAGATTATGATGACCCACCTCGCGCATTGCACGCAGAAATGCTTCCATTCGCCCTCCCGCAAGTCCCCGTGCCGGAGACGTCTGCAGTAGGACTGCACCGAGAGTGGCGGCGGCGGCGTATGCAAGATTGAAGGTTACCACAGTCTCGAATCCGGCAAGGATGAGATCGAAGTAGCGATGTTGCCATCTGCAAACGATCGCACTCAGTAAATTGCAGAACACCGAGCCGGAACAAGGACTCACGGAGGTATGAATGATGGCCCGACAAGAAGGACGACGCAAAACACAACGGGCGCAAATGCATATGGGTTTGTCAGAAGGTTCATTAATCTTGGGGGGTATGCTAATGAGGACACGAAGTAACGATAGCGAGATGGCAGCAGTGTGGTCAAAGGAGGGATGTGGTTACCCACAGCTAGAGACGACAAGTCAAGTAGCGTGACGCGATCTCAGCATAAACACGCACTGCTAACAAGTCTCAAATGATTGCTGAAACCCAACGTGGTGGTGAGCAGGGATACCAGGGTAGAGAGTAGTAGCCAGAATGGGAAGTCAACTCTATAGGAATGTGAGCGCTACCGCGTATAGCCTGGCAGATCTTCTACCCACCCGAAAAACTCTTGCACCTCATCACCATTGTGGTGATGATGGCCTTCTCCCGACGAGAGTAGGAGATGCTCCACAGTCTCCTTACAGACGTACACAGATGCAAAGATCAGGTAGACCGACTGAGCAAAAGCGACTACTGTCTCCAGTCGTGCATTCCTAAACTGGTATTAGCGGCGTCCCACCACGTGAATAGATAGAACTGACCCAAACGGTCTTCGGTACTGTGCATGCATTGGCGGAGACGCCAAGTAACCGGGCATAACATGCCCCAACGCGACACCAAGCGCGTCGAAGACAATCCAGTATCCTAGGCCCGTACACGCGAGTGATCCTACTTGCTGTGCAGTGATCCAGAGCCACACACCCAACAGGAACTGGGTCACGGCTACGCCAACTCCTTCCGGCGATAACTGCGGCGCGGCACGGATCGTCTCTGGAGGACCCTTGTCTCGTACTCCAGGCGCGTGTGCGTGTCCGCTAAGCGTCAACGGGCGCTCCTCGTCCGGTGACGTCTGTGGAAACGGCGAGATTGGCATCCACGGGCTCACGGGCACGGGCGCGGGTATCGTGTGCAGCTCCTCGGTGCCCTGATTCGTGCCGGGTTCGAGGAACGAGAAGAAGCTGTGCGAGAGGGAGTGCTTATGGTGATGCCCGCGACGTGACTTGCTGTCCGATGACAAGGACGACGAAGCCAGAGCGGGCATGGGATGTCCATGCGCGGATGTAGGTCGCCCACCGAACGAAAAGCCTTGGCGGAACTCGCGGCTGCCAGGGCCCGGCGAAGCTGAGGGCATCGGCACGCCATCTGAAGGAGGCGACAAGATGATCTCCTGCGAGCCGTCCTCAGCGATTGCGGTGGAGGGGAGAGTACCCGGGCGCGGGAAGAAGACAGAGAGGTTGCGCGAGTGGATGCGCGAGTGCCGCCGCGTGTGTGCTTGCGATGAGGGCGATGGACTTGCGCCGTTTGCATTCGAACGGAGTTCTGGTGCAGTAGACGATGCTGGAAGCTTACCGGACGGAAACCCGTCTGCGGGGAATGAGAACGAAAGAGGGGAGGGACTGGCGGGAGAGAATGGACCGGATATCGAGCGAGTGTGCGAGTGGGAGTTGCCCGGCAGGGATAAAGACTGGCGTAGTGCTTCTGGTTGGTGTCTGCGCGGGGGTACGAATGTACCATTAAACATAGTTTGCGGGCGGGGTGCGCCAAAGTTCACGCGCTGATGACCAGCAGAGGACAGTGGGTCGAGGTACGACGGCGTGGAAGTGACTGCTGGCGTAGAGACGACGCGACTGCGTGACGGAGAAGGAGGGGGTTTAGCGTAGCCGTTACCTTTGATACCGTGCGAGGACTCTCCAGGCGGTGTTCGTGGCCGGGGAAATGTGAAGTTAAGGTCCTCCTCTCTGCTTGACTTCCGACGATGTATTTGTGCCATTTCTCCCCGCTTGTTCCCCGGGCTAGACATGACATGGGTTGAAGGTATCTGCTTGATCCTCGGCCTGAAACAAGACAAGCCAGACCCTGGATAGGATCTTAGGTTGGAGTGAGCTTGTACCAAGAGTCGATGCCAGCGTTAGCCTGTGTCGATCACTTTGCGCGCCCTCCCACTGTAACAAACGCGTGCGGTCATTAGAGATTGTATTCCAAATCCGTGCCTTAGGACTCACGCTGGGACACCTGGCAACCTTCAGCAGGGGAGGAAAAGCGGGAAACTGGCGTACGCAAGTCCTGATGAGAGTGTGGGGCAGGGCAGTAAAGCGCCCGATGTGCGCGTCCGGGCCAACATGGACAAAACTGAGCTTGTACAATACGGTCATGTCCGACTCTAATGCGACAGCGCCTCGCAAAGTCATCCTTTCCAAAGAGCAGCTCGAGCGATTCCAGGCGTCGAAGACGCATCAGGACATCGTCGAGCACATTCAAACCCTGAACGAAGCAGTCACTGGCGTGAAACTCACAGACGATTGCCCCGAGTCTCCCGTGCGTGAGTAGTCATCCGTACGCGTCATTAGAGGCTGATTCAGGTTCATGGTCCGCGTACGGGGAAGTAGGGCGTGAAAGCGATCCTTGTGGCGCTCGATCGTGTAGAGGAAATCGCGAAGACAACACCTCCTGTTGATAATAAGGCGTCCCGCTTCGGGAACCCCGCATTCCGAACTTTCTACGACAAGGTCAAGGAGGTATGTGCTGTGCCTCTTCGTGTAATGAGGCACGCTGTACACCCGTATTCGCTCGCAATGAGCGAGCAATGGGATATGCATTTAGTAGAGTTGTACGGGTCTGTCCCGCCTGTGATGGATTCACGCGATTCTATGTGCAACATGGGAACACTCGAGACCAGAAATCTACGCGTACTCGCTACCCGGCGACTCAGGTCGTACCTGGTCCCGACTCACCTCGCTGGCCCTGCATCATATTCTGTGGCCGCATTCCACGCGCCTATGCATTGGGTTAACAATACTGACATTGCCGCATTCCAGATCGCGCCGTCTTTGCATACCACCCTCCCTAATCTGCCAGAGGCTGCGATCACCGAGCTCGCAGTGTACTTTGGAGAGTCGTGGGGCAGTCGGACGCGCATCGACTATGGCAGCGGGATGGAACTTAACTTTCTATGCTGGCTTATCTGCTTGGACAGATTGGGCGTTGTGCAGAAGAGCGACTTTGTGGCGCTTGTCATCCGCGTGTTCTGGAGGTACGTTCTCGTATGGAAGAGTTAGGGTTATGTTCGCCGGCTGTCGACGAAGCTCTGAGCATCCGGGAGAACGAGGTCATCTCGTAAATTCCTATGCAATGAGGTTACTACCCAGGTTCTTCTGCTGGCCCGACCACCCCCTTTGCGGGTGTCTGTCGTCGTAACTGGTCCTAATATGTTTCTTCGTATTGACGCATGTTCCAGATATGTCCAAGTAATGCGTGTGTTGCAATCGACATATTGGCTAGAGCCTGCGGGGTCGCACGGCGTCTGGGGCCTAGATGATTACCATTTCTTGCCGTTTCTATTCGGCTCTGCTCAATTGCTTGGTACGTTGATCACTTCTGGCGGGTCCATGCAAAATGAAGGCGGAGAGCTGTCTTGCGATTCTAGGTCACAAGTACATCAAGCCGAAGTCCATCCATGACCCCGACATCGTGGACGAGTACTCGAAACATTATATGTACTTCGCGTGCATCAAGTTCATTAACGAGGTGCGTTTTGCATCTCGTCAGACAGTCATACGTCCGCTCAATTTATGGTATGACATGAACTACACCGCACCATGTTACGGCCATTCTGGACATGTCTAGATCAAGACTGCATCACTCAGGTGGCACTCACCGATGCTCGACGACATCTCCGCAGTACGCAGCTCAATCACCTATCTGTCTTGGCGTTGTCATCGACCATTCAATGCAGGTAAAGACCTGGGACAAGGTGAACTCCGGCATGATTAAAATGTATCTCGCGGAAGTGCTCGGAAAGCTTCCCGTCATGCAACACTTTCTTTTCGGCTCACTCCTGCCGTGGGACGGCCCTCTACCGCCACCCCGCTCCGAGCCAAACGGAGACGGCACGCACTGGGGACACGCACATGCGCACGCGGATAGCGACCTGGGCGGAGCAGGCCAGCGCGAGGTCGGCTGGGGCGATTGCTGTGGCATTCCAGTCCCGTCTGTGTTTGGGGCCGCCGCTGCAGAGAAGGACGACAAGCTGCCAGGAACGGGCCTGAGCGGGCCTGGGATCAGGGCTGTTCCGTTCGATTGAGCAGGACTTCCAGGAGCGAGGGTATGACGGAGTGGTAGAAGCAAACGCGGTGTACGCTACTGACTTGGACAGAACGAGAAATTGAGAGCTTCAGCGCGCAGCCTTCTCATAGCCCATCTTCTACAGGTGGAACTCGGTGCGTAATCCGCCGCTTGTGACTGGCGACTCTGCCTCGCGCCAGTCGTTCTGTAAATACGTTATCGTCGAAAGACCAGGCACTTCACAGGCTCACACTGACTCACGTCTATGTCGGGTTCACGTGAGGAACGCCTGGGAGGCGTTCTGCGTTCAATGTGCCGGGTTCTTTTCAGGTTGTTTCGATCAAACGTACCATGGAGGCAGGTTTCAAACGCGGGTTCTCGTTTCTCAGTCTCGCGTCAATCGAACGTGCGTCTGCCAATCAGGGAGGCCCTATTTGAAGGCGCTACTGTTTCCTCACGTATTGTCCCCTCCGAAGTTTCGTCTGGAGCTCGTCGCGACTGCCTCCAGTTTCCCGCTGGTGTACGCTAGTGATCACGACTGTGAGTAGTAATACCTCGTGCCCGCCAATATGAGACGTCGTGCTGACGGATTCGTGGTTGCTCTGTTCTCTCTCTACTGTCGTTTGCTTCGTCCTCCTCCCTGTTCCTGTCCTGCTCGCGGCCATGACGTTCCGGTATGATGACTCGCAACATCCGTACGCTAGGATGCCTTCCCGAGAGTCTACTCCCGACCCCAAAGCGGTCGCGTCCTCAGAAGACGGTGCTCCCCCTGGTCCTGGCTTCTCACCGCCGCGCACGCCACGATGGCGCCGCTTCCTCTGGATCATCATTGCCCTGGCTACCACTGCGGTTATCTGCATCGCGCTTGCTCTCGGGCTGGGTCTTGGCCTCGGATTGAAACACCACAAGTCTGAGATCGGTTCTGGGTCGAATACTGTACTTCCGACGGTGTCGGCGCCGGATTCCAGTGCTTCCTTCATGAATACGAGTTTGGTGAACGCTCCTGCTACGACGCGGTACTATGATTTCGTGGTCGAGGAGGCGATGGGTGCCCCGGATGGAGTAGAGAAATTGATGTTGGTCGTCAATGGTGAGCATGCGTGTTCTGTTCATGCATGAGGTGACATTCAGAGGTTTCAAAGGCACGTACCCTGGCCCGACCATCGAAGCGAACACGGACGACAGGATTATTGTGAATGTTACGAACAAGCTACCGAATGCTACGTACGTAGACCTCGAATCGGTCACACGAGTAGGTTTCCTTATTTCACAAACCTCAATAGGACAATCCACTGGCATGGCCTGTACCAGTCAGTATACTTCCTGGCCAAATCTGCGATAGTTGTAGTCGTTGCATGAGATACTGAACAAAATACGGCTTTGCACAGAAATGGCACTAATTATTATGACGGCACTGATGCCATTACCCAAGTAAGTTTCCATGTGCACGACCTTGCGTGGACTAACTGTTTCCTTCCTGCTAGTGCGGAATCCCTCCTGGCGAGTCCATGGTGTACAACTTCACAGTAAGCGTCGCGTGCCGCTTTGCCCAAGTCACGGCTTGTTCTTACTCATGTCATTCTGTAGTTTGACAACTGGTCCGGCAGCACATGGTGGCACGCCCGTGGGTCGTGTTCTCCGACTGTCTTTGCGCTGGGTGCTAACCTCGGGCACCAATGCAGATGCGGGCATGCAGTATACAGACGGCATAACTGGCGCGCGTGCGTATCTCACGCTTCAGATCCCTTTCCCTCGATCGCTCCACTTTGATCGACGAACGTGTCTAACAGAGTTTCAATCTTGCCAGTCATTGTCCACGGCAGAAACGAGTCGGTGCCTGTCTACGACGGGGACATCGCAATCCAGATCTCCGACCTCTACCACGGCTTCTCTGAGGCTCTCCTCAACTTGTACTTCACCGTACGTCCTCGTTGGATCTCTGCGTGTTCCTCAATGCACTGAATGCACGGCGGACAGCCTGGCGGCATCGATGGTACGCCAGGTAACGAGCCCGTACCCGATGGCGGGACGATCAACGGGGTTGGTCAGTACGGCTCGCACAATACATCCTTCGCCAACCTCACCCTCGAGGCAAACAAGACCTATCGTATCCGGCTCATCAACCCTGGCACCTTCGTGGGCTACACGTTCTCCGTCGACGATCACACCTTTACCGTTGTTGAGGGCGACGGGACATTCGTCGAGCCATTGAACGTCTCTAGCGTGTTTGTCGCTGTCGCGCAGCGGTATTCCGTGCTCCTCACAACGAACCAGATTGCTGGCGCGTACTGGATGCGTGCGGCGCTTGATACGACGCAATACACTGTGGGTGCCATTCCCATGCGCTTGTTCTTCCCGTGCGCGTTACTCATGATCAGCGGTGGCCAGTATACCAATCCAGGGGCCCAGACAGAGATCCGCGGTGTGATCCGGTATGGTGTGGCCGAGGACGTGATGCCCGACGTCGCTTTGCTCGACAACCCGCCTGCAATTGCGAACGACCCCGGCGCACTGAACGATACTGACCTGATCCCAGTCGGCGGTGGCCCTGCGCCGGAGCCTGGCTTGTGTGTCTGACAATCCTGCTATTTGTAGGCAGCATGTTAACGATTTCCCACAGCTCCATGTACTTGACGATTGCCATGGGATACCCAAGCGGCCAAGACGAGTCCGTCTCTAAATACCTTGCATTCGTCAACCAGACGGTGTGTCTGCCTTGACGATCAATGTGTTATCCTTCCGAATGTCGACTCACCTGAACCGCACCTCCAGTCATGGGAACCACTGAACACAACTTCATCACTCTTCAGCCATTTGGGCAACAACGCACCAACGGGCTCTGCGAACTTCGACGGCTCGCAGCTTATTACAAATGTCGACGAGCTGTCCACGGTGGAGATGATCATCGACAATCTCGACGACGGCGACCACCCATTCCACCTGCACGGCTACAAGGTGCGTCTACGACCAATCCGTGTCCGTCGTTACGAATGTTAATGTTGTTGTAGTTCTGGGTCATGGGCGGAGGCGCTGGCCGGCATGAGGGTCAAGAGCCGAACAACACCGCACCGATGCTGTGAGTACAACTGAATTCGAACTGATTGGACGTCTGATGGGGCCCTTGCTGATAGGCGTGACACCGTCGTGATTCCCGCATATACCTGGATAATCCTCCGCTTCGTAGCGGACAACCCAGGATACTGGGCGTTCCATTGCCGTGAGTTCTTCAATGCCGGTTCCCTCTGGCCGGGGCGTCCGTTTTGTATTGACGTCCGCCGTTCGGGGCATACTCTACCGTGATCCGCTATGCTGACGGCCGCCCGTTCGCGATTTCACAGACATCCAATGGCACATGGCCGCCGGCCTCCTCTTCCAGTTCAACGTCCTCCCGTCAAAGAGCGCGCAATTCAACATTCCCCAATACATGCTCGACATGTGCAGCAGCTAGCCGGCCTGGACAGGCATCGCCGTAGCAGCAATGCAATAGCCGGTAGCGCACTGCTGCGCTCTTGTGCTCATGCACACTGTAGACGATATCGTTTTGTTTGCTTGTAGCGTTACACCCTGTCCTCTTTGTCCGCTAACCGATAGAAGTGGCGTCGCCTAGGTCAATGCATGTAATGGGCGGTAGGTACCTGAGATTCTACAGTCAATCTCGTGAGTGACTCAGTGCGAAGATCAGATCGTCATGAACGCTGTTCAGATACAGAGTGGAGGCTCGATTAAGTATGGAATCAATGAGGTAGTCGTTGCACCGACAAGTTCGAGGATGTCAAGCATCCAGAGGCAGGTATCTGGTAGAAAGCCGGCCGGACTAAACCCGGAGCACGAGCATTGTCAGGACATCAACATCAGAGTGCCAGCCTCGAAAAGGGTGCCACAGTTAGGTGGGGGACCAAGGTTGCGGGAGTTACGAGTATGCTCATAGTTCCCAAGTATGCAGTGCGTCACCCAATGAGATTTTGAAGACGCAGGCATTAGACCCGTCAAAATTTCGAGCCAGTACCTGGCTGACAGGGCCGTACCTGTGTCGCGTGCTCACTAGCAAAATGTTCCCAGCGACATCGGGCGATGGATGTAGCGCCGTCCACATCTCTTGCAAGGCACCTGGGACGGAACAACTGCTCCTTGGTGGTTGGTCATGGCTAGTCAAGATGTCCATCAGCAAGACATTTCTCTGTGCGAGCACCCTGTCCGCATTCATGAGCACCGGTTTCGCCTCGACGGAAGTGTGGATGAAGGAACGATGGCATCGCAGAATACCGGGAATGCGCCGAGGGGGACTCATTTGGAGGCACAGTGAAAAGCAATCACAACTCCCTTAGTAACATACTCTGGGATGTGGGATGATGCATCTCTCATCTATGGCGTTTGCCTTCAAGTCTTGAGTCGAGGTAGGCAGTTCTAGGTGGGGGCTCATGTGCGTATTGCGTGCGGAATGACTCATTAGAATTGACAACGCGAACTCCAATTGGAAGAGGCAGTAATCGACGATCCATCCACACAGAGGATGACCATTACCAACCCTGGCGCGATGGGACCTCATATAAGTTGAACTTCTGTGTGACAACAATGTGCGTCCATAGCACCTTGTCGCTACCCTTTGCTACCGTCATCTGGCTACAGATGCTCCCGTAGTTCCTTGGCTGTATTGCAAGCGAGCCCCGCGAGTACGGGGGCGGATCTTGTTCCCCTCTGCACAACGACGGCAATGGAAGGGTGATGCAGATAATGGTCGTCGTCGTTGTTATCAAGTACCATTATTGTCCACGAGGGCATGACCCTATGCAGACACCGCCTATGACAATCAACCGCTTTCTCCGAAGACAATGCTTAGTTCTACATACCATACAACGCGCGCAGCACGAAGTGGCGGGCCAGACGTCGCCCTGTCCTGCTCTCCTTCCCCACCGCGAAAAGCTCCGGTTTTTGGATCCGGGTATTCAGTATGAGCCGACGATGCGGATGCACTAATGAAATTAACTTCCGCGTGTATTCCTTGATGAATGACTCGTATTGCTCGGATATTACGTGCCTTTCGCCTTGCTTGCTCATGGACACCGGTGGTCTTAATGGCCGTGTGATTAGCCTTCGTTTTAGGCAGTCTTCTCACGGGTCATAGTGACAGACGGGGTTCCGAATCTCCTGCATCTGGCTTCTCTAGTGCCAGACATGGTGTGAAGACCACACCTCGGAGAACACACTGCACGTTTAAGTAATCGAAAGGCGATACTAAAGAGAGAAAGAGCGTTCTGACCTCAGAAGGCTCGATGTTCAGAAACAAGATCCATGAGAAAGATGGGTTGCGCCTGGTTCGCAGCGCGTGTGGACGACGTTCGGTCATGTCGTAACCACAGCCCCATCCACATACTTTCCCACCTTGGCAGGGCACCTTTCTGTCCATATCGGCTCGTGGCACGCCTCTACGATTGCCTGAGAGGATTGATGTGGTCGCGGACTAGAGTATACAGTATGTAGACACGGCTGGCAGGTCCCGTCCCAATCGACGCCAGTGCCGTGCGCACGTTTGTGCAGCGGCTGACCGAGCGGAAACCTCGACGGCCAAACTCAACGGAACGCAATCAACATGATGAGATCTTCGAATGAAGAACCGTCGACCGACAAACCTGCATCGCGTGCTCAGCAGCGAATTGTTCTCGACGACAATTCTGCGAACGCGTCTCGAGCAATACACTTAAACTGCACACCTGTGGACGGGACATGAAGCTCCGTCCTCCGTCTCTCGCGCTCTATCCGGACTCGCGACTTCGTCTGTCGGTCGTGACTAGTCGGGACTCGGAATGTTCGCTAGTCAGGCACTGCTCGCCGCGGGCACGCTCATTTCGCACGCCAGCTCTGCGTTCGCTGCGACGGAGCAGGTGTTCTCGCCTCCCGGGTACTCCTACGACTCGGAGTCGACGAACTACACAGGCCCGTCGAACAACACTCTCCAAAATGGGCCTGTGGTGCCAGGCAAGGTGTTCGATCGCTTCATCCAGATCTGGTTCGAGAACACCGACTGTGAGTGCGCCCGCGCATCTTCTGCCGCGACAATGCTCAGGACCGTCCTCCAGTCGAGACGGCGGCTACGTCGCCCACGTTCCAGAACCTCTCCACGCAAGGTGTCCTCTTCACGTCGTACTACGCGATGTCCCACCCTTCGGAGCCCAACTACATTGCAGTGGCAGGTGGTGACTTTTTCGGCAATGCCGCCGACGACTTCCGGGCCATCCCAATGAACATCTCGACCATTGTTGACCTTCTCGAGCAGAAGAACATATCCTGGGGGTCCTGTGAGTGATATTGTTCGCAAACACAGCGCAGAAGACTGTACTTATCTATCCGGAGGCAGACCAAGAGTCGCAACCCTATGACGGGTACACGGTAAGTCAATAATCCATATAGTCACGCTTGAATACGAACCTCAGCTGGTCTTACAAGGGATACAACTACACCTCGTTTGACTATATCGGTGCGTTCCGTGATCGAATTGATCTCCACCACCTGCTGATTGTCTTTTATCAGCCGGCACTGGAGATTACACCTACTACGTGCGCAAGCACAACCCGCTCATCATCTTCGACTCCGTCTCGAATGTCACGAGCCGCGCGCTCCGCATTCGCAACTGTGCGTTTTGTCACGAACACCGTGCCCCCATGTGCTGACACGATCCATGCAGTCAACGACTTCGCCCGTGACCTGAATGCCAGTGCGATACCGCAGTGGAGTTTCATCACGCCCAACCTGGTTAACGACGTACGTCAATCCTTCGTCCTGACCCCGATCGCGACGGATCGTAGGGAACACTCACTGATGATCTGGCATCAACAGGGTCATGACACGGACATCGACTTCGTGAGCCAGTGGATCCAATATTGGCTGTACCCGGCGCTGGCGGATCCGCGCTTCAACACTAACCGCACGATCGTCTTACTCACCTTTGACGAGACGGAAAGTACGCACTTCGTTGTCTCAAGAGGGCTGCCTCCTTTAATTTAACCCGAAAACAGCCTACACTATCAACAACCGCGTCTGGACGCTCGCCCTCGGGGGCGGGCTTCCCGCCGATCTCAAGAACACAACGGACGACACGTTCTACACCCACTACTCGTGCCTGTCGACGGTCGAGGCGAACTGGGGGCTTGGGTCGCTCGGTCGCGGCGATACCAACGCGACGCTCAATAACGTCTTCTCCTTCGTCGCTAACGTCACTGGCTGGAAGAATAACGGCATCACGGCCAACGCCTCTGAGATCCGTGAGTACCCCTAAGCAGCCGCCGTCCGCCGAGCTCCTCGATGACCGACCTCCGTCTGCAGCGCTGCTGAACATCACGGGCACGATACCGGGCCCGCTCAACCCCGAGTACTACGTGCCGTTCGCCGCGCCGAACCTGGATGCGACGGGTGCGGGCGGTGGCCCCGTCTTCGAGGGCCCTGGACTGAACACCGCGCTCACCGCGGCGTCGCTCCCTCCGCCCGTCAACCTGACGGCGGAGGGCCTCGACACGCCGTGGGCGCAGAATCCGGGCTACGACTACCCGAACGGGACGCAGGTGTACACCAGCACGCCTTCGCCCACGAGCTCGGCGAGCGGTGCGGTGAGTTGGAAGATGACAGCACCGGTCGTGCTGGCGGCGGGCCTGACGATGTCCGGCGTGGTGCTCGGTTCGATGCTTGTCCTGTAGTTGATTTGGGATTTTGAGAAGGGACTGGTAATGACATGGAATGTAGTGACGTGTTTTTGGCAATTTATCAAACCCACATTGATGCGTGGGCCGGTCTTGGGAACCCATGCCCGTAATCCAGATCAGAGAACAACGGAGTTTGTGTTGAACGGGTCATGTCTGGGTGAGTTTATAATACTAGCAGCTAGATGCTCATATGCTGACACTCCTCGATGCTCACTGTGCTGAATCCGCTGCAACGCCACAACCTGAAGAACGAAGGTACCGTAAGCTTACGTACCACAAAGCAGCAAAGGCAGTACAGACAGGGAAGCTCAGCTTACGTACCATAGTCGCCACAAGAAAAGCCCTTACTGCCATTTTTTTTTTTGCATGTCAGAGGTGAGGATACACAACAAATGCTCGCCCGCTTCCCATCTATCCAGAGCCAAGGTACACGACCGCCATCACGCACATGGCATCACTCCATCGCACCGACAGGCATCCTAGACAACGAATGCATGCACGTTCGCATCAAATCCAACTACGACAGTCAAAGTGGAACATATGCAGCAGGAACTGTGGGGCATTGACAAAGTCTGGATTCCTGTTGAGGAACCGGATGTCCGCTTGGGAGTCGGGATGAGTGATCCTACAATTGGGTGAGGCCGTTTTAGGGCCGGGTTACATACCGTCCATCCGCCTTATCACAAGACACTGGGTGTACTGCGCAGTGCGAGGCATCTCGCGGCAGGGTACCTTGCGCATCCCGATCAACTGGTGCATTATAGACAGTGCGACGCACCGTCAGCATGTGGCTTACACTGTCCTACCGAGACACCCATCTTCATTCACCCATGCTGATACCTGCCAGAACCCTTACCATGCAACCGCACTACCAGGCTCAGACAGTGTCATCCTTCACCACAGCAATATTCACCGCCAGGAGGTGAAGGGAGACAGATACACAGACTACACGATGGAAGTACGGGAAGCGGTAGGAAGAGTGGTGTATGACAGCACCGGAAAACGCATTGGCACCTGGAAGGCGGAAGCATGTGTCATTACCTTTAACTAGGAGCACCCGCGTTCATGTCCTGAGGCGACCTCAGGAACCATGGCCGAGACGACGGGCGTCTTGCACTAAACAAGCCAGGTCCCCTCTTTGAGAGCGCACACCGGCAGCTAGGTCCATATTGCAGAGATGTGAGCCAGAGGGAGAAAGGGATGTGCTATTGGCAGGTCGAGATCTAGCAGCCTTATATATACACAGGCGGAGATTGAAACCGACGCCAAATAAACCAATATAGAAGTTTGATGGATCTGGAAGGTGCCCTGCCAAATCAGGAAAGTATCGTGGCGACAGTCGCCCATGACGTCACGGGTAAGTTGTCCTCACAATGTGCAAATGGACCAAGGACCCCCGATTATATGCGGTGAACTATGATCCCAAACAGCCGATTTGGGGCAAAAATGTCCGGATAGATTTGTTGTATTATGTCCGGATAAAATCAGACTTACCGGCGGACTGGATGTCCGGATAGAGGAGTAGGGTCGCCAGCATGACCTTAGTGTCCGGATTGTGCAGTAGGGTTCCCGGCGCAACCTAAGTGTCCGGTTTGAGGATCAATGTCTGCGCAATGCCTCCTGTGTCCGGACGAAAAGAGATATCCTGCAGTAGTTGATTGCCCGGTGGCAAGTCTAGCTTGTAATAGCTTGTAACGGACATAAAACAATGGCTTGTCACTGGTAACTAGTCGGAGTGCAAAACTGTAATATCAGATACTAGTAGCAAATGTAATGAAAGATGACAGAGTCACCCCGTCCTACCCCATTCTATACTTATGTCCGGATCAAGGATCAGGGTGTACCCGGCACCCCTCGATGATGTCCGGAGATGTGATCAAGGTTAGCCACGACTTTTGCGTGGTTTTGTCCGGACAAGATCAGGGTTGGCCCACCTTTTTGCCTATTTTTTGTCCGGATTCCGGATCATAGATCCCCACTTATAATCGGGGGTCCTATGGTCCAGTGCGGTGTGTTCCTAGGTCCCGGCCTGCGGGCTGAATCGAGATGATTCTGGCGCTTAGAGTAGTGCAGAGCGAGAAAGACAAAGACCGGTCTGAAGGGGGAGTGTATTCTGAGCTTTCTAATTGTAAATATACAGGGACTGTCTACTCTTATGTATAGTATGCTCGAGACAGAAGGCAGCTGGCCCTTCTCTGTCTACACCAGCGTCCAATAGTTCGCTACTACCTGTAGCCCGGCCGCGTGACCTCCAGCGGAGACTCGGTTGAGCAAGGCTGTCGCATCGACCCTCTGCATCTACCGTTCTATCAAGCCGCGCGTGCCAGCCGGTTCCACGTCAATTGAGACCACGACGAGGACTCTGAGGACCAACACATTCACATACCACAATCCGTAGGAACGAACTCGATCACGCTGTCTTCCATCCCCGTCGTCGCTCATCGTGCTCATCGTCGGCTCTCCCTCTCCGCAGTCGCACGCGCCTCCAGGACCTCATTTAACCGGTCTGCGAGTCCCTCCGTGAGTCGGGTTATCCCGTCAGTGGTACAGAGACGGTAGGAGGGCATCGGTTGGTACGTGTCTGCAAGAATCTAGCAGCCGCGATATATACCCGAAGGCATGGTTGGTCAGTCAAACACTGGACACAATATAGATAACGCACTTCGCCATCCTCCACACGCACGGAGGCGAGGATGTCGTCCACGTCGCCGATTCGGCCGAGGGCTGGCACATTCCGTTCGTCTGCATGTGTTGCACACAATAGCAGGCGGTCGATTATTGTTGGGCGGGCGAACAAAGAATGTGGAGAGCGCACCGTGTATGTGCATCCACCCCACTTGCGTCTGGATCGCGCCGTTCTTCTGGATGTCGTCCACCTCGTCCCGCAGCGCGCTCTGGATCGCCTCGTGCAGCACCTCACGGAATGCCGCTGCAGCGCCGCGCACATTAGCGACTCCACTGTGGGCCCATGTAGACAGACACGCACGATTCTCGACGAAATCGTTCAACCCCGCGTCCTCCTCCTCCCCTCGCGTGTCCGCGGGTAGCCATCCCAGCACCGTAGACGACCTCGCGAACGTAGGCGGAGTGGGAAGGAATGACAGGGCAAACACGGCACTTGTGTCTGACACCGGATTGGGCGCCTCGAAGAGGTGGTAGAACAGGTCAGGGCGGTCGGGGTCGGGGAACGACGTTGGCTGGTGTGAGTTGGCGGAGGAAAGGCTTTGTATCGGGCTCTGGGGAACGAGGCAAGGCGCTCTGAATGGCCGAGTACTGAGTTGGGCAAGGAGACCCGACGAGGGAGAATACGCGTGCGTATGCCTTCTAGGGCGGCAAATTGCGAGCAGGACTCGGCGGACAGGCCAGGTGCGGTGCTGCCTGGCGATAGTCAAGAGTCTTTGACCCTGTGCTGTGCGGGAAGCCATGACCACCTTGTGAAGGTAGGGTATTAGTGATAGATTATGTAAACTGTGGATGTACTTTTGGTGGAGAGTGGGCTCGCAGTGCAGGATCTGCCTATAGTTCACAAGCAGGGCGTTGACGCAGGTGACACCACCCACTAGAGTCATGCTTATTGGCAGGTTCCGCCACTTCGGATTTGGCTCGAACACTGCGGCATCGCGCCTGGACTTGGTCTCCAACCTATCCACCACACCCCGCTGCTAATACTAGTGACACGCCCTGTTCGCCGTTGGTGAGGGAGTCGGTGGATCCAGATTCAGTGGCACCTTTCTTGCCCGACTTGCTCCGAACGTGGCGAGGCTTTGTGTGTATGGTACCTCCACCACTTGCTCGGATGGCATTCGATATCCGTGGCAAGGAGTCTCAATTAGACTTGGGTCAGGTGCTCGCATCGTACTATCTATTACGCTAGGACGGGCGAGCACCTCGCTCGCATGGACGTGTGACAGTACACGTAGACGAACATCCATGATTCGTGACCCACGTACCTTGGGATAGGCGACAGAGAACAGTATTTCTTACACCGGCAGCCCGGACGTGCCGACCAACATAGACATGCTTTTGCAACGACTTGCTCCGTCTTGCGGCTCGATATACCTTGCTAGTTCTTGGTACGATTTTTGATTACATCAATGAGAGGTTCGCTCTCAGCTGCACTACCATCAAGGTGCAACTGGCGTGGTACAGTATATAGGGTTATCGCCGGCCCACACATCGTCACGCGAAGGCAATGGTGGACCACTTGGAAACCGAGGCGGCCCAGCAGGTGCGTACACTTCATGACTGACTAAGTTGTTCCCCTCCTGCAGGTTGGTGCATTGGAGACATCGGACAGAAGTCTAGCTGGAGGCCTTTGCTCCTGCGCGTCTCTGCTATGCACGCCATCGCGGAGACACCTGGAGAGATCACCGCAGAAGACCTGCAACATGACTCTGTTGTTGTTCCACTCTCATGGACTGTCCAAGAGGGGAGATGTAAGGACGTCCAGTCAGGTCTCGACAGCTATAGAACGGGTTCTAATTGAGTCGCACTTGTGACGGCCTAGCTGCTCCCCCACCGCAGGTACTTAGTTCCTGTGGTATACATGTGTAGCCTTCGATATGGTGCGGGTTAAGTTAGAACTTTTGGGCCCCAAATCGGGAAGACCGAAAGCTTCAGACACCACGCCAGTGACGTCACGCGTTGAGTTGGCTCATGTTGCTACTCGTCATGGTGGCAGCCACTATGTCACCCAGTGTCGAAGCCATCTTTACATATTTTAGTTACAAACGCAGTGGAATGGTTCACAATATCGTCTTCATCAACTCTCTTCCTCACCTCCACCACAAACCAGCCCGACGAGAACACCAATACCAAAGACAACATGCACCCCATCGCTAAGCGAGGTCTCGCCTGCGACTTTTCTGGTACGCAACCCTCTTTGTGGACAGCATTGTTGCGTGCTGAATCATTCTCGACGAAGGTAAGAGCATCATTGTGACGGGCGGCAACCGTGGGATCGGACGCGCCATCGCAGAGGCATGCGCGGGCGCGGGAGCTCGTGTCGCACTTATCTATAGAGCCTCCAAGAATGCGGAGGACGTCGCGAAGCAGATAGGAAAGGAGAATAATGTCGAGGTCAAGGTAAGCCGTATAGCCGGACAAGACGACGAAAAAGAGGTCAAGAAAGACGCAT
The DNA here is from genome assembly GCA_964035675.1 of Fomitopsis pulvina. Lineage (NCBI taxonomy): Eukaryota > Fungi > Basidiomycota > Agaricomycetes > Polyporales > Fomitopsidaceae > Fomitopsis > Fomitopsis pulvina. The sequence goes on from OZ037963.1 coordinate 1,410,197, forward strand.
ATAGGCATACAAATGCGACGTCTCGGACGCAGTCCTCGTCAAGAAGACGTTCAAGAAGATAAACGACGAAATGGGTCCGGTCACGGGGCTCGTTGCGGTACGTCCCAGTCAACGTCAATGCGCAGGTCCCCAGTCACGAACGTCTCGTTTCTAGAATGCCGGTGTCTCCATCGTCAAGCCAGCTCTGGAGATGACGAAGGAGGACTTCGACAAGGTGTACACGGTGAACGTACTAGGCGTGTTCCACTCCGCGCAGGCTGCGGCGCAACTCTGGGTAGACAGCAAGTACCAAGGCGGCTCGATTGTCATCATTTCCAGTATGAGCTCGCAGATCATTAATCAGGTCGGACAGGGCAAGCCGCTCACGCAGGTCAGCACCTTGTGTCCATGACTCGATGCTCCGCTCACATGCTGCGTAGATATTCTATAATTCATCCAAAGCTGCGGTGTCGAACCTCGTCAAGGGCTTGGCCTCCGAGTGGGCTCAGTACAGCATTCGCGTCAACGCCGTCTGCCCAGGCTACGGTAGGTCTTCCTCGTCTATTGTCCTTAGTCCGTGTGATGCCAAAGATACACATTCCTAGTTGACACCGACCAGACATCCGGTATGGAGCAGAGCATCCGAAACTACCAGTCAAGTGGCCTTCCGCTCAGGCGGTTTGCACAGCCGCACGAGATGGCCCCGCAGACGTTGCTGCTGCTTTCTGATCACGCAAGCTATATGACCGGCCAGGAGTATCTTGTTGATGGGTGAGTGCCCTCTTGTCTGCAGAGAGTCGCGGAGCTCAGACGTGCGCGTAGCGGACAGCTCGTTTTCTGATGTGCCGAGTCCAAAGTGAGAATTGGGCGAGCGATGCGTCTACCGTAACTGGTTTCCTCGCTGTTGTATAATACCAGAGTTTGCTTGTATGCAATCGGACGGAAGATACCTTGTCGACGCTAGCAGTGGCAGAAGACAACACTCACGTAAACCTATTGTACTGTGGGTGATTCTCCCCCCGCCTGCCAGTGCTACTACTGGTCGCCGGTAGCCCGGTCATAGAACCTGTCTGCAGGGTGTAGTGCAGGGGGAGCAGGCTTTAAGTCAACACAGAAGCATCAATAAGATCCCCTGTGCTTTTCTAGAGGTCTGTGCATCAACGTCGTTTACTCAGCACTCAGTGGCGATATGTACATGTTAGCAAGTTAGTAGTAACCATGCTGACCTGCAGCGGAGATATGTCCCAGGGTTTACAATCAGCTAAAGGGCTAATGATTTGCTTTCTGACCTTTTCAAAGTATGCATTAATTCTACACGTTATGCAAGGAATGTCTATATCATCTATATGTCGTGAAATGCAACGTATGTCTGGGCGGCGCCATCTAGCAGAGTCCACGGTAATTTGATTAGTGTCTACGAGCAATACGGTTCTTGATCCAACCAATCATGCTCCCGGACCGGAAGCGGAAGAGCCATGAGAAAAGATAAGTGCAAGCAATCTGTACCCGACAATCAGCACTCTGTATAGATACGGCTGCGGATAAACTCACGTTGAAGACGATGAAGGCGCAGAAAATGCCAAAATCCCGCCAGTGGTGGGAGTAATAAATGTTAAAGCTCTCGCCGAGGAACGCATCCGTGGTCTGGTAGGCGCAATACTGGCAGTTGCTGGTGGCGTCGCCATTGGTGAGATATCCTCCAGAAGAGCTGATATAATTCTCCATGTACTGCGCGCATGTCAGTCCGGATGGAGGCACGATCGTGACGAGCTCGGTGGGCGCGCAATTGATATCACTGCGGCCGATAGCTGGATAACAGCGGTTAGGATCGGCGCATCTAAGGGGAACAATGACCACTCACCCTGCCCGAGCAGAGCTTCAATCAGGTAAGTGTACGGAGACAGGCGATACATCCATCTCCACCAGCCGAGCTCCCGGAAGGGCTGGAGCACACCGTTGCTGAGGGATAGAAGAGATAAGTAAGTCGCGAATGTCAAAGGAACTGGTCACGTACAAAGAGAGCACGAAGGAGAACAGGAAGCTGAATACGAGCGCCGCAATCTGTGGGCTCGGACACATCGCCGCGACCGCCTGGCCGATCGTGGTGTAGTACATAGGGAAGACGACACCGAGGCAGAGGTAAGTGAAGCCGCCGCGGTCGCTAGGGAAGCCGACGGTCCAGTACCAGCAGAGGAAATACAATGTCGACCCGAAAATATTCCACGGGATCTCGACCAGGATTTGGGACGTGATGAGCGCGGTCCAGCTGTACATGCTGCTGTGACGCTCGCGGATCTCGTATATCTGGCGCGTTGCCAGGAACGGCACCTGCAGCTGGTTCGCGAGCGCGACAGATATGATGGTCGACATGAAGATCGCGAAGAGCTTGTTCTGCGTGCCCTGGACGCTGTCCTTCGCCTTGAAGAACGTGAATCCGATCAGGAGACCCGCCGCGATGTTGACGCCGATCTTAGCCATCAAATACGGCGGGTCGCGCCAGTGATACTCTGCGTCACGCCGCAAGAGTGCCGCGAGCTGGTACGGCCAAGACGTCGGAAAGTCGCTTGTCATCGATGCCTGGACGGGAGGGCGCTGGCGACCTTCTCTGTTGATCTGCTCGAGCTCCTGGTTCGCATTCTGGAACTCTTGCGACTTCTTCCAGGCGTCGTGCCAGTCGATGTCAGTCGTCGCAGTTGCACCGGCACCGATCACCTCCAATATGTACTCAGCCCTGCATATGTCCGCTTTAGAAGAATCTCCACGAGACGGAATTGCGTACTCACGGGTTTTCAGCGTCGCCGCAGGGCCTGCCTCCGTGGGTCTGGAAGTAGTTGATGAGAGTTGAAGACTTGTGCCCGATGTCACCAAAGTACACAGTCTGTCCACCCTTGCGCAACAGGAGGAGTCGGTCAAAGACCTCGAAAAGTTCTGCCGACGGTTGATGAATCCTAAAGAGGAAACTCATCAATGACATGGGACCGAATAGACTTGAAATGGTGACGTACGTGCATACAATTGACTGCCCACTCTCCGCAAGACTCCTGAGAAAACGCACAATTGCCCATGCACTCTGCGAGTCAAGACCGGACGTTGGCTCATCCAAGAAGAGCAGGGACGGTTTGGCGACGAGCTCAACACCGATCGTTGTCCGCTTGCGATGCTCGACGCCGAGCGAACCGACGACAGCATCCGCGTAGTCCTCAAGCCCACACATTTTCAAGCAGTTGTCGACCCAGGCCTCCTTTTCGGTGAGAGAGACGTAAGCGGGCTGGCGGAGCTTCGCAGAGAACAGTAGCGCCTCGCGGACTGTTGCCGTCGGAAGGTGAGTATCCATCTGCTGCACATAACCACTGTCGATTTGTGAGCATTCGCCACGAGAGAGAAACGCGGTAAACGCCTACGTTTGAGCACGGAAGTCAGGTGGAAGAGCCTGCCCGTTCATCAGCCGTTCGCCGGTGACGACACCGCCCGCAGTCCGCTGGGAGAGGACGTTCAGAAGGGTCGTCTTCCCTGCGCCCGATTCGCCCATAAGCGCAGTCAGCTTTCCTGGGGCGACATGGCCGGAGACGTTGTCGAGCAACTTCCTGTGACCGCCATGCACGGGCACGACATACGCCAAGTTCTGGAACGAGAACGTGTTGCTCTCCGTGTGTACCAGCTCCATTTCTTTCCGCGGCTCCTCCACCACTCCATCCGGGCCGTGCTGCGTCGACGCGCCGTCCGAGCTGATCTTTTCTTCGTCTGCCCGAGCCGCTGCCCGTTCGCCGAGGGCCACTTTCGCGCCACGCTTGAAAAGCGTGACATTCGAGTCACCCGCGAGGCCGAGGTTCAGTTCCGAAAGCGCGAGCAGGATGGAGACGAAGCCCACGCCGAACACGCACACGATGCCGAAATTGCGCCAGAGATGCCCGTATGAATAGTCGAACGAGAGCTCGACGTAGCGCAGGCCGTTGACAGTGGGCTGCCCGGGGACGGAACCGACGGTCGTGCACACCTGGTTTGCAAGCGATACATTTTCGTAGCCAGAGCCAGAAGGGACAATTGCCGAGCACTCCGCGTTAAGGCCCTGAAACTCGTTAACCACTAGTGCCTCGAAACCGTATTTCAGCGGCTGTCGGGTTGCGGGCCAGTAAGTATCTGGGCGAGTAGTTCACAAAGAAGGCTTACATTTATGTACGTGATCCATCGTAGGGCACCGATCATGGACGGCGGCGGAATAGTGTACCCAGTGTACAGTGTCAGAACCAGGACCGATACACCGGCGATAGCCTGTGCGGGAGCCGGGCTCTTGAACAGCGCCGCGAGCATGCGGAACCACGCTTTCATTGTAAGCGTCATGGTGAAGATAAACAAGAGGAAAGTGCTAAAAGCAGTCGTTCAGCGGTGCGCGACGCACAGGAAGCCCATGGACCACTCACAAAAACTTCCCAGCATTTAACTGGAGGCCGACGAGGAAATATAGGATGATGGAGAAGAGAACGAGCGTGATTGCGGTGATGGGGACATCTACAAGCGTCAGCGCGAGCGCCTCGACGAACGGGTGGTACATCGCCGCACGGGAGTGCCGCTGAACGATGGGCCTCTGGATGAAAAGGGCTGGGATCTCCGCCATTGTGGACAGCGCTGCAAACAGGAGGGCGCTGCACCGAGCATTAGCGCGACGAAAACCCGCAACTGGCAACATGTCCACTCACAAGAAAAGGACACCGCCCTTGGAGAAGAAGGTCGCGGTCGTGTCAGCTAGCTTCAAGAAAATGGTGCCGACGATGATCGCTTGCAGCACGAAACTCATCATCTGGATGACTTGCGTGGCGACCGCGCCCTGGATGATCTGCCAGCGGCGGAGCATCAACGCTCGCACCTGCATCGGGATCGAGATGATGTATGGACTCTTCTTCGGGGTCGTCTTCGCGTGCTCCGCGCGGAAGCTCATGCGGTACTGCTGCTTCTTCTCGGGGAGGCCCGCCGCGCCCTCGCGGTACGCACGCATGTCCTCGCGGTTGCGCTGCCCGAGCGGGCTCGCTTTGAAGTGCGCGGCGAACTCGGCCGCGTTGCGCGGACGCACACCCGCGAACTTCGCGCGGGGTATGCGCCCGTTTGGGTCCGTGACCGCGACGAGGAAGTCGGCGGTCGTCTGCCGGTTCGCGGGCTCGTACCCCATGTCGATGAAATACTGTCGTGCCTTGTTCGCGGGCCCGAAGTACGCCATCCGGCCGTCGTAGATCACGCAGACCTTGTCGAAGAGCTCGTAGAGCTGCTCGCCCGCTTGGTAGATGGAGACGATGGTGGAGACGCGCGCGACGTCCGTCGCGAGCCGCAGAGCGCGCACGAACTCGAGAGCGGTCGACGCGTCGAGGCCACGCGTGGAGCTGCAAAGGACATGGTCAGGTAGAACTTTCGAGAAACAGTCTGGTTCCACACTGACTTGTCCCAGGATGTGAGCAGACTCCTGGTGGCGAGGACCTCGCTAATAGACACCCTCTTCTTCTCACCGCCACTGACTCCTCGAACGCTTGCATCACCTACGAGCGTGTCCCTGGTATGCCGCAGACCGAAGATGGTTGTAAGTACGTCTATCACCGTCGACCGGTGCTGCTCGCGGGTGTCGTGGAGGCGCGTGTGCGGCGTTCGAGTCTTCGCCGCGAAGTCGAGCGTCTGCCGGACGGTCAGCGTCGCAAAGTGCACGTCGTCCTCGGGGCAGTACTGCACGTCGCCGCGGTAGTGCTTCTCTATGTCCTGAGACGTGAAGTCGTCGTACCACACATCACCCTCGATCGCGTGGTAGTCCTGCCGCTGATTTGCGAGCGTCTTCAACAAAGTCGTACAACCCGCTCCGGGGCGCCCGAGTACGACTGCGGAGAGTTAGCAAGGCGCCACCTGTCATCTAGGAGCTACTCACGAAGCATCTCGCCTGGCTTGACGCACCCTTCGAAACCGACGAGGATGTCTTTGACCGGGGGATGGCGCAGGAACTTAATTGCATCGAACAGCTGAAGAGGATTCAGGGCTGAGCTGAGGGTCGGCTGATAGCTAGCTGCCGCTCCGAGGCCCACCACTCGGAGGTTGTCAAACACAACGCCGAGCTGACGCCGCTTGATGTCAGACTCGTCAGCACTGTGCATCAAAAGTTTCACTTTAGACGTTCCTATTCATATATGGCCAAACGGTACTCACCGCCGAACCATGAGCTGGAGCTTCTTCTCAAAATCAAAGGGGCCATCTCCCACTGCGAGAGTGCCCTCGGAGAGAGCGACGGAAGAACGGCTAGGCACACGGGACGGCAACTGACCAACTGAGAGGGACTGCTGTTTTTCGCTGCGACGGCCAGACATTTCGGTCATGGTGCGCTGGAGCTCTGCGACACCAGACGGGTCAAAGTGACCTATGGACACATGTCGATGCTGCGGTTCGTGCGGTTCGTCAGAGGGCTGGAGTGCTTTCGAGTCTGTCGGAAGATTGAGGACGATGGGATTCCCGGCTGCGGTGGGTGAGGCCGGTGGTGCCTCGGGTAGCTGGTCGTCGTCATCGACGCCGTGTAGTCGAGAAGAATCCATTGCGGACGCTCGAGAATACTAGGGGCGAGATATAGGGTAGGGTGATTTGTGACATAACAGGCGTGCCTATTATATACGGGACTGTTATTGCGGAACGAGAACGCGCGGAAGGCGGCATCGATACAGGCGTGTGATTGTCTGGTCGCGCCACCGCCACTCAGTTGCTAAATCCGAGTTCATCGGTGTACCTCAGCCAATCAGCACACGCGCCCCGCGGGGGAGTAAGCACTGCTGCGAGGCGTCTGGCCCGCGCTCGGGCAAGGCCTCCGTTGGCGTAACGAAGCTGACGAGGCGTCTGCGAGTACTACGTACTAGAGTAACACGTTGTACACGCCGCCTTCGACCTGACTCAGCTTCCCAAGTCTGCCGTTTACAGCAACTGCCCAGTAATCGAGACTCAGATCCAGCAACAGGACCTATAGCATCACACAACTCGCGACAGCGACCCCATGACCTTGCCACATGACTGCCATCAGAACTCCCTGCTTCTGTGGCTAGATTATGTCAGACAACGCGAGTAAGGGCTGGCGGGCATCCTGTAAACTTGCCATCTCGATTCCGTCTGCTAGTCGTTGCAGCAACACAGCTCTTTGAACCACGCTGGGTGCCTGAAACAAAGCGTATGCAATAGAGTTCAATCCAGCGGTGACGGGGCTGGTCGCGCCAGCATCAGGCACTCAATGTTTATCAATCACCGTAGGTGCCAACGTCTTCAGTCAGAGCGACACTAAATACATATGGAGACACCTGTGTGACTGCAGGCCTCGGAAATGACGAGGCGTCTGACCATGTAAGACCACTCTGCCTGTAGGTAGGTTTCGACGAGCAACAAGACACCCGCAGCAGCGCTAACGGCCGTGTCGCCTTCACCACGCCATCGCAATGCCATGATCGCACGCGTCCGAGTCAGTGTGCGCGCACGCTCGCATGTGTTTCTTGGAAGAGCCATGCTAGTGCTAGTGCCATTCCACGGCGGCTCTCTGAGAACCGATAACAATACGAAGAGTGGAGACATTTATTCATTCTGGCTGTGCTCGACATCAACACACCATCGTGTGTCTCAGTGGGGTCAGGACTGGATCACACAGCGAGCGACCCTTGACAAGGCATGGTAGGTGCTCGGTGTACAGGGGCGATAAGGGCCCTATATGTCAGCCACATTACTGCCCAGGACACTCGGTAGGCCGGAACTACACACACACATATACATACACGTTCTCAAGGACGGGACCACTTCTGTCACCGACCGGGATATCCAGCGATAGGACGTTCGATAGCGTCCAAGAAGTCGGCGTACGTGTCTTGGTGCAGGCGCATATGATTTCCTACCTATTGGCGCGCGACTCGAAACCTCGCGCTCGATCGCCGGGACGCCCCATAGCGCTTCATAGGGCGCGGACGTGTCCACAGTGAGTTCTACCACGAACACAGTACACGAACCAGGACCTCAGACTTACCGCCGATGCCTGCACACTCACATCCGCTTCAGAGGATGACACGATTCCGCTCAATGTCGGACAACATCCGAATAATGGCCAGACCACGAGACAGGCCAAGTCGGTACATCCGCGAGCGGATAGACGTCTCAGGGGCACTACATCACCAGCGCGGCCCCGCCTACAAGTTGATCGTGCTCCTCACTCGACCGCCGATCACCACTAACCCACCGTCGCAGCACGCTCGGCACCCGCTCGCCGCCCTCCTCCCTCGCGCCCGCCGCAGGCCGGGCCCATCCCTGCGCCGCGCGCTCCCGTGCGAGCCGGATGTTCTTAATGCTGCGCGCGAGCGCGGGCGCGACGCCGCCGCGAGGGGCAGGCGGGATCGTGCGCGTCGGTGGGACTGCCGCTGGATGCGCAATAGGGGCCGGCACGCAGAGCGACGGCGTCGGGACGGGCGGCAGGGGCGCGGAAGCACGGGACGAGCGTCGGTCTTGCGCGGCAGGCTGTTTGGAAGTTGTGTTGATGCGCCGGTGCATGCTGGTGAGCGCCGCGAGACGGTGCATGGACTGTGCAGAAGGCAGGCGGGAACCGGGCAAGGGCTGGACGTGTGCGGGGAACGGGGGCATTGTGGTCGTCGGCTGCGCGGCTTCAGACGGTACGTGCTGCATCACTCCCAGAGTATATTCCTGCTGTGGACGGTAGGACCACTGAGGTGGAAGGATGGGTGAGTGCCATGGGCCAGCGGAGCTATCCGGCCAGAGGACGTCGTCAGGGATGTGGCCAGACAATTGACTAATATGCCGCGACGGGAGAACCGGAGGCGGAAGGACAAGCGAGTCGACGAGGATGATGTGCTCGGGGTCGGCAGGAGCCCATCCGTGGACGTTCGTGGCCTCAGAGTTCTGTAGAGCCTCCAGGACAGAAAGCGGCTGGCGAGCACCATTGTGGAACCCAAGTCTCTCGGCCCTCGAAGCTGTGACGGGGAATGTCCGAGATAGCGGCGCGAACAACGTGATTGAGGGGGAGCGAGTGGGAAGCGCCCTGACCGGAAAGGAGTTACGAGGCATCGCGTTAACGTTGGCACGCGGGTCCTGTGGGGTGCCAGATCTGCGCTGGGCGGGCTTCGCAGGAGCCTGCTCTGGGTCGTCATCGGGGAGGGAAAAGATGTCCGAGAGGCTCAGGCTGAGCTCCAAGCTCGAGTCCGACGGTGACTCCTTGAGGCTCCGGTCGAGCGAGGGCTGAAGGACGTCGTAGACACAGGAAGCCATGGAGAAGGCAACGAGCGATGGCTGTAGTAATCAGAGAGCAAGTGTCAAAAGTAGAAAGAGCTGTGAGGATCACAAAAGACAGAGGAAACGCGGGCGACTTGGCGGGGCCGTTAGGCTGACGCATTGCAACGTCGACCGCTCGATGGTCGAGAACTGCGTGTCAGCCTCCGGGTCAGCCATGGCGGCGCGTCGGACGAGATTGCTACGTATTGGTGCGTCGTCCTCTGCTGTGTTTTGGCCGGTGCGAACACTGCGTAGGATGGTAAGTAGACTTGGTCTTCCTTGGCGGCAATGAGCACGAACAAGTACGCGTATCGACTCTCATGCGTACCTCGCCCCGCCGTCTCCATTCTCTCTACCAGTGAGGTTATGGTGCATCTTTTCCTCTCACTCTAAAGGGAATGACAAGGCTAAGATTATGATTCTGGCAGTGGCGACGGCAGTGGTGGCGAGTCTCGAGTTACGAATTTAGAAAACTATTATAGTTCCCCCCCTCTTTGAAACCGGTCCAGTGCCTGAAACTCGAATGCAGGAGCTTGTCCGCTCAACGGATTGGACCTGATCTTGGCTTGTAACCGCCTTTTGTGCTTCTGATCCTGACCACGTAGTCAGATCTTGTGTATGTGCAAGCGATAAAATGTGGTAAACCCTTTTAGCTCGTCATTACACTCAAGGATGCGCGCTTCAGGATAGATTCTCGTACCGGGTCAGATCCTATTGTTCATTTCAAGTTCCAAAAATAAATTGTCTGTACTAGTAAGCTATGACATGTGTACTTTTCATGGAGAGATATGACGCAGTGCTGCTATACAATAGCGGTCTTTAACTGGCGTTACACTTGAGTTCTGAAGGCGCCACTGAGCGCCCGGAGTTGTGGCTGGATGGAGGGCTGCCAAATCCACTGGATGAAACATGCCGGTGTGACGTCTGCGACTGATGTTTTAAATACTGGTCCATTTGTCTACTTCACAAACCGGAAGACATCCGATGACAGAACACCTTACCGTAAATAAAATTAGAGTATGTAGGCTTTGAAAAAAATAGATAGCCTGTGTCAGTGCACGCCCGGTAGCTTCTGGTGAAGAATTGAGGGAGCTACAAGCAATACGGCTGAAATCGTTTCAAAGAGGGGGTCAACTACAGTATGTACCATTGTGCTGTCACGGCACCTGCAAGCTGACAGATAAGTATTAATGGTCGGAAATCTATTTTTGACATGATCAGGTTGAAAAGACAGAGAAGTACTGTACCATTTCGACCACATGTTCGGTCACGCGTCACATGGGTCCCCGAACTGAGCCCTAAGTTCATTTGTCACACATCACAACGGGCTGCGAACTAGGGCCCATACAGACGTCACACCATGCTCCACCAGGAGCTATCGGCTGCTTGTAGCTCTACATACCAGTCCAGCCTCCATATTATTTGTTGATTTACCATCATTCTGTATTATCACCAGAAAATACAGTATGTAGGTACTATCAAATTGGGCAATGAACTATTCTATACCAGGAAATCATACGGACAAAAGCTGGTGGTTCTGATATTTCATGGACTGCTCGAAAGCACATCTTGACTAGTTTGCTCACTCACCTTCTTGTCAACCCCATTGGCCACACTCGTTCAGCACCCTGGCCGAACTGAACTAGCCTTGTGTCACACAGCCCCCCGGAACTACAATAATCTCCAGTTTGCCTGTCACATGTCACACCCACCAAACCTGTGGTCAAAATGGTACAGTAAGTCCATATCTGATCAGCTGAGAGTTGAAGCCGATAATGACCAGACATCGGAATTTGAATACCTTATTGGTGATGTTGCCTAATAAGCTTCCTAAGTGCAGGAGTTCTGTGCTCTGTGAGTGATGGGAGGCACATGGAAGATTTTGGACTCAATGTTGAGTCCAGCTTTTCGCAGTTGGGAAGAGGTGGATTCTGGGGTGCCGATCTTTGTGTTTGGAAGGTCAGTGTGAGTGGTCATCTCAAGCTGCTGCCAAGGCCAGTTTGCACAATCCACAGAGAGGTGGAAGTTGCATGTTGAACCAAAGGGCAGTGTGCACTCTCGCATGTGGACTGCTACAACACTCGATGTTAGCGCCGGCGACGGGGCACTAATACTCAGCGGAGGGGGGTCTGGAGGCGGCGAGGGAGAGGTCCCGGGTGCCGATCAAGATATCAGTTCTGATGACGAGGGCTGGATCCCTGTCGAGTTCTCGCACCGCTGACCTATCAAGCCAAAAGATAGTCAGATCGAGCTTAGGGCTCGACCTAGTCCACTACCGCTTATATACATGCACTGGCCATTCTAGTACTCTACTAAGTCTACCCTTGAGACATTGCAGACGTCCCTAGCCCCAGCTGCAAGTACCACGGAGGCAGCGTACCGTTATTGTGCTATCGTCTACTGTTCCGGTGTTCTGCAAACCTGGGGGTTCACTACCCTCAGCCTTCAGTGACTGCCGGGCCTCCTCCAAGGTTTGATGTCGGTTCGTGATCGGCCTACCTTCACCATCGTGTGAAGGGTTCGGCGTAAGGTAAGGAATAAATAGAAGACGAGGAGAAAGGAAGAATGATAAATAAAACGTAGATCAAAGATGAAGAGGAATGGAGAGATGTAAGGTAGAAGTCCATCATTATGCTAAGGCACGATGGTGGGATTCAGGCTAGAAGTAAGGACCCTTGATATGTAAGGAATATGATGCCCATCCCGTCTCGTCCGAAGTAGAAGAAAGATAATCAAAAGAAGAGGAAGGCGTACTGTAAGTGACAGATCAGGGGTTGTCCCCCAGCTGCTCATGAATGTCCTTGGGCAGCCGCCTCCATAAGGAGTACATCCGATGACGTAGGCGGACATCTCGGGTATGACTAAGAAGAAAAGAAAAGAAACTGTCAGTGTGCTCTGCACGGTATCGTAACATCACTAAGTAAAAAGTCCTAGATCAACTAGTCTAAGCGTCTTGTAACATTACCCCCCTACTACGATCGAAGTCCGCTTCGATTCCTACCATGTTCATCGGCGAATCTAGGCCTCCGGGTCTTGCATGGGCCACCATTCTTCGCCGACCTGTCCCCAATAGACACCGTCCTCGTCATACTCTCCCTCAACAGCATACTCGTTCAGCTGTTCATCAGCCGTGACGTAAGTGCCTTCGGAGGAAGGTGACGGGCTGGCCCATATTGCCCGAGCAGCGGTGACTCGGCGCGGAGTCCATTCGCATTCAGGGGTGACAGCGGCCCTCAATAAGTCGTCGACCTCGATTTCGGATTGCTCGAGGTCGGTTAGCAAGGGTCTTATGCGCGAGGGTCCTGCGGCATCAGGGATGTTGAGAGTGAGCCACTCGCCGGTCTCTCGCAGGGTGTTCTGTTGTTCAATGGGGTCGTCGGGTGCTGGGGAGGGTTCGCGCGTAGCATACGGCGGAGGATCCTCGGCAGGGTCGTCGATGAGGAGTCCGGGTTGGGCAGGGCCGGTGAGCAGGTGATCCTGCGGTGGGATAGTGGCTGTGCGGCGAAATGGGCGTATATTGAGAGAAGGGGTGGGGGGTCGTCATGTCACCGCGACCTCGTCAGTGATCTCAAGTAGACGTGGCCCCTGGCCACATGGCACATAATATCCCTGGGTGCAGTGAGCATCCATCCACGCTTTTGCCTCTTGAAGTGTGCGCTTAGTGGTAGTTTCGTGCGGTCCATGGCCGCGGGCTCGACGGTACTCCTCTTCTCGTATGAAGATGCTGAGGATTCGTCCTTTGGCTACACACCAGTACTTGGGCGTGTTGTCGGAGGTAAAGGTGAGGGCCCAGCGTGTGGGACGGAGGACGGGTGGCGAGAGTTGTTCACCAATTCTTCTGGCGCAGTCATCGGCTCGGTTGCGCTGGTTCATGAAGACAGGCACCTGCGCGCGGTTGAGGATGCCGGCTTCGTAGAGGGTACGGGTGTCCTGGTGGACAGCAGGTCGAGGCCAGTCGGGGTTAGTGGGACAGTTGAGCGGGGTGTGGCCTGGCTGGCGCCGCTTGCAGCTAGGGCAGATGTAGACTTCGCAGTCGACCAGGTCATGGGTTTCATTAGGGCAGTAGTAGCACTTCATATGCGGGAGTATAAATATACTGAATAAGCTTTGGGAGTAATGGATCGGCGCGGGGATAGGGTGAGTTGTTTGTTCAAGGGGTAGAGGCTGAATAAACGCGGTATGTCGGTGTCATTCCGGTTCGGGGATGCGTGCTTGTGCCCAGTTGAGGACGGGGGTGCGTCCCAGGTCCAACAGGGCTAGTTTGAGTCGTCGTTCTATTTCCAGTGAATTGTATTGGGCTCCTCGAGCCAGCTCTTCTTCATTTGCGTACGTCATGTAGAGCTGTCCCATGACCTCCTGCAGGTGCGCGAGGGCATCAGCCGTATGATAAGCTGCGATCGTCGGGTAGTCCATCGCTAGGTGGTTAACTAGGGAGGCGGGCGCGGTGAGGAGCGTACTGAATAATGCCCAGTCGATCCTGGACTTGGTCCTCATTGTCATTAGATCCGTGTTCGTGCCTAAGTGCACCCTGGCCGTCATGTCGGGGTCGAGGGGCGTGGCGGGCGGTGAACTTCTGAGCGGACGAGGACCCCGAGGGTGGAGAGTGACTCGGGCCAAGTTTCGATTGGTGTCTGGGTTCATGTTGGAGATAGCCTGAGGCAACCAAGATGGCGACTCAGCTTATATTCTTTTAGGATATCATCTGCAGTGCCGCTGAAGTTTAACTCCGGTTCCCATGTTCGTTCGGCTGTGGAGTATCCTGTCCACTGCACGAGGTATTGTCTACCCGTGCGCGTCCCCTTGTGTGCGACGATCACTTCGACTTCGTAATTGTCTTCACCTTCGATGTCGTCAGGTGGTGGGTTCGTGTATGATGGACCGTGTTCATCAGTTTCAGTATACGGTGACAAGAGGCCTGCATGGAAAACGGGGTGAATCTTCCATGAAGATGGGAGAGCGAGGCGGTACGTAAGTTTTCCCATCACCTGGGTGATTTTGAAGGGTCCTTCCCGCTTTGGCTTGAACTTCCGCAATTCGTAGGGAAGTCGCAAGTTCCCGCTGTCTAGCCATACCTTCTGGCCCTTCCTGAACGGCGGTGTCCGTTGTTTGATTCTTCGTTCAACTGTCCTTCGTGACAGTTCGAGGGCGGATTCTACTTCCGTCCTGATCTTCTGTAGCTCGCACATTCTTTCTTCGGCTGCTGGGACATTGGTTCGTTCTGTGACGGTTGGGATTCCTCATGGTACGAATCCCATCATGACTTAGAATGGAATCTGCTTGGTCGTGGCATGGAGTCGAGAATTGTGAGCAAATTGGGTGTCAGGAAGGTAATTCGTCCACTCAGCTGCGCTGTTGGCACAGAAGATATGTAGGTACACTTCTAGCTCCTGATTGACACGCTCCGTTTGTCCATCCATCTGGGGGTGATATGCCGTTGACATTGAAGATTTCACCTTAGTGAGTTTGCATAGTTCTTGGAATACATGAGAGGTGAACTGCGGGCCTCGGTCAGATATGATTCGTTCGGGTAATCCGAACCAAAGGTAGACGTTTTGATGTAGAAGTCGTGCTGTTCCGAGTGCGTCAATAGTTTTGACTGTTGGGATAAAAATTACCCCCTTCATAGAGTCGTGGTCCACTACGACTAACACAGAATCGAAGCTGGCGCTAACCAGCAGGTCCGTGATGAAATCCATCGTCCAGGTGGTGAAAGGCACCACATGGGAAAGTGGTGGGATCGGCATGAGTGGTACGACCATCAGATGGGTGTTTGGTTTCATTTGTTGACAGGTGGCACAACCCTTGATGAAGCGAGCGACGAAGGCACCCATACCGGGCCACCAATAATCGCGTTGCAGGCTTGCCAGCATTTTCTGGATGCCGGGGTGTCCGGCAGCAGGGGTGTCGTGGTGCAGCGTAGTGACCCGTTGCCGGAGCAAGGTTGACGGTGGGATGTAAAGCCGGTCTTGGTACCATACGAGCGCACCATCAGTACTCCAGTCAGCGAGCGAGGTGCGCGCTGGTGTCGGGGCATGGCCAAGAAGGGCTTGAAGTGCTTCGGCGACCATGGGGTCCTTGTCGTGAACTGCTAGAAACTCCGCAAGGAGTTCAGTATCCATTCGGTTGGTGAAAACGGCCTCGGGCAGCATTGTCATGTCGTCGTTGTCGGCTTGGCCATCATCATGGTCAGGCCGTCACGACAGGGTATCGGACTGGACCATCTGGGATCCGGGTTGGTGGAGCAATTCGTAGTCAAATTCGGACAGGAATAATGACCAGCGGGCTTGTCTCCGGTTGAGTTTCTGCGCCGTGCGCCAGTACGTTAGGTTCTTGTGGTCAGAGAGAATCGTCACCTTGTGTGGGCTGCCCATCAAGAGGTGTTTCCAGGATTCGAGGGCTCGTACAATAGCGAGCAGCTCTCGGTCGTATATCTCATAGTTTTGTTCGGCCGGTAGGAGAGATTGGGATAAGTATCCACATGGATGCCAGTCACCGTTCGCGTCCTTTTGATGAAGTACTGCCCCGGTGGTGAACTTCAACAAGTTGGCTTCTAGTGCGAAGGGTTTGGTGACGTCGGGCATGAGTAAGACAGGTGCGCTCGTGAACTCAGCTTTCAGATCATCAAAGGCTCGTTGCTGCTCCTCCTCCCAGTGCCATGTCATATTTTTCTTGGTTAAGTCGATGAGCGGTTGTACGCAGTCAGAGAAGTGGTGGATGAATTTTTGGTAGAAGTTTCCAAAGCCTAGGAAGGCTCGGACTTGCTTTACCATCCTTGGTGTGGGCCAGCTGGCGATTCCGTCAGTTTTGATCGGATCCATGGCGAGGTGGTCGGGGCATATGATCATTCCGAGGAATTCGACTTCATCTTGGTCGAAGAAGCACTTTTCCGGCTTGAGGTAGAGGTCGTTCTCCTTGAGTTGGTGCAGTACACATCTGGTTTGTTCTTCGTGCGTCTTCTTGTCATTTGAAAATATCAGTATGTCGTCCATGTATATTACTAGCCATCCTTCGGCAAGTAAATCTGCGAATACTGTATTCATCATCCTTTGGAACGTGGATGGTGAATTGCACAACCCAAAGAACATCACCGTTGGTTCGTACAGCTTGGGCGGCCCGCCATTCATTCCGGGGACTATGAAGGCTGCTTTCCATTCGTCTCCCTGCTTGATTCGTACGTTGTTGTATCCTGATCAAAGATCCATCTTTGTGAAAATCGTGGCCCCCTTTAGTTTATCCATGAGGTTGGATATCAGGGGAAGCGGGTATCTGTCCTTGATCGTGTTCTCGTTGAGTGTTCAGTAATCCTGGCAAGGGCGTAGCAATCCGTCTTTCTTTCCTACAAAAAAGAAGGGACTTGCCAGTGGTGACTTGGAGGGTCGAATATACCCTTTCGACTCGTTTTCCGATATGAACTTCGAGAGTTCTTCCTTCTGTCTGGGGTTCAGTGGGTACACTTGTGCTTTCATCTCCATGAAGCCCGGTTTCAGGTTGATTTCATGATCGTAGGAGGTATGCTGGGGAAGTCGTGAGGCCGTCTGCTTATCAAATACTGACCGATAGGGAAGGAGGTAGGCGGGGAGCATCTCCTCGATGGTTCAGTTGCGGTTGTCCTTCGCCTGGGCTGCTAATTCAGTGGCCGTGGTGACTCGTCCGAGGAATTCGGTCCTGTAGACATGTCGTCCGGTGTGTGCGAACACGCCTAGATGCTTCATGTAAGTCTGGTGTACCTTCTCCATGCCATCCCGGTAGACAGGCAGTTCTTGTCTTGTCCAGTGTAGGAGGAATTCTGCTTCTGGGTCGTACTGGTAGATTGCTTCACCGTTCTCCAGTTCCTGTCTGAGTTGTTGGAGGACTTCCTCCGGTTCCTTCGGGGTGTCGAAGGTGAGCGTCCCCTTCTTCCAATCAACGACCGGGTTTTCTTTAGTGAGCCAGTCGTGTCCCAGAATCATGTCTTGCTTTCCGATATTGGCAACTAGGGCTTGGAAAGATGTGCTCTTTCCTCCTATTTCGCAGTCCACATCTACGTAGTGGGTGATCCTTCTGGCTCTGTTTGCCGTGTCATCAACGTTGTAAATGGCTATGGGTCGTGATAACTTAGCCGGTACTAGGCGGCTTCTGATGACCACTTTTGGGTGGATAAAAATTCCTCCTGCCCCGCTGTCGAGCAGGGCTTTCATGTCGACGTCTTTTCGCCCGTGTACGCGGATTGGAATGAATAATGATCGTTCCTCGGTTATTCCTACAAGTACATGGCGTAGTGTTACGGAGATGGGTCCTAGTGGTGTCGACTCACTGGACCCATTCAAAAATCCTTGTCTGCGGCAAACTCCTCGAAGGCTGCCGCTTTCTCTTCCTTGGTTAGTTCACCGAACGCGGTTCAGACTCTGTCTCTGGCTGAAGCCATGTTGTCGAATGCGGAGCGAACCTTTGTGTAGGCGGGGGTCGTGCTCTTGGCCGTACCATTCCTACTCGTCCCTCCCTGCGGGGTGTTCTTCGTCTTTCGGGTGGGGCAGTCTCTGGAGACGTGCCAGTTCTTGTGGCAGTTGAAGCACAGGCCCTTGGCTCTGTGTTCGCGCTGCTGCTCTTCTGTGAGTTGGTCAACGTCCATCGCATCGTCATCTCGATGCTGCTGATTCGCTCGCTTCTCGGTTTGGTTCCATACATCGGACGATCCGAGGCGGATGGCTTTGTTGTACCAGTCGGTGATTGTGACCGGCTGTGGGTCATGGCGTGCGATGTCTTGGTGTAACTCCTTGTTGATGCTGTTCTTGAAAAAGGTGATGAGGACGTCTCAGTGCTCAGGGTCTTTGAGTCCTGCTCGTGCAGCAAGGACCTTGAAGAGCTGTACGTGCTTGGAGATTCCTTTGTTCTGTCGCAGTTTCGAGAGCCTATCAATCAAGTTGTTCTTCTGGTTATAAATCAGGAACTGCCCTTCTAAGGCAGTTTTGAAATCTGCCCAGCTTGTGTAGATGCCGGGACCGGCTCCAACCGTTTCATAATACCATTCCCTCCATGCTCGTTCCACGCCCTTGTTCATCAACGTGATAGCGTAAGCAATCTTCTGTTGGTCGGGCGTGTTACTGTTGCCTGTGGCGTGGAAGTAGTTTTGACAGCAACGGAGGAAGGGGTCGAGATCGATTCCCTCTCCGTCGAAGTCTTCGGGTCGGGGAATGTCGAGCTTCCCTGCATTTCTGGGGATCGTGGTCGTGGTTGCATTAATCTGCGCGTGCTGCAACGCTGCTGCTATGGCGTCAGCGATCTTCTGGTCTACCTCAGCCCTGGAGTAACTCATGGTCCAGTAGGTTTGATCCGAGGGGTCTTCTTCGGCTATACTCTGGGTTCGTAATACTGGTGTCGGTGCGCTGACCGATGTCAATGGCTCTGTGGTGGTCGTGTTCGACTGACTGCCGGAGATCAGGACACGGGCCTTCTCGTCTGCTAACAGGACACGTCTGGTGTGCTGCTTAGCCTGGTCAAAGTTCTGGGTAGGAAACCACTGCCCTGCCGATATGCTGGGCCTGATTCGTTCGATGGGAGCAAGGTCGTTTCGTCCCGGTTCTGGTGTTAGTGCAAAGACCTCCTGTTGCTGGTCCCACGCGATGATGTAACCTTGGGTGGGCTTTGGAAGGTTATAGTCGGCGTAGTTGGGGAGTCATGTGTAAGGCGTGTTTGAAAGATGAGTGCGCCCAGCCGTTGGACAACGGGGGCGATGTGAAGAAAGCTCGATCTTATGCTACAACACTCGATGTTAGCGCCGGCGACGGGGCACTAATACTCAGCGGAGGGGGGTCTGGAGGCGGCGAGGGAGAGGTCCCGGGTGCCGATCAAGATATCAGTTCTGATGACGAGGGCTGGATCCCTGTCGAGTTCTTGCACCGCTGACCTATCGAGCCAAAAGATAGTCAGATCGAGCTTAGGGCTCGACCTAGTCCACTACCGCTTATATACATGCACTGGCCATTCTAGTACTCTACTAAGTCTACCCTTGAGACATTGCAGACGTCCCTAGCCCCAGCTGCAAGTACCACGGAGGCAGCGTACCGTTATTGTGCTATCGTCTACTGTTCCGGTGTTCTGCAAACCTGGGGGTTCACTACCCTCAGCCTTCAGTGACTGCCGGGCCTCCTCCAAGGTTTGATGTCGGTTCGTGATCGGCCTACCTTCACCATCGTGTGAAGGGTTCGGCGTAAGGTAAGGAATAAATAGAAGACGAGGAGAAAGGAAGAATGATAAATAAAACGTAGATCAAAGATGAAGAGGAATGGAGAGATGTAAGGTAGAAGTCCATCATTATGCTAAGGCACGATGGTGGGATTCAGGCTAGAAGTAAGGACCCTTGATATGTAAGGAATATGATGCCCATCCCATCTCGTCCGAAGTAGAAGAAAGATAATCAAAAGAAGAGGAAGGCGTACTGTAAGTGACAGATCAGGGGTTGTCCCCCAGCTGCTCGCGAATGTCCTTGGGCGGCCGCCTCCATAAGGAGTACATCCGATGACGTAGGCGGACATCTCGGGTATGACTAAGAAGAAAAGAAAAGAAACTGTCAGTGTGCTCTGCACGGTATCGTAACATCGCTAAGTAAAAAGTCCTAGATCAACTAGTCTAAGCGTCTTGTAACACGGACTGCTTGAGGCACGTCTGGAATCCCACTTGAGTGTGAAGTGATGGCAAGTTGTTGAGCACATGACTAACCACCCCAAGGCATGCAACCCCCCACAGTTGTGGCTCAGCACGAGGCTCAGGCTTGACTCACCCAACTGGGCTAGTGCAATGCGGTGCCATGACACGAGAAATGACAATGATGTGAGATTAGGTAGCATGCATACAATTTATACAGAGGCTGGTATAGTATGGGTTACAAATGATATTTCTTCTTGAATGATGCAATGGCTGTGGAAGTGAGATGCATATGGGACTTGTCAAAAGAATGAGAAATGAACAAGGGAAGGATCAACTCAATTTTGCACCAGTATCCAGGAAGGCTTGTGACTTCCAGCTGCCCTGGATGACCATGATGTCTGGTGGAGTACCATGCAGGAGCAATTTGGTTGTGCTGCCAATGCAGAAGCAGTGCTCAGTGAGCTCATCGAGACTGGCACCCTTCCATATGGTGTTGCAATGCATGAGAAACCAAATGTGGGTCATGGGGGCCCAGCCTTTCACATCTGTGGTCTTGAAGGTGAAGAATGAGGCTGATGCTGGGATGCTCGCATTAGCACGTAGGTGATGCCAGAGTGCAACGATGATGGATGTTGGGTCCCCATGCTCAGTTGCGATGATGTTGGTGCCAAGGTGCTTTGTAGTTTTGGTCCACAGTATGTAAAAGACTGCATACTCACCACCATCAGGTAGGACACCTTGGCAGACTGGGAGGCATGCCGAGTGGGGTCGAAGATGCCAGGTGAGGTGATCATAAGTTCACCGAGGCTATGGGGTGTCATCAGTGACACAATGGGAGACAGAATGGAGGCTGGATCGATGACAACACCAAAAAGTGACACAAGTGACTGCATAAATGGTGGTGTCAAATGAGCATGTCAGGTCAAGTCCGCTTTGCAGTGCTGTGAGGTACTTGATGGTGATGGGTGCGTGTATTGCATTCTTGGCTGGGGCATGCTTAGAAGCTGCAGTGCATGCTGCATGGAGCATTTTCTCACCATTCCAGGGCACACCATTTAAAATGTGCCAGAAGCTGAGGCCAGCAATCCAGCTATCAATGGTGGTGCATGCAACAGCACCAGACCACTTGGCCACAAAGGTGGCGAGTACTGGTTCCAGCGCAGGCATGCAGAGGGACTTGGAAATATTGGTGCAGTCACAGAATTAAGTAAAGCAAAGGAGTCCAGCATCATAATTCTTGCATGTGGCGGGTTCCAGAGACAAACAGAGGCATTAAAAGACAAGTGAGATGATACAGCTTGTCAAAACTTGATGGCATAGGGGGTCATCCATGAGGAGAGACGATCCTGGGCAAGAACATGAGGATGAAAGGCAGAAGGTGCAATGGAGTTGGAGAGGGTGTTTTTTGTTTTCTGGGGTTTTCGTTGGGCTGAGGTTTGTGATGAAGGCACCACAGCTGTGGAGACCTTCCCTTGGGCCAACACGCTTGCACATGCAGGTGCTTGTTTGGCTGTGGGTGTACTAGACATGGGTGAGGAAGGGTGCTAGCTCACTGGGGAGTGTGAAGAGATGAGGCAGACGGGACATTAATGGGGCCGGTTCACTGCGAGAGACTGGGTCTGCCAAGTTGTTCTTGGTATTGACGTACTGAAGGTTAATGTGCAAAGTGTGAGACATGGAGATGATGAGTGATCGCCAGATCAAGTCATTGACCTAGAAATTGTGACTGCAGCCACAAAGGTGGGCACCAACCATGCCCTGGTTATCACCCCTCATGAGAACTGTTGCATTATGGTGGCCAAGTGCCTCAACACTTTGTATGGCCAGCTCAATGGTGACCATTTCAGCCCAGCTGATATTGCATCTGTTTCCTTTTCATCCTGGTTATAGGCACCATGCACCCCAGCAGCTGCCAATGATAATGCCAATGCCCCATGTGGTGAAAGCATCTACCCAGATACTGAAGTCTTGAGTTGAGCCCCATGGAAGGAGTGATTGTGTGATGCTGGGGATGCTGAGTGTGTGGGCCCATCAGCATATGTCAGTGATGATGGATTTTGACATGTGGTGTTTGGAATGGGGTGATGAAAATGAGGTGATGAAGGTGGAGAAGCCTAGTAGGTATGCACAGCCTTCAGGGTACACAAAAGTGATGTGTGTGAGAGTGCTGTTGATTGACATGCAGTCTTTTTGGGACACTCTGCCCATAGTGACACTGTTGAGGAAGGTGGTGAGTTTCATTATGTATTTCACACACTTTCTTTCAGGAAGGGATACAGCTTTGTTCAGGATGTCCCAGAGAAAACCTATGTAGGTTTGGTGAAAAGCATAGTCACTCAGCTTCTTGGGATGCCAGCAAACACCAAGGGGTTCCGTGATGCAGAAAACATCAGCAAGGTTGTGTCCATACATAAAGGTCTCTCCTGTGCCACTAGTGCTACAACACTCGATGTTAGCGCCGGTGACAGGGCACTAATACTCAGTGGAGGGGAGTCTGGAGGCGGCGAGGGAGAGGTCCCGGGCGCCGATCAAGGTATTAGTTCTGATGACAAGGGCTGGGTCCCTGTCGAGTTCTCGCACCGCTGACCTATCGAGCCAAAAGATAGTCAGATCGAGCTTAGGGCCCGACCTAGTCCACTACCGCTTATATACAAGCACTGGCCATTCTAGTACTCTACCAGTCAACCTCTGAAGACAAATAGTAGACGTCCCTAGCCCCAGCTGCGAGTACCACGGAGGCAGCGTACCGTTGAGTTCTGTCGTCTCTGGTGTCCTGTGTTCTGCAAACCTGGGGGTTCACTACCCTCAGCCTTCAGCGACTGCCGGGCCTCCTCCAAGGTTTGATGTCGGTTTGTGATCGGCCTACCTTCACCGTCGTGTGAAGGGTTCAGCGTATAGTAAGGATTAAATAGAGGATGAGAAGAAAAGAACAATGATAAATAAACGTAGATCAAAGATGAAGGGGAATGGAGAGATGTAAGGTAGAAGTCCATCATTATGCTAAGGCGCGATGGTGGGATTCAGGCTAGAAGTAAGGACCTTTGATACGTAAGGAATATGATGCCCATCCCGTCTCGTCCGAAGTAGAAGAAAGATAATCAAAAGAAGAGGAAGGCGTACTGTAAGTGACAGATCAGGGGTTGTCCCCCAGCTGCTCGCGAATGTCCTTGGGCGGCCGCCTCCATAAGGAGTACATCCGATGACGTAGGCAGACATCTCGGGTATGACTAAGAAGAAAAGAAAAGAAACTGTCAGTGCGCTCTGCGCAGTATCGTAACGTCGCTATAGTAAAAGTTCCATATCAAATGGTCTCAGCGTCTTGTAACAGCATGTGTCATTGGGTACCTGTCAGATGAAGCTTGGGGATTGATGCAGTTCATGCAGAGAAAGTCAAACATCATGAAAGGAATCAGCATATTCCCACAATCCTACTATAAACTGTGGGCATTGCAGTGCAGTAAAATAGGAACAATGTAAGTTAGTATCGAACTGAAGAATAGCAGAAAATAGGTGTTCAAAACCTAGAATGCCACAGAGCCACTTGACTGCAGAGACCTGCATCACAGACCTGTGCCAGGATGATTCTGAAATTGTGCCAAGCATCATGCCAGCCTTCAGGCTGAAGATCTTTCTCAGCCAGCCACCTGCTGATGCTGATAAGGTTGCACTTCTTTCCATTTTGATCATGCATTCTTCTCAGATTGACCTTGTCTGCATTGGTGTTTATGAGCTGGATGGCCATGGAAGTGCACAGTGATAGTGGGAGGTGGAAGCTGTTTGAGAGGAGGGCAACCAGGGCAGGAGGCAGGGCCACTATGCACTGATCAAATAGATTGATAGCTTGTTCAGAACTCTCTGTGAATATGGGTTCATTCATGTGAGTTTTGGGTAGCACAGTGGAGGAAGATTTGGGCATAGCAGTTTGTGTTACAACGGACCTCAGGCCATCTGAGCACAGACCACTTTTCCTTTTTAAGGATGACAGCACTCCACATGCATTACTGACATTGTCTTGATGACAGACATTTATCTCTTGCATCATATGACACATATGCTCTACATTACTCATTTAACCCACATCATCGCTTTCTTTTGCTTACTTATTCATTTTCTCTTTACTTACTAATCAGCAGTTGACCCTCTCTGATCCCCGACTTGTACTATACAGAGATGGGACGTTCAAGGACATCTGGACACACCTTGGGGATATCCCATTGCCTTTCCTTTGTCTCATGCTACATTACAGCTTCCTTTATTTCTTTTCTTTTATTTATCTCTACTATACGCTGAACCTTCACACAATGGTGAAGTAAGGCTGAAACCTTGTACTCAATGAAGGGACTCAGAGTTGCACATCTCCCCTGCCCCCCCTTGATGGACTTAGGGGATTGGAGGAAGAGAGAGATGTGGGCTATGCTACTAATGTGTATGGCTATGTAGGTGGCTGGCTTCAGTGATCTGTAGGACACTGAGGGCGATGCAGAGCGCATTCCTGTATATATAGTAGTGTATTTTGCTTGAGAGTAGCCCCAAGCTCAATCTCTTTTACTATCCCCTCGGTAGAACTGAGCAGCAGCAACCTTGACACCTACTGAAGGGCTGTCACTGCAGATAGATCCGAACTCGGCAACTCAAACCCCTTCCTCATCACAGGTTGTGTTACAATTGCTTACTCAAGCATGCTATATTGAGGGCTTATCTTTTTCTTGCTTATCTTTCCCAGTTCACATAGACGCTGTTTCCATTTGGTATGACTTGGTCTGTGTACTGCTGTGCCTTGCTAACAGTACCTATCCATTGGACTGGCTCCATATCCTTCGCCCATCCCATCTTTCCATAGCCTTACCTTGTTGATGCGATCTCTGTACTACATGGCCATAGTGCCTTGTTTCTTCTTCCCTCTAACTTTCCATAGCCTTACCTCATCCACACACCAGCAAGTCAGATAGGTTGTACCAGGCTGTGCAGACTGGCACTCTGATCCAGATGTATATATACCAGTAGACTTAGTGGGTTGAGCTCAAGCTCGACCTGGTTAATCATACCTCATCTTACTCCTACTCTTAGCTTCACTCTGACAGCCCAGCTCTGGAGGCATCCCAATACTCCAATCGAAAGACTATACACATCCGCTAGTGTTGACCCCAGAAGACAGTCTTCACCCAGGTACGCCAACATCGTTGGTTTACAGACTAGCCCTCTCTTTCTGTTGAGAGGAAGGTGCTGTTTGCATGTACACAGGACACGTCATCAGTTGTTCCCCATCTGGGAATAGACATAGTCATTCACTGGCTAGGCACTACAAGTGCACTAGCATCCAGAGGTGTTGGAAGTGTAGGAGTGCTCCGCCTTCTGATAAAGAAGCCATCCCTAGTGCTGATAGTGCCAACTAGGAAGGAAGGACCTCGGGATCAAGCCCGCTAGGACCTTGGAATATAGTCATCCATCCTTGTTGGATGAAGGTCTGTTCTCTTGTTTAGAAGAGGATGTAAGAGGTTGGGTTGTTGTCACTGGCACTTTCATGCAGCATTGTAACAGTTTGCATGCCCTCTATGATGTGGAATGTGAGTGACCATGTGTTTGGTGTGAGTTTTAGAATCTCAGAGACAATCTCCAGCCTCTCACTCTGCAGCTCCAGTGTGTGGGGTTGATCATTGCTGAGGTCATCTGCCCTAGGCTCCTCCACATGGGGTGAGGGTGTGGGTGTATGCGGCTCATCAATATCAAGATGTTGAGGGAGCTGTTGAGGTTGTATAGTGCCTCCTCATCTTCACTGACAGGCTCTCCCAGAAGGTGCCTCCTTGTGCATACTGCATTGCATGCTTGCCTTTGCACATTTTCTTTGATGTAGGGGGGTGGCAATGGGTTTTCTTTTTGCCTGTTATCACCACCTGGTTCGGTACCATCAGTGCCAAAGGCAGTTACATCTTTGTTCCTGACGTCTAAAGGGGTGTTGGTGGGAGCCATCAGTGTTGATCAGAGAGGATTAAGCAGAGATAGAGTGAGACAAAACTTTCTTCCTGGCACTGGGAGGCTGTAAGCAGATGGGAGAGGAGGCAAAGCTTATGGCGCTTCTCCCTTCCGCATTCAGGCCTCCTGCTTAGTATGCACTAGTTTGAACTCATGTGCTCGCAAGCTCGCGAGTGAGTCAAACTCCACTGTTCTGATTTTTTTCATTGTGAAGAAGTTGCCCTGATAATGTGAGAGTTAAATTTCCCACATAGGTAATTGTCAACATATGAACAGGATACAGGATTCAATTGACAAGATGATTGTTTATCTCTCGTCAATTCAAGCTATCTAGAATCAGTCTCTAGTAATCCGGACATGTTGTGAGGCTCCAGTGGAGAGATGATATGGTCGAAACCACACAAACCAGGTCTAGCATGGCTTGTTGAAGTGGGACCGTGACTCGTGCACGTGACTGTGATGATTAGGAGTAGATGCACCTCAGTCGAGTACCACGAGGAACCACGACTGAGGTGAGTAGATTAGCTGAATGCTCGGACCTCGGACATGGACTGACATGAACCAGATACTGTACTTTAACAGGTAGCGCATTATAATATAGTCGAGTACCACGAGGAACCGCGACTGAGATACTGTACTTTAAACATGGCAAATATTATGGAACAGCTCTCTCAAAATCACACAAATTCTCATTTACCTCCTCGGCCGACTCGTCATCATTTAGAGAAGTGGGCCTCAATCATTTCATAGCTCACATTGAGACTGAGGTTGACACCCATAACAAAGAGGATGGCCTGTGCATCTGATTCCCGTTCGCACACCAGCATAAGTACTTGTTTTTGTCATGTGGCAAGACCTGTTAGGGCTATGGTCAGGAATGTATCACAGCCGTGTGTAACGACAGTGATCGGCTGTGCAGGTCTCCGCTCGGCAATCATTAATCAGTGCTTGATTAGTGTCATGCGCCGAGTTCCCGAGCTCCAAGAATTGAGCCCCAATCGCACGTCCATGTCCATTCACCTCGCATCGACCTGGAATCGGGGAGAGTCGGAGGATACGATGCAAGTTGATGTCTAGCCAGCCATGCGCTTCTTGATTCCTGCCTACTTCCTGGAGGTGTGATTATCCCCATGACCCCATGAAGCCTCTAATATGAATTGTGATGCCCTTCTTGACGGCCCGTACGCCACTGCATTGTCACCGCTTGGTGACAGCTGACTGGCGTTATAGGATCCTGTGCTGGACAGAGTTCATGATATAAAAATGGGACTCCTGGATTGGCGAGGCGCGCTCTTGAATCGCTGGTGTTGTGTCCGCAAGTGAAATGCGCGTCCCTGACCTGGTCCGACGGCCATCTCTAACCTGGCTTGCTTCTCTTTCAACCATCACTTTGTGTTTGCCCCATGCGAATGCAACAGAGCCCAACAATTCTACCTGTAAGCCGTAACAGTCTGGCGTTGCTGTTTACGCTTACCCCAGTATCTTGTCGACACAGTGCTCGATCCGGTGTACACTCGTCTTCCGACGGGTGCAGTCAAGCCTTCCGGATGGGCATTGAACATGGCCCAGGTGCAAGCGAATGGTCTCGCATCTCAGCAGCCGTTATGGTTCAGCTAGTGAGTTCACATGTTCGCAATGAAAAGTCAGGGTACATCCTCATCGATACTTCCAGCGTAAGAGACTCAGTCTGGTTTGGCGGAATGTTAGAGTATAGCGAGATGCAAGAAGCTGCGCCCTACTGGTAGTACGTACACTTGTGGTCTGAGCTGACATCTATCGCAAACGTGATTCGACGGTAGCAATGGCTGGGTCGCGCTGGCCCATCAGCTCCAGAACGACACCCTCCTCAATTACACCCAAACATTCCTCAACTATGTCTTCGACTCGGCAGAATCATCCGGGAATTTCGGCCCGCCACCCTTCGACACGTCATTGCCGATACTACTATGGCCACGATACATGATCATGCTTGGGCTCATCGTGCGTTGGTCGCCCTTTCCCTGTTCGTCGCTTCATTGATAGTTGATACCTTCTCCAGCAACATGCCGAGGCGGACCCGAGCCAAGCTACGGCCATCAACGATCTCATGCACAACTTCGTCTCTTATGCAGCGGAGAGGTTTGCGGCTGGCGATGTAGGGACGGAAGACCTCGGCGATCAATATGGCTTTCAGCAAGTGCGGTGGGAAGAGGTGTGTCCCTGTCAATGCTCAGCATGTTGAGGCTGTCGCATCTAACCAGGTCCCTGTAGCTAGTGCTGGCACTGCAGTGGCTATATGACAACGACCCGCGTGGGCAGCAGGAGCAGTTAATATCACTGATGTGGGCGGCTCGCGAGCAGGGTTTCTCATGGAAGAATGACTTCTTCGTCGACAACGGGACGTTCCCGAGAGAGGCCGTCTCTGCGGCAGACTCCAACATGTACAAGTATGTCCTTGTGTCATCCTCATACGAGGTGCCTCAGCTGATGGTTATTCATATATAGCCACGGAGTAAACGTCGGAGAGTGTGAGTATCCACCGTTTCTTGGAGTACGGCTAAGGGCACTTAATCAAGTACATTCATAGCACTGAAGTCGGAAGCACTAGCGTGGCGCATGACTGGCGATCAGAGCGACATCGACAGCACGTATGATCGTGTCGACATGCTGTGGAAGTACCACGGCCGCCCGCAAGGAATCTTCAGCACCGATGAACATCTAGCAGGCCTTGACCCCCTCACGCGGGTAAGTCCTTAGGTAAACTCTTACGGAATGTTGTTGTGAGACCGACATGTTCTTAGTTCCGAGTACTGCGCCAGCGTCGAGACGATGTTCTCGCTGGAGATGATATATGCCACTCTCGGCTCGCCGGAATGGGCAGACCTCGCCGAGAAAATCGCCTACAACTCGTTGCCCGCTCAGGTATGCCTCCGTCTGAACATATAACCAGACCACGGTTACATGTAAGCTATTTTTACATGCTCGACAGAGCACGCCAGACTGGTGGTCGCATCAATACCTCCAACAGACGAACCAGATCTGGGTCAGGAACCATACGGATGGGATGGCTTGGGCCACGGACGGATCATACAGCAACGTCATGGGCATGGAGCCGAACTATCCTTGTTGTACGTCTGGATTAATAGGCAGCAGCACACAACTGAGCCACATATACAGGTACCGTCAACCACCCCCAGGGCTGGCCGAAGTTCTGGGCAAACAGCTTCCTGCTCGCCGATAACGGGACATCATTGGTACACGCGCTCCTTGGGCCTGCCACTGTCTCGACCACCCTGGGCTCCGGCACAAGTGTCAACGGTACGTGCTGTCGGTCTCGCGTCTGACTGACAGGCTGCACTGAAGAACTGATGCAGTCACCGTCGACACCCTCTACCCGTTTGGGTCGACGCTGTCATATACCATCTCTGCCTCTGCACCCTTCACGTTCTTCGTCCGCATACCCGGCTGGGCGCAGTCTAAGAGCAACATCAGCGTCAATGGCGAACAGGCCTCGGCGCTGTCGCCGCATTCTGCGAGCTCGCTGCAGAGCGTGGCGGTCGGTGCGGGCGAGACAACACTGGAGCTATACCTCGATATGCAGATCCAGATCGAGCGGCGAACAAACGGGAGCATCGCGATTCATCGCGGGCCCCTGTTGTATGCAGTCGACGTTGCGCACAATGATACCGAGATGCCTGCGCTGAGGTGGGCCTCCCGTATGCAGTGCAGGGTATGACACTCACGTTCGGTGACTGCTCGATAGGTCCTCGGGGCCCCTCCAGTTCATCGAGACTCTGCCAAGCGTTCCCGAGTCTGACTTGACACAGGTGCGGCACTCCAGGATTCTCTGTAGTACTTCTCACCGATAGCGTGTGCACAGTATGACAATCACACTCACGACCATATGTGGCTCGCCACCACCCCGTGGAACATCGCCATCGACCCGACGACGCTCGAGTTCCAGGATGAGCACGTCGCGGAGCTGCCCTACTACGTCTGGGAAACCGGTGCTCAGCCGCAGTCGATGACTGCGGTTGCGTGCGAGATCGACTGGCCCGTTGTGTCTGGTGACGCGGACTGGCCGCCAGAGAGCCCTGCCGTGTGCTCTGGTGACACGTTCAACGTTACATTGAGGCCCTTCGGCGGGACGAGGCTGAGGATCGGGGCGATACCTACCGTGTCAATCAGTTCATAACACATAAGAGACCCGCCCATTGTGTTGTTCTGCGAGTGTATATACCAGGACTACTAATTCGTTATCTGGACAAGGCTCAGTGATTCCTGCAACACGCCTGTTGAAGGTGAATGTGGCAATCATCTCTCAACGTCCACACGCATCACTGACCAGAATAGCATCCGATGTCTTGATCCCTCCGGACGGGACGGCTACCCCTCGCTATCCTGTGGTTCGGTTCGTACGCGCACCATGCCCTCCGGTCGTAGGTCCCCATTCCAGAGCGCTGTTCAGCTCTGGAGCGAGTGACAGAATATGTCTATGGCCATGCGGTCCGTCGCGGTGCTGCGCCGCCCCGAGAACGCACACGCACGCGTGCTACCCGAGGATCATGGACCCGGGGGAGGGGGCGCAACTAGG
This sequence comes from Fomitopsis pulvina, assembly GCA_964035675.1. NCBI lineage: Eukaryota > Fungi > Basidiomycota > Agaricomycetes > Polyporales > Fomitopsidaceae > Fomitopsis > Fomitopsis pulvina. Next base: position 1,440,606 of record OZ037963.1, read on the forward strand.
TCGTCTTGCCGAAGAGGTGGAAGACCGCAGAGACTGCCCCACGAGGGGCGTGAGTGTTGTGAGCGAAGAGAGTGCGGGCGCGGGACAAGGGTATGGGAAACGTCTGGCGGACGTCCATGAAGAAGTTGCATATTCCCAACGTTCTGTGAAGCCCTGTCAGCATAACCAACCGTGCCAGTATACATAAGGCAGTGTCGATGTGCGATACGACGCAGTTTACCCTGGGACTCTATCCGTGGGCGATTGCATCCCTGATGTCGTTTCCGACTGGCGGGCGTGAGACGTTGTCACAGTCCGATGTATACGTGCAGCAGCAGCCTCTGATTGTCTCGAGAAGTACATCCTAAGCACGCTCACGGTCCAGCCTTGAGAGCTGTTCATAGGCCGACAACAGTACATATATGACAAGTGTAGCAGGGTCAGCGATGACGTCCATGTCGCCACAATCTGCTCTTAGTGTCAAGTAGCCCGCCTTAGTGGATCGTTCATTGTTGCCAAATTTGGGCTGTCGTGCACCAGATAAGGGCAAGAGCTCGTCATTGCGTCATTGGCTACGATACTGCATCCTCCATACCTGTCACAGGTGTCTGGACACCATATAAAGCCCAACTTGAGCCACACATGAATGTTTCTCTTCTCCGTCTCTTTGTCCTTCCCCACATTAGATCCCCGCGCCGCCCAACAAGCCAGCCGCGTGTGCCAGCGTAAGGCGGCTTAGCGCCTGTGCGTTGGAACAACGCTACATGTCCAAATGAGTAGGCAATTTGCTGGATACACTTGGCCATCTCATGTCATCATTGACTAGACCAACATCTATACGTCGCTGGGTATAGCATACTTTGCTACGTCTCAGCCATGACCTGGAAGTCTGAGTTGATATTAACCAGACAAACCTATCTCCTCCTTTTCGTACTTCATTCACGTCTTCTCACATCTTCCATAAAGCAGCTGTTTTGTCAAACACCGGAACACAGACAGCCACGTCCGAGCTGCAACCGTGACCTCATTATATCCCCGTCAAAAAATTTGTAAGTTATCTTGTGTCTGCTTAGGGGATACACACAGGCCCAGATTTCGTTGTCTCGCCAGACCTGGTACACGCAGACACAGTGAGTCAGACAAATCCCTTTAGAGTCGCTGTGGAGACTTACATATAGGTTCAAGGAACCATCAACAAATGATCGCGCTTTGCCCATGGGCGCTTGACCATAAACGGGTATCGATGCTATTGTTTGACCGTGGGAACACGATGCTCGACAATGCCGGGCGCCTGCGCGCTCCCTCAGACGCGTCCCTATTGTCTGGCTATTGTCTGGAGGCCATGCAGAAGACAATTGACAAAAGCCATGACTGCCCCGAGTGTCTGCTCGTTCTCCCCTTCGCTTTCTCTACCTTGCGACATCCACTCGCGCGCGCCGTCTCTAGACGAGCCTCGCACCAGACACTCTCGCCATGCCCGCAACGACCGCAACGACTAGCGACGCCTCTACTTTCGACCTTGAGAAGAACTTCGAATCCACCACTACAGTGAATGTACAACAAGAGACACCCTCCTCCCCCATCCCAGAATGTCGCCCCATCCAACCCTCGATTCGTCTACTCTTCTCGTTGATTCCGAGGCGTGACTTCTACGCGATTGTGTTCCCCGCCATCCTCACCTCCGTGCTCGCCGGAGGAATTGCTCCTTTCATGACCTACGTTATCGGCCAGTCTTTCAATGCCTTTGCAAACTTCCCGACCTCCCCGAACCCACCGCAGTCCGCAAAGACGACACTGTTGCGTGGCGTCGGTCTGGCTGCGCTGGAGCTCGTCGGCTTGGCCGTCGGCGCATTCCTGCTCAGTAGCATCACCTCGAGCCTGTGGATCTGGACAGGTGAGCGCAACCTGAGGGCGGTGCGCAAGAGGGTGTACGCGGCTGTGACGCAGAAGGACATGGACTGGTTTGACACCAAGATGGGTGCGGAGGATTCGGTACAGGTCGTCGAGGGTGACGGACCCCTCGGCGCTGGTGGACTCATGGCGAAGTTTGCCAGGTGAGTCGCTGCCATGCAACGTTTGCTCGGTGCCTGACATCCTCCGCAGAGAAACAGATGAAGTCAGGATGGCCTCCTCACTCGCGTCTGGCTTCATTGTGCAGTACCTGACTACCTCCGTTGCCTGCCTTATCCTCGCTTTTGTGCAGTCGTGGTCGCTCACCCTCATAATTCTCTCGGCGGTGCCCGTGCTAATTGCCATCCAGACGGCTTCGCAGATCTTTGCTGGCGCTCACCTCGGTGTCGAGCGAGCGACGACGGCCACTGCTGCGACCCTTGTCGACCGCGCCGTCGCCGCTATTGCGACGGTGAAGGCATTCAATGCGGAGACACACGAGCAGGACAACATCGGTCGCGTGCTCGATGCGATGCAGACGGCGGCGAACAAGTGCATCACCGTCTGGGGGATCACGTCGAGCCTCGGGCAGTTCGTGATGATGGCGATGTTCGTGCAGGCCTTCTGGTTCGGTTCAAAACTGGTACGAGACGGAACGATTTCGCCCGGTGTCGTCATGTCCGTCTTCTGGGCATGTCTCATCGCGACCAGTAACCTGCAGATGTGCATCCCGCAGTACATTGTGCTCAGCAAAGGCAAGTTTTCGATGGCCGCCTTACTGACTCTTGTGGAGTCCGCACCTGCGTCCTCTCCCGGCCGCTCGGACTCAACTGCGCATACAGCACTCAAGCCCTCGCGGCGTCCGACCCAGATCCGCAAGATCGTGCCCACCAAGTGCCGGGGGGAGTTCGAGTTGGATGGCATCACGTTCGCATACCCCAGCCGTCAGACCGTCCCCGTGCTCCAGAACGTATCCATCTTCCTGCCTTCCAACGAGACGTCATTCGTCGTCGGTGGTTCTGGATCAGGCAAGTCGACAATTGCTCAACTGCTCCTCCGCATGTACACGCCCGCGGAAGGCTCGATTCGCTTTGATGACCAGGACGTGAACTACCTCGACGAGGACTGGATGCGTTCCCATGTAGCTGCTGTGTCACAAGGCTGCATCCTGTTCGACATGACGGTGCACGAGAATGTCGCGATGGGTCTTGCTTACCCCGGCAGTCGCCGCTCGCCTGAGGATGTGACTCGCCCGGAGGTTGAGGCTGTCTGCCGTGCGGCCCTCATGCATGAGTTTGTTAGGGACCTGCCTGAGGGTTATGATACCCCACTCGGCAACGCAGGCGCGAACTTGTCTGGTGGCCAAAAACAACGTCTGGCCATCGCCCGCGCGCTTCTGCGCAACCCCACTGTCCTTATTCTCGGTAAGACGTGATTTCTATCGTGTTTCATGGAGGATTCTCAAACATCTTTCCCACAGATGAAGCAACGTCCGCGCTGGACGCGACATCCCGTATACTCGTGTTCGAGGCAATCAAGCGCTGGCGCGTGAACATGACCACGATCGTGATTACCCACGACCTCTCCCAAATCGAGGCCGGAGACTTCGTTTATGTTCTCAAGGCCGGCGAGCTCGTTGAACAAGGGTTCCGCAACGAACTCGAGACTTTCGGCGACGGCGAGTTCCGCCAGATGGTCGCCACACAGGAGGCGGCGGGTGGTTTCTGGGAGAAGTCCGAGGAGCAGATCGCCGGCGTCCCTGTCGAGGCTATCTTGGAGCAGCAGGATGCAGAGATGCAGGAGGAGCTCGCGGCAGTGAAGGACTCCGCTAAGGCGCTCAAGCACCGAAGCGTCGCTCCGACCCTTCGCCCGCTGACGTTGGGCAACTGGATGTTTGACGTTGTCGCGGATCTCACTAAGCCCACCGCTGGCCTTCCACCCAAGGCCGTACTTGCATCTCGCGAGACGCAGCGCATCAGCCGGTTCGTCCCGATTGAGCAGTCTGACGACAGCGAAATGGAGAAGCAGCGTCGCAGAAAAACGCTGCACATCGATATCCCTTCTCTAGCATCACCACCCCCCACTTTGACGTCCGCGAGCCACCGTTACAGTCTGCAGTTCACTCCCACATCGCCAACTCTGTACTCCCACCGGTCGACCACATCCCTATTATTGCCCGTGGCAATGGACGATGATGACTTTGATCTCGAGAAGGCGGGCCTACAGTATTCTGCTACCGAGGTGACCGCGAACCGTCCGGATTTGAAGCGGGCTCGGACACGTTGGGATGAGAGGAGTCTTGCTGTACTCACGGAGGTGAAGGTCGAGCCTTCCGAGGCACCTGGCCCCAAGCAAGCCGTCTCTCAAGAGCCCGCACAGGGACAATCTTTCTGGAGCCTCATCCATGACATCTACCCGACGTTGCCCAGGAAGATCCTGCTTGTCTTCGGCATGCTCTGCTGTCTCGCAAGCGGCGCAATGACGCCGCTGTTCTCGTTCTTGCTGTCTCGCGTCTTCTACGAGGTCTCCATTGGCGCGAAGGACGTGTCGACTATCAACATGTTCGGTGGCATCGTTCTCGCCATCGCCGCAGCTGATGGGCTCTTCATCGGGCTCAAGTATGCGGTGATGGAGGTCGTCGCTATGTCGTGGGTGACCCGCGTGCGCAAGATCTGCCTTGCGCGGCTGATCGCTCAGGACAAGAAGTGGTTCGACAAGACTGAGCACAGCGCGGTGCAGCTCGTGCAGATTCTGATCAAGGACGGCGACGATGCGCGGTCACTCATCGCGACAGTGCTTACCCAGGCGATCGTCGTCTCTTCTATGCTCGGCATTGGCCTTATCTGGGCGCTCGTTCTCGGTTGGCAGCTGACACTTGTGGGCATCGCAATTGCCCCGGTGTTTGGCATCGCGATGGCCGTGCAGACAAGCCTCGTTGCGAAGTGCGAGTACAGGAACAAGCGTGCCCGTGAGGAAGTGGCAAAGGGATATTACGACGTAAGTCCCAGTTGTAAGTTGACTCTTTCGATCGTTGACATGTTCTACTAGGCGATCACAAACATACGGGGCATCCGCGCCATGGGTTTTGAGTGTGCCTTCCAGACCAAGTTTGACGAGTCCGCTGATGCCGCCCTCCGCACCGGTGTCCGTGGCGCTTTTGTCGAGGGTGGCACGTATGGTGTTGCCAGCGCACTCATTTACCTTGCGGAGGCCCTTCTGTTCTATGTCGGTGCTGTCCTCATCGCCCGCGGGACATATTCGTACTTGCAGATGGTCCAAGTGCTTAATCTGGTCGTTTTCTCGGTCTCTATTGGGTCGCAGCTGATGGGTTTCAGTGAGTCGCGCTTCTGTCTTCTAGTTGGTTTCGGCGCTAATCACCATTCACATCAGCTCAAAGGATTGCGAAGTCTGTGCAGGCCACTCGCGACTTCAACACGCTTCTCAAGCTCTCAATGGTCACAGACGAGTCGCGGGGTGTTCTGCGTCCCGAGATGCAAAGCGCCGTCTTCTTCAACAATGTATCTTTCGCTTACCCGGAGCGTCCGGACGTTCCGGTACTCAAGGATCTCTCGCTCGAGATTGGCAACAATGAATGCGTTGCGATTGTCGGCGCGTCAGGCTCCGGCAAGTCCACCATCACCGCTCTCCTCCAGCGGCTGTACGAACCCAACTCGGGTTCCATCAGCATCGGCCTCCACGAGCTGCGCTCTACGGATGTGCACCACCTCCGCGAACATGTCGCGGTTGTAAGTCAACATCCGAACCTCTTTGACACCACGATCACCGAGAATATCGCATACGGAAACAAGTCTCTTTTGTTCGACGACGTGCAAAGAGCAGCAAAGGCCGCTCATGTACACGGTTTCATTGAATCACTCCCCAAGGGATACGACACGCTCGTTGGCGAGAATGCCGCGCTGATCTCAGGCGGGCAGGCCCAACGTCTGCAGATCGCGCGGGCGCTGGCTCGCCCGGCGCGCATCCTTGTCTTGGACGAGTGCACGTCTGCGCTGGATGCAGCGAACCAAGCCGCTGTTATGGAGACCCTCATGCAGGCGCGAGTTGGCAGGACCACGCTCGTGGTCACGCATAAACAGCAGATGATGCGCATGTGCGACAGGATTCTTGTCGTGCACGACGGCGTCATCGTTGAGGAGGGCACCTACGAGTCTCTCATTGAGAGGCGTGGCGTCTTCGCACAGTTGGCTAGTGGTGGCGAATGGACAGGCGACTAACACCTATGGTTTCTTTTATTCCCACTTTCTCTCCTCGTTTCTCCTCTCTGTCCTCTCATCTGTAGCATTGACACTCATCACGGCACCGAGATTATTTGATACCTCAGCGATGTATAACCGCAATGTACTTTCGATCTTCGACTACTACGCATTTACGACCTGTGCACGTCTACGTTCATTAGTTGTACCATTACCAACCCTATGTTGAATATTATCCTACGAATAGACAATTTGGTTACGGAATAATTACTCTGTCCGGCCAGAATCTCGGCCGGGTAAGGGTACTCGATCAGACTCAATTGTTGGGAAAACTACACACTACGGTCTCAAGTAACACACCGGGGTGATCCTTGTGCTGAAAATATCCCCAGAGGAGGTCGAGCAAGTGATTAGCTGCCAACGGATAACTAACAAAGGCGACCGTGTTCTCGATCGTTTGTTACTTACCAAATCGGCATGGCCACGCACCGAATATGGTCAAGGACACGGGATTGCGTCATAGTGTACAATTCGTGATCCCGCCGTTCTTTGTTAGTTCACTGGATGTCGAAAATTCACACTGTATGTAATTAGGGCTCGCGGGCGGGGCGTCCTCCCATCTCTCGCACTCCCTCAGGCTGCAACCCTCCCCACACACGTCAATTCGCAAGTCGCAACAAGTCGGCCGCACAAACTTCGAACGCTCGAATCAAGGCAATTATGGATACTATGTCCGGCCGGGACCTTGGGTTAGGCTACTCGGTCAGTCGAGCACCACACATTAAGTACACTCACAGGTAGCTATGGTCTTAGTAATACGGTGGTGTATCTTTGATGCAAATTGGTTGAGTGGTCGATGAGTTATGCTCTGGATGGACGAGTAAGGGTGGCCGAGATCTCGGTCCAGTACAGTAAGTGTTCCAATTCAAAGCCTTCATTGAACGGTTTTCCGTGCGTCCACAATCTCGCCGTCCTGCGCCAGCACAACTGGCATGCACAGCAGCACCGTCATGACATGTGCAGTTCCCTGTATGCATCTCAGAGTACTTCTAACCGACTCGCCTCTTAGCTGTTTGTTATCAAGCTCGCTCTGGGGAAGTGCAATTGCAAGCAGAGGTTGCAACTTACTGCGCGCGCAACAGGCAATTGGCATTGGCGCGTCCAGTCTGGTGGCGTGACTTACGCGCTATGCGAGCAACTCGCGTTACTGCCGGCCCTAAAGTGCAAGTCCAACTTGCTCCTCGAATCTGCTCTTCGCTGACTGGGGCACCGTGTTGCCGCTATCACTCCTCGAAAAGTGGCTGCTGTTGATGTTACTCTAACATGTCCGATTTCTCCAGCATCGTGCCCTCGACAGGGCCTCCACGGTCGCCTCTCTTTGGCACCGCAACGTTTTCAACCCTCTCGCCAACGCAAACTCCCATGTCACCCTCAAGACTTTCGTCCTCGTACCGCTCAGGTCCGTCTCCGTCTTTCGTTCAGGGATACTCACCACAACTTGTTGTCCAGTCACCCCCGTAGCATCGTCGTACGACAGTGATGACGCCTCGTCTGGCCGACAGATGCGCAGGATCGTTGTTTCCCCCTCTCCTTCCTCCGACAGGTACACTTACTCCGAAGAAGATTCAATTCGCGACGCCGCCGAGGTGGAGGAGGAACTCGCACAAATCAACGACGACATCGACGACTTCCTCACTGAAGTCTCGCGCTCTTCTCAGGGTGCATCTGGGTACTCATCCTACACAGGCCCCTCGACGTACACCTCGTACACTTCACCCGCTACGTCACGATCTGACAGCGTCTCCGACGCTGGTTCTGGTACATCTGGTAACTATCGTTCAGCTGTCGGGACCGTAGCTGATCGTGCCGCTCGCGTTCTGAGCACGATCTCGGAGCACACTGAGAACACACCGTCCCGTCCTTCGTCTTACCCCTCGACCGGCGATGTGAACAGGCTCTCAACTCACGTGGATGACGCGGCGTCCCACGTTCGTGCGGCGACGGAGCCGTTCGGGGCAGCATACTCTGTTGCACGACCTCTCCCGTCCACGCCTGGACCGAAAGTGGGTGAACGAATCGCGTTTTTTGAAGACCGCACAGCAGCGTCGTCGGGCAGCCCCGCTCCGTTGCTTGGGCACTCCCGGACGGGGTCTGCGCCGTCCGCCATTCGATCTCCAAGCCCCTACACGACGACACAGAGTCGTTCAATGCCGACATTAAGTAGTACTGGGTACGGGTATGGCAGCACGACGGGTTACGGGACGAGCAGGCCGTCGTCGAGGACGGGCTCCGCGGTGTCCCACTCGGGCCTCAACACGACGATGTCGTCTTTGTTGTCGCCCCCAGCTCGGACACACAGTGCGCTGTCATGGGACACTCGCAACCCTGCGACTACCGCGGATACAACAGTGACAAGTCGCACAGCGGGAACGTATACGGCATCGGGCACTGGGACGTACACGAACACGAACACGTTTACGAATACACTGACAAGCTTCAACACCATTACGACGCCGACGACGACATCACTCGCGCCTGACCAAATGTCTCCGAGCGACCGCACGGCATTGAGCCAGGTGCGGAACGTGATCAACCGCTGGAAGGAGCGTACTCCGTCCATGGGCAAGACAGAGCGGTCGACGACGACACCGTCGCCAACGCAGAGCGATGGCCTATTCAGTATTCGAAGGAGGGCCAGCCGAGGCAGCGCGAGGTTGCGGGATAGAGCACTCCAGACTGCGAGAGGGAACGGGCGGCGGGCCAGCGATCCTGTATCTGCCGCGGGTGTAGACGAGAGTGGAAGCGGGTCCCTGAGTACTAATGGGCTCCTTCCACCGCCATTCGATATTAGCGAAATGGGACAGTATGCTGGCGCGCCAGAAACTCAAGAGGTGGGTGAAATTCTGATGTGTGGGACCAGTACACACTGACCGAAGGGTTAACGACAGCCCATCCGGATTGGCCTCTTGTGGTACCTGAACGTCCACGCCGTGCCACCTTATAGGTGGCAGCGCTGTCAAGCGTTGTTGTATCCACACATGCTCTTGCTATCCTGGATCGCGCCAGGCGGAGGACGTGGAATAGTTACACTAGATCTTCTCAACTGCACCGAGGTTCAATCGGCCAAGTCTCCCACCCATCACGGGGCACAGGAAGACGTTGGTACGCTTGCTGCAATCATGCAGAGCCAGAATGCGACCGCTGGCGGGGAGACTCAGCTGGGAGAGGCAGAGCTGATGGAGACTCTCAGCCCGTTCCATCTTCACTACAGCGATGGCATCGAACGATTGGGTACGGACAGCCCTCGAGAGCGCGTGCGATGGGTCAGCGCCATTTGGTGAGTTCTGTGATGGTCTGGGTCTTCCTGCAATAACTAGTGCAACAGGGATGTCCTAGATCGTGCGGTCTCCATTCCCGATCGCTCCGCCAGCGGCTCGCCAACTGGTTCCGTCCGTACCATCCGCTCGTTCTCAAGCACGGGCACGGGTTCGACACGCTCGGGTACCGCCTCTGGGTCGGCTACGACGCGCTACGTCCCGCACATTGATACACTTCCCGATATCTCGGACCTGCAGTCCATCTCGGGTTCAAGCACTCGTACTGGGTTGTCGCGGGGCCCCTCTCTATCCCTCGCCTCTGCGCACCGCACCCGCGCGACGGACGATTCTGCGGTGTCGAACCAGGCATTCCTGTATCCTGGCGACCCGCGCGTGATTGCGCCGAGTAGGAGCAGCTCAATCCGGCGCACAAGTTCGCTGACGGATCTAGACGAGGAGTTCGCGTCTGCTGTGCGCCGTGCGCGCGACTCGCGCCCGGGCCTTGGGTTCGGCCTCGGTTTGGCGGGCGGGATTCCTGTTGGCGATGGTTCACCGGTGACGGTGTCGAGCGGGCCACGCCTGGGCCGCGATGTGTACATGTCTCCGCCGCCAAGTGTGGGAAGAGGAAGTGAGGGGGCGCGAAGCCGTGCTTCGGACAGCGCGACCTCTATATCGGACGATGCATTTTTCACGGCGGGTTCGGCCACGGGTCGATCAAGGACCCCTGCATCGAGCTTCTACTCTTCGTCGTTCACGAGGGCACTGACGACGACGGACACAAAGACCGGGACCGGGACTGGAATAGTGACTGATGAAACACTGCTCGACATTGTTTCGGGCACGGGGACCAATACTGTCACATCAACTTTGTCTCCGCGGGGTGCGGCGTCTGCTTCAATGCTCGGAGATTCACACAGCGGATCTAGTGGCCTGCTGCCGTCAACGTCTCCATCGCGGAGCGGGCTCACCCGGTCGAGGGCTGTTACGAGGAGGACACCGAGGAGTAGTTCGAGATCATATTCGTCGTACGACCGCAGTAGCGAGGATACATCCGACAAGGAGAACACAGAGAGCTACACGCCGACTGCGAGCCGATCTTATACTGAAGGCTTCAGCACACTGGAGAGCTACTCCAGCTCCCGGTCATACACACCGACACCGTCGTCGTCGTCGTACACACGGTCGACTACGGAGCCAGAAACTCGGACTGAATCTGAGCCAGAGAGCGTGCCGGCGAGGTCAAGCACGACCGCTCACAGTACTGAGTACGTGACGGCGCGTTCGCCATCCGAACTGTCTTACGTGTCGCTGCCGACGATCCCGTCTCTGTACTCGGACTATGAGACTGCTGAGGTCTGTTCCACGGAGTACGAGACGGCGCCGAAGTGCCCCTCTGAGCCGCTGTCGGACTACGAGACGGCAGTGCTGTGTCCGACAGAGCCTGGGAGCGAGTATGAGACGGCAGAAGTGTGTCCCTCGGAAGCGGAGACAGACTACAAGACGGCGGAGTGCCGCTGCGCGAAGCCTGAGGAACGTGAAGAGGACGAGATCAGTATCGCTGCGCCTTCTGCGATTCCGACTATCCCTTCGTCCCCGCCAAAGAGCTTGGTGGAAGAGGGGTCAGGGGAAGAAGGGCCTGAGGAAGAGAGGCCAGAGCAGGAAGTGCTAGAGGAAGAAGGGCCAGAGGAAGAAGGGGAAGGGCCAGAGGAAGAGGCGAAACCCGAAGACATACCATTGCCTGAGTCCGTGTATAGTCCGTCGGTTGCTCCCACCGAGTTGTTGGAGGAGCTTCCATCACCTCCAGAGGAGTCGGTGCCTTCACCTTCACCTCCAGAACCCTCAGAGGCAGAGTCCTCCGTCATGTCAATACCTGGACCGTCGCCCATTCCGACTACAGAGTCCCCTCTGGGATCACTTCCCTCTGTGTCTACGATCTCAACGGCAACTGAGTCGTCGGTGACGCCAACGCCTACTGACTTGCTGACGCCCTCCGTCCCTTCTTCTGTCGAACAGCCCCCTACGCCATCGAGCCCCGCAGTGCCTGAGTCTTTGTGGGGCATAGAGACAGACCAGTCATATGAGTCATCCCTGCTCCGAGCTTCGCCCTCTGTGCAATCTCTTGCGCTTCCCGAGGGTGCAGATACCTCCTTTGAAACGTCTTTCCTGCGTCCCAGTGGATCCCCGTACACAGAGGAGGATATCAGCCTACTGACACCCATCACAGAGATCAGCACAGAATCGGACATGACAATGCCATCGTCACCTTCGAAATCCATAACGCCCACCCCGTCGACCATCTCGCTTCCTCCTAGCGTCCCGTCCCCTACGCCGATACCGACAGAAGCGCCTGTCCCGACTGTCATGCTCACTCGTACGCCATCAACAGTGTCTACAGTGTCGTCCATCTCAATGAGCTCATCGGTGTTGGGACCACGGTCATTGTTTGAGTATCCACTTTCGATTGCGGACATCTCCACAGAGCCGTCATTGCTATCGACAGCGGCCTCCCCGGCCATGAGGCCTGTGCGTACTGGTACCTATGTTAGATGGACAAACACTGATACTTTAACAGATTTCCCCACCATCTGTACCGTTACCCCCTTCTCCGGCCCCCACATTGGAACCACCTACGCCAACGATGAGTGTTAGCATCACCACTCCTCGCGGGGACATACCCTCAATAATGTCTACTCTGGAAACTATACCCTCCGAAGCACCCAGCACGATCCTTACACATGACGTCAATCGTCTCCTTCAGTATCTCAACGACATTGACACACAAAGGGGTGCGGAGAATCGGCAAATGGCCCAGAATGTAGAGGAGATCAGACGCCTTCTCGAGGAGCTGAGAGACAATCAGCGGCAGATACCCGTTGTTACTCCTCAACCTGTCCAACTAGTTCCGCCGGTGGTTCGAGAGGTGCCGATACCGGTACATGTGCCAGTGCCAATGCATATGCCAGTCCCTGAGGTACCCCCTCCTGTTCCTCGAAAAGATCAATCCGTTGGTGGTAGTAGCGTTATATCTTCACTGAGGTCAACTCCGGCTGGTGTCCGTGAGATGCCTAGGATGACACCGCGGCCTACGCCACCACGGTTAATTCCAATCCCTCTAACGCCTCCGCCTATCCGCATGCCTTCGCCGGACACAATGTCGGAGACGATGTCGTTCTTGTCTTCTCACCATTCTGATGATTTCAGCTTAATGGAGTCGGAATCATACCCTGCCATGCCGCTTTCCCCGTCGTGGCCGTCTGAACCAAGTTCGTCCCCGGGATCGTCTCCACTTTCAGAACCTTTGTCCCTCCCGTCTCGATCGGCTTCTTTGTCAATCTCTCCTACTCCTACGCCTCCCCCGTCCTCTTCAACACCGTCTTCGCCGACTCCGTCAGCCGCGTCTGATCGAACTGCTGTTCCAATTCCTCCTGTCAATCTTTCCAGTCTACGTGACGGCCTGGCGCAAATACGGGAAGAAATCGCGACATTGCAGACTAGTCAGGCGGCCGCAAATGAAATTCTTCAGGAATTACGTGCACGGCCTGTAGGCCAGGACATCTCGGATTGTTGTCGCAGACTAGAGGAGGCCATTCAGCATATTCTTGAACAAGGGCAAAGACAACCGCCTCCGCCTCCGCCTCCACCTCCACCTCCTGTACGGGATGATCGTTCGGAGTCCTTGTATCCTTCCGGTTCGTCGTTGCTGCTGGACGAAATAGCAAGAATGCGTGATGAACTTGGACAAGAACCGCCTTCGATACAAATTCCCGTCCCAGTACGGGCAGGGCCGTCCTTTGACGAGATATTGGTCGGCATGTTGTCCGATGGCCAGCCTCCACCGCCGCAACCTGTTGAGCAGCCACCTCCAATCATCCCACTTACGTATCGCCCAGGTCCTCGACCGAGCCGTCCCAGGAGTGCAAGTCCTGTATTTGAGACAGATCTGCCTGTGCGACCGGGCACATTTCCCGTTACTCGGCCAGTCAGATTTGAGAGGCCCGAAAGGCGTGTACCTCGTGTCCAACCTATTCCTCGTGCTCCCCGCGGTCTCGCCTATCCCCCTATGGAACCCTCAGAAGCGGACAGCTACCCGCCACAACAGTCTCTGTCTGATCCGCGTATGCCTCGTCGACCTGTTCAACCAGAGGGCGACATTGATTTTCTCCAACGTGTGGTCTCAGATAGGCATGGACGACACCCCGAGGCGCCTGACGGTGGGTTTGGTTCAAGAATCGGGGCGGTATGTGACTGCGAATTATGTCTCCGCGTATCTCGTTTTCGTTTTGAGTAATGTTGCATCCAGGCACCTACTGGCAGGCCACCGACTGCTCCGGCCGCTCTCGGGGACTTACCCACTATGCCTAGGCCGGTAGGTCCTCAACCTCAACTGATTCCTGGTGGGCCACCAGTTCCCCCTCCCGGTGCCTTCGCGCCTGCACCTGCGCCTCCAGTGAGCTCATCTTTCAGTTGTCTGTTTCTCTCTGGCTTACTGTATCCCAGCCAGTATTTCAGATACAGTTCGATGACATCTTGTCTCTTTTGCGAGTGAGTATATGTAATTGTCTGCAGGGATCCCCGTTTCTCACTCTTTTCAGGATAACCGCACTGCGCAGCTGGCCTCCATAGATCAGATCCGTGAGGTTATGAGGTATCTGCGCGACTTCAACGAATGGCATGGGCGAGATGTAGAGGACCGCCATGCGGAAATACGCGGGCTTAATGCTAGGATTGATCATATCCGGGATCTCATCTACGACTTGATGGGTCGAAGAGGTATGTAGCGCATCGTTTCTGTTTGGCCAATTGTAATTGGGCTTCACAGAAGCTCCGCCGCCTGAGCAAGCTGCCCAACCTGTACCGGGCACCGGTCCTCCCATGCCGCAACCTATGCCGCAACCTTTCCCTCCAGGCTTCTTTCCCCAGGGAGCTGTTTATCCTCAACCAGCTGACATTCGAGTCATCCCCGGTCTGGGAGAGGATGAAGGGACGGACTCTCGCTCCTTTACCCCAGTTATCCCGGCATCGCCTCTGCAGCCTCATACACCATTTATGCCTCCGGGCTTTCCGTCTGTCCCAGGCATGGTCATGCCTCAAGCACCACCTGTTGTTGGGTTTTCGCCCCGTGAAGAGGAAGAGGGGGATGTTGTTCCGTCACCACCGTTTTCTGAGACGGAGAGTGACCGATCCGAGGGACTCGAACCTGATGTTCGCTACATACCCCCTCCCGGTGGCCAGCTGATGCAGCCTGGTGGTCCACCCATGCAGCCTGGTGGCCCTATCACCATTCTACCACCAGGGCAGCAACTGCGAGACCCTGAAGTCGTTCGGATGCCGACAGAAGCCCGAACTGAACGTTCCCGTTCGCAGCCACCGTCACCCACAGGTACGCAGCGTCGAGTTGCGGAGGTGCCCCCCTCGCGGGAAGGGAGTCCGAGACGAGGCTATTCTCCCGTCCCACCAGCGCATGGTCCAATGGAACTTCGTCCTGGTTCACCTAGACATCCCGGGGCGCCGTCTGGAGCGCCACCTGTCACTGTTGTTGCTCCGCCTACTGCAGAGGCTCCGATGCAAACTGCACCTTTCATTATACAGCCACCGCCAATGGGTGCCCCTATGATGCCTGCACAGCCACCGGTCGTGGCAATAGAGCAGCCTAGTGTTCCTTATAGCTCTCCGCGGTCAGAGTACGACGACGGCCAGCCTCCAGCTGAGCCCACACCTATGGTGTTCCGGACGGGGGGATCTCGTCCACCCTCAAGGGAAGGTCGCCGCAGTCGTTTGCGTTCGCAGTCGCCAGAGGCAACTCATGTCATTGTACAGCCTGCTCCTGGTCAGCCAATAGCGCCGCCGTCTGGGCCGCCTATTGTAATCGGGCAAAGCCCTCCGCCTGTTCCCTCCGGCGACGTCCCCCGGAGTCCATACGATGCTCGTGAGCGTGATACACGGCGTCCGCGAAGTCCTTACTACGACGATCGTGAGCGGGACCGTGAGCGGCGTCCACGTAGTCCGTATTACGACGACCGCTATCGTGACAGACGACGTGATCGAAGTCCTTACTATGACGATCGTGACTATGACAGGCGGCGTCCACGAAGCCCCTACTACGACCGTGACCGTGAAGGGCGTCCGCGGAGCCCATACTATGACGATCGTGACCGTGAAGGGCGTCCGCCAAGCCCATATTACAGCGACCGTGGCCGCCGCCGATATTATGATGATCGGTATGGAAGGTCCTATCGTGGCAGGATTCCGTCTCGATCACCATCTCCTGTCGTCGTACGCACACGTGCTCCCGCGGAGCAACCACGGACTCACCGCAGCCCAGAGGGACATAGATCTCGCTCGCCCACGCTTTTTGAGCCCGGTGTTGAACCTATTCGTTATCGAGTCCCATCTTCGCAACGCGCTCTCTCTGAAAGAGAGCCATTCGAGGAGCGCCGCCGGACCCCTTCTGGCCGTGTGGTGCGAAGTCCAATTCCTGAGGAGTCCGAGGAGGAACCTTATCGAGCGCCACGTTCGGAACACCCAGAAGAACGAGACTATGCCCGCGGCCCGATACAAGAGGTTCCTTCCATTCGGGAGGCAAGGACGCCACCTCCGCTGCCTGTTCACATCCCCTCTCGTCAAGATAGTCGTCGTGGACCACGCCGCGACTCAGAAGGCCCAACCATAGTTGATGTGGAGACCGAAGAGCCTTTGTCTCCGCACGTTGTACGCGTGCCTTCATCGAGGCCACCTCCGTCACTCGGACGCCCAGCAACGGCACGGAGGCCAAGCGGAGGTAAGCAGCCTTCTCTGTGTACTCACCATGTACTTATATGTTGCAGTCACTATAGCTCCGAGTGCTTATGAAGAAACCACTCCCGTAACAGGTCAGTACGAGATGGCGTCTATATGTAAATGCCCTAGTACTGATTTTGTGCTTAGAGCATGCAGAACTCCCTGGAACACAAGATGATGGTAGGCCATGCATCCTATATGTGCCGGCGCATTGCTCATGGTTATATCCAGTCTCTGAGATTGGCCGAGCCTACGGTGTAGCAGACGGAGGTAAGCTGTTGGCAGATATCTAGATTAACTTCATATGTTATGTTGACGTCTGTACCAGTCTCGCGTGCCCCGACCCAGCGGTCCGCTCGTAGCGCTGCCGCACCAACTGTAGGCGAACACGAACCACGGCCTGGAGAATATGCAACGACAGAGCCAGCCCCTACCCGTGTGCCTCCGCCGCATTTGGTGACCGCCGGACCGGAATACCCAGAATATGAGGAGCCATACGAGGAGGAACCTTATGAGCGCGCTGTTCCCCCAGCTACGCCATCAGTCAGTAGACGACCCACTGTCGCTACTGCTCCTCCAGGTGCTGTGGAACAGTACAGAGCATCCGGCCCGGGTGCCTTAGGTTTCGAAGATGCCGAGAGGGAACGACAGGAACGCTTCGGAGAACTCGAAAGGCAGGCCGCCGATACTCTCGCGACCCTTCAAGAAGCCGAAGCAGGTCGTGACCAGGAATTCCGGGGCAACGAAGACGAGAGACAGCGCATCTTTGAGGATCACGAGGCTCGTCGGGCGCAAGAGGCAATCGAACGACGAGATGCTATCTGGCAAGAGCTCGAGGACCGTCTGGCGACGATCGTTCCGCAGGTCCCCATACCAGTACCTCCACCTGGAGAATCAATAGTGCCCACGCAGTCAGAAGCTGAAGGCGTGCCATCTGCTGAAGAGCCCACGGCAGAGTCGCCATTCCCAGCTGATGTTGAGCGTCCGGCTGATCTGCAGTCTGTCGTCGAGTCAATCCGTATTGTTGCACAGGACGCTGCATCTCGTCATGCTCAGGAGATTCTTGAGACTGTCCGACTGGAGCGAGAAGAGCTGACGAGGGAAAGAGAACTCGCCCAGGCAGAACGCGAGCGTCAACAGGCAGAATCAGAGGCTGCGCGCGCACGATACGACGAAGATCGTGAGGCGCGTATCCGTGCTCTTGAGGAGGAGCTTGCTGCCGTGCGAGCGGAGTTGGAGAACGAGCGGCAGCTTCGTCTGACTGAAGAAACTGAACGGCGTGAGCGGGAACGAGTGGAGATGATTGAACGCGATGAAGTCATGCGGGCTCAGCTGAGCGACATTACTAACCTCGTGTCCGAGCAGCGCGAGGAGCTCATACGGAAACGTGAGCTTATGGATGAACGCTGGGGGGTCAAACAACAATGGATGGAGCAGTGTCAAGCAGCTAACAACGAGCTACGCGAGCTCGTACAGCAGGTCATTACTGATCGGGCTGCTGACAAGGCTGTCCAAGACGAAGAGAGGGAGGCGAGAGCCAACGACCCCAGTAAGTCCCATAGTTTTGTGGCCAGACAGGTCAATGCTTATGCTCTCGTAGCTATTCAGAGTGTTCTCGACGAGATGGCAGCGTTCAGACGTGAGCAAGACGAGCTTCTCCGTCAGATGGCAGAGAGTAAGTTACCTGTAGCACCTGTCCCATAGTAAAACTGATAAGGCAAACGCAGCCTGGCGGGCCGACTGCGCGCGGCAGCATGAAGAAACCCTAAATGCTGTCCGCTCGACCGCACATGAGCAAGTTCCTTTCAATATCCAGGGCGTGCGTATGATCACGTTTTTAGACTGGAGTACCTTTCATTAATGAGATCGTCATCGCAGTATCTCGATGAGTTCAGCAGATCACTTGCCGCAGAGGTGCGTATGCTTCTGGGCGAAGTCGGTCGATTGCGGGAGGAGAGACGTAACATTCAATAGCGAGTCGTTCGTCATCCTTTCAAGCTCGATTACTGAGCTTTCTCTCTTTACAGCGAGCTTGGCTGCTTGTTGACCATGAAGTCCAAGATGGGGCCTGGCGGCGAGTTCGACCCTGACTGGTGAGTCCACGTTCACTACCCAGCACATGATCTGAAGCTATATCATTGTGTAGGCGTCCTCCTACAGGACCTTGCGCTCGCGACGGACAGACACCTGCACCTGAGGCACCTCCCCCGGAGGCACCACCACCGGATGAACCGCCTGCGCCAGCTCGCCCCGCCTGGCGTAGTGTCATTCAACGTGGTTCTCGCCGATCACGCAGGTCACAAGCCGCAGCACCTCCGCCTCCAGCGCCTGTTCCAGAAGTTCGAGCCCCCGTAGAGTCTTGGGCAACGTGGCAACGTGAGGCTTTGCTATGTGTATGATGATGCTAGGGAAATTAACATCATTTACACTGCCCAGCGCATCCGGCATTTGTACCTACACCTCCTCCCAACCCGCCTCAGGCGTTGTTGGTTCCCGACCAACCGAGTCCGGGTCTGTTCGGACCTCGCTCCCCGCGTTCCTCAATTCATCGGCCATGACGTAATGAAAGTATCACATTATGACTGTACGATCTAGAAAACGCCTGCTGTTACGTGCAGTGATGACCCGGCAGCCTGTGCCTCGTATGACTGATTGGACGCCTGCTGTCAATTCGTATATGACGATCTGTATGCTCTTGCTTTATGTATACCAATATATACCCTTTCTCCTGCATCTGCCGAGTCGTTTATATGGACTAGTAGCGGATTGGCTATAGCTGTCAGCGGTTGTAAAGGAACACCAAAAAAAGGCTGAACATCAGCTTCCAGTACAAAGCGTACTGTACAGTGCAGTGAGGAGTAACTAATGAAGCGGATGCCCATCAGTGCAAGTGCATTTCATTGCAGTGGTCCAACCCAGCGGCTGATGCCTTCCCCTGCTGCGTGGCCCTCCGAGTCTTCGTGCCTCGGATGACCGTCTTCTCGCGTCTGAGCCGCTCGCTCTCCCGGATGCCGAATCCATGGTGAAAGATCATCTGCGCCTCCTCGAGGCTGAGGCCGGCCGTTTCGGGGAAGCAGAACAAGCAGAAGAGCCAGCCGAGCAGGCAGAGGCCCGCGTAGAAGCCGAACGCGCCCGCAGGCGTGATGGCGGCCATGAGCGAGAGGTACGTCGAGTTGATGAGCAGGTTCGCACCCCAATTTGTCGTCGTCGCGAGTGAGGTACCGATGCCGCGAACTGCGTGCGAGGCGGTCAGCGGGGCGCTGTGCGCGAGCGGAAGGGGAGGGGAGAGCATATGGGGAGGGGCAGACTGACCTTCGAGCGCGAAGAGCTCGCCCTGCTGCCAGGGCACGTTGCCGAGCCCCGTCGCGTACGATGCGACATAGATGATCATGAACAGGAGGATGATCGCGGACCATGTGCGCGAGTAGTGCGTACCGTCCACGAGCTGGCCGCCGGTCTTGAGGGTCATGTCTGGGGTGTGCGCGTCAGCGTGGCGTACCCACCGACGTTTTCCGCACGGCGCGGTGAGACGAAATGGGGGAGGGGAAGACGCACAGTGGAAGGCGATCGCGGCGACGACGAGGCCGACGATCATGCCGGGCGCGGAGAAGACCATGATTTTCCGGCGGCCGATGATGTCGATGTACTTGAGCGCGAAGAGAGTGAAGACGAAGTTCGTGCCGGAGACTATCAGGCTGACGGCGATGGAGTCGTTGAAGCCGATCTCCTGGAAGAGCGTCGCTAGTGCGTGCGGTCAGACCGGGACTCGCGTGCCTTTTCGCCTCAAGAGCAGTGTGCGAGGCTTACCGCTGTAGTACATGAGCTGGGGCGTGTAGAGTTAGCGAGGGGTCTGGAAACAAACTGACGTGAGTACACACTGTGTTAAATCCGCAGAGCTGCTGGAACGCTTGGAGGCCGCAGGCGATTACTAGCGAGGGCGCTGTGAGACCACGTGTGCCTCGCATCACAATGCTGGAGCGGGTACTGACTAAGGGCCCGGCGGTGGACAGGGACGAAAAGAATGGACCTGAATCGCTGCCAGAATGTCGTCGAGTTTGTGATTTCTACACTCTGCTTCACCGCGGCGTCCAGCACTTTCACCTGTGCGCAATTTCATCTTTCCAAACACACCACGAAGACGGCAGACAGGCGCGAACCTTGAGGTCGACCTGCTCCGGAGTCGCAAGCGAATATATACTGGACATGACCCGGCAGGCCGCGTCCAGGTTCCCGCGGCGGATCAGGATCCTCGCTGCCGCACGCCCTCGTCAAAGGAGGCAACGCCGAATACGGACTGGGAGAGGACGCACGCGACTCGGGGAGGAAGAACAGTAGGAGGAACTGGAGGCCCGCGGGGACGGTGCCGAGGCCGACCATCCACCGCCAGCCGCCGTGCGTGTCTTGGAAGGCAGCGTCGATGCCGTACGCGACGACCTGCCCACCGGTGATCGCGACGACGTTGAGCGCGACCATGCGCCCGCGCAGGCGCGTCGGGGAGAGCTCCTGAATGTAGAGCGGCGCGATGCACGACGCGAGGCCGACGCCGACGCCGATCACGAACCGCCCGCCGATCTGAGACGAGTGACAATGAGTACATCAAAGCCTGGGACGTCTCGGACAGCGCGTCTTGCTCGCCCCGTCTCTGAAAGCCGAGGCCAGCCAGATGCACTGTCCGCGTTGACGGTGCTGCGGTATTTACCATGGGCCAGACGGCGTGAGAGACGGCTTGGCCGATCGCGCCCGCGATGAAGATGATGTCGGCGACGGCGAGCACGGGCTTGCGACCGACGTAGTCGGAGAGCATCCCCGCAACGAGGCCGCCAATGAGTGCGCCGAGCGTCGTTGCCGACGTAATAAGTTCCTACGCACAGGCGTGGCGACAGATGTGAGCAGACTCGGAATGGTTGTTGAAATCGAACCGGAAAGCCGTGTGAACGCAGTTTCTGGAAGTCCGTGAGTTCTGTGGATCCTAGGTCTGTCCCGATGGTGACAAGAGCGCCCGATACTACGCCCGTGTCATAACCTGTGAGGAGCGATGTCTGACTGAGATAAAGCGGGTGTGGCCATGCAACAACAATCCCTACCGAAGAGCAGCCCAGAAATGCTGGTGCAACATACAAGTATCCATACAAACCATGTCGTTCGCTCTTCGCCTTCCGCGACGACAGCGACTTCAGAAACTTCGCCTGCGGCGAAGGTCTTCGTAATATCCTCTGTGACCGAATCGACACTATGTTGTATTCGCGAGGACAGGTCAGCATTGATCTTAATACGTGCCGGCTTTCTGAGCTCACCCTTTCGACTGAATTGACGATTCCTTCGTTAGCTTGATCTCGCGTGATTTGTCGTCCATGGTGATGTCGTGCAGCGTTATTTTGCGCTGCGTTCAATAAGGAGGGGAGTATCCGCGTTGGGGTTCCGAAGGTGGTCAAACGAGGACATGGTACTGACTTGCAGACTCTTGCGCTTTATAGGAAAATAGCAATCGCCACCGCAGGGCGCCTCCGTCGCATCGATCTTCTGGCGTGGAAAGGAGCGGAGTACCCTCTCAACCTTCTTCCACCAGATGTCATGTGGCTACTCGTATTTCACGGAACGGACAGTTGCTTTGATGATTGCAGCTGGCGGGGGCCACCCCCATTCCATTTTCTCTCCATCCTTTGATACAGCTAAGGGTTTGACATCAAATCCGTCCGATCACGTGAACGTGTCTGACACGTGGACGGTTTTGGTGTGTCTGGTCAGAACTTGAGACTGAGTAGGTCAGCACATCTACCATGCAACACTCGCGGCACTATACGTAACACTTCGATTTGCTCCTCGTCCAAGGCGGGATACAGCGTGTATTCTGGGCGACGCCAGGGACTCGCAGCGCGCGGTGAGACCGCTCTGTTTCTCTTCCACTACGAAGCAAACAGTGAGACAGCTTTTCGTTCGATGACAACCACTTGACAGGAACCGTCAACGCTGTGGGACAGTGACAGGTGAATCCGGTACCTCGTCTCGGACATCCGGGCAACCCATGAACGGGAAGTGCCGGGATGTGGGTGCGGGGGTACATCACTGTTGGTTCGCGTGCAGGATGTTCTTCGACCACCGCGAACCCGTTGAGGTCGAGGACAACTGTTATTGCCAAGAGGTGGATCCAGCCGGCGGTACTCAAGCATAGCTCCTCTTCAGTACTCATTTCAGACAGTGTCCGTGCAGTTTTGTCCCTCTACGCTTGTGGTCCCGATCTGCCCAGACCATCTGGAGGCTTGTCTTGCAATACATATCCATCCGTGTAATGGCCGCACCCGACCACCGCGTTCACATCCGACGCGGTGGGACGCGGTGGTCCAATGGGGTCATCACACGCCGTACGGATGGATACGAGATGACCGGAAGCACTGTTCTCAGGGACAGAAGCTTTTCACTGGCTCCAGGCCCTCTAATTCTCTCGACTGCGCGTAATGCTCTCCCGCAGATACGTCTCATTGTGTCACAGGGCTAATGACAATAATATTAGTTTCGTGCACACCTTTGATTGGTCGAGCTGCCGTTAGTCAACCCTTACCCGCTGCAGATGGAATAGTCAGGATACAGCAACAGGTACGAGAATTTATTGGCTACACACTTGTTGTGCAAATGAAGGCGCAGTTGAGGTATTCGAGCCCGTCGGCCTAAATGGGCTGTGGACACAGACGATTCATAGTTCTTTTGTTCACCTCCAGCGCAAAGACACCCTTTGCTATCAATGTGCGTGCGCAGATGCATCCATCGCGGCACATACTCTCAGCAGCCAGCCGCCGTCGTAGGCCTCTACGTACCCTGTCTTCCGTGAGCATTAAAAGCGTCTATCGGAATTCGGTCTGTGGACAAAAAAACAACAAGTTATGTGCAACGCCACGAAACGCTCGAAACCTGTTGTAATTGGTGCGGGTCCACATCCGCGGCCCACAGTGATGTGAGCGCGCATACTAGGTAATCTCGTAAAGGGACGTCCGCGAACACTGAGCGCTGAGATGTCACATACTAGAGGCCTTCAACCCGACTCCACAGACGGGCTCGGTGAGTACCACAGCTTATGCACATGCACAAGCTGATGTTTTATGATCAGGCAAAATGTCCGCAAGTAAAATATTATTATCTATATTTTCACGTCGAGGCTACGGGACGGCTCCACCTGCGTGTCTTAGTGCAAGTCCAAGGAATGAATAGCGGAGTAGTGATCGTTTTCCAGATTCTCTCGGTCTATGAGAAACCTGGCATCCTGTGCCTCGTCAGCTCACCGACTTCTCTACTTTCGCAGCAACGCCAAGCGTCTGCCTTGTACGAGCATTATGGGTGCGCTGTCCCTAGGTGGACGAGGCTAGAGAGATCCCTTCTAGAGCTCGTCGACCATCGAGCGCAACACTTTTCTTTCCTTACTTCACCGGCGCACTCTTCCAGCCATCGGCTCCTTCTTGGCACAGAGGCTCTCGTACGGACCGACTGCCTCGGAGCTCTTAGCAGCTCTGTCGGGTGCATGAAGACTGGGATACGCGCGGCACCCATGCATGTCTCCCATCTTGCCCAAGTGACGCTGACCTTCGGGGCTCAACGAGGTCAACGTGGCATAGCTCCATGTACCGTGCGGCCTCGCGGTGCAGGCTCGTTGTGCTGCAAGCCAGCAGCCTCATGGACAATGCGTGCACTGGACGATCCCTTGATGTTCCGGCGGGCGTTGACGATTTCGATACGACTGATCAGTATCAGGATCCCGTCAACATTCAAGCACCGCCTCATCGTTTTGGTGCCCTCTCTCGCCAAGCCTCGCTACTCGTGTCTTCGTCGCAAAACAACGCAGTGGAGTCGGCGATCGTGTCGTCTGCAATACAGAAATTCGCCCCGGCCTTGCCGCATATACTTCCAAATGCGATCTACAGCGGCAACTCATAATGAATGTGCACACGACTGTCATGGGCGCCGAAGCATGTCCACGTAACATCTAGAACCTCGGGTCCTACCGCTACTAGTGTTTGTTTGGTGTTGCATAGGCAGTGCAGCGTTCGGCAAGTCCCGCCGCTTCTACCTATATATCCCCTCCGCAAAACCACGACCCAGGCCGACTTCCCCTTCTCTCGCACTTGGTGAAATTCACTCTTACTCATCCTCATACGATCATGTCTGCTGCTCAAGAATCGATATTCAGTGAACCGATTCCAACCGATCCCGAAGAGGCACTCCAGAAGCTGCGGGTGTACGTGTCGTGTGCAATCATAGACACCGCGTCTGATGTTGTCCTAGGCTGTTGACATTGTCGGAATTGAACGGTTTCGACGACCTTGGTGATGACCAGAAGAAACACTTGGAATGTGAGTATCAATTAGCCTCATGTTTGACATGCTGATTATCACAACAGTCTGGAACATGATGTTTGGCTTGTTTGCAATGTCTGAGAGTGTGTTCATGGATGAGCCTGAGCAATGCTCAGAGGCCTTAGTGAAGCTGCTCTCGTGTGCATGCAGGCATGCCAGAGAGTACAGCAACAAAGCCTTAATGGAGGCATGCACCTATTATCTGCTGCTAGTACCAGCATTGGTTGCTTTTCAGCCAGACAAGGCCATATTACTTGCCCTTGCTGGGCAAGTATGCATCTGGCATTTCAAAGTTGTCTCAGATGTGGATGTTATACAGCTATCAATTGCATTGTCAAAGGGTGCAGTTGATCAAATGGCCAGTACTGAGACTAAGGTGCTTTGCATGGATCAGCTTGGACAAGCATATTACTTATATGCTATGCATTTAGAGAACTTGCCTGACATTGAAATGGCCATTATCGCATATCAGCAAGCTGTATGTCTTACTCCTGAAGGAGATGCTCGGAAACCTCACAGGTTGAGCTACCTGGGAGACAGCTATACTGTTAAATTCATGTTGCAGGGCACTGTGGCCAACATTGACAAAGCTGTTAAGGCCTATGAGAAGGCTGTTGAGCTCACTCCTCAAGGAGATGATGATCTGATGCCTTTGAGGCTAAGTGACCTGGGCAACAGCTATTCAAATAGGTATGAATGTCAAGGCACTTTGTGTGATATTGATAGGGCCATTGAATGTCATGAGAAAGCTGTGCAGCTCACTCTCAATGGACATGCACAAAAGCCTTCTATGCTGGACAATCTGGGAAACTGCTATTTGAGAAGATTTGGACATCAAGGCATCACTGCTGATGTTGATAAGGCTATTGAGGCCCATGTGACGGCTGCTAAGCTAACTCCTGAAGGGCATGATGAGATGCCCAGCATGCTCAACAGTGTGGGACTCAGCTATTCAAGTAGATTTGAACATCAAGGCACTCTGGCTGACATTAATGGAGCCATTGAAGCTCATAAGAAGGCTGTTCAGCTCACACCTGAAGGAGACACTGATCAGCCTGAAAGGCTTAGCAATCTGGGCAGCAGCTATTGGAAAAGATTTGAGTATCAAGGCAATCTGACAGACATTGATAAAGCCATTGAGAGCCATAATGAGGCTATTCAACTGGCTCCTGAAGACAATAGTCATTATCCTGGCATGCTGAGTAATCTGGGAATTAGCTATATGTCCAGATTTGCCTATCAAGGCACTTTGACTGACATCAACCAAGCCATTGAAGTTCATGAAAAAGCTGTTCAGCTGACTTTTGATGGACATGCTGACAAGCCTATGAGACTAAGTAATCTGGGAAGCAGCTACTTTAAGATGTTTGAACATCAAGGTCTTCTGGATCATATTAATAAAGCCATTGAGGCCCATGAGAAGGCTGTTCAGTTGACTCCTGAAGGACATCCTTGGAAATCACTGAGGCTGAGCAATTTGGGAATGAGCTATTTGAGCCTATCTGAATATAAAGGCACTCTGCTAGATATTGATACAGCAATTGAGATTCATGAGAAAGCTATTCAACTGACTCCTGAGGAACATATTGAGAAGCCTGCCAGGCTGAGCAGCTTGGGGCACAGCTATCTTGTAAGATTTGAGCACCAAGGTTCTTTAGATGATGTTGATAAAGCCATTGAGACCCATGAGAAGGCTGTTCAACTGACTCCTGAAGGACATATTGAGATGCCTTCTAGGCTGAGCCATTTGGGGAACAGTTATTCAAGCAGATTTGATCATCAAGGTATACTGGCAGATATCAACAAAGCCATTGAGAGTCATGAGAAGGCTGTTCAGCTGACTTCTGAAGGACATGCCTTGAGACCTCAGAGACTGAGCAATATGGGAACCAGCTACATGTCCAGATTTGAGCACAAAGGCACTTTGGAGGATATTAACAGAGCAATTGAGGCCAATGAAAAGGCACTTCACATTACTTCTAAAGGACATGCTGAGAAGCCTCTGAGACTAAGCAGTCTGGGTAGCAGCTATTTGAGAAGATTTGAGCATCAACATATTGTGCTAGACATTGAAAAAGCCATTGAGAGTTATGAGAAAGCTGTTCAGCTGATTCCTGAAGGACATGCTGTAAAGGCTACTATACTTGGCAATCTAGGAACTGTGTACATGACATATTCAAGCCATACTGCTCAGAATAATCAGTGCAAGTCTATGGATCAGATACATCTTTCAATGAAAGCCTATAAATCAGCAGCCATGGCTACTTCTGGGCAATCATCAATACAGTTACATGCAGCACATCAACTTGCAAAAGCAGCTTATGCAGCTATAAGTGCAGGCCAGAATGAATATTTGAATTCCTGCATAGAGGCATATGAACTTGGTATTTGAGCTTCTGCCAAGTGTGGTCTGGTTTGGCAATGTAGTTACAAAGCAGTATGAAGATGCTACCAAGTGGAATAGTATTGCTACTGAGGCTGCTTCTATTGGAATTCAACTTGGTCAGCACCACAAAGCTATTGAGTGGCTTGAGCAGGGTCGCTCTGTTGTTTGGAATCAGCTGCTACAGCTTAGGTCCCCTGTACATGATCTATTACTTGTAGACTTTCAGCTTGCAAGTAGATTGCAGCATGTCTCTGCTGAGCTTGAAAAAGCAAGCCATGGCCAATCTAGAATGATGTCTGATAGTAGAAAACTGGAGCAGAATGTTAGAAAGCAGCATGAGCTTGCCATGAGACAGAAAGAGCTTGTTGAGCAAGTGAGACAATTATCATTGTTAATATGCATGGCTTTCATTGTGATGCTTTAGCCATGGTTCCAGGCAATGATGAGATTATGCATCTGTTAATCAAAGATATATCTGCAGATCATGCCCTGAGGCTGCAGAAAGCAATGGCACCCACTTCAGTCAGAGCAAAGAAGCGATATCAAGCCTTAGATCTCAATGAAAGGGCTGCTCATATGGTGCCTACTGATGGCATGAACTTTTCTGAGGGACTGAAGATGCTATGGGTCAAGCTTGTTCAACCAATTTTGCAGCACCTAGGCTTATTGGTAAGTAGTGATTTAGTGATTACAGCATTTTAAATATCTGACCAGCTATTGCAGGTACAGGCCACAGATAAATTGCCTCACATTTAGTGGTGTGCTACAGGTCCACTGGCATTTATTCCACTACATCCTGCAGGAGACTATAAGGAGACCAGTCCTGGCCACAGGCTGGCTGACTATGCTGTGTCTTCATACACCCCTACAATCAGTGCATTACTGATGAGCAGACAGAAGCAAGTGCCTCAGCAACCAAATATACTCGCCATCTGTCAGTCAGCTGGGCTTCCAGGTGTAACTGTGGAGTGGACACATATTCAAGAAGCTGCAGACAAGCATGGTCTTGATAGTGAGCAACTGCTCAATGCAACTGCCACAACTACAGTTGTTCTTAATAAGCTCAAGTCTGCCAGCTGGGCTCATTTTGCCTGCCATGGGACTCAGAACTCCACAAATCCTACTGAGAGTGCCATTCTTCTCTACAATGGTGGCTTAAAGCTATCTGAAATCATGCAAGCAAATTTACCTCAGGCTGATTTTGCCTTCCTCTCTGCCTGTGAGACTGCAACAGGAAGTGTTCAGCTGTCTGAGCAGTCTGTCCACTTGGCTGCAGGCATGCAGTTTGCTGGCTACAGGAGCATCATTGCCACCATGTGGTCTATTCTGGACCATGATGCACCTGAGATCACCAGGGATGTCTATGCTCACCTCATGGCTTGTAAGGATAGCACTCAAGCGGCATATGCCCTGCACCATGCTGTACAGAACTTGCAGAAGACAAGATACCAGGGCATTACAGACAAGGATTTCCTGGCTTGGGTTCCTTTCATCCATATTGGCTGCTAATTGTCTCTCATGATTGTACTCGATCTGTCCTCTAACATGTATAAGTAGCAAACATGATATAATCTATTAAAACTGCATTCCATTACAAATGAGCATCACACCTGACATATATTCAACCATCGGAGCCGTAAAGCTGCACGGATGGGCACCAGCCGCTAGGTGCGGATGGCCGCAATGGGTCCAGAGTACCCCGGGCAGTGTTTCACCTTGCCATTGCGCCACGGACCTGCACCCACACAGCAGTGCTCGGACCAACCCAGCAGAACTAACCAGCACTTGAATACAGCAGTCAGGTCTGTATACTGTCCACACCTTCCGCCCACTAGAAGACGATCGGGCGTCGACAATCGGGATGTAGCGCAACTCAGATCGGTGGAGTCGCAGCGCTATGTAGCCTGACCACCGGTACGGCTCGGAATCCTGCCGCGCGTGCGAGCGTGGCACGAGTGAACACACCCATCCAAGGTGATTAGCGTGTGCGCGCTGTTACCTTGAATTGTTCTCGGAACCGGGACGCCAGCCAAACCACCGGGATGGACCTGGCAGCGTTGAATGTCATTGCAGAGAGTCGCCACCGGTAGTGCACTGACTAGAAGAAACACTGCCTCCAGTCCAGGATGTCGGAATCACTCATCATATTAGCGTGCAATCTATGACGCTACATCTGGCTTCCTTCCCTTCCCTCAGTGCGGAGCGTAGTAAGGAGCACCGCCGCAACGTCTCTTGACGGGTTAACGAAGGGACACTGCGGCCGCAAACTACAAGCTGTTTTTAACATAAGGACTTCAGACGGATGGGGACTAGAACTCACATACAACCTAGGCTTGACACCGCCAATGTCCACCAGGCCTCGGGGGAGAGAAATTTGTCTCGATCGCGTGCTGGTCAGCCTCGAACGTTGTGAGACCAGGCATAGCGCTACTTGCTGTCGTATGCAACCCATCCACAATCCTAAGGAGATGTCTGCAGTCTGGGGCCTATGTTCGAGACCGAGGTCGCAAGGACAAAGACCCGCCTTTTGAATCCATCCCATGGAGAGAGGTTTCCTATACGTGTGCGCGCATGTAGCGCGCCGATGGATATTAGTATCTTCTTATTCGGAGACGCAGACCGAGTCTAAGCCATTGAGGTTTGGAAGAGGTACGTACCACGATGCCCGACATACAGTTTACGACGCGGCAGTGTGAAAGCACAGCACACGGGCTGCAGAGTGACTCATCGTCGGATGTCCAGCATTACATGCACCACGGTGACCGGTGAAAATAAGTATCTAGTGCAACATGTCATGTAAATGGCTCGCCGCATGATCCTTGCGGCGGTCCTGCACCACGGGAGCACACCGCAGGTTTTTTGCAACGTAGCATCACAAGCATCATGGGAGGGTTGACCCACTAAGCATCATATCTCGAGCACAGGCGCATTCTAGGGGAGCCAATGACTTCGGTGACATCCCCCAAGTGTCATGGAGTAGCGACGTGCAAACAAACACCAGTGGCATAGCACCTACGTTTGCGCCGAAACCACAAGCATCTGCCCTTTCTTCGACACCGATCCTCAACCACCAAGAAGAGGAGGAGCCAGAGGTCATGAGCAATGGCGGGAGCGACAAGCAGAGGAGATCAAGGCCCGCAATGAGGTGTCGAAGCCAAAACGCGAGGAGACGATCTCCAATGCCGAGGGCGCCATCGACTAGTCCTACGAGGACTACGCCGCGAAGGAGCGTGACGACGAGGCCAACCCGTCTGTCTGTGAGGTCGAGCATAGAAACACTGCAATCAGTGCTTGGAGCGAAACACCGCTGGTGACAGACCTAGCCTCCAAAGTCTCAATGAATTCGTACTCGAGTCTGTGGGCGGCCTATGGCAAATCCGCGAGCTCGATTCTCGAGAGCTGGGGCCCTCGGCCGCGGGCAGATTCTTGGTGAGAGCGCCGTCTCCGAGGTCAGCTCCCAGCTCACGTGCACGAGAAGTACCATAGATGCATGGCCAACACGAGAATGCGCGCAGGCAGAGCAAGTGATCCCCGGGTGTCGTAAAGCGAAGCTCAGGAATCCAACATTCGCGGATCTTACGACGCGACTTCCTTACGTCTCGCCGCCGAGGAAGGTCGGAAGATTGAGAGGGGGGGCGATCGAAGGCTGGACTCCACTGGAACAGCGAAGACTTGCGGAGCCTCGTCTGTCACCCTGGAATGCGCCGCGCGATCGAAGGCGTCCGAAACACGCGGCAGTTACGCGATAGTCACTTTCAATGACCTGTCGCCGCGGGGAAAGTGAACTGCTGTGAGCGATAGAAAGAGCAGGTTCTAGAGCACACTGACGGCAGACACATTGCAGCTGTTTTGCGGGCTTGGTGTTATACCACGGGCAAATCATTGCCCATCTTCAGCCCTGTGGTGGTGCAAACTAGGTCACTGGAGCTCCCGGAAACCAAGACTTGAAGACGCCAGCTCGGAGAGCGGTGCCTCGAGGTTTGAGTTTTCTCACTGTACATAACATGGATGACACGGCAAGCATACTCACCACATGATGGATCTTATGAATGTGCTTTGGAGAGCACCAGGGGCCACGATGACGCTGGTAGTTCTGCAACGCGCGAGAGGCGACGATCGGACGAACATTCGCATATCAGTGCATCTCCGTGAGCGAAAAGCTCACTGGATTTACTAGCAAGACAGCCCATACTTGCATTTATCACCGGGAGGATAATAGCTCGAGGACAGAAAGTGGTTTGTCTCGCACCCATCCGTTTGATGACCGCACCCGACCACCGCAGCTTCACGTGCACGATCGCAGGTCATAATCTCCTTTCTGGTAACTTAGCATGCAAAGGCGAGGTATTCATGATCGCGTTCGCTCGCGATGCTTGTACACAAGTTCATTTCCGTGATATATTCATTCCGCCCAACAAGAATTAACGACTCGCTGCAATACCACCACACACAATTGCAATTGTTCTGCGAGAACAGTGTCCCACAACAGGTGTGCCTACCACCGATTGTTATGTAATCCTCCCGTAGCTAGAGCCTAGTGCCCCGATGGAGAGGGCGACGTAGGGATTGGGGGTCCAGCATCGTTCTGTATTGTTTTCGTTGCAATGCCAGTGTAGTATCTCGGTCACACTCGAGCTCGTTTCCGCTCATTCACACCCGTTCCGTGCAACCACAGTCTTTCCAATCATCTGAAGGAGAGGTCCTGGTTGTTACAGTTCCAGAAAATAGTACACTAGCAGTGTACAGTGATTTAGTGACCACATTATTGGTCACTTAAGAAATCACGGAAGTCTTCACTAGGATTTTTTTATCATACTGCAAACAGGGACTGCAACCACTGTGATGTTTTTCCTGTAGGTTATCTGTCGGTTTCCTCACCAGAGAAAATTGGCTTTGGCACAATTTAAGAAAACTGAATATGCAGCCACAACATAGATGGATACATGTTTGTGCCCATATCGCGAGCGAATGCGGTCATGAATACTTCGCCTTTGCATACTATCGTGCACGTCTGTCGGGCGCCCCAAGGGCGCTAAAACTATGAGGGGCCATGTCACACGGATGGGTACGAGACAACACTCAGCACACTGCAGGCACACGCGTGTGGCCAAGCGGCGATACCGGACGGTTATGTGCCTCATAGACGGTTCATCGGCCTTTTCGTTATACTATATCGTATCTCGGATCCAAGTGGACCGAAGGTGAGGCTCATTGCACCGAAACTTCTCCCTACTTGCTCAGTCTTGCTGAACACGCATGTCTGAAACAGTGTCCATCAGCGCGCCGCGCCATCTGAGAGACTCGAGGCAGATATTATCAACTAATGTCATGTGCAACTCGGGTTTGATTCTACGATTGACATGCATACGACGGGTAGCTCTTTTTCTTCCTATCGCTTCCATACGTTTGATTCGACGAACAGCAGGATGATGGGCCCTGGGCCACTCATCGCCCATACGGACGAACACGTTGCCTGTGCATGGCCATCGAAGAGAAGCGCCACTCTTTGCGCTTTGTCGTCATAAGACCCCGTCCTCAGGTCTCGAGCTCTTCTCATCGCCAATCTTCTACCTTACGGCTTGCACGCCTCTTGTCTCCGACCTTCGTCCTCCCTGTACTGGCCATGCCTCCTGCGACGCCCAGCGCCCGCTCTTCACCGTCCAGCTCGAGTCGTTACTCAGATAATCTCCCCTTCACACAAAACTTCAGCATATCTGATTTCGAGGTCGAGCATATGTCTGGCAAGGCTCCCCACACGCCGCCAAAGTCCCGCAGACGACGAGCTTCAGATGAATTCGATCATGAAGCAGCCTTCCGGTCCAGTATCGGTGTCCTGCTCAGTGCGAAAGCGCGACCATTCACGGTCTCTGGCCGCATACCGGTCGACCCTTCTGTTCTTACACTATTCTTCCGCTCTCGAGTGAGTATTCATAGCCATCACGGTGCCTGACGGTGCTCATTACTGTCCAGAGCGGGATCACTCACTCAGTCGACTTCCCCATTGATATCGATCACGACATGCCGCCAGCCCTCGACGTTCTCATCGCCGCATGCCAACCGCATCCATCCGGCCTACCACTTCCCAATGGCCTGGCACATCCTCCGGGAATGGACGAGTTTGGATATCCGGAGAACGAGTCCCTCTTCTATCCGACCGACTTATCACTTACTACGACACTCGAGGTAGCCAACCACCCCATCCTGGAGGCCATTCGCAACACACTCTTCCCATCACTGCCCACAGGCCACTATCTGACTGCGATGCGAGACAAACTCGAGATAGTGCTGAAAGGGAACACGATACCAGTGCAGCGGCGGCCGAATGACAATCGGATAGCCACCGTCGTCGTGACTCTACCCGTACGCTTCCGCGGGGGTGCGTTGGTCGTGCGGAACGCGGATGGCGTGGAGGAGAGGTTCTTCGGACGCGGGGGCAAGAGCGGTGACATGGAGTGGACGGCCTTCATGGCGGATTGTGACCATGAAGTGGACATGGTGCAGAAGGGCTGCAGGGTGTCGATCAGCTATGGGGTGCAGCTGAGGACCTTTGGGCCGGCGCTAATACAACCCAACCCATTGATCACGCCAAGCGATAGGTTCCTGGATCTGCTGTCGCCTATACTCAACATGTCGCGTGGCCGGCGGATTGCCTTCTATTTGACCGGCGACTACGGTGTCAATCCTAGTGAGGTACTCGCCGAGTCGCTAGTTCCCTACGTGAGTTGTCGTGAGTCTCGTTGTGACCTATTGTGTACTCATATTGGTGTCCTATAGCTCAAAGGAGGCGACTCGATCCTGTATCATGCTATCAAGCTATATAAACTTGCACCCGAACTGCGGTGGACAGCTGGTGGCTATATTTGGCCGGTGGACCAAACAGTCGAGTTCACGAGCGACGTCGCTGACAGCCCGAGCGCGTCTCATGTCCGCATGCCCATCTCGGTGATGAACGGGGGCCGTGCCCCTCCCATGCGTGGTGCGTTCAGCTCGGCTGCGTCTGAACCCGGCGAGGATGATGAGGACGACCTGCGAATGCGGGTGGAGAGGAGCGGCGCAATTCCGATGTCCGATACCGACATTGTGTTGTTAAACGACATGGGCTTCGTGGGTCCTATCTCTAAGGAAAGGGTCCCATTCGTCCAGGCGGGGGAGATGGAGAAGTTGGTGGTTAATGTGTTGATGGTGGTGTTCGTTCCGTGAATGGCCATTACCCCGTTACGACTGTGCACGCTTTCCCTTGGTGCCCTGGTATCTTGTTATCATGGACATGTTGTACGCATAGCTTGTAGCTCTACGCCCTGTCATGGGCGCTGCATTTTGCGAAATGTTCGATCTTTCGCTGCCTCATTATCGCCTTTCGATTTCCACGGATC
The DNA here is from genome assembly GCA_964035675.1 of Fomitopsis pulvina. Taxonomy (NCBI): domain Eukaryota; kingdom Fungi; phylum Basidiomycota; class Agaricomycetes; order Polyporales; family Fomitopsidaceae; genus Fomitopsis; species Fomitopsis pulvina. The sequence continues at coordinate 1,474,881 of OZ037963.1, forward strand.
GTGATTGGCCTTTACCGGCGCCTCTGATCCGGCGAAATCCGGGACTCGGTCATCGTGCCTCCGTCCTCTTCAACGTCCTGTCCGACGCACAGATATTTTCTCTCACATTCCTCTCACTACCGTTGGCGTTGGCCAGCTCGCGCTGCACACTCTTTGGTGATGTTGAGGCTGGTCTCTGCGTCGAAACCTGCCTCTGTGGGCCTCCTGACCAAGGTCGTCTCGCCGTCGTATTCATCACTTGGAGGTGCGTGGCGGTAGGCCGGGTGTCGAGGAAGACGGAGCTGACTGGGATGAGATAGGGCGGAGGACGTTTGCGTCTACCTCGGCGCGTCAGGCAGATATAACATTGACGGTTGATGGAAAGGAGGTCACCGTACCACAGGGTGAGTGTTCGTTGTCGTCCTCGGCTTAACCCTCCGATTGTTCTGCGAGCATTATTCATGGCGGTTGTCCATCGGGCAGGAGTGTGCATTATGCAATCCTCTATGGGTGCCGTCTGCACTGCGGAGCGGAGCAGTCACGCTGCGGAACAGCGGGTGTAGCGTCGAGGAGACAACGACAACCTATCTGCCGCGTGGGTAGCGCGGCTCCCAGCCCCCAGGCCTCCACGCATTCATAGGACTGCAACAGCTTTTGTTCCAATGCTCTGGCCGCTTCATGTGCACGCCTTGTCGGCTATCATGTCCAACGGATTGCTGTGATTCAGATGGACTCTTACACCTCTACCACAGGTTCAGCCTTGATCCAGGTATGTGAAGCAGCGGGAGCTTCAATACCGCGATTTTGTTACCACGACAGGTGGGTTGATGGTTGAGTCTCACTTCTGCTGATTATTGACCTTTGCTCGAAGATTAGCAATTGCCGGTAACTGTCGGTAAGTATGCCTTTGTAGAAGAGATGCTTGGCCGTTTGAACGATTATACAGTATGTGCTTGGTTGAGGTGGAGCGATCACCAAAACCTGTCGCGTCGTGCGCAATGCCTGCAATGCCCGGTGCGACGGTCTGGACGAACTCTCCACTGGTTCACGAAGCCCGCGAAGGCGTCATGGAATTCCTACTTGCCAATCATCCTCTTGATTGCCCCATCTGTGATCAAGGAGGTGAATGTGACCTCCAGGATCAGTCTATGCGATACGGCGCCGACCGCACTCGCTTTCATGAGATCACCGGCAAGCGGGCGGTAGAAGATAAAGACCTTGGTCCGCTGGTGAAGACCTCGATGAACCGATGCATTCAGTGTACACGATGTGTCCGTTTCGCCAACGAGGTTGCCGGTGTGGAAGAGCTCGGCACGACGGGACGTGGTAACGACATGCAGATTGGTATGTACGTGGAGAAGACGATGGATTCGGAGTTGTCTGGAAACGTCATCGACCTATGTCCTGTTGGTGCGCTGACCAGCAAGCCGTACGCTTTCCATGCACGGCCCTGGGAGCTTAAGCACACTGATTCCATCGATGTCATGGACGCGGTGGGGTCAAACATCCGTGTTGACTCTCGCGGCCTCTCCGTCATGCGCGTTCAGCCACGGCCTAACGACGACGTGAACGAGGAGTGGATTAGCGACAAGACGCGCTTCGCCTACGACGGCCTCCGGTTCCAGCGCTTGACCGTACCGCTCATCAAGCAGGGCGACCGCTTTGTCTCAGCGTCATGGGAGGACGCTATGGCTGCCATTGCTGAGGGTCTCCGTGCTTCTGGCGCGCAAGGCAATGAAATCCAGGCTGTGGCGGGTGACCTAGCGGACACGGAGTCACTGGTTGCGCTCAAGGATCTCGTCAACCGCCTCGGCTCGGATAACCTGACGCTTGACAGCGTCGGTGGACACGCGGCGCCGGCACACGCTGTTGATGTCCGCTCGAACTACCTCTTCAACTCTACCATCCCTGGTGTCGAGCAGGCCGACTGCATCCTTCTCGTTGGCACCAACCCCCGCCACGAAGCTGCCGTACTGAATTCGCGCATCAGGAAGAGCTGGTTGCACACAACGCTAGAGGTGGGCCTAATCGGCGAGCGTGTCGATACCGCGTACGGTTATAGCTACCTTGGCTCGGATGCAAAAGCTGTCGCCGACTTCGTTGCTGGAAAGGGCGAATTCGCGCACAAGTTCAAGAATGCGAAGAAGCCTCTCATCATTGTTGGTAGTTCGATGGTCGAGCACGCTGATGGCCCTGCTGTATACAACGCTTTGGCAAAATATGTTGAGCAGAACAAGCGACAATTGCTTACTCCCGAGTGGAACGGATTCTCTGTTCTCCAGAGGGTAAGTGTTGTGCACTTCAAGAGGGCTCCGCTGACGTGGATGATCAGGTTGCCTCCCGTCCAGCGGCCTACGAGATCGGCTTTGTTCCGTCGCGGCAGGCATCCCAGACCAAGCCGAGGTTCATTTACCTGCTCAATGCCGATGAGCTAGACCCGAAGTCCATTCCTCGGGACGCGTTCGTCGTCTACCAGGGGCACCACGGTGACCTGGGTGCGCAGCTCGCGGATGTCTGCCTGCCTGGCTGTGCATACACGGAGAAGGGCACGACATGGGTGAACGCCGAGGGACGCGCGCAAATGGGCCGCGCAGCTGTCCCTCCCCCGGGTGCTTCGCGTGAGGACTGGAAGATCCTCCGGTATGCTTGCTTGGCATTCGAAGTAGTAATCGAAAGTCCTTTACTCACTGGGACATCTGCAGGGCGCTTTCCGAAATTGTGGATGCTCCTCTATCATATGATGACGTACTCAACTTGCGGGACCGTATGTGGGAGATCTCGCCCACCCTGGTCCGCTATGACACCCTTGAACCAACCTCCGCTGATGTCGCACTGGCTGGTCTGAGGACGCTAGCTGCTGGTACTGCAAATGCCAAGGTCACAGGCGCATCGTTCGTCAAGCCGATCAGCAATTTCTATCAGACAGATCCCATCTCTCGAGCGTGAGTTCTGAGGTTTGCAGCCTCAGACATCTCTTGCTAACCCTACGTGCAGATCCGTGACCATGGCACATTGTACTCGTGCATTCGTGAAGGGGGAAAACTACGGCTTCAGTGAATTGTCGAGTAAATCGGAAGCAGCATACGCATAGATAGCTTGTAATTGTTGGATTTTTTGAACTGATTTCATGCTTCTGCCGTCTCATACATCTAACCTGAGTTGAGTCTGCTCCAAGAGTGTACGCCAACAGAGGACCGGAGAAAGTAGGATTGTGCTTCGCCCGCACTTGCTCATCTGACTTCGCTTTCGGCCTAACACGTGACCTTGCTGTTTGGGGAGGTGCAATCCTGGTGGTAAGTACGCCGCTTAGGCTTATAGTCTCAGATTATGCCCTCTTACGGCGACCACTGTCTACTCTCTTGACCATCATGAGCTCTCCAGTCTATTCAGCCTCAATGTCAGAATCCCTACATCAACGACCGGCGACAATAAGTGAACTCGCTGCCCGTGCGCAGGAACAGCTGTGGGATCCAACGAAGGGACTGAAGCATTGGCTGCGCACGGCAGAGAAGGCTCGCAAGAACGGAGACCGCTATGCAGAACAAATGGACTATGAGCGAGCCTTCGTAGAGTTCGCCAGGGCCGCCACAATCGTCCTGGAGAAGCTCCCTACACACCGGGACTACAATGCCTTGCTGAATGCTGATCAGCGTCAGAACCTGGGGATGGTAAGTGCAATCCTGTCTACTGTGACCTGCACCTATTCTCCAGACATCCCTGTTCTGTCCCCATGCCCTCCGAAGAGCTTGGAGCTTCCCGGTACGGTATCGCTGCTCCATATTCGCTTGTTATCGTGGGCCAGATCGGATGCCATTGTGCTCAAGTGGTCGCCCGTGTATTGACTCTACGATGCGCTGCGTTCCACATTATGCCTCCAAGTTACGTCGTATCAGGCGCTTCACTATCAGCTCAGTCAACCTACCGGGATGGGATAGGCTGATTCCAGCCGGTTGACAGGGACTGTGCCGAAACCTTCCATTCGTCTTTAGTGGTGTTTTGATGTTCTCGTGCCCCGTCTTATGTGTGCTTGTGTACTGAAATAGGTCTTTGACAGAACGGCCAGGACATTCTCGATAGTCTGAGTCAACTCAAGCCTCTGCTTGTGGAACGTTATGAGCAATGGCAGGCAACCCGCAGCGCCACTCCGAACTCTAGCCGTCCATCCACTACCGGCTCCAATTATGGAGATATAAACCGAGAAGAGGCTTCGAGACGCAGGCGTGAAGAAATGCAAGAGGAGCGTACCCGACACGCACTGGAGGCGGCGCGATGGGAACAGGATTGGCAACGTGACGAGCAGTCGCGACGCCACACAGAAGAAATGGAACGGCAGGCGAGGGAGGAGAGTGCGTGGGCCCGACAGCAGATGTTAGAATCACGGCAGAGAGAGGAGCAAGCGGCAGCGGCGGAGCGACGAGCTGCGCAAGCGAAGGCAATGGCGGAACAGGAGCGGCAAGCACAGAGAGCGCGACTGGATGAGGAGGCACGTAAAGAGGAAGAGGATAGACGGAGGGCACAAGAGGAGGGAAGACGGCGCGAACGTGAAGGGATATTGCGGCGACAACAAGAGGCCGAAGCTACCGCTCTTGCTGCTCGTATGGAGGTCGCAGCGAGATTGACACCATCGCCAAACGACAACAGGTCTGGCGAGGAGTCGAGTACCAGGTCCGATTCCAGGGCCTTCTCGGTGGTGGCACCGCAACCAGCGCATGCGCCGAACGCGTCCCAGATGTATGGAATGGTCAACGGTCTGCCCATGCCACTTGAAAGCCCGATCAGGAATGACGACGATTCTTCCACTGACGTTGAAGGGATCGACAGACAGACATGGTATCATCACAGGCATACAGATCACACGCCGAGCAAGTCGAGGCAGTTTCCTGGGTATGTCAGATTCCTTCCGTAATAGCCGGATGCTTATACTTCCCAGCATCACATATCCACATCCAGTAACAACGACATCACCAGCTCCGCCGGAGGGACCGATTCGGTACCCAACACTGATGTCGCAGCACCAGCTCAAGCAAGGTTATGTTCCGTCTTTGCGATCCATGTTCTCCAAACCGCCTGCTACTCAGCCCTCCGGGAATGCTGACTCTACTCTTCTGATTTTCGATTCAAAACCGTCTGAGCCGCATCTACATTCCTCGTCCGTATCGGACTCTGTTTTCCCCCCTATGCCTAGCCATTTGTCCGTGGCGAATGGGCTCGGAAGACGAGGCTCCATCACGTATCCTCAGTCTGGACGACGTGGCCCTTCACCTTCCGGAGCACGGCCTGCAAAGGATCCTCCAACGAGGACTTCGTCAACGTCTCGCATCGTTCCGAGCACGTCGACGGACTCGATTGTGCAAGAGCTGAAGACCGTCAGATTACCCCGGAGCTGTTTGCCACGGTTTCTATCTATTGCTCGTGTGAACACCCTACATAATAGGGAGACATGCGGCCTTTTGCTTGGCAAGGACAAAGGGAGTAAGTTCGTCGTGACGACGTTGTTGATACCCAAACAGCGCTCCACGAGCGATACGTGTACTATGGACGAAGAGGAGCTTGTCTTGCAGTTCACGGAGGAACGACATTTGATAACACTTGGTTGGGTGGGTGGCCCCCTTCCTTGCAGTTGACTCGTTATTGAATAAAGACTCCCAGATACACACACACCCAACTCAGTCATGTACGGGGAACTCTTCATGAGGTCATACATTTTCGACTAATCACACCATTCCAGGTTTCATGTCGTCAGTAGACCTACACACTCATTCAGGTTTCCAGCGTATGCTGCCGGAATCTTTCGCAGTCGTGTGCGCCCCGACTTCCTCTCCAACGTAAGTTCTGCCTGAGCCGCAAGTTCAACGGATGTTTATGCAATTTTAATGGAATACCGCAGGTTTGGCATATTCCGCTTGACAGACCCTGGTGGTCTTCAAGTAATTCTAGACTGTACAGCCAAGGAGGCATTCCACCCTCATCCGGAGGTTCCTATATATACGGTCGGTCTGATACTCTTCTTGCGCCAAGGCATCAACACTAATGTATCATTCATGGAAGGATTGCGATAATAGTCATGTGCAAATGAAGGAAATGGAACTCGAGATCGTCGATTTGCGTTAATTGACCCTACCTCACCGAATTGTATACCATCGTCGTTTGTAGCAACCACTGTCACTTCATTCTCTGCATTCGAGCATTTGTACCATGTACACATACTGTTCTGTGCCAGGCATTACCATGATACATAGTCTGTAAGTATTATATTAGCGCTATTTCTCATCCTCATCGACAGTTATTTATGGTGGCCCAATTCGGCGACATCCGTTGTACTCATCCAGATCTCGATCTGTGTCTGACGCCACCGCTTAGACTTGCTAGGGTTCTCGCGCATCGATCATGCCTTTCAGTCAGTCTGAGATAGAAGAAGAGCAGGCACACTTCTCGAATGTCATCCACACCTTTAAGCAATATGCGTTGTATTCAGTGCGTATATGGTCGCTCCAATCTGGAGAGATGTTGAATATTCTGTACCAGTTATCTGCGAATAACCGTCGTAGAAAAGATTTATACACCCTTCCGATAGCAGACCAGGAAATCCTAGAAAGTTTGGGATACAAAGAAAAACTTTCCGCCGTTGATATCGCTATCATGGCCAACGCGGACTTCCTTAATCAGATCGTGGCAAACCCTGAGATCTTTGGGCACGATGTTGATATCGAGGACGAGGTTTTGGACAACGACCGACATAGTGTGGCAGAGAATGGACAAGGTTCGCAGATGTGCATTTTTAATGGCCTGGTTCCCTGCATGACTGAAGTGTTCAACAGGGCTGCCGCATCCGCATCCTCACGATCACCCACACGCCCGCGCGCATTCGCATACCCACACTCATGGGCACTCGCACGACTCTGGTCCCCCCATGATACATGTCGGTCTGAGAAAAAACAAGCGGTACCGTCCGACGGACCTCGACATGGACAAATTAAGAAGCACATTGAAACAACTTGTCCGTGATTGGAGCGAAGAGGTCGGCAATTGTGATCTCTCATCTCACCAACGGTGTCTCATCAGCGTGATAGGGCCGCACGGAGAGAGAGGTGTGCTATGCGCCAATGCGGGAGGCGTTGCTCCAACATCTTTCTGATATTCTTCCGGAAGAAAGGTATGACACATCACTGTTACCTTGCTGTCTGCAACTTGGCTGACAGGTGCAGGCGAAACTTCAGGGTGCTTGTTCCGGGAGCAGGACTTGGACGTCTGGCTTGGGATGTCGCTAACCTTGGTACGCGACCCTAGTGTTGTGAGCAGATACCCCTGCTAACTCGTTTCTCCAGGATTCACTTGCCAAGGAAACGAGTTTTCGCATTACATGCTACTTGCCTCATTCTTCATCTTGAACAGGTTCATACGCACCCCCAGCTGTAGAGTGTAAAATTGACATTTACTTAGGACCGATGCAGTGGGCCAACACACCGTTTTTCCTTACGTCCACTCTTTCTCCAATCTCCCCAATAATACTGCTATGATCAGACCTATCACTATCCCCGACGTCCTGCCCTCGTCTTTACCCCAGGGAACCAACTTCTCGCTGGTTGCTGGTGAATTGCCTCCTTAGTTGCAGCGATTTCCCTTCATTGATGTCGCGACGAAGGTGATTTCGAGGAAATATACGGCGCAAAGGGCAACGAGGACGAACCTCATGGCGGTGAATGGGATGCAGTCCTGACCTGCTTCTTCATCGACACAGTATGCCACGCAACTCTGTAGTCGAGCTATCATTATCTTGATTCTGTTTTTCACAGGCCAAGAACATAGTCAACTACCTCCGTGTTATTCATCGTATCCTGGCGCCAGGAGGCATATGGATCAATCTTGGTAAGCGCTTTTGAGTGTTGTCCCCGTTTTGTGATATCCGTATACTTCGTGCAGGCCCGCTCCTCTGGCACTTCGAAAACAACCCGACCGACGACCCATCCGTTGAGCTTAATCTAGAAGAGGTCAAGGCCCTCGCTCGCAAAATCGGCTTTGAGATCTCGGTACGCTTTCTTCCTCGAGATTGTCATCAGTCACTTACACTGGCCGTTAAGAATGAGCGCATCATCAACACTACGTACACCAATAATGCACAGAGCATGTTGGGATATATCTATCATGCTGCTTTCTGGACAGCCACGAAGATTGTGTAACGGAGGTGTTGTAATGGTCTTAGCCTCATGGACATTAAAAGGTGTAATGTTGTCCCTAATTTTGTCGGTCTTTATGTGAGGCCATAGAGATTTCATGCAGACGACTCCAACATTCTACTCAGGTCGGAGGAGAAGGGTTGGGAGAACGATGCAGAATACCAACAGAATACTAAGCCAAGTTTCGGGCTGTTAATGCACTCGGCAAGACCCGCGCGGTGGTTGCCGCCCCATCAAGTATACCGGCGTCTACTGGCATTCTTCGTCAACCTCTTCACTTGCACCACCCTGGTTCACTACGCTCTTTACACCTGACGTCGTTATAATCTGGATAGAGGTCTCAAGAACTACTGCACAGCGACCACTAACATCTCACTAAAACTCGCGCAGTATGCACAATGGTCTATCTGGACACAGAGCAGGACTGCTTTTCATGGCAGTGGTTCTCTTCGCATTTATCGAGGGCGGATTGTGGGCGGCGCGAAGACGGATCAACACCAGTTTCCCGGACAACTCATTCATGTCAAGCGCGTCCAGTTTTTCTATGTCATTCCGAAGGGGTGCTACCCTACCGGCGATCACAGAACATCCTATACCCAAGCTCATGACCGAAGCTGAAACAAAATACAGGGACCTCCTGTCAAGGCAGAGCAAGACACTATTGGCAGCTGTCACGGAGTACAAACGAAGGTGCGGGAGGGATCCGCCGCGCGGTTTCGACGATTGGTGGTGGTTCGTTCAGGACAATGATGTTGTTATGACCGACGAATACGACAGCATAACGGAGGACCTAGCACCATTCTGGGCACTTACTGGAGACCAGCTGAGGGAGAGAGCGTTCTTGGTGCGTCTACCCATCATCGTTGTCCCTTCCCCTCGCTATTCGCTTCCTGTGACGCCCGCAGGGCTGTATGCTGCGAGAAGTACATGTTCACTGTCTGAGTGTGGTTTCTGAGGTGTTTGCTATTTGAGGTGGCTCCCATCTTCCGACAGTCAGTGTCTACATTTGTTCTCAGGATGTCACAAGGTTGCATATACCCTGCTAATCCTGGTACTGCCTCGACATTGATAGCGCATTCTGCATATTGAAGCATAAACCCGTCTTCAATCTCACGTTCTGAAGCATAGTTTTTGTCTCACAGGCGGGTAATCTGCCTTCCATTGATCTGGTCCGTGTGAGAAACGGGAAGGCCACCGCTGTCAACATTCGTGACGGGCCCGCGTCACCTATAGTCGGTGCACGCGCGCGAGGGTTCTTGCAGATTATTGAGAAGTTCCAGGACAAAGTGGGTGCCGCCATTCTCATTTGATGCTCAGGTATGAATCTCAGTGGTAGCTTCCAGACCTCGATTTCCCCATCAACGCCATGGCCGAAGGGCGAATTCTTGTTCCATGGGAGCAGCGCACACAGCCGAACATGACATCTGGCAGAGGTGATGACCCTCATACACTCGTTTAGACGGCACGCAACTGACTGCCCGCAGACGTCGTGCAGGCAGAATTGAGCGGGATGTATTCTCCAGACTGGCGGGGAGAAGGCAGCGTTTGGGAAGCCTACCGTCGCACATGTGATCCTGGCGCACCCGCCCGCCGTCTGTTCAGTTCCTTCCGCGCGTCCTCCGCCACGCAGACAAGCCAGCTCAACGCAGGTGCGCAAGAGTTCGTATTTGCACCGGACGTCAGCCAGAACTATTCCTTCTGCGAAAACCCTTGGGCACACTACAACCAGGGCCACTTCTTCTCCGACTGGCGTACGATTCCCGTGTTATTCCCCGTGTTTTCGCCGGCACAGGCTCCAGGGTACTCAGACATCAGGATTCCAAGCCATTACTATTATGCGCAGACTAGGCGCTATACGTACGGATACGATGCGGTGAACCTGGAGCTAAAGGAGGTGGACGGCATGGAGACACCCTGGGAAATGAAGAACGACAAGATTTTCTGGCGAGGCGCATCCACTGGGGGAGGAAGTTCGCCGCCTGGGTTTTCTGCCCAGTACCAACGACACAGGCTCGTTCGTTACTTGACTCAACAGGCTCCGGTCCTGACGACTCATACACAGGCTAGTTCGGATGGCGAGTGACAGGTCGAACACCGACCGGACCGTCGTTTTTGCGGACCCGCCGTCGTCTTCGAAATACGTCTACGCAGAGGTGCCTATTGCCGAGCTCAACGAGCAGATCATGGACGTCGCGTTCGTCAAGGTCGTGGACTGGTACAACTTCCCCGGTGGGCTCGACGCGCTTATCAGCGCTCACCGCTTCGACGACGGCGGTGTGAGCCTTGGCGACCACTGGCGGCACAAGTACCTCATCGATGTGGATGGTATGGGCTACTCGGGGCGCTTCTTCTCGTACATGGAGTCGGACAGCGCGGTCATCAAATCCACCGTCTACCGCGAATTCTTCTCGGACTGGATCCAGCCCTGGTGCGTGCGCTGTATGGTACGCGTCGTATCTCGTTGCTGACTGCCGACATTCTTGGCAGGCTGCACTACATTCCGCTGTCCCAGTCGTACCAGGAAATTTACAATATCCACGCATTTTTCTCGGGCGCGACGCCGGTCGCGCTGCAAACTGTGAACTCAACCGCACTGTCTGTGCCTCCCGCGCAGCGGCGACCGACCGATGGCGATCGTCGCCTGCGGCGAATCGCACGTGCTGGCAAGCAGTGGAAACGCACTGTTGGGCGGCGAGTTGATATGGAAGGTGAGTCGTACTACTTCGTCACGTGCAGCGTGATGCTGAAAGCTATGGGTATGCCAGTCTACGTCTATCGGCTGTGTCTAGAGTATGCACGGTTGCTGGCGGACGATCGCGATTCTATGGGGTTTACCCTCTAGTGTAATATATGCATGGGTAATCGCAAGATGTGATATATGGGGAAACATCGACTGATCTATCATCAAGAATGTCACCAGCCACTTTTACTGATTAGCAAGAGTAGTAGTTGTGAGAGATACAATACAGTGTACTGGTACTCCTTTTCACACCAGAGTACATCTGAGCCACTGAGGTCGATCGGCCAGGCTGTGAGCAAATGTGTGAATGTATGAAGTTGCTTGATGTTATGATGCCATTGTATGTGTGTTTAATTTGAGGCAATATGGATGTGGTCTGCGGTTCCTCAAATAAAGGTTATGGAGGTCGTGGGGTGGCGCGAAGGCACTCCTTTTCACAGTGACAATTGTGTTACCATACGTGACACCTGTACCCAAAGAGGAAACAGGCGGCCATCACGTTAGATTGGTCAGGCTTCATTGGTGCATGCTGAACGCGCTGAAGGACCGAAAACATTTGACATGCTCATATAAGGCTCTAAAACACATTGCAGTAAAGAATGAGCCTTTACAACTGGTTGCAGGGACATTGCCAGTAGGCACTCTCATTGCCAGTGCTCACGGCTATTCCAGGCACCTGACTTGATATTGGGCGCCTAGTCACTCTCCGTCACGCTCAGCTACTTGCGAGCAATCTGGACACTGTTGAGCACGCCGTGAACGGACAACTCCTCCCATTCATGAGGTTTAGTCATATCAATATATCCCATGTATTCTGGCTACCTGACCATAGCAAAGATCTATTGATTTCTCATGCACAACAAACATAATGCACAAAACAAAAGTTGCCTCTGACTTTCTCAAACCCTTTGTTGACATACTGCACCCAGAATATTATGTGGGGAGGGGCAATGCCTACCAAGTCGGCATTATGATTATGTAACTTTCCCATACACCAAAACACAGATATTGACTGACCCAAAGGCTAATTGACAATGCTGACATTGAAATACACCTACTGTAGACTACATGTGGTGTCAGAAGTATCTAGTTTTGTACTATAGAGTATCTACTATGTGTATAATTAATCTGCTTCTGCAAGCTCATCTGGATCATCCAAATTGCAGTCATCTTCAGCATCTGGTGAAAGGCCAAGTTCATCAGCATTGACTTGCATCAATACATTGCTCACTGCTACACCCAGCAGCATGAAATCCTGAAAGTGATCTTGACCCTTCAGTGCAAAACAATAGCTTTGCAAGAAGAAGGCACCTCTTGGGCTGCAAGAGAGACTTGTTGAAATAAGTTTTCAAGGGCAACTCTCTGTCCTTCTTTGGAGTGTTGGGATGGTCCCACTGGCAAAGCACTTCAAGTTGAATCTCCAACTCCTTGTTCTTCATGGTGAGTATAGTTCCTCCATCTGTCCAAAGTGGTATTGCAGCTAAGATCACATTGTCTGCCTCCTTCTTCAGCTTGCAGGCAAGGTTGCATGAGCACCACAAATGCACTACACACTCATCAAATTCAACTTGCATTTTCTTGTGCTTTGGCTCAAGTTTGCTTGCATCCAGCACATGGGCCATAGCTCGGAGATAAGCATGATCATCTTCATTGAACTTTGCAGCCATGAACTCACTAGTGCCATTCTGCCTGTGCTTTGCACAGGCATTGTACATGTGCTCAGTGATGTGACTTTGTCTGCACGAGAATGTGATAGCTGCTGAGCACACCCTCATTCACATCATTGGTGGACAGTATGCTGACATGCTTCATCTAATGCCAGGTCAATGAGCCCACCCAGCACAAACTCAGCTGAGAATTGCTGCCACATCTTGAGAGCACCACAGAAGAATGCTACCATGATTGGCTCAAGGTAAGGTAGGTCCTTTGCCAGCTTGCATACTAGTACAGTGGTGATTGCCTCCCAATCATGCTGTCAGGTGACCAGGTGGAGTGAGCTGAACCAAGCTTCAAATAGTAGCTGTAAGTTGTCAGCAACTGTTCACAGCAGCACTCAAGGACTCACTATACTGTACATAGTATCTATGACCTTCAGAAGAGGCCAAGCTGTGCTCAGGATGTCTCTTGAGTGAAGTGACAGCAGCAATGATGACAAAAATGCTCCCTGATGCGTGAGTGGCTGAGGTGGTCACATGGGTGGCTAAAGCAGTTGCATCTGTGGCTGAATTTCAGTGCCTGCTAAGAGGCCTCTTTTTGTGAGACAAGCATCTTCCCCAACGTAACCCTCAGTACCTCAATTTTTTCTTTAAAATCATCTGTGCCCCTTCCAATTTGATGTATTGGAGATACATTCTTGTGGCTGTGTCCCATAGAAAATGTATACACTACCTGATTTCACTAAATTATATTCACCTTGATATTTTCGACTTTTTAGACCAGTTGCTCTCCAACAACATTTAGTCAAACATCACATTGTCATATAACTACCATAAAGCTAGGTGCTACAGAAGATGCCTGGGGAGATACTGAGTTTGCAAGGAAGCAACTTGCTTTGGGTCAATAAATGGTGCAGCACTGCATCACATGCCAAATGGGTCGCTTGGTGGCATTGCCCCTCCCCATTATAATTATGGAGTTGTACACATGAAGCTTGGTATAGTAATATATTGACAATCAATTTTCATTGTTATCTGCTACAACACTCGAAGTTAGTGCCGGCGATGAGGCACCAATACTCAGCAAGGGTGGGTTTGGAGGCGGCAAGGGGAGAGGCCCACATGCCGATCAAAGGTTCTTATCTGATGATGAGGGCTGGGTCCCTGTTGAGTTCTCACACCGCTGACCTATCGAGCCAAATGATAGTCAGATCGAGCTTAGGGCTCGACCTAGTCCACTACCACTTATATACATGCACTGGCCATTCTAGTACCCTACTAAATCTACCCTTGAGGACGTTGCAGGCATCCCTAGCCCCAGCTACAGGTACCACGGAGGCAGTGTACCATTACTAGCAATCATCTACTGTTCCTATGTTCTGCAAACCTGGGGGTTTCCTGTCTCCTGTCTTTAGCAACCAGTCGACCTCCTCCAAGGTTTGATGTCTGTGCATGATTGGCCTACCTTCACTGTCGTGTGAAGGGTTCAGCGTATAGTAAGGATAAATAGAAGAATGGAAGAATGATAAATAAAAGGTAGATCAAAGATGAAATGGAATGGAGAGATGTAATGTAGAAGTCCACCATTAAGCTAAGAGGCGGTGGTTAGGATTCAGGCTAGAAGGTAGACCCTTCATATTGTAGGGAATGGATCATGAAATGACTCCATGTTGCTTGCTGATGTCCTTGGGCGGCTGCCTCCATAGGAAGTACAACCGATGATATAGGTGGACGTCTCGGGTATGACTAAGAGAAAAGAAAAGAAACTGTCAGTGCACACTGCACTGTATCGTAATGTCACTATAGTAACAGTTCTGTGTCAAACTGACTGAGCATCTTGTAACATTATCAGTAGAGAATTGGGCCATGTCAGAAATTCTTTTTTAGGATTTCAAGTGATTACAATGCATTGGAATCACCTTAAGCATTGATATGCCTGACCCTCGGCCATGCCCCAAAAAAGGCAATTGCACCCCAAACATGCTGAACATGCCCCAAACATGTCAAATGCACCCTGATTTTCAGCCTTCCCTTTGAGAGGTCAATTCTACCCTCCAAGACTGTTGAGCGCCCCTCGGGACCTTCTAGTGCCCCCCGAGACCTTCAAACACCTCTCGAGACCTTCTAACACCCCTCAAGATGTCTAGCATCCCTTTGAGTTTTTGCAAACCCTTCGAGGTTTTTGCACACTCTTCTAACATGCATCGCCCTTCGAGCAATCCCATTGGGCCCTGAAATCCCAGAGATGAGCTAGTCCACTCTAGGCAACCGCACCCACTGGAAGAAGCACCATAGTGAGGCAATACCACCCCCTAACAATGATGACAGTAGAAGCAAAGTCCACTTTGTGGCATCTTCCCTGACACAGTAAAACACATTGCAGCCCTCCTGACCCATATACACTCTCCCAGGCTCTCTGGTCCTCTCGAAGGGGATTCCCCCTGATTACATAATCATTGGACTTGTTTGAAGGCATGCCAGACAGCTAGTGTAGTATAGACTTCATGTATATATACTATACTTACTTTCCCAATTCATCAGAGATGGTTTTCCCCTGGAGTTTTGCTTTCAACTCCCCCTAGCCCAAGAAGAGCTCATTCAGAGCTCCCCTCATTGCCTCATTCATCTTCACAGAGTCCCCTACATTTTCAAGCCTTCAACACTCAACCCTAGTTCACCTTCACAGTGTACCCCATGTTTTTGGGTCTTCAACACTTGACCATAGCTCCTCAAACATCTCGAGTGCCCTCAACCAGTCTTGTCCCTCTCGAGCACCTTTGACAGCCCCAGTGCTCTCTTGGACACCCTCAGACATTAGGCACCCCTCTAGTGCACCCTTGATAAGTTACAGATCCCTTCTAACATTCATTCCCATCCTTCTATTGCAGTTTGAATCTTCAAGCATTTTCTGCATTTTCAAGTGTTTTCACTCTTTTGCTCTATCATTCGGGCCCCCCCGGGCTATCTCGGTCTTGTCAGACACCCTCAAATGCTAGGGGAACCTCAAGTGTACCCTTGAACAGTCTCAAAACTCTTCTATCACTTGTTCCTGCCCTTTTATCACTGATTTGCATTTTTGAGTGTTTTTGCTCTTTTGCTGGGCTGTTCAGGCCCTCAGATCACCCTCGAGCACCCTCGAGCACACCCCCAATAGGTCCTGAAAACCTTCTGGCACTCGTTCCAATCTTTCTATCACATTTCGCGTTTTCAAGCATATTCACTCCTTCATCTGGCTGTTCAGGCCCATTCAACTGTCTCGAAGGCCTCCCACGTGCATTCAGAATCTCATCCTTCCTTGGGCACTCTCGTACTAGACCACTGTAGGGTACTCAAGTACCCTGACTGTCCTAGTGTGCTTTCACCCAGGCTCCACATACCAGTGTTCCACCTGGTTGTGTGTGGGTTTGGGGTTTCTTTTCCCACACTTCAAGGCTCTTTTGGTCACATCAGTGTCTGATGGATTTCAATGCATTGGTAATCAAGCCAAACCATTGTAATTCTTGTTGTAATGCCATTGTGATCCACCTGCAGCATTGCAATGGTGAATTCCAATAGATTACAATGAGTCAGGAGCATTGCAATCACTATTTAATCAAAATTTCCCATTCCAACACACATGGCAATCTCCGGGCATTGGAATCCGCGGAAGAAATTTGCGACACATATCGGGCCTACTGTGAAAAGGAGTGATAGTGTGAAAGGAGTGCCAGTACACTGTACTGACAAAAATAAAGAGAGCACTGCAGCACAATGGACATTCAGGGGATTGAACCCTGAACCTCACGCAGAAACATTTGCCCTAACAAATGCAAAGCATGCGCGCTACCACTGTGCCAAATACCCAACAAGTTTAATGGGGTTATGATGATTGGACTAGTCCTGTGCTGTGTGCGCGGTGCAGACGGCATTTATACGCAACAGCGCTCACCCCTCCACGAAGTAGCTAAGTATTGATTACAACTGAGTCTCACCTAAACGACAACCACCAAGTTCTTCCCTTCCACCAATGCGACTTTCTCACGTCTACTCGACACGTGTTCAGTGCCTTACGACGGTCTCAAGTGCACGTTCGAATCCAAGTCGAATCACAGGACAATATGTGACGAGATACGGAGCAGCAGGCCACTGACCAGTGGATGATTGCTGACTTGGTGCAGTGCCCGAGCTTACGAGGCCTCTCAGCGTTTGCCGGCCTGTAGACCATTGTGTTGCCGAAACGATACGTATAGAATGCGAGCCGCGCCCAAAGCCCGACATTGGAACGGTGTACGCCGACGAGACACGCGCGGTGCGGCAGCATTAGATGGCCCGGAAAAGTGGTTTGCGTGTTTGCATTCACTCGGTCGACGATGTCTGCTGATAGGGACCGTTGGCAGACGACTGGCACGGCCGAATGGCAAGCGACGCTCTGGGAGAAGTTCTGGCTATGTTGGCAGGCAGTGTGGACGAGACTCGCCTATTCCTGGATGCTGGATTGTTATCTCTAGGCAGGGGAGAGACACGTTGGCGATGTGCAGCAATAACGCAAGATCGACGTGGTGCAGCGCGGACTGCAGACCTGCAGAGGAACCATTGGCAGTTCGTGTGGGAACCAATGAGAAGCCCCCCATTGCTGAGCAATAGAGGAACGCGTCATGTGATCACATAGCTCAGCGCCCACACAGGCTCTTAACATCCGTCCGTCCTCATAATTCCGTCATACACTGCTCTCTCCCCCCTACCTCGGCCGTAAATACCCCTTCCGAGCTCTTTACTCTATCCAGATACCGAAAACATGTCCTCTCCGAATACTGCTGCACCTGCAGTGCCTCTCCCGAGCCGCCACAACGGAGACATTGGTAGTAAGCCACCCGTCTGGCCCATAAACGACTCTACAGGAGACGAGGTCCCGCCTGCTGCAAAATGCGACAGGCACGAACCAGCACGAGATGGTGTATGTTGCAAGGAGCTTATTGACGAGGACGACCGGACACTAGTTGATCCCGACGTGGTTCGCGACGTGTGAGTAGTGAGCATTTCAGTTCTTTCTCATAACGCACTGTGGCTTGTGCTATTAGCACATGCCGTCTGCGAAAATCTGTGAAAGTGGAAGCTTTCAGCCCTCGCGTCCAGACAAGGCTGCGCGGCCACCATGCGCGGACCACGAGTAGGCTACTTCTCATGTTATCCCTCACTTACATCTGCTCGAGAACCTATCACTAACCCCTCTATGCATGTAGTGTCATTGGCCTTTCAGACGGGCTCACAGTTCCCTTCGCCCTGACCGCGGGCCTCTCCTCACTCGGCGAGTCCAAGCTTGTCATCGTCGGCGGTATCGCGGAGCTCATCGCGGGCGCCATCTCCATGGGCATCGGCGGCTTCCTCGCCTCGCAGGCCGAGCGCGACCACTACCGCTACCTGCGCAAGCAGACGCGCGCGCGTGTGTTCCGGAGTTGCTCGGGTGAGATGGAGCGCGAGGTGCACGCGGTGCTCGGGCCCGTCGGCGTCGACGAGAAAGCGAGTCGCGCAGTGGCGCACTGCCTGATGAACGTCGAGGTTGACTCCCACGGGGAGGGCTCGAACACAGCTGCGAGTAGCTCCAGTAGAAGTAAGACCGCGAGCCGCGTGAGTGTCAGCGACTCCGAGTCTGGCCTCAAGTGGAGCAACAGCGTCGGCCTGTCGGCATTCCTGCTCAAGTTTGGCGAGGGCATGGAGGAGGTGCCCACAAGGCGGTTGTACATCTCGGCATTCACAATTGGTATGGGCTACCTCCTCGGTGGCCTGATCCCTCTACTTCCTTATTTCTTCGGTGAGTCGTGATCGCTTGTCTATCCCGCGAATCGCGTGCTGACCGTGGGCCGCAGAGCCGATCGCATACAGAGCACTGATCTGGTCCTGCATAGTCACCGGCATTGTTCTTCTCATCTTCGGTGCGGTCAAAGCGCGGGTAACTGGAGCGGGTATGGGTCCAGGAGGTTATGTCAAGGGCGCGGTCAGCACACTCCTCGTCGGCGGTGCAGCCGCAGCCGCAGCATACGGCCTCGTCGCAGCACTCGAGTCATGACCAGCAGCACCCTTCATATGTTGCTCATGACTTGTATTGAGTCCTCCCTTCTCCGACGACGTCAGTTCTTGTGGAGCCCCCAGCGTTGGTAAATTGTAACTTGTAGATTCCACGGTAGGGCCCGTTAATAATAGATACACTTACAATTCACCTTTGCCGTCCACCTGAGTCAGGTTCAGGGACCTGCATGGGAGCTAGAATTAGGTAGTCTTGAGTCCTTCAGACGCCTCAATGTATACGGTAAGTGTACGATATTCATTTGTTGTGGTGCGCTGAGCATGCGTATTGTCCTTTTTCTTCGCGCAGGTCATTGTCGCGCAAAGGCTACAGAGCACTGTTGCCCTTCAACCGACAGAATGTGAGTGTTACTCAGCCTCTCAGCCTAGTATCACGTCTGTCTCGTACTCATCCCTGCTATGACAAGCGCTGTTGCCTGTCCAATCAGGAGCCACCTTTCGGGCCGGGTCGAACACGCTGATTGGCTGGCAACCGAACCTCAGCATAGGGGAGTTGTACCCTCACCAAAATTAATGTGTCCCAGACCAAACTTCGACACGGTGGTGGGATGCGGTCATTTCAGGACTGGGTACGAGACACTATCGCATCCAGTTGGCATGGGTTTGCAATAGTCTTGTTGATCGCGAGACAGCCATTCTACACGCGGTGACGGCGGTCTTGTAATAAGGCTGGCTGATACTCCTAAGACATGTATAGCAACAAGACCTCATAACTTGGTGCCATTGCAGCGTCTGGATCAGGCCAGGCAATGGCACTATGCGCGAGGCCGCTATGTCCGTTCGGAGTCGTGGATCACTGTACGGCACAGTATGCTAAGCAGCCGTACGTGTGAGCAGGCGTTCATTCCGAGTCCACGATCCTAAGACAGCTGGGAGCGCCCGCCGACGCCGCCGGCCCGCTGTGTTGTACATATGACCACCGGCCAGGTGCGCGAACACGCTCATGACTTCGTCCTTCGCGATGCGCGGTGTTGGGCATGGTCAGCTCGCACGGGTATAAACAGTGGTGCGGACGGGGTTGTCGAGGGGGACCGTGTAAACCAGGCGATCCCCTCACGAGATGCTGCGCTTGCTGTTTGCTGCGTTGGTAGTGGGTCTACGGTTCGGGCAGGTGTACGCGTGGGTGGATGTCGGCGAGTCGGGAAACACTTGTGCTATCCAGCCTTTGGGCGAGGGGAGGGACGACACCGACCAGGTAGTTCCCAGTGCAGCGCGCCCGAATGCACCCGCAACGCTGACCTTGTCACTCGCAGATTGAAGCTGCCATCGCGCGGTGTGGCCACTATGGCACAACTGTGTTCTCGGAGGGTGTCTACAACGTAACGAGGTGAGTAGGACGATCACCGGTCAGGATGGTTACTCACGCGCATCGCAGGAAGATGATGTGGGACCTCGTCGAGTCCGCAGTCGAACTGCATGGCTACCTGAACGTAAGCGACTTGATTTCTTCACGACGCGTTTGCCGCTGACCTGCACCCCAAGTTCACCGCAGACCTGCCATACTGGATGAACCCCGAGAACACCTACCGCGTCGTCTACATCCAGGTATGCCGTTCGTCTTACTCTAGACACGCACCGCGCGCGACTGGCTCGACTGAACGGCATGGCAGGACCAAGCGTCCTGGTTCGTCGTGACGGGGCGCGACTTCACTATCGACGCGTACAACGCGGGCGGGATTATCGGCAACGGACAGTACTGGTGGAACTGGTACGGCACCACCAGCCGACTGGACGGCGACGGGCGCCCGATCGCCTTCACACTCTGGCGCGTCCTCCGTGGCACTGTGCGCGACTTCCGCATCGAGAGCCAGCCGTTCTGGTGCAACGCGGTCGCGGAGTCGAGGGACGTACTGTACGACGGGATGTACTGCAACGCAACAAACACGAATCCGGCGTATTTTGGGGACAAGTTAGTGGGTACATGCGTGCTGTGGGCGCCAGAAAACTGACTTGCGAGCCGCACCGCAGTGTCGTCCCGAACACGGATGGTAGGCTATTCTCGAGGCGGTGGGTCGGTGTCGGTATATCTGATTTCCAGCTCAGGCATAGATATATTCCGGTCTGACAATGTGACGCTGCGAAACTGGGACGTAGGTCCTGATCACCGTATCGTGCTTCGTACAACGAGACACTGACGACAGTGAAAGATTACGTTAGGGGACGACTGTCTCGCTATCAAAGGCGTGCGTACACACACAATATCTACCAGTCCGTTTTAATGCCACCTCAAACAGAACTCGACCAACATCCTTGCACAAAACATCACATGCCGTGGCGGTAATGGCATAGCGTTCGGTTCGCTGGGGCAATACCCGAACTTGGTAAGTCGAGGTATAGAAGGTATGCCTCTAGCTGGAACGCTCATATCCTCGCAGTTTGACCTGGTCGAGAACGTGACGATGGTAGATCTGCAGGTGAGCATCCTGCAGCAGCGGTCGGAATGTAGATCAATATTCATCGTGTTCAGATGATACGTCTGAATCCCGAAATTCAACCAAACATGGGAAGCGGGGTAGGCATCTGGCGATGTAGCTTCGTGCATGCTTGCTGATCCGTCGAACAGGTGTACTTCAAGTCCTGGGGTGGAACCACCATTGGTCACCCTCCGGACGACGGCGGTGGAGGCAGAGGTGAGCTATCAGAGGTTATAGACATGCAATCCTGAACAGGGAGGAAACCCAGGCCTTGTCACGAATGTCACGATTCGGAATGTCGCGCTCGACAACGTCACCGTGCCGATACAAGTCTACCAGACTAACGGTATCCACCCGTACGTGCCCGTCACGAACCTCAGTCGACACAAGGGCTGATTGCTTCACAGCGGCGACGCACCCTCGACTTTGCAGTTTGCCAACTTGAGCTTCTATAACGTCACCGGGACGTCGTCAGGCAATACAGGTATGTATCCAATGAGAAACATGCTTGTCCTCATGAGTCTGTAGTGGTCGATATTGCTTGCAGCCCTGCCGCGCCTTGCCCAGGACTAGTGTTTGGGAATATCAACGTCACCGTCCCGGGCGGGACAGAGCCTGCGTACGTCTGTACCAACGTCATCAGCGAGCAGGGACTACCTGGTACGTTCAGCCTAGTAGTTCACTGTACCTTTGATATTAATTGCCACTAGAATGCAACGTCACAACGCAGACGTAACCTGGGGAGGGAGTCAGCAACGAATGTAAGAGGTAGCAGGTCCACTGTTCCCACTGTATTTAGCATCTTTTGTCAATGAAACGGAAGGACAATCTGACTGGCGATGTCAGACGTCAGCACACTTTTGAGTATATGTGGTTGTATGCAAACTCCAGGTATCAGGGCTATGCTTGGGGAATTGCAACTCACAGGTTTCTTTGGTCACGAAGAGGGCGAGGTTACCAACAGCAGCGGACGAACAAACCTCGGACAAGGTTCGTGGCACCTTCCAGGCTTACCCATTTGGGAACGTCGATAACGCCCGTCTCGATTGTGATCAGTACAGATTATATCCCATCCAACATGTCTTCTGCATACCTGGATATATGCATCGGCGACCGCGACTCATACAGTCGAGCAGCGGCCCAATATGATAGCACGGCTGCTTTGCTCTCCAGGAATGCAAGTATATATGGCCTCCCAGCGACACCGCCAGAGCTGTCAGAAGAGCAACGCGTCACCTTGAGAGAACTCGACGTAATGCAGCCCTTGCCACCAGTGCGCGCGAGTCGTGAAGCTGACGCACGTGTGTAGAGCTCTATGCAGATGCGCTTCGAGCCGCCAGCGCCGCTGCTTGCAGGTCGGATGACGTTCGAGTTGGACCTGTCTCCGGGACTCGCGAAAACGAGGGCCAACTTCACGGCACTATGCACTGGGGAGAGGGGAACGTGCAAGAACGCGCCCAACAAGAAGTTGCACTACCTGGACTGCCCAATCCACAGAATCGTCAAGGGCTTCGTTGCGCAGGGTGGAGATGTGACTAGAGGCGACGGCAGTGGAGGGGAGGTACGTGAGGTCGCCGGTTTCTTGCAAGGGTGACGAGGGCGTGTGTTTGACCGGCACAACAGTCGATATATGGTGGCAAATTCAACGATGAGAAGGAGGGCCTCAAGAAGAAGCTAATTCGTGGATCGCTGGCCATGGTCAACTCTGGGAAAAACACCAACTCGTCCCAATTCTTCGTCGTCCTGACGGATGATGGGAAGCTAGCGAAAATGAGCGGGAAGTACGTGGTGTTCGGGCAGCTGAAGGAAGGATGGGAAGTTTTATTACGGCTCGACAACATTGGGACTGAGGATGGCAGGCCTTCTGAGGCAGTACGGATAAGTGATTGTGGTGTGGAATAATGATAGATACTGTACGTCTGCAGAATGCACTCTGCCGACTCTACCCAGTATTCAGGATCCATTCAATTTTGGATGGGCGTTTGGCACAGTGGTAGCGCGCACGCTTTGCATGCGTGAGGACAAGGGTTCAAACCCCTTAACGTCCAGCTAAGTTCATCTTTTTAACCAAGCAGAATGTTGGGGGCCACAGGGTAAGTCCTTGGGGTAACACAGAGTCGTGTCGCATCACATTGGATGGTTCCGGGCGAGGCCAATCTTACGTTAACTTATAGGAGAACGCGGTCATATGTCCCCACCGCGTCGCCACACCGTGACCGCGTTCCGTCTGCACGTGAGCGTGTTCTTGAGGGCCGGGCCGGCCGGGCGGAACAAGGGGTCCTCTTACTGTCTTCCACTTTAAACACACAATCTCAATAGCTGGCTTTTGCTTCTTGAGCCATATTGCAGACTGCACCCCGCGCAAGCCACGGGCTTTTGCAGTGTGCTATATGGAAGCCACTGGTCGGTCATCTGATCCACTCATCGTTCGGGGATTCGTCGCTGGTGCGTCCTAATTGCTCGCCGGACCGCAAGGGCACATGTCCTCCACCGCACCTCTCGCCTCCCGATCCTTGTGACCGGCTCCTACGCCTATGGCCTTCTGTTCTCCTGATATTTAAGATGCACGGTGGGCCGCAATATTCTCCGTCGCGTGCTCTCTGGTCTTGACGCAATGTTGCCCAGGTTGTCGTCTCTGCTCTTGGTCGGTCTCTGCCTTACCCGGACGTTCGCGTCAGCATTTCAGTACTTTGCGGAGAACAGGACGTGCACGCTCGAGTCGCTGGGTGCGGGCCAGGATGACACGAGCCAAGTGAGCGAAGATGCGAGACGCGTTGCGACACGAGGAACTGATGCGCTCTTGTCGAGATCGAGGCGGCCATTGCGCTGTGTGGACACTATGGGACAACAGTTTTCGCTCCTGGGGAATACAATATCACGAGGTAGGCAGCGAGGCGGTTTGAAGAGTGGCGTCGATAGCCCACCGTAGGCATTCTGTAGGAAGATGACTTGGCACCTCGTGGAGTCGAGGGTAGACCTTCACGGTTATCTGAATGTAAGCTATGTCATAGGAGTCTGGTTCTCCTGGGGGCGGCTTATACCAAGGGTTGCAGTTCATTGCTGACCTGCCGTACTGGATGCATCCCGAAGACACATATCGTGTCATCTTCATCCAGGTGCGTCCAGCGGCGAGCGATAGACCCGCCACTCGCTCACTCGAACCAAAAGAGCCAAGCCTCTTGGTTCGTGATCACAGGGAATGATTTCGTGGTAGACGCACACAACACGGGCGGCATCATCGGGAACGGGCAGTACTGGTGGTCGTGGTACGGGAACGGGACGCGCATCGACGGCGACGGCCGCCCGGTCGCGCTCACGGTGTACCGAGCCCTTCGTGGCACGATCGCGAGCTTCCGGATCGAAAGCCAGCCGTTCTGGTGCAACGCAGTCGTAGAGAGCCAGAGTGTGGTGTACGACGGCATGTACTGCAATGCGACGAACACGGACCCGCTGTACTACAACCAAAAGTGAGTTCGGCGGGCACGCTTCCATGGTCATCCGGACTCACGCGATCTGCAGCATTGTCTTTAACACCGATGGTGAGCAGGCCGTCGATGCCACGACAACGTCAAGGTTGATACAAGACATGCAGGCATTGACACGTACCGCTCTGACAACATCACGCTGCTGAATTGGGATGTACGCACATGATATGCCCGTGGCCTCTGCAGTCACTAAGATGCATGGAGTAGATCACACTTGGGGATGACTGCATCGCGATCAAGGGGGTGCGTGGACAGCGTGTTGTCGTTCGCATCACCTCGTTCACAGCGTTCGCGTCTGCAGAACTCAACGAATGTATATGCGAAGAACATCACATGCACCGGCGGCACTGGGATCGCCTTCGGCTCCCTGGGACAGTATTACAATCTCGTGAGCTCTAAATCAGTGGGCCGATAAGCCCAGGTGGACGTCGGTGCCGAATGCTAAGCGACTGACATTGACGTCGCAGGTCGACAACGTTGAAAACATCACGTTGGAAGATGTTACCGTAAGATTGGCGACACACTGTGGGATCTCAACTTGATGGGCTCACTGTTCAATTACGCCCACAGATGATTAGGCCGGACCCTACGATACAGCCATACATGGAGCATGGGGTATGATCATCACCTTCAGTAGGAGTTGGAATGTGGGCCTGAACCCCGTGCAGGTTTACCTCAAGTCGTGGACGGGAACGACAATTGGGTTCCCTCCCGCTGAGGGCGGCGGAGGGCCAGGTAGGCTGCCAGTCTTCGTGCATTGAAGGCTGTCACGTTAACCTTGTCGTGCGTGGCGCAGGAACTACCACCAATGTGATCGCGCGCAACTTCAAACTTGACAACGTGACGTGGCCCATTCAGCTGTACCAGACTAACTCTGGACACGCGTAAGTCCGCCGCGACTGGCTGACTGTTGATGGACTGGGGGGGGCTGAATCTTGTTGATGCAGAGGCGATGCGCCATCGAAGTATCAGTTTGGCGGCCTGACCTTTGTCAACCTTACTGGTACAGCATCCACGGATCTACGTAGGGACACTCGTCGTTGCATTACCTGCCAGAAGCACTAATCGGACCTCCTGGAACAGTGGTTGACATAGAATGCAGTCCGGCTGCACCCTGTCCAGACTTGACATTCCAGGACATTGACGTGACGCCACCAACAGGCATGGTGGCGGCATATACCTGTTACAATGTTGCCAGCCAGACTGGGTTGAGCGGTAAGCTTACCTTTACGCAGTCTGGTATTGGGCGCTAAAAATGAACGGTTCTCAGAATGCACGACAATGTGAAGTCAAATGAGGGCCTGCCGATGATGCGGTAACTTAGTTCAGTTGGACTGTGCAAAAAGCGTACATGGGATTCTGTGATCAGGTTGCTGCGCAAGAATAGACGGTATCATGGCAGATGGGGTGTCGTCGCCTGTCGTTCAGCATTTGTGTGATTGCTCTATCTACGTATACAGCCACTGTCACTGTCGAACTGCTTGCCACAACTTGCCGCATTAGGACGGTAGCCGATGGTCGGACCGGCCGCCGCTGCTTGGGGTGGCCGACGAACGGCTCAGACGGGGGGGAGCAGAGTCGCGGAGATTCGGTGCTGCGGCATACGATGAACCAGGGCGACCAGGATCAGGGAGAACCTGAGGAGAACCTTGCGGTAGGCCGGCGGTAGGTATGGTAATCATGCGCAGTCGGGCCTGGTGGTGGCCAGATGAATTGGAACTTGCTATGACAACGGCGAACCTGACTGCCGCACGCGTCAAAAAGGATGTCCTTCACATCTCCAGTTCGCTCCCACAGCCCAGAGCCCGTCACTTGCTTTTATCTCCTCCCTTCATCTCCCCTTTCTCCTTCGTCTTCGGATACCACACAGTCCTTTGCTTCAGGCCGGTCCTCCTTCTCGTCTGCTGTGCAGGTCGCCGACCACCGCAGTGCCCGCCTGATCGCCCATGGCCAACAACTGGAAACGCGCCTCCAGTCTCGACTTCTCTGACGGCAAGATGCCCCCCCTCTCCCAGCACCCCGACATGGCCAACCCGTTCGCCGACGATGGGAGCGAGCCGAGCCACCTGCAGCGCAACAAATCCGAGCGCAGGCGTCTGCAGCCTCTCCAGAGGTCCACGACGAACAGCACGCTCCCGGCCGCCCCGTACAAGCCCGCAGGGTGGATGGCGCGGTTCGACGTTTGGATGATCAACGAGGGTGGCAAGCGGCTGTTCTTCACCTTCTTCATCCTCCTCCACGTCCTCGTCATCATATTCGGCATATTCTACTACGACACCAGTGACGATCTGACAACCGCTCGCGCGACCTTCGGCGTAACATACCGTGCGTACCGTGCTCGTCGTCTGCAGGCGACACCTAACATCTTTCACTCCGTCCAGCGATCGCTCGTGGCGCGGCACTTGTCCTCCATGTCGAAGTTGCGTTCATCCTCCTGCCAATCTGCCGCAACTTCATCTCCCTCCTGCGCCGCACGCCTCTGAACCACTACATCCCTTTCGACAAGAACATCACGTTCCACAAGTCGGTCGGCTGGGGCATCTGCTTCTTCTCCTTCGTGCACATCGCCGCGCACATGGTCAACTTCACGAGGCTCGCGTTCGCGGACCCGCTCGCGACCACGCCCGGCAAGCGCTTCGTCGTCTTCCTCATCGCCAACTTCACCACCGGCCCCGGGGTGACCGGCTGGATCATGACCGCCGCGCTCGCCATCATGGCCTGGTTCGCGAGGGAGAAGCCCCGCCGTGCGAACTTTGAGC
Source organism: Fomitopsis pulvina (assembly GCA_964035675.1). Taxonomy (NCBI): domain Eukaryota; kingdom Fungi; phylum Basidiomycota; class Agaricomycetes; order Polyporales; family Fomitopsidaceae; genus Fomitopsis; species Fomitopsis pulvina. The sequence goes on from OZ037963.1 coordinate 1,502,147, forward strand.
GGTTCTGGTACTCGCACCACCTCTTCCTCGTCTTCTTCCTCAACTGGCAGCTCCACGGCATGTTCTGCATGATCCAGCCCGACCGCGAGCCGCTCTGCTCGTGGAACACGATCGGCGTCTTCTGGGTGCGTGCTGCGCGGTTTCCATGGGAGACATCACTGACCCCGTCGTGCGCGTGCAGCGCTACTGGCTCGTGGGGGGCTGCATCTTCACGTTTGAGCGTATCCTGCGTGAGGTCCGCTCGCGCCACCGCACCTACATCTCGAAGGTCATCCAGCACCCGTCCAACGTGCTCGAGCTCCAGATCAAGAAGGAGAAGACGATCACACGTGCCGGCCAATACATCTTCCTGTCCTGCCCCGAGATCTCATACTTCCAGTGGCACCCCTTCACGCTCACCAGGTTCGCTACCCCCATGCGTTATATCTGTTCGGTAGCCGAGATGCTGACCGTGTCTGATGGCCAGCGCGCCCGAGGAGGACTACATCTCTGTGCACGTCCGCATCGCGGGCGACTTCACGCGTGCGCTCGCCGAGGTGGTCGGTGCCGACTTCAGCAAGGAGAAGGAGAAGGGCTCGGATATCGGTGGCAGGCTCATCGGCACCGCGGCGAACCCGCCGGTGAACCGCGTTCTCCCGCGCGTGATGGTCGACGGGCCGTTCGGTTCTGCTTCGGAGGATTTCCTCAACTACGAGACCGTCCTGCTCGTCGGTGCCGGTATCGGCGTGACGCCGTTCGCTTCGTGAGTGTCTCCGCGGGCTCGCGCGCGCCGCGCTGGACGCTGACCGCGGCTGGGTGTGTGTGTGTGTGTGTGTGCAGGATCCTGAAGTCGATCTGGTACCGCATGAACGACGTCAAGCAGGCGAAGCCGACGCGGCTGTCGAAGGTGTACTTCACCTGGGTCATCCGCGACTTTGGCTCCGCGGAGTGGTTCCACTCGCTGCTGCAGGCCATCGAGGAGCAGGACACGCAGAACCGGATCGAGATCAACATCTACCTGACCGCGAAGATCAAGGAGGACGACATGAACAACATCATCGTGAGCGTTCCGCGCGCTGCGGCGCGGCCGTCGCACAGGCGCTGATGCACCCCGTTTCTCTTGATCGACAGGTCCAGGATGTCGGCGCGGAGAAGGACGCGGTGACCTCGCTCCGCGCGCCCACGCACTATGGCCGTCCGAATTGGGACAGGGTGTTTGGCTCCATCGTCGAGAAGCACCCGGAGACGGACGTCGGTGTCGTGCGTGCATTCCCCTCTTCGCGCTCCGGGCGCACCGTCTGACGGGCTTGTTCCCCACCCCAGTTCTTCTGCGGCCCCGCGGCGCTCTCGAAGCAGCTGCACATCGGCTGCAACAAGTTCTCGACGCCGAACGGCACCAAGTTCTTCTTCGGCAAGGGTGAGCCCGTCTCTGCTGCGTGTGCGCCTGCGGTGTCGCTCATCACGCCGCGCCTTGTCCCTGTGCAGAGAACTTCTGAGCGCGCCGGGGGAGGGGTATACGGTGTGGTGCGGCGCTTCGTTGTGGGAGGATCCGTGTGTGGACCGTGTCGATACGCTGTTCGCGGGCGAGCCCGGGACGCTTGTACTGTCTTTTTTATTTGCTTAATCTCGGGAGTGCATCAGGCCGCTCAGGGCTTTCATAGAGTCTGGCACCCTGCACGGACAGGGGTAATATCGCTTTCCAATGTCGCGTTCCTGGCTGAGTGTGTGTGTGCGCATTGCTTCTTCTCTCCCTGGCGAACTGTTTCGTCCCGCGGGGTTCGGCGTTGTCGAGGCGCGTATCGGCACGCACAGCGAGCGGCGCGCCGCCAGCCCCGTCCTGCGTGCCCGCCCGGGCGAGTCGGGATCTCAACGCGTCTGTCACGTGGCGCGGGGGCGTCCCGCCGTTGCCATATCCATCCGCGAGAGCCGTTGCACACGTAAGTCAGAGCGCGTGGTCGCGCGGCGCTGAGCAGCAGAGCCGCGGGGCGCGGCAAGTGCCGTTGGGGCCGGCCAGCGCGCGGATTGGCTGGAACCCGTACTGTAGTCCGCGACGGATGATGCGCACGCACGCACGCGGCAAAGCGCGGAGGTGCGCGCGCTCCTTTGTTGGTCTCGGCTTACGGCAGATCGATCGAGCCGCAAGTTGATGTGCTTACAGACATACTGTACACACACATGGGGACGACCGTCCTGCGGGTCTCTAGGTGGAGCGCGCGCGATGGCTCGCGTAGACTCCTCGGGCGATGCTTGGCTCGCGACGAGGGCGTGCAACGACAGGTCTGCGGCGAGACCCCGCCTCGCGTTGGCGTTGGCGTTGGCGTTGGGTCCGGGGAAGCGCGCTCGAGGCGGCGACGACTGGGGAGGTCTGCCAGCCGGTGCGCGTCCGCACGCCGAGGATGGACCGGACCGGGGTACCACGCTGGAGCCGGGAGCGACTATCTATGAGTGCGCCGACGGCAAGGACCCTTGCAGCCGCCCGACGACGGCGTGCTGGTCGCCAGGCACGCACGGCGGCGTCCACGCTCATACATGCTCATAACTCGTATGCGCGGCCTCGAGCCCGCGCGGGCCAGCGTGACACACCACACGGCTCTCAGCGGGATCTCCTGGCTTGCGCGCCCGCGCGCGCGGTGTCCCCTCCAAGAGAGAGTCTGCCAGCCCGCGGG